>WOUO01000022.1:0-578281 GCA_017139535.1 Trichocladium uniseriatum | reverse complement strand
AAGTCCCAAGTCCTCCCCGTAAGGCCCCCTAGCTCGATGGCTAGCGGGCTCTCGCTGGGAAATCTAGGCGAAGAAGGGCTTACCCTCAGCAGATCGTAACAACAAGGCTACTCTACTGCTTACAGGATTTCTCTTGTCAAATGCTAAAGTCATTTATTTTTAATTTTACTACTGGGGTGCTACCTTCCCTGTAAACGGGCACTTGCGTGCTTTGGAATGCAAGTTCGCGCCGCTCTGTAGAAGCAAAGCCAGCCCTGCCTCAAAATTGCGCTCAATAGCCATGTGCAGAGGTGTCCAGCCAGCCACATCATAGTCGTCAATGCTCAGACCTTGTTCTCCGTGTGCAAGAAGCAGGTCTAAAACACTCTCTCGCCGGTGCAGCACTGCCAAATGTAGCGCCGAGCGCCGGTCCCTGTCAACCTCCGCGATCCTTGCGCCATGCGACAGCAGCAACCGCACAACTGGCTCATGCCCCTCGATGACAGCATACATTAGGGGTGTCCGGCCATCGCTGTCGCGCTCATTGCAGTCGACGTTGCCGTGTTGCAAGAGTGTCCGAATGATGCCATCGTGGCCCTTTTGGGCGGCGATGTGCAGCGTGCCGAGCCAACCGTCCAGTGCTTCCGCGGGAGATGCTGTGGAGAGGATGCGCAGTGTTTCCTCGGGCCGGGACTCGTAGAGAGGCTGGTCATAGGGTGGCGGTAAAGCGGCTGGTCGGTTGGCACCAGCGCTCGTTGATGTCTCATATGGGATCAAGGACTGTTGTTGGACTTGGGGTATGGTTGGAGTCCTGGCGAGGTTCGGGATGGCGACTTCGCCGCCACCTTGGAAATGGGCGGGGCGGTTCATCGACGCGGAGCTGGGCGGTGATGTCTCGGATGAACTCGACGACGAGCTGAAGTCGAAATCTTGGCCGAGCGCCGGCAATGCTGCCGCAGGGGATATGTCGCCAGGTGGGATGGACATGTCGACGCCAGAAAAGAAATGGTCCATGGCGTCCAGATCGGCAAAGTTGACATTGTCAGGATTGAACCCGAGGTGGCCAGTCGAATCCGACGTACTGATCAACGAATTGTCGGGATTGGGCTTGCATGTCAGGGGCGACACGAAATTGGAAGTTGCAGCGTCGTTGCCCACCAGAACCTGTCTCTGTGGCGTGGAGGATGCATTGGAACGGGACGAGGAACCTGAGTGTGCGTTATCAGCAGCTTTCTTGACTGCCGAGGAGGCACTGACTGGTTAGATCGTACTTATTTCAGTAGCGGGGAGGACATGTCCCTTCTATGGATTGGGCGGATGAAACTCACGGCGAAATTTACGTTGGGCAAGGCGGTTTTGCAGACGACGACGCTCGGTTGGGTCGGTGCCAGGGAAGCGGATATCGAACTCCATGGTGTCGGTACCAGGGTGCGGGGCGGACACCGGCGGGGGAAAGGTGGAAAAGTGAAAGCGAGGTTATGGCAGCGGACGGGTGAGCCGAAGCTTTGGATGCTCGTGAAACGCCGAAACTATCTTATTTGAGATTTCGAAGACCTGTCATGGCGGCTGACATCCGTGAGTCCCGGGTGCGGGGACAGGCAGTTTTTGACAACTGGAAGCCCCAAACCAAACCCTGGGGCTCCGATAATAGTCGTAGTCGGAGGCTCGATGCAGTGACGGAACAAGTCAATATGGCCATGCAAGGCAATCCCAGATGGGAATCTCGTCCTTGGTGACGGAGTCTTGAGCTCGTCAACTTTTCCTGCCAACGGCGAAAGTGAAAGTGAGGGGAGCGGTGAGGGATTACTTAATCTGGAGTGAAACAGATCCTTGGCTAGTGCCTGCAGTTGTGAGGCTCAGCCTGGCCTAGCACTGGGATGCATGGAAGCCAACACCATCAGGTCTGATGGCGACATCGCCCCACTGTGATCCTCAATCAGATTTCGGCAGGCTACGTTAAGAGTTGGGGGAGACACTTCCAGCTCGGCTCAGCTCGGTAAGGGAGGTCCCAGATCCATTTTTGTTAACCACAATGCACTGCTCTTCGCTTTTCTTACCCAAATATGGATTCAATCACATCGAGTTGCACAGGCACCTCAGAAGAGCTGACAGGCCCAAGCCGCGGGCCAAGAATCCGATAGGAAACACGACTCAGTCGCTTATTCCCGCCATCTATGGAGGCTTCCATGTTTCAGGGGTGTATGCAAACCTGCCATTGGCTCTCTGTAGTATCCGAGTGAGTGATTGGGTTCGACCTGTTCCAGAACGGCTGTCATGTTGCATCGAGCTCGGCACTTAGGTCGATGATTATCACCACTTTACTCGTGGCACGTAAGCCGGGGTGATTCTATATTCAACCCATTTCTCACATGCAAGAGACACAGACGTGAAACCGGGCGGGCCTACTAGTGCATTTCCAATATAGACGGGACAGGTAGACTAAAGTGAGAAAAGGAACCTAGTATCAGGTATCTAACTATTCTTCGCCAAGTTTATTTGTTGGAACAGCCTCGCTAGCTACACTTCACAATTTCACTTGCGCAGTTGAGTTCTTAGACCATATGATCGTCACAGTTTCAATTGCTTTATTCTATTCCTGGACTCGGCACTAGGTGGAGATTCACAGGGCTCTCTTGTGCAACACCAACTCACCACTTCCAAAAGCACCAGTCTCACAGCATACCGACTCACCTAATTCCTAACCTTGACTCGTAGGCCATGACTCCCCTTGGCCGCAAACGGAATGGTCATGTCTCGGTTGGCATCAATATCCCTCGCCAGATTCGTGTCGTATAACTCGAGCGTGGGCCCCTTCTGGCCCTCGTAGATGTCATACCGCCGGACGATGGTGGCCAAGATGATGTACATTTCCTGGCGCACAAAGTTCATTCTGTCACCTCGTGAGAAAACGATCCCAGCGTTTCGAAGACGGTACGCGAACTCACCCAATGCAGTTCCTTATCCCCCTAGCAAACCCAATAAACGCCCGGTCCAGCCGCGGGTTATCGAGCCATCGCTGCGGGCGGAAGGTATACGGATCCTCAAACACATTCGAGTTCGTGGGCAATCTGACATGTCATGTTAGTCGGCGTACCCGGCGGAATGACATTGGTCGCGTCGCGGCGCTTAGATGATGGGCTGCTGCGGTGACACGCGCGGCATGCGCGACACGATGCCTGGGTGCACGCGCAGCACCTCCTGCATGAAGGCGTGGAGGTAGGGGAGCGTCTCGAGCTGTGAGTAGAACGGGATTTGCGAGCTGTCGGGGATGGCCTTGGTGAGTTCGTCCTTGAGGCGTTGATGTACATGTCGGGGTGTGCGAGCAGTTCGTAGAGTGCGGCGCTGATGGTGTAGGCTGGAGAAAAGGGGGTAAGGTTTGGGTTCCGCCAGGGAGTTGGACACGCGCCTCTTGTCCCCTGTCCGGTAAATACAACGAGCTGCGCTTCGTGCGCCAATCGAGCATTGGTCTTTTCCTCGTCAGGGAGCTTGCTACTCAGGACACTCTCGAAGATGGTGTTCTTGACTCTATCCGGGTTCGGCGACTTTTTGATGTTTTCGACCTGCTCGAGCCACATCTGCCCCCGTCAGCAATACATAGCCGATCTTTATCCCTTCAGAAACTCACACCGCGCTTATCCCACATGTCAGACAAACTGGGAATGAACGTCTTGATGGCCCAAGGAGGCGCCATGGCCAGCAGCGTCCCGACAATTGGAAAGTGGCACATGGCGTGGTTGAATTCATGAAAGACATTTGTGGCCTCCATATACGGCGTGGCATAGTCATCTTGCTCGAGAAAGTGAAACGAGTTGCCAAACGCGTACTTGGAGATGATGTCGCTGGTGCACGCCTTGAGCACGTAGTGCATGTGCAGCACCTCGCCTCTCGTTCCCGCGTCCTCCATGTGCCTGAGCAGCCGGCCCGTGCTCTCCTGCATGATGGGCTCGAGCCGGCGGATGCTGGCGCTTGAGAAGAAGGCGTTGATGGTGTTGCGCCGCTTTCTGTGCATGTCGTGGTCTATTGTTGCCACGATGGAGTTCTGGGCTGGAAAGGGGTATCAGTTATTGATCATAGCGGTCGATTTACTCGGAGCAAGGGGAAAAGGGCATCATTACTGCCTGGGCGTCTCCCGGTGAATATGTACTTGTCCGTCTTTCTTGCCGGTCCTGGGAATAGTGGGTCGATGAATTCTGGGTCGTTGAAATGCACCTCATAGGGATTGATGCGGACAATGGGGCTTCGGGTCGACATGTCAGTTTGGCCGTGGTGTCAAGTTTTGACCGGGAGTGTACCATATTTTTCATGCATCTCGGCGATCTTCGTAAAATACTGGCCGCCGAGCCAGACATCGTAGTAGATCTCATACCAATATGTCCCGGCTAACAAGACAAAAACCGCCGACTTGTTAGCCTGCACCCTCCACCAAGCAGTCATGGTCGCCCGTACCTGCAAGCTTGGGCCCCGGAACATTTGCCAGCGGTGGCGAAGTTGCTGGAAATACAGTCAGCCAAGTCACACAGACATGGGACATTGGAGCGCTCACATCGGTAAATGGCGAGCAGAATGCCATAGAGTAGGTCTCTTGCTAAGACACCAGCCAGCATCGTCCAGCCCAGGAAACCTTGTTGGCTCCACTTGCTGACAACCTGATGGAGATAGATTGAAAGCCCAAGGAGACTTGGGGGCATTTCGAGGGTAGTCATTGTCAACATTTAGCATCTGCTCTCTTGTTTGAGGCCGTATCGGGAATCGGAAGTGCCGAGGCGATATGCCACACTACTCTACGTAGCCTTATGCCTTACGAGAGGGCCAAAGCATACCAAATATCCCGGTTTATGATGGAAATCTAGAGATTCGCAAAAAGAGACGGCCTCATACACAAGGCGAGAATGGTGACTGTTTTTTCTGACATCCGGTGTTTGTCTGCTAGTGAGCGGTGAGATGACATGACTTCCTCGAGTACTCGGCCATGCTTGACGACGCCGCCTCCGTGCTTACTTGGCTGTTTTGGGGCGACAAAACAACGGGCTGCACGGTAATCATACCGAGTTCCGGTTGACCGTGTCAGGATCGGCACATGGGCAGATGCTCGGTCAGCATGAGCAGCGTGTGTTGGACAAAGCCACCTGCACGATCACCCAGGGGTAGCCCGGGCCGTACCCGGAGCCAGGGTAGGAAAGAACAGTGTAACACAAAACTGCAGTGTAAGCATATGTCCTTCCTCGCGAGGATCTCGGCTATCCTCGAGTAGGGGTTTGCAAGTGATGCCTTCCGATTTGATCACTCGATGACACCTACGAGATGGCTACTGAAATGTAGAACTCCATGGTCACTTAAACTGTGCTCCCGCTTCTTTTCGGGCTCAACTACCCGGCTTCCACACCTCAGCCGTACGCCGGCGGCGTAGCGCGCTTAGTTCGAGGGTCTCTGAATTCTTTGGAGAGAATCGGCAGACGTTTTAGGCGTAAGACGGGAGAGGAAATCCCGAGAAAGGAGGTTGATGTGAAGACTAGAAACATAGTAGTAGATGTGTATGGAGGGAACTAAACCTGTAAGCTTCCATTCATCCTGGCCATCCATTTCCGATCATCTGCGTCACTCCTTACCGCTACGTCGGCACCCAATCTACTCTGTGTCGCTTTACTCGTTCATCTTTTATTACCAAGGTACACAGGTTTTGTTACACTCGCCATGAATCAGTATGCGTCTTTGTTACGCCACTTGGTAGCAGCTGTAGCAACCCTGCCAACCTTCGTTGATTTCGTCTCGGCACTTCCCCCGGCCGCTTCCAACACGGCTTGTCATTTTCTACCCGATGATCGTCAGTGGCCGAGTTCGGACGCACGGAAGCGACTGAAAAAGACAGTCGGCGGCAGGCTCATTGTCGGCAAGCCCCTGGCCCATGCCTGCCACGGGGCAGACTACAACGTAGTTGCATGCGCTGACCTCCGGCAAGGATGGACGGACCCGCCAAGATAGTGGGTGTTCATATTTGTGTATTCTGTCTGGTATGATGCTGATGACGGTTCCAGCTTTGTCGACCCGGTCAACATCATGTCTCCGTACTGGCTCAACAACTCGTGCAGCCCCTTTACTTCACGGAACGCGTCCTGCATACTCGGGAATATTGCGTCGTACGCCATCAACGTCAGCAATGCTGACGACGTTGCAGCCGGGATCAGGTTCGCCAAACAGAACAACATCCGGCTTACCATCAAGAACACGGGGCATGATTTCCTCGGCCGGTCTACAGGTCAGGGGTCCTTGTCGCTGTGGACGCACAACTTGAAAACCATCTCGTTTAGCAACTATAGCAGCTCGCAATACAAGGGCCCCGCCATAAAGCTTGGCGCGGGCATGCAAGCGTTTGACGCTTACCCTGCGGCAGCTGCTCACGGTTTGCGTGTGACCGGAGGGTTCTGTCCGACTGTCGGCATCGTTGGTGGCTACGTTCAGGGGGGCGGCCATGGCCCTCTCGCGGGCAAATACGGACTTGCAGCTGACAACACGCTCGAGTTGGAGGTTGTGACGGGCGATGGTAGACATCTCGTTACTGATCCGACACGGAACTCGGACTTGTTCTGGGCGCTGAACAGCGGAGGTGGCGGCACGTACGCCGTGGTTCTCTCGCAAACTACACGGGCCCATCCTGACGGCATCATGGCAGGGGCATCTCTGACCTTTAACAACACCAACGATAATGCATACTGGGCGGCGATCGAAGCGTGGCAGAAGCTGCTTCTGGATCTTGACAAAGTGCCAGGGGCCAGTACCTTTTGGGGCTTCACCAACGTGACCTTTGCCCTCTACTCGGCTACGCTGCCCGACGCCGACGCTAACGCCAACACCCTCGCCGCGCTCCTCAACCCCTTTGTAAAGCGCCTCACCTCCTTCCGCCTCCCACGCACCTACAAAGCCAACTCAGAACCAACCTACTACGACCACTTTGCCCGCTACACCCCCAGCCTCCCCTTCGGCAAATACAGCACCAACTCGATCTTTGGCGGCTGCCTCATCCCTCGCTCCACCATCCAAACTGCCCTCCTCGCCCTGCTCACCACCTTCCGCAACATCACCACACCCCACACCACAGGCTTAACCGCCCACCACTAAATCCGCATCAACGGCATCGCCTCCAACGTCTCGCACGGCACCCGCCCCGGGTCCAACAGCGTCCACCCGGCCTGGCGCGACTCGCTCTACTGGCTCAACATGGACGTGTACTACGACCCGTCACGCGTCGACATCATTACCGCGCTACAAGCGCAGATGAATGTCAATGAGGGGATGCTAAGGGATTTGACGCCTGACGGGGGTTCGTATATCAACGAGGGGACTTTTGATAACCCGCGGTGGAAGGACGATTATTTTGGGGGGAATTATGACAGACTATTGATGGTGAAGGAGAGGTATGATCCGCATGAGATGTTTTATGGGCCGGCGTCGGTGGGGAGTGATCGGTGGGTGGTGAGCGGTGATGGAAGGTTGTGCAAACGGAGGTGAACGGAGGCAGGGGGGATGCTTGGTTTTATCAAGGTGAATTAGATGGGTGAGTTAAGACGGCCAATGTGGTAGATTATTGACTTATATTGAGATCACCCAAAGCTCAAAGCCGTCGAAGCCGAAAAAGTTAACACAGGGATAACTGGCGTCCATATAAACCATGAAGTGTGCTCCATGAATCCTTTGGTATCTCAAATTTTGAGGCTGGAGGTGCCAGAAAAGTTACCACAGGCACAGAGATATTGATTGGCTTGTGGTAGTAAAACTTCATGGTAAGATTGCTGCTTTTAACGCTTCGTGTTTCTGTCATGCCGAGGAAAGAATGCAACAAGCATGGGGTTGTCTAGCCACTGCCAGGGAACTTCGGCTTTGTTAGTGACTTTTCCGTCGAACCTGGTACCTGAGTAATAAGATCATGTCATGTCTATGGAATTCCTTCGAGACAAAACATAATCAAACCGGCATGTTGTTATTGCAATCCGATTACTCTTTCTGATCCCAGTTTCTCGACAATACCCTTCCCCGGCACCAAGGGGTCCCCAACATGCCATCTCCATCTCTAATGCTTCGTGCACCAATACTTTCAACCAGCCCCTACCAGGGCACCTCCTCGCCCTTGTAGACCCACATCTTACCGCTGTGCGTATCCCGGGTCGCGGCGTCAATGACCTTGATAATACCATTGGCGCTCTCCTCGACGGTGATGGCCGCCTTCTCATACCCAAACGCGTCGGCGCCACGGTTGCCCAAATCAGTCTGCACCCAGCTATTGCATACGCGTCAGCGAGTCCCCAAGAACAGACGACGGTAACAAGGACTCACCCAGGATCAACTGGGAATGCGGTAAGCCAGGGCTCCTCGAGATGCATGGCCTTGGTCAGCCAGTGCTGGACAACCTTGGTCGGGGCGTAGGCCGCGTTCTTCATGGGGATCATGTTTCTGTGGGGCCGTTAGCAGCACGACGGCATCAAGACAGGGAATTCTCACTGCAAGCACGTCAGTAAATGCCATCCTGAACCAAGAACAAGCAAACTCACCGTCAGAAAAGCGGCAGACGAGCCGATGGTGACCCATTTAGGCTGCTTGGCCTTTTGCAGCAGAGGCAAAAAGGCCTGGTAGAGCAGCACAAAGCCGTGGACGTTGACGTTGACATGCTGCTGGATGTCGTCGGGCGTCACCTCAGACACCTTGACCCACTTCAGGGCGATTCCGGCATTGGCAACGAGGGTGTCGATGTGGGTGAAGCCGTGTTTCTCCGACAGCTGCTGCGCGGCCCGGGCCGGGTCCAAGGTAACCGTGGCGTCGATCTGGACCGCCACCAGTGTGGTGCCCTCGCCTCTGGGCACTGAGGCAAGTTCTGCGATGATCTCGTCGCTGATCTTGCGGATGGCGGCAATGACTCGGTGGTTCGGCCGGAGCAGGTACAGCTCGAGGATGCCGCGGCCGATGCCTCGGTTCGCACCGGTGATGAGCACCACAGTCGGCGCCACGGTTTCGTCGGGCGAAGTCATTTTCGGGGATGGTTCCAAAAGGGGTTGTCAATTGGTTGGGCGGATGGTGTGTAGCAAAGACAAGGAAGGGCCTGGTTTCGATTGTTTTGGAAAAGAAGGTGGTGGGTTGCGAGGTCGAATATTTGCAAGGAATCGAAAGCTTGGGGAGGGGAAGTGTTGAGGTTGAAATGCATGGTCATCAGGCAGTTGCAACGCTCGTGACAAGATCTTTGTTGACAAATGCTTTCCCAACTGGATTTGTCATGGGCGGAAGTCACGCTTGCAAGTTGTGAACTGGAGATGGCCGGAAGTTCAACGACTCCCGTCAGACCTTCCAGGTTCGTCGTACGTACCCTCAACTTGCACAGGAGAGGCTGTCCGAAAACGGCCGTGCCTGTCTTACCTTGCTTTGGTAACCGATCATGACTGGCCAATGGCCACGTCAAGCTGCACGGTAAGATGACCTTGCATTAGCGCCGGTAAGATAGAACCCACATTTTGTCCATGAAGCGGTAATCATGGGTAATAACCTACCAGCCGATCTTACAAGGAGGACCCCAGCCAAGATCATCCAGGCAGGAAACCAGGCCGCCGGCTAGCCAGAGGCTATAGCTGCTAGGAAGCTCCCTAGCGGGGACACAGTAGTTATCTTCCGGGACCAAGCAGCCCGGGAGCAGTGCTCCCAAAATACACAGTGGATCCAGCAAGCCGTTAGAGACCAAGCCAAGAAGGCACACAGGACCTTTGCAGTCCTTATAAAGGGCCTACAAAAGCCAGCCCTCTAGGGGGTACCAGGGGTCTCCAGCGGCGTCGCACCGAGACTTTATAATCTCAGCGGCCACTGGGAATAAGATAGTGCTATTGGAATAATCTTGTCACTCGGCGTGAAATCTATTTAGAACACCGGGCGATTACTAGGCTAGTGATGGTTAATAGAGGCGAGAAGGTGTGTTCTTAGAAGGAACCTGTGACAAGTTAGAGTCGGTCGCGGATTAGAAGTCGGTTTTAAGTTTGGACTTTGAGAGAGGGCAAGGTAGGTAAGGCATAGACAGAGGAAGTGGATAGTAGAACTGGGGCAAGTGTGTAATCTGGTCGATTATGAGAACGTGTTGGGGTTGGCGTTGCCCTGCCTACAACCCGATCTCAGACTACCAAAGTTTTATTGACCAGACGAGTTCATTGTTGCTGGTTCGAGATATGAAACTCCCTGGCCTCCAGGACGGATACCGACTGCTGATACTGATGAAACTGCTGATATGGCAACCAGTGGTATTATAGGCGAAAAGGACCAAATCTTCCTCATCCGGCTCTACATTTACTGCTCTCATTACATCGAATACTGAAGTCTGTGAATTGAAACTTGGTCGACAGAGAAAAGCTCGAACTTGGCCTTCTAATAATACACCTGCTCAACACAGTTTGGCCTCTGAGCTCTAGCACTGTAGTAGGGGGCGGACAAGTTGAGTCACTTTGGCAAGTACGGTACTATCTGTGCGATATAGCATTTCCAACCCGGAGTTTTCAGTTTGTTGCTTAGGAGTCTCCAAGCCCTTCTAAATTTGGCCAAACGCGTCGCCCCGTCCTGAGCCCTCAACAAAGCATCAAATCCAAACCCATTCCAGACCGGGACCACAAGCCACCGCCAACACCAAAATTACCATCATCCAATGTCCGCGAGCCCTTCGGCCCGTTTGGACCAATCTTGATACTCTCGGCAGACCAGATCGATAACGCTGTGGTCGCCCACCTCTCTCAGCCGGGCCGACGTCTGCTGTGGGGCCTAGAGCTACCCCTCAGCTCGACCATCAACATGGAAGGCTTTGACGAGGATGTGCAGCCCGCTCCCGGGGGACGAACCGCCCCACGTTCGCATCTAACGGTGACTTCATTACGATACACGACTTGACTGCGACTCAATCGGACTGTCTCCAGCCGGGAGCAGGGATGTCTGTGCACGCCTCAACACCAACGTTCAGGAGACCATGTCGCCCTCAGCGCCGCCAACCGAAATCATCATCCGCTTGCCATAACCGGCTCTCCGTGACCGAGGCATCCCTTGTCTTGTGTGATTCGAACACGGGGTTCCAACGGCGGTGTTCAACATGCGCTCAACCCCCCCTCGCCAATCAACCCCCGCCAAGTCCCCGTCACCCGTCATATCCGCGCTGCCTCAATGCCATTGGTGAACCAGAAATGCCCAACCATTTCATGGACAGATACGTACAGGGCTTTCAGCTGAGCGCCTCCGGCGGAATAAATATATGTACCAATCCCTCCATCCCTCTTCCACCCCCCACCATCCATCGATTCCATCCATCTTCATGGGGCGCTGCGTTCGGCAGAGAGACGTTGAGCAACCCCGGATTTGTTCCATTTAACGACCAGGTACCTCGTTTGACTGGCGTCCAAATCCAGCCAACATGGCGAGACTTTTGGGTTGGGCTGCAAAATGCTTCCCAAAGCGCTCGTCGAAGCTAGCCGATAAGGGCCACGAGGCTGCGAGCGGCGGGGTCCAGAATGGGTCGGGTGACGCTTCAGGAGTGTCTCAAGAGCTGCGAGTGGACAAGACGGCGGACTACCAGATCGCCATCGAGAATGTGGCCTCGGACGTCGATGATGCGACCGCTGTCACTGTCGAAGGAGATACGTCTGAGTTCAGTGCGGCCGTGTGGACAGGTAAAGCTCCATCCTCAGTAAAACCCGCCACGCATTTCTGGAATTGTGGTTATTAACGTCCGCACAGCAAACATCCGACTCGAACCGTTCTTCAAGACAGGGCTCCCTAGCCCTAGCGGGGGCAGAATGGAAGCGAAGAATGCTGAATTGGAGAAGGCGACGAGGAAGCTCCAAGAAACCCTCGTGAAGCGAGAAAGGGCCGGACGAGGAGGGCAAGCAACGTTCAACCATGTGGATCTGGTGGGCGCCATGCAGCGAGCTGGGACTTCACCTCAGTGTGGGGAGGTGTTTGGTGCCTACGTCGAAGGCGAGGTGACGCGACAGCGACACCTGAGAGGCGAAACGACCAAGGGGAAACTGGCACAACACGCAGCCAAGTTGTACCCTGTTGCTACCGTCGTGCTGGGCCTTGTCTCCTTTGGCGCAGATGCTGCCGCCTTCTTACCGGTCAAGATTGCCGCCAACGGCCTTCAGCAGCTCCTCACGGTTGCGATGAAGGAGCACGAGCGAGCTACCGAGGTCGTGCAACTGCTCGATGCCATGACAGACTACGGGCCGTTTCTGGACAACCTCCGCGAGCTTGTCAATAGCTCGCAACTCTTGGAACGTGCGACCGACTTCCTCATAGCAATGACCGACTTTCTGCGGGAGAGCCTCGACTATCTCGACAGGTCGCTGCCCATGAGGCTCGTCAACGACTCGTGGACCGATAGTCGGAATGCGTTGGAGGACGCCGGCAATAGGCTGGATAAGCAGATCACTAGGGATATGCAGGTCGCCTTCTTCAACTGGATGGAGCAGGCTGCAAACAGCCGTATTCTGTCGTCGATATCTTCTGACCTCTCTTTCCGGGAGAGGCAGCAGCATTACTGGTCCCAGCGAATGCCCGACTCGGGGCAGTGGGTGTTGGACGACCCCAAATTCCAGGCTTGGGAAGGGACAAACACCAAAGACACAGCCAAGGCAGAGGTCCTCTGCTGCATTGGATTGCGTGAGTAGGGCCCTGGATTTTCCTTCCGTGGACCTGGGCAGGTCAGCGATCAATTACTAATAACTTCAACTTCTCAGCTGGTGTTGGCAAGACGTTCATCGCGTAAGCTCCGAAGCAACTCCCTTCCACTCCCCCTCCCCCCTCCTCTCACGTCGCAGCGCATTGCGGGCTAATGCTAGCTGCCTCTCCCAGGTCTCGTATTGTGGCGCACCTCGAGGATGCCAGGCAGAAAGAGATTTTCGAGAACCCAGGAGCCAAGATTGGTGTCGCCTACATCTACTGCAACATTGCAGATCAAGAACAGCAGACTGCTTTGGGCTTCGCATCGAGCATCGCGAGACAGCTCGCCGAGTCGCCCGTGATACGGCCGAGTCCACTTCTGAGGGAAGCCGAAACATTCCATAGACAACACCTAGGGCGTGTCCTCAAGCTCTCCGACTACGTCGAGTTTATCCAGCTCCTTCTTCGGCACTTGGATCGTGCCTTCATCCTCGTCGACGCTCTGGACGAGTGTGCCGATTATGACAAGAACCAGAACAGCGTTCTTGGAAGTTTTGTGAAGACGCTGCTCTCCCTCAACGTCCCCCTGTTGTTTACAACACGGCGGGTCGGAGCTGTTGAACGCTTGAAGCAGGAAGCGACTAGACGGGGGTTCTCGCTGCGAGAGTTGAACATCTCGCAGCCGACCGGAGATATTCAGAACTACATCCGTTGGAGGATCTACGACGAAGACCACGGGAATCGTCGTTTGGGGGATTGGATCAGCGGTGGTCAACTCTCGGAAAGCGAGGTCATCGGCCAAGTCTTTAGTAAATACTCCGGGGTGTGAGTACCTGGCCTTGGCTTTTGTTGGGCTTTTCATATCCGAGTGCTTCACTGACTCCTTCTCTTTCCCGTGGCAGGTTCAACTTGGTCCGTCTACAGATGGATATACTACAGCAACTTTGGTCCGCCGGGGACGTCTTGGAGGCTTTGCACGAGCCTGGAAAGACCGAGGAACAGTTCTACGACAAATCCCTCGAGCGGATCGAGACGGGCGGTTCAGTGGGCATCGGACGGCACCTCGGGTTCCGCATCCTTGGCTGGGTCTCTCGGGCCAAACGGCCCTTGTCGTTTGACGAACTTCAGGATGCCCTCGCAATGAAGGCATTTGCGACATCAAAGCATCGCGGTACCAAATCCAGAGACGTATACAAACTTAAGGAGGAAGACGTCCTGACCGCTTGCTACGGCCTCATCGTCGTCGAGTCGACAACCCGGACGGTCGCTTTTGCGCATGCAACCGTCAAGGAGTACCTCGACGAGACCAGGCTCGCCAAATTCCCGTTCCATGTCGACACCGAGCTGGCAGAAACTTGTCTTGCCTACATCTCCCAGGACGTCTTTGCCGAAGGACCCTGCGTGGATGATGAGTCCTTTGCCAGCCGGATCCGCCAGAACCCCTTCTATTCATACGCTTCGCAATATTGGGGTCAGCACGTATTCGGCACGCTGGAGATGGCGCTCAAGGAGGAGGCGCTCGAGTTTCTGAATCGGAATGACATGGTGCTGAGCTCGTTGCAAGCAAAATGCATCGAGGAAAATCACTACAAATTCAAGGGACGAAGTCGGAGCTACACCAAAGACGTCGACGGGCTGTGGGTGACTTCATTGTTCGGCCTGCATTGCATCGCCTCCGCTCTTATCGAGAATGGTGCCGATGTAAATGTCCGTGATGACAAGGGCCGAACGGCGCTGATGGTAGCGGCTCTGGAGGGGCACACATCGATCGTCCAGCTCATGCTCGATGCGAATGCGGACGTGTCCGTGACTGACCATCATGGACGAACAGCGCTGCACTGGGCGGCTGCCGCAAGCCAGCTCAGAGTAGCAGATATCTTACTCGGCCCCGGGGTCGGTATCGATGTCAACGCAACGGACGAGGATGGATCGACAGCCCTGCACTATGCCGCAGAAGAAGGTCAGGGAGCGATGGTGCGGAAGCTGATAAGGAACGGGGCCGATGCCAAGTTGAAGAACCACTGGGGATGGTCACCGCTTGACTCTGCGGCTCCAGCCGGGTACGAGGAGGCGACTGATGCGCTCCTCGATGGCGGAGCCGATGTCAACTCGACCGACTACGATGGAATCACGGCGCTGCACTGGACGGCGCCGGCTAAGCACGTCGGCACGGTCAAATCGCTGTTGAGCCGGGAAGCGAAACCCGACTTCGGTGATCAACAGGGGAGGACTCCGCTCCACCACACAGCACAGGACGGGACCGCAGAGATTATGAAGCTTCTGCTTGCCAAGAGCGATCGGGTCAATCCCGCAGACAGAACGGGCTGGACACCTCTCCACGCGGCCGCCTTAGCCGGACGCGTAGACATTGTGCAGCTGCTCCTCGGCCGGGGTGCCGAGACAGATGCCAAGGATGAAGACGGGTGGACGCCCTTACACGCCGCATCGCTCAGGGATCATGAAGCGGTCGTGCAAGTTCTGCTGCCGGTCACCAGGGATGGCAGCGCTGTGGTGGAGTGGGCCGAACAACAGAACGCCCAGCAGCAGACTAGAGTATCCATGGAAGAGCTGGCCGATGAGAAAGAGCATTATTCCCAGGCCGCTTCGCGCAGTCTCGAGATCATAAGCCGCGGGCGCATTGACAGAGTGCGGACTCTGCTCACCAACGGGCTCGATCCCAACGGTGAGACCGACAACCCTCAAGACACTACGCCCCTTGGTGCAGCAGCGGGTTGGAATCAGGTAGAAGTGGCCCGTCTGCTGCTGGACAACGGTGCCGACGTCAACAAACTGTCTGGCGCGCAGCGCGACACGCCTCTTCAGATTGCTGTCAGTCAACGCAACTACTCCATGGTGGAGATGTTGTTGGTGCAGGGAGCAGATGTGAACTTGTCGAACAAGAAGGGGCAGACGGCGCTCTCTTTGGCCGCCGAGTGCTCGATGGCGGAGATTGCCGATCTGTTGATTGCTAAAGGAGCCGAAGTGGATGCGAAGATACGCGGGGGCCTCACGCCGCTGCATGCTGCCAGCCGATGCGGGAACCTCCGTGTGATGACGCGGCTGCTCGAGGCAGGGGCTAATATCGAGGCGCCGGACTGCAATGGGCTGACGCCGCTGATGATTGCCGCGCAGGACGGACTCGTGCGCACGGTACAGCTGTTGCTTGGAAAGGGGGCGGACAAAGAAGCCAAGGATATATCTGGGTCTACGGCCTTGAGTTTGGCGACGGCTGGGGGTTATCGGAAAGTTGTCAAGTTGTTGAGAGACGATGAAGACAAAGAGGAGAACGCTCTCCGCGCCTAACGATCGATCACCCTCTGTTAGTCCTGCCCAGCGACACCCTCTTACCGCCGGTTTAGCCATGCCCTATCGGTGTTTATTCTTCACACTCTGTGGCTCCATACTCCTGATCATGAACTCATCCTTGTCTGTCTCTAAAACAGTATCCAGATGGAATTCAACACCTCTCGCCAAAGATGTTCCAATCCGTGTCCCGCCGCCTTGCTGGTATCTCTTCAAGGCAATCAACGTGACTAATGGGAGGGGCCAGCTTGGACAATCATCAACCAAAAACACATGCTTACACCAGGCCAGTTTGACGGGGAACCATGGTAACAATACTGCGGGATGTATTCAATATGTCCCGCCTCGGCTCAATTCATTTACTACCTCTAACGCTAACGAGTCTCATCTCCTCCCTTCCCCCCTTCCCCCCTTTCACCCCTCTCAGTTGCTGCCCTCAGAAACACGGCCTGCACCTGTAGAACATCATCGGACCCCTCCCCACTCAGCACCGTCAAATGTTCCTTGCCCTTGGCCATGACAAACTCTTTTATGCTGCGGAAAGGCGTCAAACAGCGTCCTCTGGTCTTCCGGTGGCGACATGGTGTCAAGCTCAGGCGTGACGACCATGACGGGCGTCGAATTCAGCATGTCCACCAATATCTCCCACGGCCGCCACATAGCCAGCTTCTGATAACTGTAGCGTAATCTTGTTACGAAAGTTTGGCGCGCCACGATCAATGACGGCGTTCATGAACTGGTACGCCCTATGTACACGAAGAGCCAGACTGGAAGAAGGCTTGTAGAAAGGAAAGGCCGCCTCAACTCCCAGCAGGTCCCTCAGCAGGCACTGGCAGGTGGGCTTCTCTACGCTCCATATCCGCCTCGCTGGCATACCGATCGGTAGATGTGCGGTCGGTCACCGTTAGAATAGGGGAAAAAAGAGAATTAAATTACTCGGAAGTGGTATCTCTACTCAAGCAACGGCCCCTTGCCCTGCTCCCCCAATTCAGCACCCTTGCCTCCGTAGTTGGCAGGCAGCTTCTCTCCCAGCCCTGCGACCTTGCTCTCTCCAAACTCCAGCGCTAGCTTGTCGCCGTTGGACATGGGGTGGAACTTCTTGATGGTCTTGGCGGCCACAAAGAGCTTCATGAAGGCGTAGACGAAGCCCATGATGGCGGGGACGTTAACAAAGAATTTCTCCTTGAGCAGCTCCGGGTAATTTTGCGCAAACACCTTGATGGTCTCGGCACTCGCCGACTTGACATGGGGCGATTGGCGGAGGAAGCTGATGGACTTGTAGTCGTGGACCTGGAAGATCTTGTACGGATCGTACTCGGCCGTGATGGGCTTGGTGGCCGACGAGAGGTCCAGCGCCTGCAGCGCAAGCTCCATCAGGGCCACCCGCCATTCCAAAAACCTGACAAGGTTAGATCACCGCAGGTTAAGGTTAGATCACCGCAGGTTGGGGCTAGAACTCGGCAGCACTCACTCCTCAAGCTTGCCAAAAGTCTCATCAATGGACTTGACGCCGCCGTAAATGTTCCACGTAAAGATCTCCCTGCTCTCGGGCTCTTTGGACCCCTCCTGGGCATAGGTCGTGACGTAGCCCAGGCCGTCAAACTTGGCCTTGCTGAAGGCCTTCTTGACCAGCTCCAGCGGCTTCGTCTTGGCGCGCCACTCGAGTGTCTTGGTCAGCTGGTCTTTGGCCTTGGGCAGGTCGCCATCGTTGGCGTTGAGGTACTTTTGCAGGATGATCTGCGTGGGGACGTGGCTCTCGGGGTCCGCAAGGGCCACTCCCCAGATCTCAGGGTGGCCGGTGGCTTGTGCGAGACTCCACAGCTGCGCGATTGGAGTTGTCGTTGGCTCAGCAGCCGGTGTCTTTGTTTCGGTCGTTGGTTCAGCCGGTGTCTTTGTTTCGGTCGCTGGTTCAACTGGTGGCTTTGATTCGGTCGCTGGTTCAGCTGGTGGCTTTGTTTCGGTCGCCACAGGTGTTTCTACCGTTTCTGTGGCTGTTGCGGCTGTCGGGTTCGCCGGAGCTTCCGGAGCGGTCGGGGCCTCTGGAGCTGGAGCTGCTGAAGCTGGGGCCGCTGAATCTGGGGCCGCTGCATCCACCGTGTTCTGGGCGCCGTCGGCCTCTTTCGAAGCATCTGGTGGAGAAACGGCCTCCACCGGAGCAGATTTCTCGGGTTGCTGCTCCTGCTCGCCCATTCTGGCCTGCTTTTCCTCGAACTGGTGACTCTGTGAACGGGCTGCGATGTTGACTGGAGAAGTTTGGAAACTGGATTTCTCGGTCGCTGGCAGCGGTCAAATGCGACTGCCACGCCCAGACTCGCGTCACACCAGCTGTGGGGCAGGCCCCTGTCAGGTGTCAGCCAAGCCTTAAGCGCCAGGAGGAAGTGGGTCGGAGTTATCCGGATTCCGAACGGCCCACTTCTCCAACCGCGCCTGTCATTCTGCGCAGAACTGACAAACCTTGATGGCTCGCTGGTATGCATTTGTTGAGATGAAATTGCCAAGCGATGAAGTCAAAATGAGGTTCGCATCACAAAACAGAAGAGACGGAAAAGCACCGGCATTTCGTATGCCGGCTGTTGTATTCGAAGCCGCAGGAACCATGCATCGAATACAAGTAATGATCAACTTCCTGCTTCCAAAGAGGAAATCACGAAGCCAAGGCCAAAGCATCCGATTCTCAGACCACCAATGCCATCTCCCTGGTACACGTGAAACTCAATCTCCGCGGCTCCTAACTCAAAATCACCTCCAGTTTCCCTCCAAAACTCCACCCCTGACACCCGCCCGTCGGATTCCCATCCACATCCGCGCTCTGCTCCGCATTCGGCCCCTCGCAATTCACCAACTTGTACGACCCCGTCTCCCCACACGAATTCACCGCCCCATCACTACACGCATACGAGCACCTCTGCATATCACTCACACAAAGCGGGCCCCCTCCCTCTTCCTCTCCCCCCTCTCTACTCGGCGGCTGGTCATGATCATACACCCGTATCGCCATCGCGTCCCCCGACATATTCACCAACCTCGACACGTCCGCCGTCGCCCACTGCCCAGTCGTAAACTCCCCAAACGTGTTATCCACCTGCCCGTACCGTGTCAACCCCGTCGCGCGCCCGTATAGCGCCGCCCACCCCCCTGGCACCCCGTTCGCGGCCGACACCTCGACCGCGCTACCCTGCTCGGGGAGCGAGTAGGTGATTTGTGGCTGGCGCGCGTTCATGAAGCTGGCTTGGTCGTCGTCCGGTGGTGCGTGCCAGATGATGAGGGTGATGGGGGTGTTGGCGGGGGACGCGTTGATGAAGGTGAAGGTGTTGGGCCCGTCGGAGCCGATCCAGATGGGGGTGGTTTCGTTGCTGTGTTCGTTTTCGGGGGTCAGGGCGTTGCGGCCTTGGGCGAACATGCCGATTGAGGCCATGTGGAAGCAGTCTTTGGGGAGGAGGCCGTAGTTGAGGGTGTCGCAGGTGAATCGCGGCGGTGGGGTGGCGGTGGTGTTGGCGTCGAGGAGTGTGTAGGGAGGCTTGCGGGCGAGTGTGATACCCACGCGTCTGGGGGATTGCCAGTATCGCGTCCTGATGCCGGGGTTTGGCATGCTCAGGGCTGGCTGGACGGCCAAGAGCAAGGAGGTGAGAGTTGTTGTTCGCATTTTTGGTGCCGGATTGTTGTCTTGTTTGATGTTTGCTGGTGATCTGCTGGTTCCCTAGACGAGGCCCCCCCCCATGGGGGGCTCGAACTCTCGTCACAGGCCAGGACGGCCCTTCCCTCCCTGCTTGTTCACCAGTGCGACTGCTGCGTTGGCGTGCCACTGTGACATCCGAACAAGAAAAGGGCAAGAGGACTCGAGATAAAAGCCCTCGAGGCACTGTACCCGATTCCCGAACTACAGTGTACCACTTACTATCCAACCAAGACGGTCGAGTCGTGATCTGTAACCCCCATGATAATGGCCACTTTACTGCCATGGGCTGCAGTGTGCCATCAACCCGCATTGATCTTGTCATTTCAACCCCCAGTCCGTGAAATCTCCAGCCCTATTTGCATCGATCCGCATTGGATTCCCACATCTGTTCCCAATTAGAGAGAGAGGTAGTCCGAGGTTTTTGATTCTCGTCAATCCACTGGCACCCTCTCCCTATCGCGTAAGACCCGATCGATGCCTTTGCTCTCGAGCATACGCCTGCGGTCCCAAAAGACGTGGCCCCATACCTTCAACGAACGAGGAATGATGTCGCCGTACGTGTTGCTGTATCTCCGCCTCCATACTATGACCCACGCGAGTGGCGGCCCATCTTCTGCGTCGCCTGAGAATGGAAGCCTCTCTCTACGCCCGCGAGCTTCCATCCGGTCACCTTCCATAGGGTGACGGTGACGCCTGGTGTCCTGATTCATCCACTCCAAAATATAGTCGAGCTCGGCATAACCCGCGCCTCCTATCGCGTACTTTCGCATCCGCCGAACCAACTTGCGGCGGTTTTTGGTCCTTAAAATGTTGTAGAACGGCTGTAATCCTCTCATGGCAGTGCCTTCACACACCGACCCACGGTCAACTGCCAGAAAAACTGTTAGTATATTTTTTTTTGTTCTTGGTGTATGATTGTTACTGGGAATGGCAATGACTAACACTCGTTTTCCAGGTTATATGAGCCAGGGGGTGTGGTAGGCCAACCCCAGTTGTGAAACTTTGGATGCTCTCGGTGAAAGTTCCATCGGAGTTTGTTATAAATGGCGTCGTACTGCTCACGTATGAGGACGTAAATGCAGTTGATCTCTTCAACCTCCCATGGCTTGAGGATACAAAAGAAGAGGATCAGGATCTCCACGTGGTCCATTTTGGGAACCTGGCGATATCCTTGAGGCCCGTAGCCAAACAAGTTGCAGTAGAATTGGAAGCGGTACAGGGCGCGAATCAGTCGTACGCGCTCCGTCTCGGACAGATTACCGACCTCCAGGGAGGAGTCTAAGTGGGTAAGGAAGAGAGCAGCGCATCGTGAAGCGAGCGGTCGAACGAGGGATAGATAAGAGACGGACATGTCGAGAAGATCCTCGTCGGTGCATTCTTGGAGTATCACGTCGGGCGTTGCAGTGCGTAGCGCAGTGTAATTATCCAGAAACAACCTGATGGTCTCTGCCTGAAGCGGATGGCGGGAGTGAGAAAAGTCATAAAGTGTCGCCGATGTCTGGACTGCGTAGGCGTCGACGAGGTAGTTGCCCAGGGCCGTCTTAAGCCCTTTTTCAAGCAGCGCTCTTCGGTCCAGCAGGTATTGCTGGTAGAATACGGGCGATGCGAGCACGAGCGCTCGGAGATCCTCTAAGTTCCACACGTGAAAAAGGACCTCACGTCGCAGCTCGGCAGGCAGGGATTCCAGGGGGGAGGTTGGTGTGACTCGGTGGACAGGCGTGGCGTTGCGGATAGCCGGAGGCGTGACGGTCCTGACGGGGCGGACAGGCGTGACGGGGCGGACAGGCGTGACGGGGCGGACAGGCGTGACGGGGCGGACAATCGGGATTGGATCACTTCGCTTGTCGTCGGTCAGGTTGGTAATCGTGTCAACTGAAATGATGTCAACGGTGTCGGAGGTAGTGTCGAGTCTGTCGAAAGGCTGCTGTTGTTGGTTCTGCTGCACGGTTTCCGAACAACTAGTGCTGGCTCTGGGTTCCTGGACCTGGGGAACTACAGCATCTCGGGTCTGGTTTACCCGTTTCAGCCGTAAAAAGAGACGGAGCCTTTTCAGAAAACTTGGCATTTTATCGTGGCGCCGTGTGTTGCTGTCCTAGAGGGATGAATGAGCTACGTTGCTGGAGCTTGAAGGTCTGTTGACATCCATTGACGCGAGACAAGGAACTTGCTGAATGTCATGGTTGTTTTGGATTTTGATTCGCTCTTGGGAACGGAAAAGAGGTCGGCCCTGGCAGCGTGGTCTGTTGGCTGCACGTGGCGTTGCAGCCTGTCGGGACCCAGCCTTGGAAGAAGAATGACCAAGTTGGATACCAAACCTGACGCACATTCGGCCAAGACTTATTTCCCGCTCTAAGAATAAAAGATCGGTGCCAAACCACCATGATGATCTTCCACGTTGAATTTCTCATCAGGGTGTGAGTCAGATCAAGCTCACCAACTGAACGCCGTAGAATGATATGCGACCTATCTTTTGGTCCTCTTTCTACCTATCTCTACGGTATTATAATGTTTATTAGTGGAGAAGCGGAGCTTACTTGCCTGACGAGTTCGGAGTTGCCTGGGGTGATGAGAGATAAATGGTGAAGGGAGTCAGGAGACACCAGAAAAATGACTCGGTACCTCTTTTTTTTCTCTTTGTTGCCCGACCCTAGGCAGAGTGGGTGCGAGTTGTGGACTTCGAGGTGTGGAATGTGGAGGATCTCCCAGTGCTGGTTCAGGCCGTTCTTCTGTTTGGGGACTTCCTGGTGCCATCGTCCTTGCCCAAATCCTTCCTTCCGAGGCAACACCACGGCCCAACAGAATCAAAAATACCTTATTTATCGCAGGTGCATCCTCATTAGACATCAACTTTCAGTGATGGCAGCTTCTGAGTGCGTAAAAACGATACAACGAGTTTGTCGGCTGCACGGCATCAACTCTTAAGCCGAAGATGCGGAAAGAGCCCCCCCAAACCAACTCCTGACAGGTGGTTAGACCGTATTCGCCATGAGTGTATCTGGGTCAGTCAATCGGAAACTACCTTAGGTATGCACCGACACACACCTCGGCTCTTGCGCCTCGGACCATTTACCGCTTTGCGAGGCTCGAGGTGCTCAGCACATGGATGTCTCTGTTGCCGCAAGTCTCACTGTAATTATTTTACATAGACAGTACACTTGCCGACATCCGCCCCCAAGTTCACCGACCCCGACGGTTTTTAAACTTCCTGGCACTAACGGTGGACCTTCTAGAAATTCCACGGCCCGCGCCTGGATCCTGGTTTAGCTGGACCGTCCCACCGGCAACCGTTGGGCTACGCCAATGTTCGGACCTCAACCATCCCACACACAAAGAGCGACTCTAAGCGAAGTCCCGCTTTGAAACAATAGTCTGCCCGCTAGGAGACAGCCTTGATTCCAAGAGACTGCGGTTTGCCAATAATTGGCTGCGACAAGCCACAGAGGGGGGTTGTCAGTGGGCAGAAGGTGGTCGGTGCGTTCTTCACTCGTACATGTTGGACAGTCCGTACAGTGCGATTTGAGAAGTCAAAATTGGCTGACCACTCTCATATTTCGGCTCGCATTCCAGACTAGTATTATGCCGGCGTCGCCTACCATTGTGGGCGGCTCATCGTGCGGAAAAATTGGGCCTGTGCGGTATCTTGTCACTTTTGTCCCTTGAGTGTTGGTATTGTGGACTCTGACAAGGAATTGTTGTGAGATGATTTCTAAACACCCACCATCGCAGAAACAAACTGTATAAAGGAACGTAAAGTTGTGCAACTTTGCCATCAGCAACCGTCAGCCAAGGTCGGCAATTTCTTCAGCACATTTCGCCGAACATCATGAACCTCTTGTTGTGGTTCTCGGTCCACGTCGGCCTGAGCCGGGCGTTGGCCTTTCAAGATGCCGAGACTCTTTGGGGACCTCGCCCAGCACCAGCCCAACCAAATAACATCTCTCCGCGCGGAGGTGTGCCAGGTTGGGCAGGCCGTAGCCGCGGCGGCCGTGGCGGCAGACGCCAGAGTGGACAACCCATCAACATTGACTTGACCGTGTGGAAGCCCAAGGCCACCGAGATGCAATGGTATGGCGATGTTACCGTCGGCACCCCGCCTCAGACGTTGTAAGTTGAAAACCCGAGATCATTCTACCTGGCCGCTTCTGACTGCTCGCTGCTCAGCAAACTCCTCTTCGACACTGGTGCGCCGTTCATGCTACTCCCCCGCGACACTTGCACCGACTGCGGAGCGCAGCACACCCTCTTCAACCCCTCCCAATCATCCACCTTCTCTATCCAGCCAGGATACTCTGTGTCAGTCTACTTTGGCGGGACCACATCCACCGGCGAGCAGGAAAACGCCAACTGCAGCGTCGTGTCCGACACGGTGCGCATGGCCGGCCACCCAGCACCCAACCAAGAGTTCCTCCTCTGCCACACCTACTCGGAAGGCTTGCGCGAGCACACCCCGGACGGACTCTTCGGCCTCGGCTCCACCCTCATGAACACATGGTACAGCACCTCCGGCGAACCCCTCAGCGAATACACCTCCGTCTACTACCAACTCGTCGCCAGCGGCGAACTCCCCGGCCCCGAGTTCGGCATCTCTTACATCGGCAACGCCGTCCGCGACGGCGTGCTCACCCTCGGCGGCACCGACACCTCCCTCTACAAGCCCGAGACCCTGACCAAAGTCCCGCTCGACTGGCCCCTATCCGAGAGCCGCAACCGTTGGGTCGTGGGCATTACCTCGGCCTGGGTCCGTCCCGGACTCGACACCAACGAAGACGCGCACCTGCTGGCCAATACCTCCGACGCCGTCGCGCTGGTTGACACGGGTACGCCCAACATGGTCACGCCCGACCACGACACGGCCGTGGAGATTTACAGCGTCATGTCGGACCTCATCGAGATCGTCGAGACAAGGGGGTTCTACAACTACTGGGGCGCGCCCTGCGGCGTGCTCGACAATGTCTCCAAGGAGGTATGGTTCCGGTTTGGCAGCGGGTCGCAGACGTTTGATGCGGTCGTCAAGGCGGAGCATCTCAATGAGGGCGAATTTGAGAGCCGGCCGGGGTGGTGCAAGGCGTTGTTTGCCAGCCCGCGGCCGGAGTACCCGGCGCGGGAGCCGAATCATGGGAGGCCGGCGTGGATTGTGGGGAATAAATTGCTGAAGTCGTATTATACGGTTTGGAATGCCGCAGATCATACGTTGGGTTTTGCGTTGCACAGGGAGGATCATTGTGGGAAGAAGCGGAACTGCTGAGCAGGGCTGGGGGGTGGATGCAGTTGGTCTTCGTTTCGGTCGTCTTATTTGGTGATTTAGGTGGGTTGGGGTTTTTAATTTCCTGCCTTTAGTTTCTGCCCGGGCTGAATCCAACCGATGCTTTTCCATATGCAGAAGGGAAATGCGCTGAGAGAGGTGGTCGGCTGACAGGTACGCGGGGCCAGGGATTGGTCGCCTGGGCGTCTAACGTGCCCCTCCCTCGTGTGCTACCCTCCATCGTGAGCGACAGTGTGGGTGGACGGGAGCGGCTGCATGACCACTGTAACGTTTTGGGAGGCCTTAAAATGTCATTTTCAAGTACTAAAAGGTTCAGGTCAGACATTGTTCTTCGGTGAGGGTGTATTTGCGGGTTGCGGCTGTGGTGCTCACCTGGCGATGGTGGGTGGTTTCGGTGACTCTGGATGAGACATAGAGGGGATGATGGAAATTACATTCGTGGTTTATAAGTTGCTCAAGATAGTGTCTTTCTCCGGACATGCAAGTCTTTCCTTTTTCTTCCTGCATCACAACTCCAGTCAAGCCCAGCAGCTCCTTGAGTCTTCAAGCGCTTGACTCCAAACCAGAACATCCTTAACCAACTCGAAGCGCGCCAGCCGCGGTTAGCCCCTAAGTTCCAGACTCAAGCTCAAGCTTTCCGCTCCTTTCGGTTCCTTTCCCGTCCCGCCGTCAACTCAAAGCCCACGGCGCCGTCGGGGACAAGACCGCAGCCATGCCAGTGATACCAGACAACCCCCTCCCCCAGCCCAACAACCGCGAAAGCCGTGACACCGGCGACGGCACCTTCCGCATCCTCCCCATCGACCCCATCAACCCGACCCCCCGCCCCTCCCGCCCTCATCACCCCCGTCCCCGCTCGCGCTCCCGGTCCCGCTCCCGGCTCTCCTGGCCGCGCCGCGACGACTGGTACGACTGGCGCGACTGGTGCACCATCTGCCGGCGCGATGTGACGTTCTATACCTGGCGCTGCCGCTACACACACCGGCATGCGTATCGGTACCTGTGTCGGCGGTGTGGGGAGGAGTGGGAGGGGTGTTGTTGTTGGGAGGTGGAGAGGGAGAGGGAAAGGGAGAGGAGGGAGAGACGGGAGAGGAGGAGGAGACGGAGGAGGGAGAGGTTTTGGGTTTATTATTGGTATTAAGGGGGGTTGGGATTAGGGGTTTGGCTTTCTGGGGTGGTGGATGGGGGATGAGTTCCTGATTTTGTGTTGGTTGTTTGGATACCCCAGTACCTTTGATGGTACATCCAGTCTTTACCTGGTTTTTCTTGAGTGATCAGTAGGTGAGTCCGAGTCTTCTTGTCTCCTTTACTCTCAGCGCTTCAGATTTACTAACTTTAGTGTAAAGATGGTCGAGTTCAGCGGTTGTTCCTTTTTCCCGAAATTCAGGGCAGCTACGGCTTACGACGTGTGCGTTTCGAGTCACGATTTCCTCTTCTATCTCCTTCTGCTGGTCTGTGCGCTTCCTGTCTTGAATGGTTTGACTTCATGTTTGCAAGGACTCGGGTCTCGAGATGTATCAAGTTTGATGTTGGCTAGCTGTTGGTGTGTTTTTGTATGTAGTGGACGCAATGGGATGGTCGTGGACATTAGGGTATTGTATTAGAGATACCAAGTAGACACCGTCGGCATAACTGACAGATAGTTCTCATTACCCCCGATATTAACTCGCATCCAGTGGACCGTTTTGCAGCTGTGCCGCCCGATTCCGCGTACTCTCTCACATTCATTAGCGTCAACGTACATGGTACGCTCCTCAGATCCGACACCACCTTTATCTCCTGTCTGTATTTCATCTGATCACTCACACTAGACTGGGCCAGGCCAGACCCAGCACAGTCCACCATTGATATACAGTTCTAACTTCCAAAATTCCACCGACCTCCCCTGGTGGTTCAGCGGTTACTGGGGGAGGTCACCACCGACCGGGCGCCCCCGGGCAGTTCCTCGTCAACACGTGCACGACCGAAAAGTCGCATGTTCGAGTCCGAGCCGATGCCCGGGGGAAAAGAACGCCCGGCCCCGGGCACAAGAGCCCCTCCTCCTCCCGCCCCCCCTCCCTGGCCCTGAGCCAACCGAAGAAAACCCCCAGCGGGGGGTTTCGTAGCCGGCTACCTCCCTACGGGGGGCTAGCCGGTGAGCTTTTGACTTTTTCCACCTTGTTTTATTTTGTTCGTTCATCGCTTTGCGCGCCAGTAAGGCGCCAGCGAGTGATGGATTTCCATTTTACAGCCGACATGATTGCCCCCTAATGGATGCAACCTACACTCTTGAGTCACTGCGGAGGTAACCTGGTCAAATTATGCCGCCAAGAGCGGATCGCGGTCACCGAGGTCATGTTACCGCTGCGCAAACAGTATCGCGTCCCCTCTTTACTTGTGTCGTTTTTGCAATGGACCTAGCATGATTCAATGGTCAACTCCGGGCTGTCGGGGTTTCGGATTCGGAGTTGGAGCGAACATGTCCGGTTTGTTTGCTCTGTGTCTGATGAGTGTATTGTATTTCTACCTAGACATGCACCTGACACAGTGTGGTAATGTGGGAACGCAACATAGTGTTTCAGGCGGTGTTGGGTTGTTGACTCAATCTATGGCACTGATCAAGATCCATCTTGTGTTCCGGCAATTGCTGTTGAGTCTAAAATCTCAAGTTCCGAGCCGCAGTTTCACCAAGGTCCGCTGGCTCAATGGCAGAGCGTCTGACTACGATTCGAATCGAGAAATCGACGAGAAAATACAATCAGGAGGTTCCAGGTTCGACCCCTGGGTGGATCGACTTTTGCTTGTACTTTTGCTGTACCTGACTCATGCGGATGCGCTGCTATAACTACATTTTAATTCACTGTTAAAATATCCCCTAAACACTAAATATCCGTGTAATGAACGGTAGAAGCGACTTTGGAACATTCTTTCTTGCCATTTGTTTTCACTCGTAAAAGTGCTTGTTGCACAATCAGGAGGTCCCCTACCAATCCTCTTGTCACAGTTTAGTTTGCTCTTCAAGTTCGCTCCCTCGAGATCGGACTTATGCCACTGCACTCGCTGATCCTTGACAATGACCACGGGTGAGACTATCGTAACCGTCAAATGCTCTATCGCAGTATCTATAAGACATGGCGTCGTTTTGATGGGTAAGCTAGTTGTAGGTTGTACTTTCATGTTGGATCCTAACCCTGTGACTCCCAAAATACCTTCAACCGCTGCTGCGGGAGTGAAAGGGAAACGCGGCCTCGTTAATATTACGAGGTACCCGAGTTCAAACACCTGGGAAACCCAAAAGTTGCAGTAAATCGGGGAGAAACTTTCACCGAGATTCGCATGTTCGAGGTTACTGTTCTGGTATCAAACTGGACATGGCCGAATCAAAACACGTGGTATCTTCCGATGTATCATATTGCTCAACCCATCATTTGGACGAATGAACTCCTTCCCTTGCATCGAC
This sequence comes from Trichocladium uniseriatum, assembly GCA_017139535.1. Classification (NCBI taxonomy): domain Eukaryota; kingdom Fungi; phylum Ascomycota; class Sordariomycetes; order Sordariales; family Chaetomiaceae; genus Trichocladium; species Trichocladium uniseriatum. The sequence goes on along the minus strand of WOUO01000022.1, from coordinate 549,961 downwards.
GGCGGTTGAAAGATGTAAGGCGGCAAGACACAGGTCGCTTCCAGCCAGTTGGGTCCCGTCCGGGCAAGGATCGGCCACACGCAGCAATTATTGCAAATCTGAGCCTAGTGGGTGTCGGGATTGTGCATTTGCGGGCAATGTTAGCGATCCATACGAGACAGGCTCGAGTCCCCTGCTTTTCGCGGCGGCTACTAGCCATGATGTCCGCGTTTGAGGGGGACAACGGCGGATGCTTGTCCTGGCTTCGCGGTTCTCCTCGCCAGTCACCGCCAAAGGGACCGCTGTGCAGCGGTTAAAAACACGATGGCCGATGCCCCTAATGCACTGCCATGGGACAGTCCGTATTTGCGCAGAAGTCATACCGTGCGGGTTCGCCGTCTTGACCCCCCTCGACTCCTGTAAGTCGAATGGCGGCAACACGATTGGATGCCGCCAGGGCCCGAGCGGTGTAATTTGTACACTCCCATTTTGCAGTAACTCCATGGCCTGTCTACGAAAAGGTTAATAAGCGGTGGTCTCCTTTGTCCTCGGCTCCAAGACAAACTCCGCCATCCCCATGTCACCACCATGAGGCTGTCACTCGTTTCTCTGACCGCCTTCATCGGCTCCGCCCTCAGCATCCCACACCCCCCAACCACCCTCCAGCCCCGTCAGTCCCTGCAACCACCATGCGAAAACAACCCCTCCTCCCGCCACTGCTGGGGCGACTTCTCCACCTCCACCAACTACTACACCACCGCCCCCTCCACAGGCATCACCCGCGAATACTACCTCTCTGTCCTCTCCTAACCTTGCGCACCTAACGGTTACAACCGCACCTGCATAACCTTCAACGGCACTATCCCTGGCTTAACCCTGCACGCCGACTGGGGCGACAACCTCATCGTCCACGTGACCAACCACTTACCCGACAACGGCACCAGCATCCACTGGCACGGGCTGCACATGCGAGACAATGTCCTCAACGATGGTGTCCCCGGGGTGACGCAGTGTGGGATTGCGCCCGGGGAGACGATGACGTACCGGTTTCGGGTGACGCAGTACGGGTCGACGTGGTATCATAGCCATTTTAGTCTGCAGTATTCGGAGGGGTTGTTTGGGGGGTTGGTGGTGAGGGGGCCGGCGACGGCGGGGTATGATGAGGATTTGGGGGTGTTGTTTCTGCAGGACTGGGGGAGGAGGGAGGCGTTTGAATTGTGGAGTGCTAGTGTGTCGAGGGTGGGGAAGCCGCCTGTGTTGGAGGGAGGTTTGGTGAATGGGACGAATAGGGGGGGTTGTGAGGAGGGGGAAGAGGGTTGTGTGGGAGAAGGGAAAAAGTTTGAGATGGTGTTTGAGAGGGGGAAGAGGTATTTGATACGGGTGGTGAATGTGGCGATTGATGGGGTGTTTCAGTTCAGTATTGATGGGCACAACTTGACGGTGGTGGCGCATGATCTGGTGCCGATTGTGCCGTACACGACGGACAGCGTACAGTTGACGGTTGGGCAGCGGTATGATGTGGTTGTCGAGGCGGACGCAGCGCCGGGGGACTACTGGCTGCGGGGCGGCTGGCTGAACAACTGCGCGAGCAACCACAACGCGGCCGACATCACGGGGATTGTGCGGTACGATAAGGGGAGCACGGCGGACCCAGAGTCGGTGAGCAACGTGACGCTGTCGACGGGCTGTCTGGGTGAACCTGTCGAAAAAGGGGTGCCGTACCTCGAGCTCGATGTGACCAACATACGCGGGGACGTCATGCGCGAGGAGCTGGGGGTTGACTCCGAGTTTGGCGAGTACTTCAAGTGGACGATCAACACGAGCAGTCTGGTGTTGAACTGGTCGGATCCGACGATGCAACAAATCTTTAACGGGGAGCCTCTGTTCCCGACCGAGTACAACGTGGTGCCGGTAAATGTAAGTTGCGTTTATCCCTGGAATCTTAATGTATTGCTGACTCCCTTAGGCATCCGGCACTGACTCCGAATGGGTAGTCTTGGTGATTCAAGACACCAGCAACATCGCGTAAGCCTCTTCAAGCGTCCCTCTTCTTACCAATGGCACTGACAGTCTTCCAGTGTTGCGCACCCCTTCCACCTACACGGGCACGACTTTTGGATTCTGGTCGAGGACACCGGCGTCTTTAACGGCAACACAACACGTTTCAAGACAGTGAACCCGTCACGGCGCGACACGGCAACACTGCCCGGAAACGGGTACTTGGCCATCGCGTTTCTGCTCGACAACCCCGGGGCATGGCTCGCGCACTGCCATATCGCGTGGCATGCGAGCCAGGGGCTGTCGCTTGAGTTTGTCGAGAGCCAAGGGGCGATCCAGGTTGCGCAGAGGGATCGAGACGTGTTTGATCAGGTGTGTGAGAAGTGGAGGGAGTGGAAGCCCGTGTGGGAACAGGATGACTCGGGGATTTGATGCTACTCATTATAACCTATCACTTTGTGGGCGAGTGAATGGTGGGCTATTTGCTGTGTTGACTTTGGTTAAGAAATGGAAGTGAAGAGCTCTGAGCTAGGCTTGGAGGTGGGATAGACGGCTGGGACTCGGGAGCGCGGCGGCGTCATGAACAATGTATTGATGTGTATAGTGTACATCTTGTAAGCAGTTAGCAGGCTAGAGTCTGGGAATGGTTGATGAAAATCATGAAATTGATTCACTAGAGGAACTTGAGCCACTCGGCATGTCCATGTCGTGGTCTCTCTAAACTTCTAGGTACGGTGATATTAGTGGGATGCATTTAATACTTCGTCCATTAGTTATGCAAGCTCTCTAGACTTCAGCTAGCCATCTACAGGGGACCCCGGGATGCAGCGACAAGGCGTCCAAATTTCAACTCACGTGTCGGTAGGGGTGGACCAGCCATTTCGAGACAGCCACGTATTTGGCCCCTTTTTTCTTCCAGGTGCCGATTTCCTCTGCACACGCCGACTCCCCAGTTTCCAGCCATCTGTTCTCCGATTGCACGACACAGGACAGTACCTGCCGAAGGAAGCACGTTTCGCCTCGACGAATTTACAACAATCGAACCACAAGCTACTCTGAATCCTAGTCACTACACCGACAATGGGCAAGCTTGCGAAGCCGGCCGATCCTTTACGGCCACAGGCCGCGCGTGTTGAAAGGTCTCGCGCGCAGACTAGCGGCAACCGCCGCAGGCTTCCGGCGTGGTATTATCGAGTTCTCCAGTTTAGTTACAAGGGGGATAGAGACGTGGAAGACTGGGACTTTGATGAGGATCTTTCTGAGCTGGAAGACGACAAAGAGCAGCGCAATACCGAGCAGCGCAAGGGGGAGGAGGAGAAGGATGGGGAGGAGGCGAGGGAGGCGAAGGAGGAGGAGGAGGAGGAGGAGGAGGAGGAGGAGGAAGATTGCAAGTGGTGCGGCGAGGACTCGGACTGTGACTGCTCGTTTGAGGATGATTACACGGACGGCGTTGATATGGACGACAACAAGTCGGAGAGGTCGTACGACGGATCCGATGCCGACTACTACTACGAATTGAAAGAACGGCGCGAGGAAAGGAAGTGGGAGAAGCTGCAAGAGCGGGAGGATGAGCGGAAGGAGAAAGAGCGAAAACGAAAAACTGAGAGGGCCAAGGAAGAGGAGGTTCGTGCCGCATACAAAGCTTTCAAGAAGGCCAGGAAGGAACACAAGAGGATCCCGATCGGACCACTCGCAGGCCAGAGTTTTTACTTATTCTGCAGCGATCATGTCGACCATCTCTACTCGTCTGACTATTATCCGACCAAACGGGTTGACTTTCACCTCCCAGACGACGTGGATGACGACACGGACAGCGGCACAGATAATCCCCGTCAGGACAACAAGGCGCCCGGCGGTGAGACTGGCATGCTATATGGACAGGTGTATCTCAATGTGAATTCCGGCTGCGACTTCGGGCCGTTCCGCCCTCCGAAGCGCGCGCGCCGGAAGTTGGTCAAGGTCAAGACCTGCTCGGAGCCCGAGCATGAGCTGTCGCTCAAGTTCATCGGCAACGGTTACCTGAAGTTGAGGATTCCTCGGGAAATCGTGTTTATGGGCCATGGCAATGCAGACCCTCCAGCCTTCCCGCCCACTGCTCCGGAAGTGTTTGAATTCGTCGGCATCTGGCCCGACCGAGAGAAGGAGGAGGCGGAACGACAGGAGACTCAGACGCCAGAGATGCGATCCCCTTCCCCAACCTGGTTCGAGAGCAACAATCGCACGTATCGGCGCTACCTGTGGTAGTTATGCTACTACAGTAACACACCACGTTCTAGTGGCTTCTCGGGCCCGCGGCTCTTTCCTGAAGGCGTCGGCGGACGTGTGGCAAGAGTCCGACAGGGCTGGGTAGGTGGGCGCTGCCTACCGCGGGAATGATGGATCTCGGTTCAACGTTCGTGTATTTAGGTCTGTTGGATTCACAGATTCCTTTCGATAACTCAACCAGATGATCACGGTCTTGAATTCTGATACGATTAGTCTTCTCATCCTCATGATCCTCCCCGATCTTCCAGACCCCTGCTACGGCCAGCTAAGGCTCCGTGAATGTTGAATCAATTGATGGTAAAAGGAGGTATTTTGATTGACCAAAGTGGGTGATCCGAGGAAGGTTTCTGGGCATTCAGGGCAACCCCGCAGAGGTGCCTTCAATCCATTTTTTTTTTAGTTTGTTTTTGCATCGGTTGTTCTGTCCATCTTCCAACTGACTCTCATGTTCCGAAGAGTCCGATGCCCCACACCACCACCTGCCAGACAGCTGCCGGAAACGGCGAGCTTGGCGGTGATATCGAACCCCGGATTGAGCTCGAGCTTTGACAACTTCAAGCTCACCATCCCAAAGTGCCGACACTCCCGCGATGCGCCGGATACCGACGGCCGAACTCAGCCGGTACCTGCTGACAGGCCAGATCAGCCGCCAGGGCTGTCTGCGCGCTGGTCTGCAACGGACTCCAACCTGCAGCGCCGCATTCCGACAAACACGACACTTTGCAAGCCCAGCCGAGACCTCGACATCGCACGCGCCCGCGCCCCTCGTACCCCTCCGAAAGCAGCTCAAGGACCAAGCGAAAGCGCTCAAGGCGTCGGGCAAGAAAAAGAAAAAGAATGTCGACAACCAGACGGTGCCCGGCTGGGAGCTGACGGTCGGCATTGAGATCCACGCCCAGCTCAACACGGCCCGCAAGCTCTTCTCCCCGGCCGCCACCTCCTTCAATGACCTCCCCAACTCCCACGTCGCCCTCTTCGACCTCGCCATGCCGGGCTCCCAACCCCTCTTCCAGCCCGCCACCCTCGTCCCCGCCGTCCGCGCCGCCCTCGCCCTCGGCTGCACCATCCAGCCCGTCAGCCGCTTCGACCGCAAGCACTACTTCCACTGGGACCAGCCTGCCGGGTACCAGCTGACGCAGTACTACCACCCGTACGCCCGCGACGGCCGTGTCGTGCTGCGCGCCCGCGACGGCATCGCGCCCGAGGACGGCGACGGCGTCGAGATTGGGATTCGTCAGCTGCAGATGGAGCAGGACACGGCCAAGACGACCGCGCAGCCGGGCGAGGTGCAGTGGCTGGATTTCAACCGGGTGGGGTTGCCGCTCGTGGAGATTATCACGCAGCCGGTGATTCACCACCCCGCGACGGCGGCGGCGTTTGTGCGCAAGGTCCAGATGTTGCTGTCGTCGGTGGACGCGTGCGTGTCGGGTATGGAGGCGGGTGGGTTGCGCGCGGATGTTAATGTGTCGGTGCGGAGGACTGGGGAGACCGAACTGGGCACACGGACGGAGATCAAGAATCTGAGCAGCTTCAAGGCCGTCGAGGATGCCATCATTGCCGAGCGCGACCGCCAAATTGCAGTACTCGAAGCCGGCGGGGTGGTGCTGGGCGAGACGCGCGGCTGGTCGCTCGGGAGCACCGAGACGCGCCGCCTGCGCGGGAAGGAGGGCGAGGTTGACTATCGATACATGCCCGATCCCGACCTCGGCCCCGTCGTCATCGGCGACGATCTAGTCGCCCACCTGGCCTCATCCATGGGCGTCTTGCCCGACGCCGAGATCGACACGCTGATGGACGAGTACGGTCTCAGCGCCAAGGACGCGCTCTCGCTGATGATGCTCGACAACGGCGCACGGATCCAGTACTTTTACAATGTCCTCGACGCGCTCGAGGAGCGGCTGGGCGAGGCCGAGACGAACTCCGGCCACCGCCACGCCCTGCTTGCGGCCAACTGGTGTCTGCACGAGCTGGGCAAGCTTACCGAGCTGGCGTCCGACCTCGGCATGACCCCCGATGGCGGGTGCCGCGTCCCGTCGGCGGACCTGGCCGCCATTTTATATCATTTGCACAAGAGGGAGATCACGGCCAAGGTGGCCAAGGATTTGCTGTGGGGCGTCTTTCGCGGGGAAATTGCAAGCGGCAGCGTCACGCCGGCTATTGATGCGGACAATTTGTGGTTCAAGGAGTTGTCGGAGCAAGAGTATGCCGAGCTGGCGGACGAGGTTGTTGAGGGTGAGGCCAAGGTGCTGGGCGAGTTTGCGCGGTTTAAGCAGGGCAAGGCCAAGGCGTATCCGCAGGGCAAGCTCATGTTTCTTGTAGGGAAGATGATGCGTGCGGGGCCGGAGCAGCGCATGGATCCTGCTTCGGCAGAGAGGGTTGTGCGGGAGAGGGTTGAGGGTGTGTATCTGCCGAGGATGGAGGAAAGCAAGTAGAGGTTTGGCATTACTGCTGGCCTAGATACCCTGATTCAATGCGTATGGCTCCCGTAGCTGCCATTATTATGGCCTTCCTAGTAAACTTTCAAAGCTCCTCTCACCCTCGGTAGATGCCAGGTCAACGACCCCGTTTGTTTTGTTATTGTTCTCATTGTGGAGGCCGGACCTCTCACTCTTCAACCATGTTGGCACCCGCCAGCCTCTCGAAGTTCAAACTGAGTCACGATCCACGCAACGGTCTGGTGCTAGAAGAAAGAATCGACCTCACACACCTCATCATCATCCTTATTTATAGCCATCTAACATCCCCATTCCGGCATCTTTTGAGGTTCAAATTATTTCTTCCTGGAAGCCCATTACCACGGCCGCAGACAATGGCGATGTCAGTAACAAGGATCACAAGAACGCAACTCCAACGAAGACAACAGTGTATTAATCCCTCTTCCCCAAAGTTTTGGCTCAACATTGCCCGCCCTCTTCAGCATGCATTTGACGACGAGATTACCACGCTATCGCCGCAGAACTTTCTCGACACGACCTATATGGGCCTTTCCATGAGCGGCGCGGGCAGCGATAACCTTCTAAACCTCCAGGAGCGACCGAACACCACGACACTACAACAAACGCAAGCGCCCCAGGGAGTTGGATGACTTGGGCAGCCACAGCCCCAAGCGAAGGTGCTGTTCACCTGTGTCATCCAGGGCCACCAGGAAAGGTCCACATCACTTCATTCGGATCGATCCGGATCAGCCGACCAAACTGATCTCTTCCCTCTTCTTGCAGTACTCTGATGACCCGTCTGAGGAGGACGTCGACGGCTCGGGGCTGGATGGGGAAGCTACCTGGTCTGACGAGGATGTCGATGCGCTGGGGCCTGATAGAGAAACCACCTGGTCTGACGAGGAAGATGAGGTGCGTACCCACTCTCCTGACTACTACCGTGTTTATAGCCACCTTCAAGTCAACGGAGCTGTAACCTAACTCAATGTAGTTCTATCCCCGGCCCTAGGTTCAGTCTCGGGAACCATTGCTCTCGGCCGCCGACACCCTTGGCATTCGGCCTGACGCACACTACATTCGGCCTGGAGACCTCTACCGGCGTAACAACCTCCACCTTCAGCCCTTCCCCCGCCTCTTTCAAATTCGAACGGGGATTCCCAACGCCCTTCCAAAACCCCCTCGGGCCCATCACCACCACTCTCACAACCACCCGGAAACCCGGACCAGCAACATCCCTTCCCCTGCTATCCAACTGACTAGCGCGGCCGCAGACGCTGTCCCGGACCTGACTGCATTCAATGACAGCGTCCAGAGCTTGTACGAGCACACGGGTGCGACGGAGGAGTTGGCAAAGAAAGGTGCGGTGGGAGTTGGATCAGTTGCTGGGGCAGTGGAGTTGCATAATTTGAGGAATGTGAACTGTTTTGTTTGGTAGGTACCTACCCGGGGTGGTGCTAATGAGACGGTGTGTAGGTTATTTCTGCGCTGAATGAGTTATTGAAGAACAAGGTTATTCAGTGTTGATTGCTTACCTAGGTAATTAAACTACCTTACACAGCTGTGAGGCTAGCTGACGGGTTCAAGTCCCCTGGAGCACCCCTGACGCTCTTGTATCTGTACCTGTTGCTTGTGGTCTCTGCCATGGATTCCAGCACTCCCACTCAGAGCCACGAGCCACAGGTTCTTCTTCCGGTGGCCACACTCCCCCCTTGGCTCAGAGGGGAGCCTCCTTTCCTTTCCATCCAACAACTTAACCCGAAGCCACCGAACCGTGGGGAGAACTGCCGCGTGGTTGGTGTGTCTGTGAGACAGTGCGGTGATGCCGGTGGCTAGTTGTCGTGGGATTCGTGGCTATTGTTGCGGCCAGTTCCGTAGCTCCGACTGCGGTTAGTCCCATGGCTCCCACTACGGCTAATTGTAACTGGAAGGTACCGAGGGAGTAATCCTAACAGTTCTCGGCACACGGGTCTTCCGCCATGTTTGGCGAATTTCCGTCTGCTGTCAGGTGCTTCACGCGGATATGAGGTCAGAACGGAGTGGTTCTGGTTCAGGGTTGCCAAAGCCCTCACATTCGGCTCAATCCGTCACAGAAGAAAAGAAATCCCACAAAGCTATGTCATTGCACAATCTGTTATCCTTCTGCACAGCTCTCTGCATTGCGTTGCGTTATCATTGCGAAAAGAACGACACAGCCGAGAGTCAGATGAGGATCGAAGAACATTCACGAAGCAGTTAATGCATAGTATAAAATTTCCCTAGCCCCTACGACCCGCGTAAGGGCAGAGTGGTATGAAGAAAGAAAATATAGATTAATGACTGCAACTAACATTATACTCTAGCTTCATCTCGATCTGCTGCTTCCAATATATAGGCGAGCCACTGCTGCGACGCGAGCCGGTTAGGGTGGTCTTCGGCGAGGACTTGCGTATGTATCGCGACGACCCGCTCGAGTAGCGCTATAGCCTCTTTGACTTGGCCGTTGGCTCGGTAGGCTATTGCGAGTGTATGCTGCGACGCGAGCCGGTCAGGGTGGTCTTCGGCGAGGACTTGTGTACGTATGGCGACGACCCGCTCGAGCAGCGCTATAGCCTCTTTGACCTGGCCGTTGGCTCGGTAGGCTATTGCGAGTGTATGCTGCGACGTGAGCCGGTTAGGGTGGTCTTCGGCGAGGACTTGCGTATGTATGGCGACGACCCGCTCGAGTAGCGCTATAGCCTCTTTGACCTGGCCGTTGGCTCGGTATGCTATTGCGAGTGTATGCTGCGACGTGAGCCGGTTAGGGTGGTCTTCGGCGAGGACTTGTGTACGTATGGCGACGACCCGCTCGAGCAGCGCTATAGCTTCTTTGACCTGGCCGTTGGCTCGGTAGGCTATTGCGAGTGAATGCTGCGACGTGAGCCGGTCAGGGTGGTCTTCGGCAAGGACTTGCGTATGTATGGCGACGACCTGCTTGAGCAGCGCTATAGCCTCTTTGACCTGGCCGTTGGCTCGGTAGGCTATTGCGAGTGAATGCTGCGACGTGAGCCGGTCAGGGTGGTCTTCGGCGAGGACTTGCGTATGTATGGCGACGACCTGCTCGAGCAGCGCTATAGCCTCTTTGACCTGGCCGTTGGCTTGGTAGGCTATTGCGAGTGAATGCTGCGACGTGAGCCGGTTAGGGTGGTCTTTGGGGAGATGACGATTCCTCCATTGGCAAGCCTCTTCAAAACTCCTAGTAGCTTCCTTGATCCGTCCATCCACTCTCAAACACCGTCCAACCCAGAACAACAGATCGGACTTCTCTGCTATATCAAATTCTTTGCTGTGCTGCAATACCCTAAAAGCATGCGGAAAGTACTCTCTCCACACGTTGCGATTCGCATAGTTGTCAGATGGGAAAACTTTTGCAAGGTGTCGAATCGCCTTTTCATCCGTCGTTGCCGTCAGGGATTCTCGCTGAACCCAGATTCGCGTTGCCAAGTGTACCAGACTGTGCATGTCGAATACCTTGCTGTCCCCCCGCCTGGTCAGAAAGGCGTACGCGCATAACGTCCCGATTGCATCGACCAGCTGCTCTGTCGACTCGGAGCCGGGGAACAGCGACTGAGGTATTCCTTTGGGCTCGATGCACGATATAAACGATAGCAGACCGGCGGCGGCGTTGTCGGTCTTGCGGATCTGGTCGAACGACACGAACCACGTTGTCGCTACCGCATTCTGCGACCCCGGGTACCGAGTATTGTCCCAAAACTCTTTGCTCATCAGGCCGATGATGTTCTGCTGCGTGCCGCGCAGCAGCTCGACGTACTCGACAAGGGGTACCCGTTTTATGTTGATGTAGGCCGCCGCCTGTGCAATCGCTAGGGGAAGGCAGGTAAGCTCCTTCAGCAGATCTGCCGTCGCCGCTTCATCGCGAAGCATATCCTTCTGAATCAGCGACTTCTCCAGAAAAATAGCCGCCTCCGGTGGGTTCATCTCGTCCAGCTCGATCACGTCACTCCCAGCAACCCACACGGCTACTTCTCCAGACCGTGTCGTGAACAGGGTGAGGCCGTCGTCGCTTTCGGGAAGGTACCCGCTGATACCGCCCGGCATATCTGCAGAACCAAAGAGAATATCTCTGTCATCCGCGTTGTCCACCACGAGAAGCCATGGCCCGGCTGCCTCGGAGTTCAGGTACTGCCGTACGGACTCTTTAAGATCATCGTCCTTGCCGTCACTTTGGATGGGGAGCTTCTTGGCAATCGCGGTGAAGGCCTGTTCAAAAGTCGCCTTGCTCAAGGCCGGTACCCAGAAGATGGAGAAATCGGGCCGGTGTTTCTTTGTCCAATACGCCAGCTGCAGGGCGACCTGGGTCTTGCCGACACCGCCAAGGCCGACAATGGCGGCTTTTCGGCACTCGTCGCGCACGAACAGCATCGTTTTGAGTTTGTCTAGCGTCCTGTCCCGTCCGACGAAGCGCTTGTTTTCGTGGAACGGAATGTAGTAGCAAGGTAGGGCGGCACGGTCTGTAGCAGGTTCAGCAGTCGCTAACCGTTATTGCATTAGCAGGTGCTCTGCAGCAAGCGTTTCCCTTAATCCTCCCTGGCAGTTCGTAACGTACCTGTCATCGAAGGCACCCAGTAACCCAGGAATGCCTTCATGCATGCCGCCGCCGTCGCCGCCGCATACTTCTGCCACGCCTTGGTCTTGTGGCTGTCCGCGTAGTCACACGCACCCTTAATGACCACGCAAGGGAAGATGTCCCAAACACCGACGCCCTCCATTTCAAAACCTATAACACCCGTCTGCCGTGCGATGGCGTCGCGATCCTTGCCCGACTTCATGACCGTGTCGCCCGACGCAATCAGGCCAAAGTGAACCGCAGGCTGTCCATCGCCCGGCTCGAGGCGGGCACGCGGCACCAGCTCGCCGTTGCAATTGCATTCCTCGCACGACATCCCGTCAGTGACATGGCGATACGTCGCCTCAAACAGCCTGTCCTGCGCAGCACCGGGGTACGCGGCCGACAACTCCGGCTCGCCTCGGAGCACGTCTATATAGCCGGCCATCTTTCCCTGCAGCGTCTTCCGGCCGCGGAGGCCCCTGAGCTTGGCGAGCACCGCGCGGATCTCGGTGTTCGGCCTGCCCGGGGTGTCCTGAAGCGTGTCCTTCGGCACGAAGTTTTCGGGCAGTCGCCGTCCAAGGTCGTATTGTACGACACCATCGCTCACGATAACATCGCCGAGCACGGTTTCGGCCGTCTCGCTGCTGCCGGGACGGAAGGGAACGACACCGCAAACGCCAACGACAAGGGCGAGCTTGATGTTGGGGAAGCTTGCGCGGCAGTGGGCGGCGACGGCGGCGGAGCTGGCCTTGCCCATGCCTGGCATGTGTGCGAGGACGACGTTGTGGCGGCCGACGGCGCCGGTGGAGTACGCGTTGGGATCGCCCGCGGCTTTGTCGTAGGGAGGACCGCCGTCATCGTCCCAGTGGTGGTCGAAGAGGGCCTGGACGGCATCGGCTTCGAGTGTGAGAGCGCAGATGATGGCAATCTCGAAGTCGGCCCGCGTGGCTGGGCGCCGCGGTCGGGTTGGGTTCATCGTTTGTTGCGCCGGAGTCGGCTCCGGAAGGCAGGTTGAGATCCCGGATCGGGTCCGTGTGGGGTTATGGTGGGCCTGAATTCCGTGAAAGCGGGTTTTGGCGCGATGAGCTGGGGCTGCGGAGTTGGGCCCTTTCTGGACCCCTCTGTTGCAGCCTGGCAACCTTTGGGGTGGTCTAATTTTAGCACCAGCCTGCTCGGCGCTAACTGGCAAGGCTGGGCCAACCGTGCCAGTCAAAGGGGTTGAGTAAGTGCCAAAAATGGCTGAAAATTTCACACGCTAGGAATATTTACCCCGGGAGAGGTGTAGTTATCCATAGGCAGTTAATTACGAATAGGGTAGTAGGAATCAGTAGGCTTGCAAACTCGGAATACGATAAACAACAAAATAGCCAAGCTTTCCTTGTATGGGTTTACATACAAACAAAACAACAAACGAAACATGGGCGACAAAATCGAAAAATGCTAAACTATCCTAAATGATTCAAATGGCACTACTTTTTTTTCCCCTAATACCTAAACTCCCTGATGAGAGGTATATGCCCGGCCGCAAGCAAAGACCCAGGCATCATCACAGCCCGCCCAAGCCTATCAAACATTGCCATTGGCCTTTCTGATATGAGTCCTCTCCTCCCTGCTCCAAACCCAGTCGCCCAATAACCACCCGCCGCTTCCCATCCCACTCCTTAGTTAATTTCCACCGCCTCTCCAGGCTTCAGCCACTTCACCTTCCCCAACACCCCCTCCTCGGCAAACTCCCTCGCCAACGCCTCTCCGTCCTGCGTAAAGTGATCCCACGACTCAAAGTGCATCGGCACCATCACATCCGCCCCAATGTCCTGCACCAACCGCGCCGCCTGCCGTCCGTCCATGGTGATCTGCAAATCCTCAAAGGTGGCCTTGCCCAGGTTCAGCAGCGCGACAGCGACGTGGTACTTGTCGGCTATCTTGCTGCCGAGGTCCATGTCGGCGGGGTTGTACACGGTGTCGCCGCTGAAGTAGACGGCGTTGGGTCGGCCGTCGGGCGCGACGCCAAAGTCTGCGGTGTGTAAGAGGAAGCCGACACACTCGTGACCCGGCCAGTGCCGGCAGGGGGTGGCGGTGATGTGGAAGGTCTTGCTGGCGATACGGACGGTGGTTTCTTCCCAGTCGGTGAAGCCAATGACGCTGGGGCGCGGAGAGAGGTTCTTGGCGCCGTCGGCGGTGGTGAAGACGAGGCGGCCGTCGAGGAGCTGGCGGCCGAGGGCGTCGAGGTTGTCCGGGTGGTTCTCGTGGCTGAGGAGGACCGCGTCGATGTGCGGGAGCTGGTTTATCTTGAGGGCCGGGTCGGTGTGCACCTTGAGAATGTGGCCCTCGCAGGCATACTCGGTGCCGGCGGGGGAGAGGAAGGGGTCGGTGAGGAAGGTGATGCCGTCGATATCGAGGATCGCCGTGGCAGTTCCGATGTGGGTGATGCTGACCTTGTTCTTGAAAGTAGACATGGTTGGTTGAGAGGTATTAAAGTTTGTGTCAAAATTGTTTGAAGTGTGGTGTTTGACTGTTTGTCTGCTTCGTACACTGGATATTCGACCGACGGGACCAATGCAAGTAACTTATACTTGAACAGGCCCGAAGGAGACTTGCCACGATTGGATGCTCCCATCGGGACTTGATTTTTCATCTTCAGAGGATTAATAAGTCAAAGCATGCGTTACTTATTCATCGTGGAGAAGAAAAATGGATCTAGATCCAGAGTGCTTGACTCGCTGTTGCTCTGTTGTTTTGAACGTATACTAACCTTGCCTGTCATCGTCTGATTAATCCCCCGGGGCCCAGGCTCCAGCTCCTTCTATGTGGGGTTCGCATCTCTTCTTAAAACTGGTCTCATATGATCCGCACCATTAACGCGCCTGGTCTAGAATACTAACAAAAAAAGGATCTACGTTCTTGGCGGAGAATATAACTAGAATAGGCCTAGTACACCTCCACTGGAGTGCGGCAAAGGGGGTGCGTAAGGATTTGCTTACGTCGAGTTCCACTCTCACAACGTGGTTCCTGACCCTTGAACCCTGCCCTTCTCTTACTGTCTACGCAAAAGACTCTAACCTCCTGACGGGGGCGATTTAGGGTTCGGAGAACTTTTCCATGCTCCAAACAAGTAGAGAGATTTTTAATATAGTGAAAGAGGATTTTACACATGTAAACGAGAAGACCGACCAGCTGACACTCTTTTTCTATGTAAAACGGTGGGTTTGCCGTTGAGACGTAGACCCGAGTCTTGAATCCATCGACAGACTCGGAGTCTCGGACATGTTTATTCTGGAGTCTAGACTTACTCTGTCCATCTTGAGCTTGGTCAGCGTTGTCAGCCGGATGATCCATATTAGTTAATGCCTCAAGAGTGCTTACAAAATCTGGGATCCATCGCAGGAGGTTGCTTACTTGGGGTATGCTACATGCAGGGTCCCTGACTCGTGTATTTCAAGGGCAGCTAAATATAAATGGTTGTGTCAACTGAAGAAAATGAAGTGTGGGTCACCAGGTTGCCCAGGCCATTTGTTCAGTGCAGCATGATGAACACGGATCCAGTCTTCTGCCGAAAGTCACACGACCTCGAGTCTGCGGCGCTGGCGGACAAAGGAACAGCGAGTTCTACACCACAACGTGGCTGCCTAGATCACCAGAGGTCGGAGATGGAGGACCCGGCAAGTCGGGCTTACAGGCCGAGTGCAGGAGCTGTCGACGCCATCATGGTCGAAGATATACGGCCAGATGGAGGATTGGCGGCGTGGTTGTCGGGTGAGTTGGGATTTTCTGTTCTATTCTAGAACAGGAGGTGCATCATGGTTTCGTTTCGACTCTGACTCCTTGATCTGTTAGTAATGGCTGGTTTCTTCGTCATCATGAACAGCTGGTATGTAAATCCCATCCCTCTCTCCCTGCCTCAGTCGAAGCCTGCGCTCACTAGCTCAAGGGGTCTCATCATATCCTTCGGAATTTTCCAGACGTACTACGTCTCGAACCTGCACCTCCCCCCCTCCGACATTTCCTGGATCGGCTCTCTCGCCGTCTTCCTGCTCTTCTTTGGCGGCATCGCGAGCGGCCGTCTTACGGATGCCGGCTATTTCCGCCTCACCACCACGCTGGGTTCGCTCCTCATTGTGTTTGGGTCCTTCATGACGTCGCTATGCACGACCTACTGGCAGCTCGTCCTTGCTCAGGGAATCTGCATTGGGGTTGGTAATGGATGCCTGCTCACGCCGATCATGACTGTCGTCTCGACGTACTTTGGGCGCAAGCTGCCGCTTGCCATGGGGATTGCGGCGTGCGGGAGCGTGGTCGGGGGGCTCATCTACACGGGCATGGCGAGGACGTTGCTGCCGACCATTGGGTTCGGGTGGACGCTGCGGGCGATTGCGTTTATCCAGTTGGGCACGCTAGCTCTCGCCATGGCGGGTGTTCGGCAACGGCAGGCAGAGGTTAAGGGATTGCAGACGCATACACTGCCTGTGGTAGACTGGAGCGCTTTCAGGGAGCCCGAGTTCAGTTTGTTCGTCCTCGGCTCGTTTGTTGTAAGTCGGTCGACCGCTTCTCCTTGGCCGTTTTTTTTTTTTTTTTTTTACCGCTGACGTGCAAGGTGAGTGCAGTCCTTCATAGGCGTCTTTTTTGGATTCTTTTACCTCGCGTCGTACGCGCGAGACATAGGTGGCATGCCATACGTCGAGTCGCTGAACCTGCTGCTGGCGCTCAACGGCATTGGCTTTGTAGGGCGTCTGCTGCCGGGCCCGCTGGCCAGGGTTTTCGGCACGCTCAACGTTTTCATCGCACTGTTGCTGGCCTCGATGCTGGCCATGTACACGTGGATGGCGGTGCATTCGACTCCCGGCCTGTACGGCTGGACGGCGCTGTACAGCATCGCAGTAGGCGGGGTTCAGTCTCTCCTGCCGGCGGCGATAAGCGTGCTGAACTCGGACCTGCGCAAGGTGGGATCGCGAATGGGAATCGTTTTTGCTGCGATTGGCATGGGGTCGCTCATCGGGTCGCCGATAGCTGGCGGGCTCATTACAGCGCAAGCTGGTTCCTATGTCGGGGCCCAGGCCTTCTCGGGCAGTGCCTTGGCGGCTGGGGCCTTGCTCACACTTGCTGCGAGGGAAATAAAGCGGCGAAAGACGAGTGCAAGCTTCTGGTCCAAGTTGTAAAGCTTCGGTGAAGGTGCATGGACGGTGGTGAGAAATGTGCATCGGGGAAGAAATTAATTTGTTACTAAAACTTTTTAAATTTTTTTTTTTTTGGAATAACACAGATATCCTATCCTCCGGAGAACACGGAGCAAACAATTTGAACCACTGTCCCATTGGCATATCTGGCTGCGGGGCTATTGATCGCCTCAGCTTGCGGACAACTTTTACTCTCCGACCGCAATGTCTTCATCATGGTTGTACATGTAATTGACCCAGAAGGCGATGTCATACTAACTCTTGAGGACCCGAGCAAACCATTCGCCGTTTGGACCAACGACAGCGAGCTGCTTCCGACGCGACCATGCAAGTGGCGCGAGTCTGCGCTAAGCCCGCGACCCGAAGCCACCCCTTGGCTCAATCGACGTACGGTTCTAGAAACCAGCTTCTCTACCCCTTGGCCTTCAGCAGATGTTAATGAATCTGATCAAGAGTACTCTATGACTAAAAGTGTCTGAAGTTTGTTTACTAACCTGCTGGCAGAGAAGATTTCTTGGTGCAGTATCGGCTCTCCGGCAAGCATTTGTTGGTCGCGTCATCTTACTTTCGGAAACAGCCCACCGGCTCATGGCTAGAGACACCCTCAGCAAAAGTGACTTTATCGGACGGTAGGCAAGAAGACACTGGACGATGGCTTCTGAACTCGACACAATACCAGGAATGGAGCAAGACTGTGAATCGGACACTATTCTGTCCAAGAATTCCTGGAGCCGGGAAGACGATCTTCACTTTGATCGTGATCGACGACCTTTGTACAGGATTTCAGAACAATGGGTGTGTTGGCATCGCATATCTCTCTTGCGACTTCCGGCGGGAAGACGAGCAAAAGGCTGGAGACCTCCTTGCGAGTCTTCTAAAGCAGCTGGCTCAAGGCGTGCCATGCCACTCATCTTTGCCGGAGCGAGATTCTTGACGGAGGTTTTCAACTTACAGGCCGCATGCGGAGCAAATATTTTCGCAACTTCCAGGCATATCCCGGAAATTACCGACAGATTCGGTGCCAGCAGGATATGAGAGATTCGTTGATGTGGAACTCCTCTCCGTTCTGGCGAGCTCTAGCGTAGATCTCCAAATGCATTATGCAAAAGGCCGCACGATATTGCACCATTCGGCTATGGCAGGCTCTCTTGTCGAGGCTGCCCTGGAGTTTCTTTGCAATGGCATAGGGCTGTCGAGGGACTCTCCCGACGCTCTCGGATTGAAATGGGAAAGAAGGACCACCATCCAGACGCTTTTGACTGAAACCGATGGTTGAGAACGGAGGAAATTCTGCACGGCCAATAGGCGGTATTATACCTTTATCCAAAGCGACGAGAGGCCCCCTGTGGACGACGGCCGTGGGCGCCGCGCAGATGCTGGGTATTGTGAGCTCCCCGGTTGTAGGGGTCAAGGGGCTGAGCGCCACGCAGTCAGGGCTCGTGCTGCTCCCTAAGCTTGTGGGCATCACGGTGTGGGCCGGGGGCTGTTGTTGGGCGTGGGTATTAACCGGCTGGGATACTGCAACCGTGAGACTTTGTCTGGTAATTACCACATCCTCATAACCTGAAGTATCCCAGGTGTGAGTGACAATGCTAACATGAATCTCCTTCCAACATAGCATTCATGATCGCAACCACCATCGTTGCCCCGCTGGCCAGCGGCCTCCTCACCACCGCCGGCCTGGGCGACCGCAGAAGCCAAACTCCCCGCGCTGCTCGGCTTCCTCGGCGTCGCCGTGGGCCTGAGCATCCAGACGCCCATTATTGCGCTGCAGAACCATCATGGCGCCCCGTAGACTTGCCCATGGGTATCGCACTGCTCGGCTTTGGCGCGGCCATGGACAACGCCGTGTGGATCGTCGTGTCGGCCGCGTTATTTCAGGGCCGGCTGGCCCATCGAGAGATTTCCGAGCATGTCGTCGTCGGCGGCAGTGCGGATTCTGCGACTGACTTGTCTGGGTTGGGTAGGGATCTCGGTTGGTAATCTTACGTAGACGGTTCTCACGGGCGAGGTCGGGTTGTCTGAAAATCAGGGAGCTGGTTGGCGGGGACCGGCTTATAGGCATGTGTTGCTAGGATATGATGAGGAGCTAACGCAGACCGTGTATTTCCCGCTCGCGCTGACTGTGCCTATGCTTCTTGGGCGTCGTATTTACATAGTGGCAGAGCGCCAAGAAGAAGCAGTCATGACGGCATTATGGACTTCAAACTTTGTGGAATTACGCGACTTGATGGCAAGCGAGAACGAAAGCCGTGCGGCCGGCAGACTAGAAGACTGTGGAAACCCTTCATCTGTCTACCTCTACGATACCACGACAGTGTCACAGCAGGGACAACCAAAATTCGGGCCGATGAAAAATGACCAAGTACAGAAGAGAGAAGATGTGACGGAGGGCCGGCAAAGCGGCGACGGATCAAACGATCCATGTGTTTACGTCCTGCCCTCTTCTGCTGCAAGGTTGGCCCACACATACTCAACGGGGGACAAGGTGAATAAACGTCATTTTGAAATCTGTTCTGTCGAGCAAGAATGCATCACTGGCCAGTGATATGACTATTAGCCTACCACTGGGCCTTCTTTCACAATCAACGTCCAAGCCGATCCCAGCTACCCGTCTTGGAAACCTTGATCGGGATGGCGGGCTGGTATGGGACCCGTGCATCCTGGCGGTTGAGCAGGTTCTCAAACATCTGACCGTACATCGCCATGGCCCTGAGATCCGCAAGCATCTTCTCAAGGTCCTCGTTAGTTGGCACGGAGTCCAACTTGGCCTCGATCATCTCTTTGCGCTTCTTGATGAGGGCCTCGTGCAGGGCGCGCTGGTCATCATACGTCTTGAACAAGTCCGCGTGCCCTTGCTTCTTCGCATTCTCCATGAGGTACTTGAGGTGCTCGACGACGCCGTCGTTGTAGGCCGTCACAGAGTTGGCGCCGAGGTAGATGTTGAAGCGGGCCATGGCCGACGTGACCTTGTCCTGCTCCCGCTGGAGCTCGACCTTTTTTCTCTCGAGCACTGCCACCCACTCCTCGGCCCTGGACTTTTCCATGTTGTGCTTTGCCATCCTGTCCAACACGTCCTGGCTGGTCTTGGTGATGGTCTCCTTCTTGAAGACCTGCCGGTACGAGATGTGGCAGTGCGACATAAAGGAGTGATGGCACTGGTTGCAGTCGGCGCCCTCAGCGGCGAAGCGGGTGCACTGGGCCAGCTCCGGGGCGCCAAACTTGGCCTCGGGCGTGCTAATGTCGCACGGTTCGTGGCACGACTTGAAGACGGTTTTCGCCATGCGCGTGCTCGGGTCCATCTCAATAGACGCGCAGCCCTTGGCCTTGCACACGGTTCGTGAATACGGCAGCTTCTCTTCGACCAACGAGATGACCTCAAACTGCACATGCTCTTAGCCGAGCGCCTTGCCGTAGGCCTCGAGCTTCTTGATCTCGGCGAGCTTTTCGTTGAGCTCCGTCAGCGTGTGGGCCATGGCCGACGACATGTTTGTCATGATCTTGGCTATGCCGTTGACCAGACGCCGGTTGCGCTCTAGGCTGAGCGTGTCCTTTGTGTCGTGCATGGGCAGCGACATGGTGGCCTTGATCATGAGCCGCGCCTTCTCGGCCGAGATGCGCCAGCTGTCGCTGACTACGGCCATGCCCTTCTCCAAGCACAGCTTCTCCTGCTGCCAGGCCGCGACATGCAAGAAACCCTCGGCGTCAAAGACAAAAGCGTTCTGGTCGATGATGAGCTGTATGGGAACCTTCTTGCGCTTGAGCAGGTCCATCAGGGGCGCGCCGACGGTGCCCACGGAGAAAGGGGGGATTGAGGTGCGGCCGTAGCTGAAGCCGAACATGATGTTCTTGATGGTGTCCTTGTGCAGGTGCATCATGAGCTCTGACAGGACAAAGTCGAAGCTCGTCGTCAGGCGGGACTCGTTGTTCTTGACCACAAACAGGATTGAGCTGATGGTGTTGAGCGACTCAAGGATGCGCATAATCTCGGCCACGTTCTTGTAGTCCTGGTCGATGCCGCGCGTGTCGCCCAGCCCGGGCGTGTCGACGAGCCGCAGAAGCTTGCCGTTGATGTTGATGGCGTAGATGACGCAGGACTGCGTCGTCGACTGGCCGTCGCTCGAAAATGCCTCGGTGGGATTCTCGGTGCCCCATGACACTTGCACCTTCTTGTTCGCAATCGTCGGATGAGGCATCGAGAAGCTCCCGGGGATGGCATAGGTCAGCTGCTCGGCGTCTAGGGCATCCTCGAGCGTGTCGTAGAGCAAGTAGTTGACAAAGGCATTGATAAAAGTCGACTTGCCCGCGCCGGTCGCGCCCATGATGAGGATATTGAACTGCTCAAAGGGCTTCATCTGGCACAGCTGGCTGCGGAACCGAGTTTTGGCAGTCTCGGCCGTCTCGCCCTCGGCCGGCGTGATGGAGACGAACGCGCTGCCGTGCGTGTCCTTGCTGTTGCAGCGGAACTCTGCCGAGGCCATGTCGTACGAGCCACAGTTGCAATACATGTGGTAATGGTCTTTCGTCTCGATGCACCCGAAGGTGACCTGCTCCTTGCACGTGGGACACATCCAGGTGCTCGAGGCGGCGGCGCCGACCTTTGAGCACGCCGGGTGGGGGCAGGTCATGACGACGGGGAGCCGGTTCTCGAGCACTACCGAAACGTCGCCACTGGACCATGGCGGGCTGCTCGTCGCATTGCAGCGGATCAGGCAGATCTTCTCGAACTCCTCCATGTCGGCCAAAACGTCTGGCACAATGACCTTCCCATCTCGCCGCAGCTGGATGCAGGGAGCAACCCCCTGGAACGTGGCAGCTCCTGCGTCCGTGTCGAGGTCCACAATGACGACTCGTGTCTTGTCCTTGCTGAACAATTCGTAGGCTTTGGCCTTGGTCTTTTCGAAGCTCTTCTCCCAGGTCGCGGCAGCTGATAGGTAGAACGCATAGACATCTCCCGTCAACAAGGCAGACTTGGAGGTGGCACTCTTCGGACCAGCGGTCAGGGCTGCGAGAGTGGAAACCGGGATGCCCGCTTTCTCCGCCTCTGAAACGACAGAGATCTTGGTCGCCCATGGCTTGAGGTTGCTGTTGATCTTGGACGGGTCCTTCTTGCCCCCGGCGGCGTAGTCGGCAAGCATGTTGGTGAGCTTCGACGCGCTCTTACCGCTGCGCGCCTTGACGAGGGCCTTTCCAACCTCGGTCCTGAAAATGTCGTCAAGGTTGTCGGCTGCCTTGTTTTGGGCGAACTCGTCGAGCTGGTCCTCCGGGAGGTACTGTTTGTGTGCTCTGAAGCTGGTCATAACATCGGCGAATGCCTTCTTCTCGACGCCAATCTTGTCGGATATCTCGAGGATCTGGGCGAGCACCTTTTGGTCCACCTCCTTGTAAGGGGCCAGCTCGAATGAAAGCTCCTGTTCGCCCTGGACGAGCTCGAGGAAGTCCTTGATGGGCATCAGCTGGACTGAGAGGGCTGCAGTGGCTTTCCCAGTGGCAGTCGGGAACTTGGCCGCAAACTTGCAGATGCCCTCGTATGTTTTTGTCTTGTATGCCTTCAAGGTGAAGTCGCTCCGAGCCTTGACCTGGTACTTGTCGGACAAGGCAACTAGCTCTCCATCAGGAACTGCGTTCTGCTCGTCGTCGTCGTCCCCTGGGCTCTCGGTGTTGAAGCATCGACCAATCTCGGACGCAATTCGCTCGAGATCCGCCGAGGTGTCCTCCGTGTCGTTGGCTCCAAGATTTTGCAATGAGACTGTGAGTCTCGCGCCCCGTGTCACGCCGACCACGACGTGCGTCGCGTTGTTATTTGTGTTCTCGAGGATCTGCAGGTTCACTGCTTCCTTCAGATCCTCCGAGTTGATGTCCAGGGTCTCTCTCTTGGCTTGCACTGTGCAGACCGCGGCGACCTGCTGTATCTGACTGCTGGGAGCGCTCGAGGAGAGGAGGAACTGGCTGGCGCCAGCGGGCTTGCTGAGTCCTACAGCGACACTGGCGCCTGCCTCTGCCGACACACCCAGAGCAGTGTATCTGTCGCGCTTGGAATCGCTGCGTGCGGTGGTGAATGTCTTTTTGACCTTCTTCCTCTCGTCGATCAGGTCGTCCGGCCGCTCCGAGTCGAAGAGGTTGCTGTCGCCAATGATGACATCTTCGCATGCATTGTACAAGTCGCCAATCTCAACGTCCTGGCCCAGGATCTGGCGAGTGATGTTGGGCGACATGGTGGAACGGAGGTCACGGTCGAATTCTGCATCTGGGATGAATGTATGACAATATGCTCCTGCAAACATTAAGCCATGGACATCACAGTTGCGTATTGCAAACTTTATAGAGCGACATCAGTTGTATCATGCTCGGATCTCCGAACCCTCAAACTGCCACCTTGAGTCAGTGCCACCTTCATCCAAGAATTGCCGTCCAGGATTCTGCTTTGTCCTCAGGGACAAGATACTGCCCCCTCTCCGACACCATGCCTCAGAAAGTACTCGGTACGAAGTAGTACATACATTGCCCTGTGCTCATCGAGGCTGAAAAAAACGGGCCCCTGCCAGAGCCAGACCGGGGGGCCCTCTTCAGCTTGCTGGTCTAGACCACCCGCGGTCGAAATATTGGCCACGACCCGCTCCGTGTTTAGTCTGGCCCGGCCCGTTGTGGGGATCCAGGGGCTACGTAAGCTTCTCCGTCGGGGCAGTTATCCCTCCCAGGATATGGACCCGAAGGTCTGGACAACCAGGCTCGACCGCGTGGCTGGCTGTAGCCAAGCGTCAGCAATAGGCTCAATAGTCAGCCACCTGCTAATCCCACGTGCGGGGGGGTCTAACCTGGAGGCCCAATCTATTTGCTTGGCGACGTTACCCTAGGGTAGATGCACTAGTCTACACTAGTTCTTACCCCTTAATCAGACGCCTGGTCCACCCACCACTTCAGCTCCTACACTAACAACCCTCAACAACCGATCACGTCTGCAGACATGGACCATTCGATGACGGGTCTCAAGGACGTGACGGGCAAGAGAATCATTTCGACCACCAGGTGGCTGCCCATCCCTTGTTCGACATCCATGTATTCCTGCAAGTCCTGCCAGCTCATAATCTGGTTCTCCCTGAGCCCCAGCTTGTTGATCTCGTGCGTCACGCGCCTCGGCAGGCCGATGCAGAGCTTCTCCATGTCCTTGGCCCGCGTCGCCAGCTGCTCCATGGCCGACTCGGTGCCGCCCACCACCTTGTCAACCGTCTTGCTCTCTGAAAACACAGAGACGGGGCTCCCCGCGGGCACGAGTGTCTGCGTCAACGTGTCGAAGCCGCTGACGCGGAACCCGCTGCTCGCCCCGGCCGAGCGGAAGAACTTTTCGTGAGTCTTGCTGGCCTTGACGAAGAGCACCTTGACCGAGACCTTGACCGAGAGCCGCTCGACCTTGCGGTTCGCCGTGGCCGTCTCGCTCAGCGCAACGCCGGCGTCGCCGCCCAGGCGGTACCCCGCGACGTAGTAGTCTCCGTACTGGTACTTGAACGCCGGAATACCCCCCTGGTGCTTGAGCACAACCAGGGCGTCCGTGGAGAGCGCAGGCCGGGATCGCAGGGTGATGCTGCCGGCGCGATAGGATGTCCTGATGGACATTTTACGTTCTGGTGGTGGCGCCCAGAGCGGGGGTTTCCCGCAATGGCGAGTTCAGCTTTTGCCTTTTTTCTTTTCTTTTTCTCTTTTCTTGCGATTGTGTTCTCTCCAATAGGGGCAAGCTCAGGCCTCGGGGGTTCGCTCACCGTCTTTGTTCTCCATGAGGTCTCGATCGTAACCCCCTGTCACACTGGCGTTTAGAAAGGAGCAACCAACTGAGATGCCAAAGGAGACGCCGAGGTGCTCTTCTGAAGTGGTGCTGTTGTTTGTCTCGATGCTCTGGAAGCTTGCATGCCCGCCGTCGTCGAGGCGATAGATCAGCTCTGCCGACCTGATAGAATCCGGGTCCCATGGGGACGTCTTGCCCCACGGGTCGGCCCGCTCGCAGAGCCGAGAGTGGAACAATGTGCCAGGCGCGAGGGGCTTGTTGCTCGGGGACCACGGCAGGGTGATGGGCGCGTTGTTTCTTGCCAGGAAGGCGATGCTCTGCTGGGGCACCGGGTGATCCGCCGCTGCGTCGGCGATGGCCGCTAGAGAAGGGGTCGGGTTGGGCTGTACTTGGGTCATGGTGCTCTTCCTCGCGAAAATCTCCAGTTGTCTGGAATCAATTGATGTGGTTGGTGATGCTCGGACGCTTCAGGCCTTCAAGCATAGTTTGGGCTTTATCTTGACCGTCTAGCTGGACGCCCATCTCTGTCCTGTCATCAAATTACGATACCGTTGGACATGCTTCTTCGGGACCACAATTGGCCTAAATCCATTCACTGTTGGAGATGATCCTTGCTCCGAGTGTACTGTGTATCTTCCATGCGAGTCCACGTGTCTGGAACATTGGCACGATCTAGACTGCCAGCTTTTTCTCAGCCCTAAGAGAGCTCAGCCAGTCATATGTCGTACAAGATTTTTAGCTCCATTGGCCAGGCCGGCCTGTGGGTACATGTAAGGGGTCGTGCTATTGATTCTTCAGCTGCGCCACCGAGTCACAACGACAACGGAGGACCCTGCGGACCCTGTCCGACACCCAGACACCTCGGCTTTCACTCAGGTGATCGCTTGCACATTCAGGTCTCAATAGGATATTCCGACATGTTGTGTAGTTGTGGGGCTTGTAGTGGGCAGTTGTGCAGTGGTGGCGCTCTACACTACTCAGAAAGTCCCCAAATAAATCACCTCTGGCACATGCACTTGTCGTTCATCTGGAAGTCTTTTCGAGTCCCAAGTAAATCTGCATGCCGGTCATTTGGCCTTTCCTTTTCAATATCTTGCTTGAAATTCTCTGAGCCCAAGTCCACTTCCTGTGATACCAGGGAGAATTTGTCACCATGGGGTTACTCATCGCGCCTTACAACACCGCGATGCGGCTGGGTTAGTCTCCTCGTACTTTTCTGGTCCTTTTGACAGCCACGACATATAATGTTGTAGGCAGGCATCGGAGGGTCTCGAAATCTGACACCTCGATCGCCCAAAAATAGGGCAAGGATTCAACTCGTACACCCAGGAAATCTGCATTGACGACGCCGTCATCATCGACCCCGGCAGACCGCTCAACGCGCTCACCAACGATGGATCCACGATGCTGGACCTCCGCCAGAGCATGAAGGGTGACTCTCCCTATAGTGCCATTAAGGACCTATCCCCCACCGAGCGCGAGCTCCTGGGCATCTCGGAACCTGCCGATGCCGAGCACGACCCTGATCCGGTGCTTGACTCCGACACCGAGGCCCCGCCAGTCGGCATGGTCAAGCCGCTGCCTACCCCTAGACCAAAACCCCAGCTGCCGGCGGACGACAGCGACGACGATTCAGACGCGCCGTCTCAGCAGAAGCCTGCTGCCCCCGTCAAGAAGCCCACTGCTCCGCTTGACAGCGATGACGATTCAGACGCGCCCTCTCAGCAGAAGCCTGCGGCTCCCGTCAAGAAGCCGACTCCTCCTTCTGACAGCGATGACGACTCTGAGCCAGAGACAAAGCCCCGCGAGACCAAGAAGGTTAGCACTGCTCTCGGGCAAGACGAGATGATCCTTTGTAACAGTATGTTGACGTGGCAGATCAGGGACCCGCCCCGCCCCTGGATGACGACAGTGACGCCGAGCCAGTCAAGGACCCCGTCAAGCCCGTAGCTGGCGATAGTGAGTCGGAGACCGAGGCTCCAAAAGAGATTACGCCCATCGGGCCCGTAGCTGGCGATAGTGACTCGGAGACCGAGGCTCCGAAAAAGGATACGCCCGTTTTCGCCGACAGCAGCGACGATGAGGCGGGTAAGAAGACAACTGTCGTCAAGAAGCCCGCTGCTCCAGTCAAGAAAATCCCTGCAAAGAAGCCAGCGACTGCGAAGCCCCTTACCAAGGAACAGGCTGCTGCTGCCCGCAAGAAGGAGGCCTTTGACAAGAAACGTGTTGAGGATGATGAGAAGCAGCACGCCGCTCGAGAGCGGGCGCGCCTCGAGGCGGACGAGCGCCAAAAGAGAGCCGACCTGCGTGCCAGGGAGGCGGCCAGCATCAAGCCCTACACTAAGGCAGAAAGAGACGCCCTTTTTGGGGCCTTGACCAAGCAAGTCGAGCTGGCCGAGAAGGAAACGGCAGCGTCCAAGCTCAAGGCCATCAAGACCCGGCAGTACGAGCGCAAGGCTACAGGAGCAAGGGGACCCTCGCAGGTATGTGAGGGCCGTCACGGGAGCTTGCAACCTTGCTAGATGCAACTAATCGCTAATGCCACCGTCTGCCGTATAGATTGTCACATACACGTCTAGTTTCATCGACAAGCTTAGGTATGTTCTCAACCCTGTTTTGACTTGGTTGCCTATTACCTCGCGAGTCACGAGAGACATAGCACCAAGACCCATGCGACTGACGCTTTCGTCTTTGCAGCGAGATTACCGACGACATGAACATCAGCGGAGCGCTGAGTATCAAGTACGGCACCATTGGCGGCTCGGGCCGCGGCGCCTTTGTCAACTCGGAAAAGTTCAAGGACAGCGATCTCAACTTCTACATCAGCGTCAAGGTTGTCAATCAGACAGTCAACATCCGGGACGCCCTCGTGTACCAGCCTCTGCGCACCGTCGACTCGAGCAACTTTCGCCAGGTCTATGGTGACTCGTTTATCTCTGGATTCATCGAGGGTGGCGAGTTCAACGCCATTGTCAGCATGAAGGTGCTCAACAAGGCTCAGATCATGAACATCGAGGCAGAGTGAGTGCATTCCATACTATACGTTTATGAACTGCTCTTGCGGGACTGACCGCGGAACTTGTGTGTGATCGCAGAGCCAAAGTTGCCTTGACAGTCGGCGTGGCTGACATCAGCGCCGAGGCTGCTGTCAAAGTTGCCAAGAAGAACATCAGCAATAACACAGAGACAACCATCATGGTCAGCTGGTCCGGTGGTGGTTTCATCAAGCCCAGTAAGCATTCGATCGGGTTTCAAGGGTATTGGCACAGTTGATCTCAGCTGCTGACACTACGCAAAGTTGATGAGCCATGGGACATTGAGTCCCTCACCAGCGCAGCAGCGAGATTCCCAGACCTTGTCGCCATCACACCGCAACGTACCTAGTGAGTCCATCCGTTCGAGCGTCCTGCTATCAGTCACGGGCGCTAACCTTGTGCCCAACAGCGCAATCCTAACCAAATACGAGACGCTCCGGAGCTTCATGAAGCTCAAGCCGGCCAATTTCAGCAAACTGGCCTACGAGAACGCGCAGCTGTATACAAACACTCTGCTCGATGTCTACATGGACTATAAGAACGTATGTACAAACCATGAAAAAATACTTCCTGAGCCTGATCTAGCTGACCGTGTGCTCCCCGGTGGTTTTCTAGCTTCACAAGAAAATTGAGGGATGTACGTATTAATACCGCAACCAGTCGGACTGCCAACTGGCGACCATTATTTTGCTGCTGACACTGTGATAGGGATGTTCGACATTGAGAACAAGATCAGCAAACTGGCACCCAACTCGGCTTGGAAGATTACCAAGACCAAGAAGGCAAAGGACGACAGCGAGAGTGATGATGACGACGATGACGACAACGACGACGACGAGGACGTCGAACCGCGCCGCAACAAGAAGAGCGGCAGTGCGGGTGCGTCATACCAAGCCCTCGCCAAGACAGGGCTCGCGCACGACTTGTCACGATTCCCCGTTACTCTCGGCGGACTCGACATGGCCAAGAAGGGCTGCCGCATGCAGATGACGCGCATCGTCAACGAGGTCGACGCCATCACGGCGGATCCGTCTCTCGCCACCATAGAAGACCGGCCCGAGCCCTTTATGCCCGTACGGATGTTCAAAGAGCGCATGCCCGAGGTCGTCCGCATCGTCAAGCGGCCCGCGGTGCCCTTGCGGCTTGAGAAGATCCAGCCGGGTCTCGATCGACAATACCCCGGCATGTGCCCGGACTTTGAGCATCTCGAGGACGCGGAGCGGCTTTCGGTGACAGAGCTGGAGCGTGAGAGGCCGACCATGGGCCGCTTCTTCCGCCTCGCCAAGCCCGTGGGCTCGGCCAAGAACGGGACCCCGTTCAACAACGTCGACTTTCTCCGCTACGACACGTACGTCACGGCCGTGCACGTCGAGGTGTACAAGGGCGTCGTGAGCTACATTGAGATGACGTACAGCAACGGCCTCGTCACTCGGCACGGAGGGCAGTACGACCGCAGCGCCACCAAGGTTGTCGAGCTCAAGAACCTGGGTCAGCACGAACGCCTCATCGCGGCGACGGTCGAGACAGGCAAGGATGACAACAGCACAAAGATCGAAACGGCTCCGGCGCCCGAGCCGCGCATCACGCGTCTGAAGCTCTACACGAACCGCGGGCGGCAGCTCGTTGCCGAGGACGCCCCCGGTCAACTCGACGATATGGACATCAGCCCTGTCGACAAGCGCGGACCCCGGTCGTTTATCGACCTGAACGTCACGCACTTTGATCCCATCATGGACAACTCGTTCATCAAGGGGTTCTGGGGCTACAGCAAGAACGGACCCAACGGCAGGCTCGAGGACGGCATCTGGAGACTGGGTGTTATCTGGGGCAACAACTTGACACCCGAGGTGCCCCCAACTTCTGATGACGAGGAGGAAACCGACACCGAGAAGGATGAGGGCAAAAAAACTTCTGGCAAGAAGAAGTAACCATGATGTTTGAGTCATGATGAATTTTCTCGCCATGGTTGGAAATTGGGCGTGTACCTAAGGTAATTTATCAACATTAGTCACACGGGGCGTCATGCGACGACCGGCCGTCCCTGTCATGGTCACGGAAGTGAGACCGTATATCAGATCCCGGCAAGGGCCGCACGCCAGGCCACGAGCATCCCCTCTTTTTACACTAACTGCCGCCTGGCCATCCTGAGTAGACCGCCCAAGTGAGCGGCTTTTGATCTATGTGGAACGATCCGTCCAGAAACCACGCATCAGAGGACAATATCTCCTCACTTTTACCCCCAAATGCATGCCACAGGGCTTACAATTGTCTTGGACGAAAATGCTGGATCGGAGAAGAGCCCCCTGATCATCTCGCTCGTGATGCGAGCAATCTCGTGGAGCCCCGAGCCATCTTGTGCTTCACAACGAAGAATCGGCTCATGTAATTACACATGTATGTTGGCTTGAGTATTAGGTAGTTTGGATAAAACGCTGTCGGTCTCGGTTCTAAACAGGGCATGTTTCCATGATTCCCTGCCCATGCTCTCCCAGTGGGGTATACACAGTAGAATTGTTGTCTCGCAGCCGAGGTCCAGCCAGGGCGCAGGGTCTAGACCCTTCGTGCGTGCTACTGACAAGGTGTTGTAGGCACCATGTACATGTACCTCGAGGGTACTTGTGGTGAGCAAGTCAATTGGATGCCGGGAATAACATCCTCCCGGCGGGGCTAATTATCGACTATTCTAGGCCGTGAGACCCCGTTGGCTTTTGCATCAATAGTCCAAGAAATGCTGAGAACGCGCGGCTCTAGCCGTCTGCGGCGTACGCTAGGCCGCGGCTGGCAAGTCTTGGCGCGTGTGCTCTTGATGGGATCCTGGTTTCAGCTCGAGGCAGGCAAAGGTGAGAGAAGCACGGGGAAGGACATCTCGCTAGTATTGGAGGCGGCAGTGGAGGAGGTGTGGGAAGCAGGAAAGGCGCAACTTATGTGAGCAGTTGTGAGACCAGAAGGCGAGAAAAAATTATATATGAATACATCGTTCTGCCTCCGCCGGCGCTGTCAGCCTGTCTTAACCATCATCCGCAGTTATTTTCCCCTTCTTTGTTACACAACACGGTGTCCATCATGGCGCTGCAAGCCGTCAAATTCGTGCTCAACTACTCCAAAAACGCATTTCGCCTCTCCGGAGAAGAGTGGCTCAACGCACTCCCGTCATGCGATTTTCCCGGCGGGGGCCTTGAGATCCTGCCGGGAGACAAGCGCCTCCAGCGGTCCGCGCTGTCCAAGTTCTACGGCCAGTATGACTTCAGCCACAAGCAGATGCTCAGCGCGGTCGCGGCCGACCCGGCCAAGTTCGTCAGCAACGCCGTGTACACCGAGATGCAGCTGAACCCGGACTTGTACCGCTTCGTGTCGGCCAAGGACGCCCCCAAGCAGCAGCTGGGCGTCTACTGGTCCGACATGATCAACAGCATCTGGAGCCACCTGTACAAGTTCTGCACCAAGACGCTTGTCCGGGACGCGGCCAAGGCGGTGCGCCAGGGCGGCGTGTATACGCTCGTCGACATTGGGACGTTCCTCGGGTTCAGTGGGCTGGTGTACGGCGACGAGCCTGAGGGCAAGGAGTTCATCAAGAAGATCGAGGCGTGCGACGGCGACGTGGAAAAGATGCGGGCCATTATCAAGGCGTACCGCCCGTCGCACATGGCCAATTATGACAGCGTCATCGACTCGGGCCGGGCGCCCACCAGGCCGTGCTACCTGGTCCTCGGGGACCACATGGCCGAGTACTGCGGCGAGTACTGGCTCGAGAGCACGGCCGACGACGGCACCGTCGTCAAGGGCCAGGCCATGCTCCTGAAACCCGTCATCTGGCACCCCTTTGTCGGTTGGATCATCCACGTCCATCTCATCACTGGCCGGGACGAGGTGACGTCCCTGGTCCTGGGTGGCGGAGAGGGAAACACCCCCTTTGTGGACGCCATGAACTCCTGGGCCGCTCCGAGCCTCTGGACGGCCATCAAGATCCTGGGCGGGCTAAGGTGGACCTTCAACAAAGACAAGAAAGCCGGCCTGATCAAGGAGAGCGTCACTTTTGAGAAATGGGTCATCAAGAACCACCCTTACCTGTCCCTGCACATGCTCATCATCCGTGGCCTGCTGGCTCTCGGCAATGCTCCCGCGTGGTTCCAGCACGTGCTCGGTCGCCCGGAGAAGAAGGCCATGAGCCAGGACGAGTACGTCGAACTGCAGAAGGCGATCAAGCAGGCCGGCGGTCTCGACTATGTGACCCGCCCAGGCTACTTCCCCGATGGGACGCGGGATCCGACGACCAAGGAGGTCAAGCCATGGATGGGAGACGGACTGTGGATCGGCGATGAGCAGCTGCTCGCCGGCCAGGGCGCCAGCTGGACACTCTTGGACCTCGCGACTCCCTCGATGCGCCGGGCAAGAGAGAAGCACCGCGCGACACAGATCGTCTACCTTAAATACAGCGGTGAGGCCAAGGGCGACGCCGATGTGGAGAAGGGCGCTCTGGCAACCACTGTCGCCAGCGCGACCCAGGAGCTGGTCAACAAGACAGAGGCAAAGATCAGGAAACGCCTTGCAGCGTGCGAGGCTGTGTCGCCAGGGGTCCGCTTCGCCTCGAGCACTGTGCAGGAGTCGGTGACGGTCTTGATGGCCAAGCTCAAGCAGCAGATCTACGCACAAGTTGGGATCGATGCCATCCTCCAGCGCAACGATGAGGGAATTGAAGCTCTGCTGCCGAACCTCCTGGAGACAACCATGGAAAGGTTGGGAAAGCGAAGCCAGGCGAAGCAGACCAGCATACCCGCGGAGCTAATCGGGAAGCGGGTGACTGTTATGCTGCGCGAGGCGTGCCGGCATCGTGTCGCGTACCCCTTTGCCTCATGGGAGGGTGGAAACAGCGCACAGTTTATGCCCTGTGTAATGGAGGAGGCCGCAACCAGGCTGGCGATTTCGCAGATAGACGCCGAGATTGCGACCGCCAAAACGAAGAGAAACACTGCGAGGACTGCTTACGACGAGGCTGCCAAGGAGAAGAAGCCACAGCAGTCAGTCCTTGACGAGTTCAAGGCCCGACTGGACAAGCAGGTTGCCAGGATTGCCGATTTAAAGTCACTGCGCGCCGAGATGGAAGAGAGACATGCGAAAGCTGTGCGGTCGCTGGAGAAGCTCGAAAAGAAGCCCTAGGATCCACGATTTGTCACATGGCTCACGTTCGCTTGCACTAAGGCAGATGCCCCAAAGTAGCTGAGACGGAGGACGGCAATAAGTGGTGCTGAAACCAAGGAAGCTTTGAAGCTGTTTGATGCTCCTACCTAGGTAGTCTAAGAGGTGTTGTGCGTTGAAGCCCGCACAATTCCTCTCTGTCCTCTGGTAATTTACTGGCAGTATTACTTTGCTCCTGTGACAAGACGGCGAGATTCCAAATAACAGCAATTTTCCATCTTGTGCTGCACGACTGATGGACTCAATCCGGTCTCTTGATGCTGATCTGGAACTTGTCTGCCCAGTCGGTAAAGGTGTCCCTCGCACTCCCATCCCTGGGTTTCACGAGCGTGTCGGACGCAGCAACGGCGTTGAAAAGCACGAGTACATTGCTCCATCGATGGCATCGGCGTCAGTGGCAGCTGCTGTCATTTTCGTAGCACACACCCAGTTTGGGCGGCATCGTCGTCAAGGATGTGCGTAGCCGTCCTCATGTGCAGACACTTCAAGTTTGGCGCATTGAGGACGGATCCAAGCAAGACCCCTGCCATCATGCGCGTTAGGTGTCGGTTGTTGGGCCAGGATTGCGTCTTCCTGTGTGGTTGGCAGCCTGTCGTCCCTTGAACCTTGGAACATTTTTGACGTCCTCACTGATCGAGACCAGGGTCGGCAGACCCCCAGCTGGTCAATCCATCAAACAACTATTTATTTATGCCACCCAGTCATTCTCGAGAGCAACTGACCCAATACCGCATTCTCAAGACCAGGGTCACCAGGCTTCATTCACCGCTATGCAAATCGAGGACGGGACACTCGATATCGGCAGCGAGACGGAGAAGCTCGAGGAATATGGCGAGGGCGGTTTCTGCCCGATCCATCTCGGCGACTGCATTGCGGGCCGCTTTACGATCCTCCGCAAACTCGGACACGGCGGCTTCGGGACCGTGTGGCTCGTCCGCGATGCCGCGAACCGCCACGGCCGCTACGTTGCCCTGAAAGTTGTGTTGGCGGCGTATTCCGAAGACTACGAGCCCGCTGCAGTCCTTAACCGGCTCAAGAAGTACGAGCGCGACCACGGCAGCCCGGGCTTGTTTCTGGTCGAACTCGAACGATTGTTCCACACCAGTAGGAACGGCCGTCACTTATGCCAGGTCTTTCCAGTTCTCGGGCCGCCTCTTTCTCAACTCAACACACCCGGCGACCGACTCTACCCAACCTTTGCAAGGATTTTCGCCCGGGGACTTGCAAGCGGACTCGCCACTCTGCACTCCTTGGGCGTCTGTCACGGAGGTGAGTTGCTGCCACCATATGTGAACATCTACTGTAACCTTCGGGGCTAACACTGGGCGTGTACTATACAGACTTGACTATGAGGAATGTCGCTATCAAGCTTGGCAGATCGCTCGACCATTTGACCGAACAACAACTAGGTGATCTGCTTGGTCCGTCACGCAGGATATCGGTCGACCATTATTTTCCAGAGAAGCCGTCACCTGGGCCGCAATATCTAGTCGGTGCCTCTGAGCTCACCCAGCTACCAGTGGCCTACCTCTCGACCCAAATTTGCATACTCGACTTTGACCAGGCCTTTACAGTCGACAACGCTCCACGCAAGATCCCCAACATTCCGGCCCACTACCTCGCGCCAGAGTCCATTTTCGCCCTCACCAACGGCCTTGCGGCAGATGTTTGGGCCATGGGGTGCATTCTGTTCAATCTGAAGTACCCAATCCAGCCTTTCTGGGACTACTTTGAGAGCCACCCTTTCGTGACCGCAAAGGTTATGTGTGATACCCTGGGTCCGTTGCCCGAGGAATGGATGGTCTTTCCGTTCCTCAACGGTTGGCCGGTCCACAAGCCGCTCAAGTCTAATCTCCCGTACGTAACTGTCAAGATGGAGCTCGTTGACAAGAGCCACTTGAAGTGTTCCCTCGAGGAACAGGTGGACGATTGGTACGAGCCCCGTCAGCGCGCTAGCGGCGAGAATTCGGTGACTGCGCTTGAAAACTTTTGCCTGCACTATCCGGACCTCAACTATGATGATATTGCGGGGCAAGAAAACTTCGAAGCCGAGAACACAACGCCGATCCGAAAGGAAGAGGCAAAACTCTTTGCCAACCTCCTCCGCAAGATGTTTGAGTACGACCACACTAAGCGCATCACGGCACGCCAGGCTCTGGAACACCCGTGGATGCAGGGAACAGGTCAGACACCTAGTGCGTCTCGAACCCTGATGATGGGAGCACAAAAAAATGCGAGCCACGGGCTTCGAACTAACCTAAACCACCCCAACAAGACGAGCCAGACCCCTCAGCAAGCCGCACAGAAGACGTCCAAACCCAGCGCCCAGCATCCCCCACCAAAGATGCAGATCACAGCGCCAGCTAGCATGGCACACAAGAAAAAGGCCGCACCCTAGAGCGAGAAGAAGACGGGGCGGCCCCAGCAGGGAGTGAGGGGTGAGGGGCGAGGGGCGAGGGGCAAGGACGACGCAGGACTAGGGGTGCCGAAGAAGGCTCGTGGACGCAGTGGATAGAAAGCATGTCTCGTAGACCGCGATATACCCCCAGTTTTATTGCCTTTGCATTGGTTATGTCTGCATAACTGCCCGTCATTCTTCGCCTTTGTTCTGGTTTTTAAATTCTCAATGGCCACATTTCAAGTGACAACCTAAACTAGAGGTACGCCACGGTTTCCTCCCTGGCATTATCCTCCGCCATATGCTCTTTTGTGATTTACCGTTTTGCCAGTAAGCATAAAGACTAGGCTGTCTTTGCCCTCGGGCACCCGAGGCATTCCCGGGCATGCCGCTCGTAGTGACCGTTGGAGTCCAACACACAGTTAATGCCCATGGGGGCCCCCTTTTCAATACCCTACCTACTTACAGCCTCACCTATACCACGATCTAGCATCAAGAATTCTGGGGAACTGTGACAGCTAGAGTATAGTGCGAGGTTTGATGCATGTGTATAACAAAGAAGGTTGTATCACTTACGCGTGGGCCATTTCAACTCACCACAGTCACTCACCACGACTGTGGTCTGCTTTACTGTTGTTTACAAGTTGCAACTGAATGATCCTATCGGACGAACGGTGATGTTTAAACAGTTAAGCGTCACTGGTGGAACCAGCAGCAGCATTAATTATTACCAACAGGTTCAGCAACAGGTGCAGCAGTAGTACCATTGGTGGCATTCGCAGCATTCAAAGCAGCAACAGCAGCCATAGCAAGCTGCAGCCTCGCCTCCCTATCACGCAACAACTTACCACCCCGATGCTCAATCGAGTTCTTGTTCCGCCATGGAAAGTAATCACCCTACAAATCAATTAGCACTCCTCAATCTTACACCAAAACAACCCTCATCTGCTTCCCACTCCTAAGTTGACGCTGAGACATGAAACTTACCATCATCTGACTATACCCAACCTTATTATCCCGCAACAACAGGATCAGCGCGTCCTCCTCTGGGCTCCACCGCTCCGACCTCCGCTTCGGCCCGCCACGACGGGCAAACGGGGTTGGTGGCGGCCGGCGGTTGCGGATCGCCGTGACGAGGCCTTGGATCATCGTCTGCACGGCAGGCGGAAGCGTGGCGATGTCGATGTGGTCGAAGGGGCGGGCGGGGCGGGTGATGGGCAGGGGTTGGGGGGGTTGGTTTCTGTTGTCATCTTGTTCGTCTTCGTTCGGGGAGGAGACGTCGGGGATGTCGATTTGGATTTCGGGGGAGGATGTGGGGGGTGGGTAGGTTAGTACCGCAAGTTCTGGGTAGGGGTTGTTCGTCATATTCTTGTTGCTACGTCAGGGGTAGGGGCACCTCACCTTCGGGGGTTAGGTCAGGGGCCAACGCCTCAATGTTCCCTCCCCTCTGCGCGAGGCGCAACCGCAGGTACTCGTGTTCAACGATCCATGTCTGGACTTGATTGAATGCACATCTGTCGGTTCTGCAATTCCATTTGGAAAAGTGCTCGCGTCGCAGGGGCAGCTCGATTCTCTTGGTGTCGGGGCAATTCGGCGGGTGCTCGAGGTGAAAGCCGAAGTCCTGGATGTAGGTTGGTCTGGTGCACCCCGGGCAGGTTCGTGTGACTACGATGCACATGATAGCAGAGTAACAAGTATCCCGTCGGTGGAGATCGATTGTGTGGCGTCACCTGCCAAGTTGAAACTTCAATTGCGGCAGTCTTATACACTGACTGGCAAAGAATGCAATTGTGTTTATTTCTAGACTCATAAAGTGTACCGTATCCCCATTGTGATCCCTTCCAGAACTGTAGAGACAAAGAGATACCAAGGGGTGCCGTCTTTTAGGGGCTGGTCTTTGCCGTGCCAAGAATAAACCACATGCCCTGTCGTGCCTTTGGGTCTCAATGGCCGTGACAAAGGAATAATATTGCCCGAGGCATTCTGCAGTCTCTTGATCCTCCCAGAAATTCCATTATGTTGATTCGTGGCGAGTCACGAGAGACGAGTCGTTGCCAGCGTTCCTCCACACCCACCGTCTCGGAGTATTGCGGGACTCGACTCCGCCGCCGCAGCCGCCGGCGGCAGACCCAAGACGTACCCACCAGTGAGTATCCGTGGGTACCCATCCGCAAAGGGGTACCTCTCACCCATACCCCAATAGTTTGGGTTGTGGGTGGGAAGTACCCAGACAATGTGGGTTTGGGTGTGTATTACCCAGTGATATATATGGGTACGGGGGTAACTTCAAAAAGTGAAGGGCAAACTCGGGCCTTGTTAACTATGCGCTGGACGTCAACCATACATTACACCACATAACAAGCCTTAAAAGCAAGCTCCTCCTCAAGTCAATCTCTATCGTAGCCTCTGAATCTTGGCTGCTGGCTAATCTGCTTAGGGCATCTTACGGCTTCGCAGGGCAGCCAATGGAGAGTCTTTTATTCGGCTTGAAAGAGAACTAAGCCAACATCTAACATATTCCACTGGTCAGATTTGAGGCGTTTATTACACACTTCCAGGTCCAAGCAGACCCCGTTTCTTCAACCCGTCCAGCACACCCTCGGCTGCCTTGATG
The DNA here is from genome assembly GCA_017139535.1 of Trichocladium uniseriatum. Lineage (NCBI taxonomy): Eukaryota > Fungi > Ascomycota > Sordariomycetes > Sordariales > Chaetomiaceae > Trichocladium > Trichocladium uniseriatum. The sequence goes on along the minus strand of WOUO01000022.1, from coordinate 512,511 downwards.
GCAATCCCCGCGATCCGCTGAGCCGACTCCTCCCCGTCACACTGCGGGTCAAACGAAGCAATAGTAAAAGCCAGGGGCACCGTCCGCTCCGAGATGGCCTTGATACACCCCAACAGATCCTCCTCAAACAGTCCTCCCGGACAAGCAAACGCATTTGCCTTCCCCAGTGACGAATCCAGCGCGTCCAGATCAAGATGCACCAACAGCGGCGCATCCCCTCCCTCCCCAAACCGCTCCAACAACTCCTTCCTCAACCCCCCCTCAAAATCCACCTTCACCTCCCCCTTCACATCCCCCCACACAACCCCCATATCCGACCCCTCCACCCTCGCCCTCTCCATCTCATTCACATCCCGCATCCCACAATGCATCACCCTCCGCAGCAGGATCCCCCCGTCCCTAAACCCCGGCACAGTCTTCACCATCCCCCTCCAACACTCTCCCGCCATCATCGCAATCGCCTGCCCATCAAAGTACCCACTCACCAACGTATCAGGAGTGTTATAGTCGTCGTGTGCGTCAAACCAGACACATCCCAGCTCGCTTTGATCCCCCTCCAAGGAAGCTGCATGTGAAGCCCACAGTCCCGCTGCGACACCCACGCTTCCGCAGCAATCGCCTGCTAGTAAGATTGGGAATGAGGCGTTCTTGCGGGCGGTGGTGACGGCGAGGGAGATGCGGCGGAGGAGTTCGAAGGTGCGGGCGATGTCGCCTTCGAAGGTGGCGGGGATGGGTGGGATTTGGATGGTGTGGATAGGTAGGTTGTAACGTTGTGAGAGGGTGGTACGGAGGCCGGAGGAGAGGATGTAGTCGGGGCCGAGGCTGACGCGGGTGCGGTGCAGGGGGTTGGCGGGGAGGCCGTCGTGGTAGGGAGATGTGAGGAGGGTTATGGAGGTTATTAAGGGTTGGTGGGTGGAGGGCATGGTGGCGGTGGGTGGTTAGGCTGATGGGAATTGGGTTGGGGTGGGTGAGTTTGGTTGTTAGAGTTTGAGGACGGGAAGAGAAGGGAGAAGGGAGAAGGGAGGTGAGTCGAGAAGTGGTGACTCACCCCGCATGGGTTGGAGTGCATGGCAGTCCCCATGTGGATAAGCCGCGGCGGACTATCTCGCCGGCTTCAATCCCCAGAAACCAAACATATTGTGTCAAGAGACGTCCGGCAAAAAGAAAAGACGGATATGTTTAAAGTGTATACATTTATAAGGCTGAGTGCCGCGTAAAAACACCAAACGCCTCTGACAACCATCTAACCCCCTCCTCTTCCTCAATCCCAGAGCCAATCCACCCATAGACCATCCCAGTGTCAAACCAGAACCGAACCGCTTCACCGGTCGTATTTCCTTTTCAGTGTCGCCCTGCGCGACTCGCCTCCCTTTTCCGAATGGCGGGGTATAAAGTACTATAAACGCACGTTAGACACTAAACACCCAAGCAAGTAGTTCCCTGTCACCGGTAAGCGTACCTGGGAAATCTTGCGATACGACAGAGCAAGATTCTGACGGCGCATCAGGATCAGCATGTCGTCCTCGGCCGGCGTCCAGGTGGTGCCACGGCGTCGCGCGCCGAGGCGGTCAACCTCGTCATCGATCTCACCCTGCAGCCGGACGATGTCGGCCCTGGTTCCGGCGTCGAAGTTGGGGATGTCGTTGCCGGCGGCGGCGCGCCAGGCGTTGGGATCGAAGCCGTCGTTGTCGTCGTTAACGTTGTCGTCGTTGTCGTCATCGTCATCGTCATCGTCGCCATCCATGTCGTCGTCGTCATCGCCGGCTTGATTATCCGGTTCAAGCATTTCGGCGTCGGGTTTGGGGTCGGGATCCGGGTTCACACTGATGAGCAAAATACCTATCGTATGAGAACAGTCCGCCAGTCAGTCAAGGTCCATCACAACCCACATAACGCGTGTCAGCAACGTACCGCCTGGATTCGTAATACCCGGTGGCAACTGCTGTCCGCGCTTCTGGGCCTCGATGATGGCTTCGATCTTCTCTTCCAACCGCTCGTTCTTTTCCGCGTTGTAGTCGCACGCGGGGTTCATACAAGACCAGTCGAGCATCATATCCGCCTTCATGGGTCTGCGGACGGTGACTCTGCCCACGCACTCGATGGACATCGGCGGGCATAGCTCGTAGCTTCTATGTTCGCTCTGCTGCCGACAGCAGGGGCAGAACCAGCTTTGGATGAGGCACATCTTTTCGGTTGGGTGGTCGGATAGGTATGGAGAGAGCGAATGGTTGAGAGCTGCCTGTCAGTTGAGGAAGAGGAATGATTGAGGAAGAGAAATGGGTCAACGGTAGGAATGGGCCTTAAAAAAGCCAGCAAACGTCGCCGGGAAGTGGCTGGGAATGGGGCTCGAACATCTGGGGAAAGTGGCCGGAGGGTGATGGGAACGGGGCTTGGAAACCTCCGGAACGTGGCCGGGGAGTATAGTACACTGGCGTTGTCGTGGCTAGCAATTGACCGTAGCTAGTGACTTGGAAAAACGTCGAGCTAATGTAACTAGGGACCACTTTCTAAAAGCAATGAACTGTAAATAGAGCATCAGCATTAAGCTGGAGTTACCCTAGGGGCAAGCAGGAGACTAATTCTGATTTAATGCTATTTGGCTTGCATGGTAGTCCTCGACAGTTATAGTCCCCTTTGTTTCGCCTAGGGGAGGGAGGTCTGCTCAAAGACGCGAGCCATGCCCACGCCTCTGTTTGCGGAATCTGGTCCATTGTTTCTTCGACTCTCGTCCACATTTAAGGACGCGCCAAGACTTTTCCGGGAGCCATCTCACTTCTTTATGCTGATTGCAAGCATGTACAAGTCGACGGCCAGGTCTACTGATTGGCCCTGTAGTCTATGTTGGTCATGCCGGGCACGGGATATCGTTTGAAATGACAGAGAAGCACAAGCCTAAGGCGGACTTTTGCCAGAAATTCGGGGAGGATGATGAGCCCCTCTATCCAGTGCTGTATCGAATTGGATAGCCGCTCTGGTTCTCTCTTCAATGCCCGCTCCCTAGGAACTGTGACACCTTCAGACTCAGGGGACTGAGAGGTGAGCCGATGGGCTAGACGGTGAGAGTAAAAGTTTATATAGGTGCAGAAATGAGTCGCTTGTTCAGGGAGATTTTGTCGTCGATATTATCTGTGTATAAGAAAGGTAATGGGGTTGACAATGACTTCCCTGGAAAAGACGATGGTGCGTTCCCGGTCGGGTTGTCCTACCCGAACTCCAAGGCCAAGGCCTGGCTGCTTCGGCGGCAGTGGCAAAGGAGAAAGATGGCCATTCTAGTGAACGTGTTAGTTAGTCCAGTTTGAGACTGTAGCGGTCAGAAACTTACGTGGTTTCATGGGGAAACGGCAATCCACTCCCGGTGGTGTCGAGGTGTGGTTCTCCCGCGACAGGCGACGAGTCGGTCCCCATGGTGATGCCGTAGTACGGTAGTAGGATGAAGATGCTGAAGACAAGTGCTAAGAACTTGAGGGTGCTGAGCCTTATGAGTGAAGCGTGGGTTGAGCCGGATATGTTGCCCAAGCCGACCAAGGGTCAAGATATGGAGCGCCAGAAGGATAGGGCGGTCGCAACGGTCCCTTTAACCCAGGAGAAGAAGGGAGACAAGGAGTGCTTCAACTCTTAAAGCAGGCTCCAGGAGTCGGTTTGATGTTGAGTCTGTACCCAACTGTGCAGACTCAAATCTGTCGACTCATGCCCGTTGACTGACTTATCCGTGCTGAAAGATCCGGTGATCTTTCCCGGGACATTATGTGTGCATGGGCTGTTTTAATGCCGGACTTTTGGTCAGAAAATGTGAGCCTTCATGGCTACACAAATGCAATCGAATACACCATGTCGCTAGGCACCCTAGTACTTCGCAATAAGGAATAAAATAAAGTGCTTGATGTGAACCTTTATGGCTACACATGCATCCCAATCCCAAGACCACAGACTTGTTGGTCAAAAAGTCCATGTCGCCAGGTCTTTGCTCAGCAATTAAAAGTGCTTGATGTGAACCTTCATGGCTACACAGGTGTCGAAATCCCACAGACCACAAACTTGTCGGTCGAAGGAAAGAATGTTTGTTGAACTCCCCACGGGTAGTCCACCAGCCAGCAACCCATCCGAGCACCCGGTTCTCTTCAATCCTCTCGCAGCACCCCCCGCCTACTCCTCGTGGTTGGCATTTGACGGGCCCAGTTGCTGGGTCGCCTTGCCCTTGCTTTTGCCCTCCGCCTTCCTGCCCGTCAAGTTCGAATGCCGCGACTCACAACCGTATTTCGGGTGGCGGGGGAGGAACAACTGTGAGATGAGATGGTGAGCCCCTTGTTTGCTCTTCGATTGCAAGGACAGACGGTAAAAGGGGGGACGGAGAAGGAAAAATAAACAAACAAGAAATAACAACAAGACTCACCTTCGAAATTCGGCCAAAGGACATATTGTAACCCCGCAAAATCTTGAGCAGTTCGTCCTCGGGCACACCCCACTGGCAGCTCGACTTGGCCGACTTGGGACCCGGCAGAAGGGTGATCTTCTCGAGGAGGAAGCCGATCCGGGCCTCGACGTTGTCGCCAAACTGCCGAAACTCGGGGATCGACCGCTGGTTCCGCGGCAACAAGAGCTGGCCACGGTACCAGTCCCAGGCCTTTTGGGCGGCCTGGGGGTCCACCGGTTTTTTGACTCTGCCCTCTGCAGAGTCCGCATCACTCTCGGCATCATCGGCGCTGGCGTCGTCATCTTGGGCTTGGCCCTGGTACTCGTGCTGCTGCTGCTGCGCCGGCGTGGCTTCGGACCCCCACTGCGTGAACGCAGGGTCGATGGGGGCGTAGCGTTCGTCGGGGACAGGGGGGTAGACGGAGGTCGGGGGGTCGACGTCCATGTTGTTGTTGTTGTTGTTGTTGTCTGTGAAAAGAGTGTCAGCAAACAAAACAAAAAGAGGCCAAACAAACAAGAGTGTGGCAACCAATGACCTACCCTCGCCGCTGCTGCTGTCGCCGGCGTCCGGCAGCATCATGCCCTTGGCCTGGGCCTCGCGGATGGCGAAGACCTCGAAACGGGCCAGGCGCCGATTGGTCATGCTGTACACGCACTCTTCGTACTCGCACGTCCAGTTGACAAAGTGTTTTGGCTTCATGGGATGAAGCCGGTTGACGGCGCCAACGCAGGGCTGGCGGTCGCACGGGTGGGTGGTCGTCTGCCCGCAAGGGTAACGACAGGACGGGCACGTGTACGTGATGGTGAGGCACATCTTGTAACACGTCCGAGCAGCGAAGGGAGCGTTGGAGGGTGAAGGTTGAGAAAGTAGGGACGGAAAAAAAAGACGCGACGGAAGTTCACTGCCTGTCGTACTTGCGATCGGTAAAGGTTTCTCGCCCGAACTTGAATAAAAAAGCGTGGGAAAGAACAATAACGCAACGAGGGTGCAGGGCAAGGCGGAGTCGCCAGCGCGGGCGCAGGTCGGCCTGTGCTTCGACTTCGGGGGTGAGCGGCGGGCTATACATCTCCGGCGGGGGTGTCTACCTCCGGACTCCGAGGTGAACCGGGAAGTGGTCACGGCGCCGGCGGGAGTGAGCAGTGAAGTTCGGCCCAAGGCTCTCAGGGGGTGAACCGTCCGTGAAAGGGGCTACCAGTCTCTACCTCGCCTGTGGGTGAGCGGCCAAGTTTAGACTCAGGGTGAACCGCCCGTAACAGGGGGTCGGGCGCTCGCGGAGTGGGTGGCCTCTACCTCAACCGCGGGTGAGTGGCCGGTAGGGGCAAGTCCACCATAGCCCGTACAAAAAGAAAGGGCTTGGCGCCAGCTTCTTCTCCTCCTGGGGTTCCAGCGATGTTAGCTAGCTAGCCAAGTTCTTCACGACCCTTGCCCTGCAGTTGGCCTCATCCTGCCCGTTACTAAAACCGCCCATCACCCGTGCCGTCGAGCAGAACGAAAGTGTCGGCAACGAGACACTCTGTGACCAGTGGGACTAGCTGATCCTCAGCCCACTCTCAAGCCTTGACCCCGATCGCGGCTCGATCTTCCCACCGCTTGTCGTTGTAGTCGATACGCTGGACGAGTTTGACTGTGGTGTGAACTACCCGTGAAGGAGGCGCCCAGCGCCCGCAAAGCACAGCGGTGAGCAGTCTATCCTTCGGCTGTAGGGTTAAGCACCGGAACTATTACCGCAAAGGAGAAAGCATACAGGGTTGGGCTATAACTATAAGAACGAGCCATTTATATCAAGGACAATAAGTATAAAGGTAAAGGAAAGTAATATACTTAGCTATAGAACAAGAAATAAAGGACTGGTAAGTTATAGCTAGTTAATATAGTTAGCAGTATAACCCCTTTATTAGGTATACTGTTACTAGCCTAGATGTACTATGGCAATACCACTTGACTACTACCAAGGGCGTCGGTACACGCATACTTTACTCCACTAGTTTGAAAAACCCTTTGACCAAAAGGACATCAAGTGGACTAAGTTAACAGAACAAGAAAAAAGGATCTTTAAAGCTCAGTTAAGGCGTTCCGGGTTCCTCCTATAAGCAGATTCACTAGGCGTAAGTTGAGGCTGGCTATATTGCAGCACTAGACACACAGAGATGATCCCGGAAGCCGGCGTCCACGCCCATCCGCACCGAAATAACCGCCAACCAAACCACCATCTTCCCGCAGGGCTCGTTCCACGCGCAGATGAACCCGGAGTGCGCGCCGGCGGTGACGGTGGAGGCTCGGAGAAGGTGTGGGTTTGTATGTAAGGAGCCCTCGAGAAGTGGCTCTTTGTTGTAGGTGGTGTGAGCAGACATGGTAGAGAGTTAGATCACTACCTGCGTAGTAGAGAAAGGGGCTAGATTGAGAATGGGGTCTCCTAGTGTTATAGAAAAGGTTCTTAGTAGAGATACTATTTTGTGTCACTGTTCTTAGTTCTCAACCAGTCATGACGAAGCTATGCGATTCTGACACCAGTATCGGGGAAAAAGCAACTGCATTAGTGAGAAAATGAGTTGGGTATCTGACAAAGCCAGCTAAAGTGAAAAGCCTAATACATCAGGTGCCCAGCCAATCCTTGCTCACGAACTCGCCATCGAGTCCAGTACCGCCCACCGATTATCCACCTCCCTGAACAGTGCCGAGTGTTCTTTCACCCACGGCTCCCGGGACTCCATACCCAAACACCGTAGCCAACTTACCCAGATATAGCACCATAGACACCGGGCCCGGAAATGCAGTGTCTCGGCAGTGTCTCGATGTCCTGCAGCAGGAACGCGTGGAGCAACGGCTTGTTACCGGCTGCTTCAAACGGTTTAGCGTACATGGGGCTGCCGAGGGTAAATTTGAATGTCTTCAGCTTCGCTAAGTCCGGGAGGAACACGAGGCAGAGGTTGGGGCGGGATGTGTACCATGTCGTTTTTACCTGCGGAGTAGACGGTGATGCTGCCGAGGGAGGTGAGGAGCTAAAATTTGGCGAGAACGATACCGGTCAGCATCTGGAGGGTGTCGTTGCCGAGGATTTCAAGGGTCTTCATGGCGGGTGGCACTCTCGTCTTCCGAGGGTTAACATGGAGCACCTCCACATTCTTCATCAGCTCGATGTCCTTGGCGACGGGCCCTTCGAGCCGCAAACCGGCGGTGGAGAGGAGAACGGGATGCTTTATTCTGCCTTCCATGACGGATGGCGTTGTGATGCATTCCCCTACAGAATCCGTAACCGCTAGCAGTTACGAGCGGCCAGTTGAGGGGAAACTTGTCGTCTACCCGGGCTTCGTTCCAGCCGGCGGCCAATTTCAAGAAGCGGACAAAGTCCACGCGTGTTTGTCACAACAACTACCGCTTGGTGCTTCAATCCGGCCTCTCCAATTTTACGAAAAGCTGCCAGGCATGAAGTACGGCATCCGCCGCCACGACCTCCTTCGATTTCATTGCCATCGGTTCTTTGCCGAAGAATTCTTTGACGGCACCCTGGGCGCGAACAATCTGGTGTCTGCAAACCTGTGGAACCAGCCTTCAATGCCTCGTGTCGAAAAAGGGGTAGTCTTGGCCCTGCAATGCGGGCAAACCCTGGTTATACATAGGGGCAGAGTGCTAGCCCGGAATTCGGAATCTCGGTTGAGGTTCCACCGCCGGCCCATATCCACCTCGGGTTCAGCAGCCAGGATCAGAAGACGGCTCCTAGCCCAGATACGGTTACCTCTTCATCACAGAGCCTGGTTACAGTCTTGCCAAGCCGCTTAACTGGCTTCTGAGGATTCCGGGCGGTTCGCGGAAACACTTCCACGGCCGGGCCCTGAGTGACAGGTGGACCTCGACGCCAGGAGGGATGCAGCTTAGAGCCTTGGCAAAGCACGCAAGCGCTCGGATGACCCCCACGATGAAGCGGAAAAAAGACCAAATGCGAACCGTCTCTGTGGGTGACTAGCTACACAATAGCCAACTATACCAGGCGTGTCCATGATTGTCACAATACAAACCGAGGTCTAAGGTAGTAGCAGTTATAGCTTGATAATATGGGAGGGCAATATCTATCTACCTAATTACTCTACTAATCTCACACTTCAGGCTTGTAAGGTAGGTAGGTAGGTATTGTATGTATAAACCTTTACGATGCTTGCAATGTGCAAGTGGAATGTCTGGTCCGTCCCACGCATCATGCGCCTCGAGATGAAGGGTGATTTTGGTGGCCCTCGCTTATCAAAAGCAGCGTCCAACTGCGTCCTTGGCAGTTTCACACCCAAGGGGCTGCCGCTCGGGGCCCATGATTCTCTCCACCAGGGGGCTCGAGCCTCAACCACGGCGGCGGATCCGCAGATCCCTTCGCAATCACAATCCTTGCTCATGAAACGCGTCCGATGTGCAAGGCGGTTTGTTGCCGATCAGTATCGCACCAATCGCATCGACACAATCTTGGAAGCGTGCCCGGTTCAGCCTCCCAGATTCGGAATCTTGAGCCGCAAGCGCCTCGCCGCCTCGCCCTCCCCACTGCTTTTGGAGCGGGGACGTGCTCCTTTGGCGATGAGGACATGGCATGGCATCATGGTGATGGATCCGTCATAAGAGATATATAAGAAGTGGTTGTCCGCTCCATCCGACACCTACCGACCACTCTTTTACGCCAGTCCGTCTTTCCTTCAGAGAACACTTTCGTTTCTTTCCGGCCACAGTAGCCGTTGCATTCTTTTAACACCTCCAAGTTATTTATCACTTCGATTCTTGTCATTCCTTGCTCTCTCCAGAGTCCAGCCTCGCTAGCGTCATCTACCAAAGCTCCTGAATATTTATCTGGCCTTCTAGACGCCATGTACCTCAACGCTGCAACCCTTGCCCTGGCCTTCGCCAGCGGCGCCTCTGCCCACGCCCTCATGTACGGCGTTTCGGTCAACGGCGCCGACCAGGGCGACGGCAGGAACGTCTACATCCGCACCCCTCCCAACAACAGCCCTGTCAAGGACCTCGCGAGCTCGGACTTGGCTTGCAACGTCAACGGTGGCAATGCCGCCGGCTCCTTCGTCAAGGCCGCCGCCGGCGACACCCTGACGTTTGAGTGGTACCACAACACCCGCACCGACGACATCATCGACGGCTCGCACAAGGGCCCCATCATCACCTACATCGCCCCCTACACCGAGGGTAACGGCGCCGAGTCCATTTGGACCAAGATCGCCGAGGACGGCTATGACAGCGCGAGCAAGCTCTGGGCTGTCGACAAGCTCATTTCCAACAAGGGCAAGCAAGACTTTGTTCTCCCGGCGAGCCTTGCCGCTGGCCGGTACCTGATTCGCCAGGAGATCATCGCCCACCACGAGTCCGACACGGCCTACAGCGCCAACCCCGCCCGCGGTGCTCAGTTCTACCCCAGCTGCGTACAGGTCGAGGTGACGGGCTCTGGCACTGCCGTCCCCGACCAGAACTTCAACTTCAACACCGGCTACACCTACTCGGACCCGGGCATTGTCTTCAACCTGTACCAGGACATCACCAGCTACAAGATCCCCGGTCCGGCAGTCTGGACCGGTTCCGGCTCCGGATCCACCCCCAGCTCCAGCTCTTCTCCCGCCTCATCTGCGTCGCCTTCGAGCACGAGCACCACCGCTGCTGCTGCCCCCACATCCGAGCCCGTCGAGACTGAGGCTCCTACCACCTCGGCCGTAGTTGTCCCGACGACCACCGCCGTTCCTACCACGCTCGTTACCTCGGTCGCCCAGCCCCCCCGCCCGACAAAGTGCGCGGGCCGCCGCCGCCGGAGGTCGACTCGGAGGCTCTGAGCGGCAGTTCGTTCTGCACTGACCGTGGAACTGTCCACGGTTTTTGATGGTTGGATTAGGGGGTGTGTTCAAGACAGAGTTTCGGCTGTGCTTTAACTCGAAACATCTTGGTCCATGAACCTAATCCGGTTCTGGGTGGTTCTCATCCTCTCGCGGCGCAGTGTGGTACTTACCAACCTACCATAGCAGGCGATAGCTTCGCTTCTTCTGTATAGATATTTTCAATGTATTTGTGTATGTCAATCTGAACATTCTGTGCTGTTCCAAGTCAATTCCTTTCGATCGCTCTCGCGCCGTATGTTCCAGAGGTACCTCTGTAAGTTCCCCCTGTGGTAGTTTGTGCTACAGCTGCAACCCTTGTTGGGCTCATACATACCAATTCAAGCCCGGGGGCAGACCGAAAGCCTACGTCCACATCATCAAACTCGGGATGTGCTTTGTGACTTTTCGATGAATTTAGCATTTACCCTATACAAATAGGCAACTGCTACCACTGCATTTACGTATAGGAGTATTGGCACGATTGGTCGCTCCATGTCCACCTCCGGGAGATCCGGAATACCCCCGGCATCTTGGCGCCGAGATCAGCACGGCGCAAAGTTCCACCCGAACGCCGAAATCAGCCAAACGCGGAGATCAGCACGGACCCGAGACAACATCCATCTCGCCACGGCGATGTTTTGATCCTTCAACAACTGGATGGGAATATTGAGCAATCTATCTTCGCGCCATTTTGATCCGTCCCTTCAGCATGGCCAACGCGGCCGTCTCAGCAACCGGGCTCGACCCAACCGCAGTCCCAGCTCCTTCATCGCCGCCAACAACACAACCAACTCCTCCTCCCCAGGAGGCTGAGACAGCATTCCAACACCCACCCCCCTTCCACCTCTCCCTCAACCCCACCCAACCCATAACCATCCTCCTCCTCCACGGCCTCCTCTCCTCCCACCTCGAATACACCCACGTCATCCCGCTCCTATCAACCTACCACCTCCTCCTCGTCGACCTCCCGGGCCATTCCAACTCCTTCTCCGCCTCCACCCCTGCCCTCCCAGAAAACTATTCCATCGCGTCCATGGCGGACGCCGTCGCCGGCGTCATCCGGACCCACGCAAAAGGCGGGAAGGCGCACATCGTGGGCCTGTCGATGGGGGGGTTCGTAGGGCTGGAATTGGCGCGGCGGTACCCCGAGCTGTGCGCGAGTGCGTGGGTGACGGGGGCGGCGCCGTTTGAAGGGTGGACGGCGTGGTTTGCGGCGCGGCCGGGGTGGATTGAACGGTTTATGTGGGTTATGGAGGTTTTGCCGGAGGGGGTGTATGCCTGGCTGGCGGGGTTGCAGGGGTTGAGGCCGCATGGGGAACTGAGGGTGGAGATGAGGAGGAATAGGAGGTCGGAGGTGATTTATGGGGTTTATGCGAGTATTTTGGCGGGGCACGGGGCTGGGTGGGAGGAGGTTAAGGGGATTGAGGGAGTTCGGGTTTTGAGTGTGGCGGGTGGGAAGCAGGATGATGTTGAGGCGACGAGAAGGATGGGGAGGGTTTGGCGGGAAGTGGGGCGGGAGGGGTGTAAGGCGGTGGTGGTGAGGGGGGCGCTGCATGCTTGGGATTTACAGATGCCCGAGGTGTTTGCAGAGGGGGTGAGGGCTTGGGTTGAGGGCAGGGAACTGCCGGGGGAGTTTGAGGTATTAGAGTAGGGGGGATTGGTGTTTGAGAGTGATTGGTTTCAAGGTCAAGTCAGAATGGCTGTGACTGAGGCACCACACCGCCTATGTCCAGCCTGACTCGAGCCTGATAAGGCTGTATGCGATGCGACGCCCAACATCCCTTTCTCTTTCCTTTCTCCTTCTGTCTTCTGGTCTCCATTCCACACATCTATGATCTGGAATCTGCGTCTCCGAATCTGCAAAGGGGGTTGAGTGCCTGACTTTCGTTTTCAGCATGTTTGAAGCCGCGGCCTCGAATCTTTGGCAGAGCGTGCGCGCTCCCCAGAATTCAGACCTGAGAGGGGCCCGAGGGGGGCTATTCCTGGGACTGGGCTGACCGTCGTCGTCGAACCGAATGAGCCGTCTCTTGAGTGAGTTTCTTCCTATTCTCTATTGTCCTTATGAAATATACTAATTGAGAAGCATCGTGTTCATACATGGATTTACCGGCCATCCCGAGCGAACATGGACTTCCAAGAAAGCAAATGCCCGACAGAGCAACAACAATCGCATATTAGCTGCGCATTATTCCCGTTATTAGTACAATGTTTGATGGTGCCTCGGCAAAGAGGGTGTGGAATCCCATTGCGAGGACGATCAATAGGGGAGATCTGGTCATGTCGTCAAAGTGGGAGGGGGGTGGTGGCCGGTTGTGAGGGATTTCAAACTATGGGTCCCTCCGGAACTTGGGTTTTTTTAGGCAGCGAAATTCCTCCAGAAACAGCTGACCGAGAGCCGGGGTGACTCAAGGCGTTGGTGCAAGCTGATTTTGAGGGACCTTTGACGCTAACCCAGAGACGTCCAACAGCGTCGTTTTGACCCGCATATAATACCTAAGTAGGTACTTCGTGAATCTCGAAAGTCAAAATCACCATGTCCATGTTCTGATCTTTACCTCCGAGGCGGTCGACAGACAACAGACAAGATGAGTGAAGCCAGCAACTTTTCGGCCTACATTAGGGTCACAGAGGATGACTTGACGTACGTACACTCACCACCAGCGCCCAGAATTGCAAACGACTCACTGATGGTCCCCTTGCAGACCTGCAACACCCCGCATCTTCCTCGAAATGGAAGCGCCAACCCAGCTCTCGCTGACGATGCCGTACTACCTCATATTCACCCTCCGCCGCGCCGAACAAGACGGCTCCGACAGACCATGCATCTTCCGCTGGAGCCCAACCATCGACGGCTACTCCCCCTCGGGTTTCCGTTTTCTCCACCACACCAACGACACTACCTCCCCTAACAACTTCACCCCCCTCGAACATGAAATCGACCACACAACCGGCCGCCTCCACCTTCCCGAAGAAGACTCCATCACCATCGACGGATGGAACCAGCACCTCTGGGAGTTCCGCCCCGGCGACTCGGTCCGCCTCCGCTGCGACCCGCCCGAGCGCTACTACAAGATGCTGCGCGCCGGCGAGACCTACACGCTGCTGTACCCCGGCGGCGAGGTGTCCATGTGGGACTGGGGCACGAAGCAGGAGCATATGGGGCGGGAGATGAAAGCGAGGCATTTACTGACTGAGGCGGAGAAGGAGGAGCTGGGGTTACCACCGAAGTTGATGATTTCTGGTGGGGCGAGTGTGACATTTACGGCGAGGGAGGAAGATACGCCGTGGCCGGGGAGGGTAGAGTACCAGGCCAGGAGTGGGTTTGGGCTGGCGAACCTGGCGGAGCAGCAGTGGCGGCTGGAGGCGGAGAGGGAGAAGGTGAAGGTGGTGGAGAGGTGGCCAGAGACTTTTGGGGTTGGGGATCGGGTGTAAGTGCCGCTTTTTATGACTACCTACCGGAGATTGGATGCTAATAGTAGGCCATACCTAGGTCCGGGGCGCCCATCCTCACCGCCACACTCGAATGCCCACCCACCATTACCCGTACGGGCCGTTGCGACGTCACACTCAAAGTAACCTACACCGGTGAGATCAGCGGCCCCGACGGCCAAGCAAGCAAAACAACAACACGGCCCATCACATTCCGCTCCTGGTCCGTCATAGCCGACCTCGGCCAGGACGCGCGCGAAGGGTTCTGGCTCTATCGCCAGCGCAGCAACGGTAACGGCAGCGGCGGCAACAGCAATGGCAACGGCACTGAACCGCCCTGGGAATTCTGTCACCCCGATGACGACGACGGCTGCTGCGGATTCCGAATCTACGACGCCCCAGATGAGCCCGTCCGGGTAGCGGACCATGAACACTTTACGAGTCTGCGGCCAGGGGAGACGTGGACGACGACCTTGTCGCTTCAGCGGGAGTGGACTGAACTCTCTGACGATATGGCGGTGGGGGATCTGTTTCGGTACGTGTTTGGCGGTGCCGTCGTGGAGTGGTGGGACTGGGGCAGCGCTGAGGAGCATGCCGAGACGGTGGTCATGCTGCCGTGCTGGATTGCGGGGAGGGTGGTTGAGCCACGGGATAATGGGGGGCGGCCGAAGCTGGTGGTGGCACATGCGGAGCCGGTTGAGTTTAGGGTGGTGGAGGGATAGTCATTAATGCCTGGTGTGCATAAATCCATTCAAGTACGGCTCCCTTTCAGCCCCCTGGCTCGCTCGATCTCCTGGGGCTAAATACGCCCTTTATTCCGGTAGTCCTGGAGAGCCGCGTCTTTTTGCCCAGCGGATCCCCGTTCTGATAGGGCTTTGTGTCGACATGGCGCACACTGTACACACATGGACTGTCATACCGGTTGCTCGGCTTCCCCTGTGTCCCATTTGATCGCTCCTGTGCTTCATACGCGCAGCGAGAAAAAAAAGCCGTGGGATGGAAGCTTGGCTGTTGGCATTAGTACCTAATACTATTCCCCGAGTGTATACTGCTCCCCTTGCACTACTTCTCCCAAACGCTCTCCTCTGATCATTTTGACATAGTATAATCATTTTGTTATACAAGTTATTGATTTTCTCTTAGAGTTTAGGCGGAATTGCTACCGCCCCTACTCGTACTACTAACAATTTTCGAGATGCAACAGGCTCCTTCTCGAGGCTATTAACCAATTAGGTGAGGCTGGCTTTGCTAGAGAAGTAGGATCGATTTGCTGCAAGGTTTTTAGCGAGGAAATATGCTAGCTAGGCACGGAATTTGCCCTCTAATATTTTATGCATATAACTTGAGGAGCTACAACGGGGAAAAGATAGGGTCGTATACGACATGGTTCCATGCTCCCAAATAGGCTTGGGTCAATGCAGAGGCCTTGAGCGATATACTGGTCTGCGGGACTACCTTAGTTGAGCTAGCAGATTTACTCCCGTCCCCCACGTCGGGATAGTCGAGAACGAGAGGCTCGCATTGCCAACGAGGCGACCAAGTAACACGCAAGCTATAGGCTTCGGCGGCATAGGAGGGTCACGAATCCTACATTTCCAACCGTTACGGCACAAGGGCGAGGACGTCGTCCTGATGGGCCGCACTGCACTGCAGTTGGGCTACTGCTCTATGGCATCGCACCATAAGGTACTTATCTATTATCCCGACACCAATACACGTCCATCCACTGCGTCGTCTACGCATACACGCACACCTCGGGCGGGCAATACCCATGGTTACAAGTAAACGCGCAGAGGTCGACAAACCCCGCGTCGGTAATCCCCGGCGCGGGCTTGCCCGGCGTGCCCAGCACGGGCGGCTCGGCGATGGGCTGGCCGTACAGCGTGCAGGTGCAGCCGCTAGCGGCGGGACAGTGGCGGCGGTTGTGCTGGCGTGTGTTGGGCTCACCGGAGATGGTCTCGCCGCTGTCAAAGTCGTACGCGTACATGCCTGCCGGGATCGACGTTCCGGGATGCAGATTCTGCCCCCGTGCCGTCGCCCTGAAGTGGCAGTTGTAATAGACCCTGATTCTTTGCCTTCGCGTGTCAATGACGTTTCGATAGGCCACCGCGTTGTCGGGCGTCGGTCGGCTGCATTAGGTTGTTGGCCAGGACCACATCATGGATTTCAATAAGCCACCCTTCTGGCCAGAAGGAGAATCCGAATTCACTATTTGTAACCATCGTACCACGTTGGCGGGTTCGTCGTCGGATCTTGCATCCGCACTGCGACAAAGTTCTGGAGGTACTGAGCCGCTGCCCGAGAGCTGAGATCCAAGGCAAGCAGGGCCACCACCAGCCACATGGAATGGCGTAGGAACAACAACGCCATGGTCAAGGTGCCAGGCAGACTGTTGCTGAAAACGAAGAGAACGAGGTACAGGCCGTGATGGGGTGGGCGAGCCTTGGGCTGTTCGCCTTAGTTGGAAGGGTCCCCTTATATTGCCGACCTCCCAGTCCTTCTGCCGTTGGCTCGTCTCCCTAATTACCTACCTAGTCAGCATGGTCGGGTCGTCGCCTTTTCCAACATCATGTGCTGGTGGATATCCAATTTGGTCCTTCTCCTGTGGCATACACAGGGCAAATCAGATGGCTGGAAAGTGGTGATATTGGACGTGGTGTGGAAGGAGTTCCACACCCGGAAAAATTGGGGAAATACTGTACGTGGCCGTCTGGAGGTGTGGGCCTATCCCACACGTAAGAGTAGGCGCCTTGGCGCCACAATCGGCCAATCTGTCGGCATACCAGGGTTTGCAATATGAACTTATTTAGTCACCTGCGAGGATTCCTCCATATAGCAGAGCTTGAACTTGAAATTCCGACCGTGGGCCACGAGAGTGTGCTGCTGCTGTCTCTGCCATCGAGCTTGGACTCTTTGGTGACTTCCAGGTAAATCGGCCATGAAGTCGCCTCACCGCAATGGCACGCTCCGGCGCGCCGTCTTGTTCCTCACTCTTGTTCCAAGTTTGGTGTCGGCTCAGGACCAGGCCGGCTGTCAACCATACCGATGGGGTTCCAGCGGGCTCGAAATGCGCCAGGACGACCCGGCCGACCCGTTGCCTACCCAGGGAATCCCCATCCCGGTCACCGTGGGCGAGGTCAACTGCCGATACTGGACGACCACGCCCGCCGAGGTCAACTACTACACATGTTCGCAGATGTCGCAACGGTACAGCATCACCAACGACGTGCTCTTCAAGCTGAACCCAAGCCTTGCACGCGACTGCAGCAACGTGCAGCCGGAAACGGAGTACTGCGTCAGGGGCTGTAAGTGTCTTACCATAGAAAAGTTGAAAATGAGAGGCTGAAGCTGACTTGGTCAACCTGAAAGTTATCGAGCCGCTCAGAGCCTTCGACGGCAAGTGCGGCCCTCCCAACAACAATGCCACCTGCTTGGGCACCGACAAGCAGTGCTGCAACTCGCAGACATGGACCTGCGGCAGCTCGACGGCCGACTGCGCTCCTGGCACGTGCTACGAAGGCGCCTGCGACGGCGATCTCATCTACAGCACCGATGGCACATGCGGCCAGGACCACGGCTTGCGCTCGTGCGCCGGCCGATGGGGCAACTGTTGCAGCATTGGCGGCCGGTGCGGCACGGGGCCTGAGTACTGCGGCCTGTTCATGTGCCAGGAAGGCGACTGTGACATCTGGAAGGAGGACCAACAGCCCGAAGGCACCCCGTGGACCCCCGACGGCACCTGCGGCGGCGCCGAGGGCTACCGGTGCTCGCCCGACTGGGGGCGGTGCTGCAATGTCAACGGCATCTGCGGCGTGAACCCGGCCGACTGCTATGTCGAGCGTGGATGCCAGCCCGCGTTCGGAATCTGCGCCTCCAACTCCACCACCACCTCGTCGACCACCTCGTCGACCACCTCGTCGACCACCTCGTCGACCACCTCGTCGACCACCTCGTCGACCACCTCGTCGACCACCTCGTCGACCACCTCGTCGACCACCTCGTCGACCACCTCCACCACCTCGACGAGCACCACCACCTGTCCCCTCCCGGTCCCAACCGACGCCTGCCGCAACGGCGTTGGCGCAGGCGGCCTAGGCGGTCTCGACGATGATCTCAGCTACATCACCCAGGCCAAGAGAGAGAAAACACCAGCCAACATCCCAGACGAACCGGCACGCACTCCCCGATTGTTACCCGGACGCAGCAATCTCACCCCGGAGCAGAAGTATCAGCGCATGCTGGCTGGCCAGGGCCGCCGCTTCAACATCCCCGCCCACGTCAAGGGGTCCACCGTGGCCGAGCGGGGCCTGTTGGGCGGGCTGGGGGGCATCGGGATGCGAGCTGCCGGCTTTTCCGCCGACCTGAGCGGCCGCATGACGACGCCGCACTCTGAGTCTGCCAGGGCCAGAATTCCCAAGGCCGTTCCCAAACGCCAAGTCACGTCCAGCTGGAACTCGACGGATGGCAAGCCTCTGCTGGAGACTGCGTCCGCGGCCGACATCGCCAGGGCCCGGAGCATCGTGGCTGATGCCATCGCTGCCTCGGCCGAGCGGAACAAGGCGCGGCTGGCCAACCCGGCGCGCAACCAGTACCGTCCCAAGCCCGGCACCGTGATCGGCGGTGCTGCGACGGTGCCCAACAGCAACAGCAACAACAACAACAACAACAGGCGACGAGGCCGTAGACAAGACCAGAACGCTAGTGGCGACGACGCTGCCCCGCCTCCGCTCCTCGCAATCACCGACGAGATCGCGTGGGCCGCGGCCCTCGTGGCCGAGGCCGAGGCCGTGGCACCACCCGGGGGTGTGAACTCGGGAATCACCCATCCTGTTCCGTCCAACTCGAGCTCGAGCGGCGTCAAGCACCGGCCCCCTGTCCGGGGCACGTACTGGATGGAGACCATCGCGCGCAAAGGCACCGTCCCCTGGGGCGACGACCCGACGTACAAGGTCTTCCGCAACGTGCTCGACTACGGCGCCACCGGAAACGGCGTGACCGACGACACGGCGGCCATCAAGGCGGCCATGAACGACGGTCGGCGGTGCGGCGAGAAGTGCAACGGGTCCACCACCAAGAACGCCATTGTCTACTTCCCCCCCGGCACCTATCTCGTCTCGAGCACCATCCCCCTGCCCTTCGGCACGCAGGTTATTGGCGACGTCCTTAACCGGCCTCTGATCATCGCCTCGTCGTCGTTCATCGGCCTGGGCGTGCTGTCTACGGACGAGTACACCGGCGGGGCCACTGGACCCGACGGAGGCGACCAGCAGTGGTACGTCAACACAGCCAACTTTTACCGCCAAATCCGCAATGTGATTATTGATGTGCGCAATGCCCCGGCCACCGAGTTCACGGCGTGCCTGCACTACCAGGTCGCGCAGGCGACGAGCCTGCAGAACGTGGAGCTGCGGGCCGGGCCGGGCTCCAAGGGCATGTACGCCGAGAACGGCAGCGGCGGTCAGATCTCGGACGTGGTTTTTAGCGGCGGCGACGTCGGGCTCTACGGTGGCGCCCAGCAGTTCACGGCGCAGCGCCTGCGCTTCGACGGCTGCGACACAGCCGTCCATGTGTTCTGGGACTGGGGCTGGGTGTGGAAGTCGGTCACCATGACCAACGTGAACGTCGGCTTCCGCTTCGTGGCCATAGACCCGTCGGGGTCCGTCGGCTCGGCGTCCGTCATGGACTCTTCCTTCACAAACGTCGGCACCGCCGTCCTCGTGTCGCCTCCCTCGGCTGCCGTGGGCTCGCGCAGCACGGGCCTGGTGCTCGAGAACGTGGCCCTCTCGGGCGTGCCGGCCGTCGTGGCCGACACCAGCGGCACGACACACCTGTCCGGGGCTGGCAAGTCGCTGGTCGACCACTGGGTGCTGGGCCCCGTGTACGCCGGCTCGGCCAGCGCGCGCTCCTTCTCGACGGGCGGCAAGGTGGGCCGGTACCGCCGAGACGGCGGACTCGTCGACTCGTCGGGCAACTACTTTGAGCGTCCCAAGCCGCAGTACGAAGACCGCGACGTGGGCGACTTTGTCCACATCAAGGACTTTGGCGCCGTGGGCGACGGGGTGACAGACGACACCGCCGCCGTCCAGAGCGCGCTGTACTCCAGCCAGGGCAAGATTCTGTTTGTGGACGCCGGCTCTTACATCCTGACCGACACCGTGGTCGTGCCGGCTGGCGTCAAGATGGTCGGCGAGACCTGGCCGCAGCTCGTGGCCTTCGGACCCGCCTTTTCCGACGCGAACAACCCCAAGGTTATGGTGCGTGTGGGTGTGCGCCCCGGCCACGTGGGCAGCGTGGAGATGCAGGACTTGTTTTTTACGACCAAAGGGCCGACGGCTGGCGCCGTGCTTGTGGAGTGGAACATGGCCGCCGACGCCAAGGGGTCGGCTGCCCTCTGGGACTGTCACGTCCGGATTGGCGGTGCTACCGGGACCGGTCTGACGCCGGCCGAGTGTCCGGCCCTGACCTCGGGCATCACGCCGGGCTGCAACGCCGCCAGCCTGATGATGCACCTCAAGCCGGGCGCGTCGGGCTATTTTGAGAACATGTGGCTGTGGGTAGCCGATCACAGGATCGACGATCCGGATCTCGGGGACGCCAACAACACCATGGTGCAGAACTCGGTCTACGCGGCCCGTGGCTTCTTGATCGAGAGCACCGCGCCCGTCTGGCTCTATGCCACGGCGTTGGAGCACGCCGTCTACTACCAGTACAACTTCCACAACGCCTCCAACATCTTCACCAGCATGATCCAGACCGAGTCGCCCTATTACCAGCCCAACCCCCCGCCTCCCGCTCCGTTTACCAGCGCTGTAGGCAAGTTCCCCGGTGATCCCGACTACACCTGCGCCCCCGGTGAGTTCAACGGATGCGATGAGTCCTGGGGCGTCATCATGCGCGGTTGCGAGGACATCCTCGTCGCAAGCGCCGGCGTGTACTCGTGGTTTTCGACCTCCGCCCAGGACTGCATCGACGGGCAGGCATGCCAAAAGGCCATGATGCTGCTGCAGGGCAACCATGCCAGCGTGCGGATCCAGAATCTTGTCACCATCGGCACCAAGTACATGGCCGTCATGGAGGGTCAGGGCATCCTGGCCACGGACAACCTCAACGTGGACTCACACCCCTTTTGGTCGCAAATCTCGATTCTGGACGTCGCCAGCGACGGCGCCCAGTTTAACGACGTCATCTGGGTCCATCCGGACATCTGGAACATGGACCAGCCCGAGTTCTCGTGCGCACCGCCCTGCAGGATCAAGCTCCCCCCGTACACGGGCGCCACTTCGGTCGTCAACTTCCCGCTCATGACGGTCAGCAAGGACTCCTGGACAAGCACCATCACGGTGCCGCCCATGACCCTGTCCATGCTGGGCTTCGAGATTATGACGCTGGGCGAGAGTGGTGCTGGTGGCACCGCGTTCGGGACCGTCTGGCCTGTCCCCGCCACGACCAGCAACTGGCCCGCCGTCGTCTATCGCGACCCGGACGGCAAGTCTTCAACGGCTAGCCCGACGGTGGCCTTCCCGCCGCCCCCGCCGTCCATCGGGCCCGGCGCGGCGCCCCCGCAAAAGGGCGCCTGGCCGGCCAAGGCGCTGGTGGCGCGCGCCGCCGCTGTCAACCCCAACGCCGAGATCGAGGAGAAGGCCAAGACCTGACTGTGCCGGCTGTTCGCCGACAACCCCAGCTTCTGGGACCTCGAAATTCCGAAGGAGTGCACGGGGTACGGCAGCCCGGGCACCGGCGAGATGCCCATGGGGCCCAGCTCGGGCTGGGGCTGGGACGTGCCGCAGATCACGGGCAACGGCACCTCCCACAGCGAGGATGTGATGTGCGAGCTCCCGGAGACGTCCACCACCACTACCTCAGCAACCCCGACGCGCACGACCCCGACCCCGACCCCGACCCCGACCCCGACCCCGACCCCGACCATGAACCGCGCCGATCTCAACAAGAACAAGGTCCACTGCTTCAACAGCGGGCAAAAGATGAGCAACATCCGGCTGCAGAACGGCCGCAATTCCGCGTGCAACAACCTCGCTATGCGGGTCGGGGTCTCTGGCCGAAAGCGCGCGGGCGGCGAGCTGCAGGGGCCCTTCCTGTTCGAGGACGCGTTGTCGTTCACCGGGAGCGAGAAGATCCATTGGACGTTTGAGGTCAAGGAGGGGTGCGCGTGGACCTTTGACTTTGACGAGTGTCAACGGTACCTTAAGACCCCTGTGGATAGCTGCGACTGTGGCGGCGAGAACGGAAAGCAGGGCGGATATGGCTCGAATAATTGTCTGCGTTGGATGATTGACCCGAATAAATCGTGGTAGGTAGGTAGTTTTCCAGGTTCTATCTTATCCAAGTTTCTCATGTCATGTACCATCGATCTGTTTAGTTGGCACCTCAGATATATCCATAGCGAACTGCCTTTGAAGAACGCAAAAGTCGAGCGCATGCTGCCGACGCTTGTCACCCTCAAGAATAGATATTCTCCGAATTCTAGGCGAAAGGACGGAGGAGTAGTATTTAAGTAGACGTAATAGATCACCCCTACTAAGAGTCAAGCGAGTTGGATGGATCTCGCCTATAGACTCATTCACTATAGCCACCTTCAGAATAAATCTTGTGCAGGGGCACGGTCCCACCCCCTATTTTAGGGTCAGGTAACGCCCACACGTTCCCCTTTTCCTATGCCACACCCCGTGGCACCCATCTTACTGCAAGTCCTTGAAAAGGCCGTATTTCGCCCAGAACAGGGGCATTCCTGCGCCCCGGTTGATCCATCCTATCCATCAGACCCACGTATCACTTCCAACACAGGCAAACAGCATGGAGCGCAATGAGAGGTTGTAGCTAGCTCGGCGGGTCGACAAAGTTGGGTTCGACTCCCGGAGGAGGGAGCGCACCGCTGCTGGCCCATTGAGAAGCCATGGCTATGTCGAATTCTGAAGTCCGGCGGTGCGGCTTCTGCGGCGCATGCGACATGGCACAGTTATGCATGCCTTTTTTCAGTTTCGGTCACTTCTAGGTTAATGATGAGCCATTTTGCTTACTATGCAGCACCACAGTGCTGTGTTGTGACGGGCGGGCGAAGGGGATGTATACCGCATCCTTCTGCGCCAAGAGGGACCAGGGTGCGTATTGTTCGCTGCAAGCTTGCAACCCGGAAGTGTCGTTTAACGGGCCCAGAGGATGGGAGGGTGGCAGGGGGGTGAAAGCGTTGGTCGAGACTCGCTGGATAAAAAATGATCCAGGCCCGTCTCCCGCCTCCCATCTCCCGTCTCACGTCTCACTACCCAGCCCAGACCTTACCGAGAACCTTTTGCGGTTGTCAATTCGATCACTCCATATCCGTCCGTGACTGTCACCACGACTTTCTTGAGCCTACACTGGCGTCTGCTTCTGTGCAATGGGCTCTGGACACGCCGAAGAGCCGCGCCATTCCGGGCAGCTGGGAGTTGCCGGCACCGCTCTGTTGCTGCTCCTTGCCGTCTGTTTTCCCGACTCCTGAGTCCTGACCTTCCGGGCCGAGGTCCACAGCAGAGTGCGGACCACTAACACAGCGCAGTATCCCATCCTCCGGGCGCTCTACAACATCCACTTCCACCCGCTCGCCAAAGTGCCCGGTCCGCGCGCGTGGTCGGCGACACGACTGCCGTTTGTAAGGGCCTTGCTGAGGGGCACCATCGTGCACGACATTCAGAAGCTGCACCGTCGCTATGGGCCTATCCTGCGCATCGCCCCCGACGAGGTCACCTTCACGCAGCCTCAGGCATGGAACGACATTTTTGTTCCCCGGCCGGGTTGCCCGCAGTTCCTCAAGGACCCTACCTGGTGGAGAGCCCAGCCGGGCATGCCCGAGTCGCTCCTCAGCGCCATCGACCCGGACTCGCACGCCCGGATCCGCAAGGTACTCGCGCCGGGCTTCACCACCCGCGCCTTAAAGGGCCAAGAGCCGTTCCTGCACCGCTACGTCAACCTGCTAGTCGAGCGGCTGCGCGACACGACGGCAGAGCAGCCCGAGATCGACATTGGGCCGTGGTTCAACTTTACCACCTTCGACGTCTTTGGCGATCTGGGCTTCGGCGAGTCGTTTGACTGCCTGCAATACTCGCGCTATCACCCATGGATTGCGCTGCTCTTCAACAGCGTCAAGGCGGCCAGCTTTGTTGCCGCCACGCGCTACTTCCCCCTGATCGAGTACCTTCTCATGAAGTGCATCCCGCCGTCCCTCCGGAAGATGCAGCGTGACCACTACCAGCAGATTGTCGATAAGGTGCAGCGGCGTCTCAACTACGAGCTGGAGCGGCCCGACATCATGTCCCACGTCATCCAGCAAGGGCGCGGCAAGCAGGGTGATGGTGATGGTGATGGTAATGGTGATGGCGCCGGAGGGCTGCCGATTGGGGTGATCAACACAACCTTTATGGTGCTGACAACCGCCGGGAGCGAGACAACGGCCACCGTCCTGAGCGGGACCATGAACTACCTAGTTCAGCACCCGGATTCGCTACAGCGGCTGGCGGGCGAGGTCCGGCGGCGCTTCCCCTCCGACAGCGACATGACGCTCGACGCACTGCGCCAAATTCACTACCTCGACGCCGTGCTGAATGAAGGGCTCCGGCTGTGCACCCCCGTTCCGTGGATGCTCCCGCGCCTGGTGCCTCCCGGCGGCGCCACCGTATGCGGGGTCTGGCTTCCCGGCGGGACGCCCGTTTCGATTCAGGCCTACGCCATGAACCGGGACGGGCAGTACTTCTACCGTCCGGACTCATTTCTGCCCGAGCGGTGGCTCCCCGAGGCCAGCGCAAACCCGGACTCGCCCTTCTTTGACGACCAGCGGGACGCATTCCATCCGTTCAGTCTCGGCCCGCGGTCGTGCTTGGGGCAGCACCTCGCGTGGGCAGAGCTGCGGTTGATTCTCGCAAAGCTTGTGTGGACTTTTGATTTCGGCCTACCGCAGGACAGGGCCAAGCGGCTGGCTTGGGAGGACTTGAGGACATTCCTGCTAGTCGAGAAAAAGCCAATATACGTGGAGATGAAGCTGCGGCCGGACCTGCACGCATCCTGACTGTCAGGCCCTGGCATTCTCGGAAGCAACGGCCCGTTGGGGTTCCCATTCCCAGCCTTCGGCCCGTGCCATCGCACAAGTCCTGCCTTTACCCCGCTCGCCAAGCGCACACAGCGGGCAAACAGCGCATAAGCAACGAAGGAGCTCACGTCACGCGATGACAGCTACTGCACCTTGGAAAGGCGGGGGTAGGAAGCAGGAGATAAAAGGGGACGGGAGAAGCCTTCGTCCTTGGGCCAGGCAGAGGTCAATGATACCCCCCTAGAATACCTATCAATGCCCTTGCCATTTGTGCTCTCTCGTGTCGTAGTCATTGCTTGTGCTCCTTCACTCCAGTACATTATCCCCGGACCCTTGTAAGGTCCTAACAGAAGTATAACAAAGAATGTATCTAGGCAGAGCTATTTTGGATATAAAGACAAAGAGAATCTGAACTATCAAAGGCCCTATGATAGGCAAGGTACCGAAACAAGCAATATATTGAGGCCTACGGGCAGATCTTATAAGGGGGAGGATGAATTGTCATAATAGATACTGAACACCAGGATCCGTGGTCATTCAGGGGGCGAAAAGCTACCGCATCGCTATACCTTAGCGAGGGACAGAACCCCTCCGGATCGAAGGGAGCTTGCTCCCTAAGGATTAGTCTTTTGTTATTTTGCTCTTCTATCTCTGGTCCTTTGTCTTAACTATCAACAAGAGATTGATTCAGTGCTACAATACGACTGATCCGCCAGTGCAAGACCAAGGGCCGGGCGTGGGGAGACGGAGGCTCAGGAGGCTCAGAGACAAAGATGTGGAAACATCTCATCTTGGGTAAAATCTACAAGTTGAGGTCCACCGTTGATTAGACCGCATGAGGAGACCGAAGAAACGCTGCGCAGAAGTCAGCATACTATGGTGTCGGGCTCACTCATGAGTCGAGAGCGCTCCGGCCCCGGCAGCCATCCACTCCATCTTTAGCTCTGCCGCTCTCTGTGATCTCTCGTTCACAACTCTCATAGTGTCACCAAGTTGGTCAGTGCCTCTCTTTCTTTCGCAGTGCCAGTTTGACCAGGCATCCTCTTCCTGGTGTCTTCTTCGTCCCGTTTTGTCTCAGCCGTGTTTTAAGTTTCTCAGGTCCAGGTCAACGGCCCACGTTCAACACCACAATGGTGCGCTCCCCTCGGGCTTGGAGGGTCTTCTTCCTCTTTCTGGCTTGGCTGGCCGTGACAGTCATCGCGAAGAGCAAGGCTGGGAAATGTGAGAGGATCGCCCAGAACGGCCCGTAGATGATCATGTACAGATACACGACGACCGAAAATGGGAAGCCGCCGGAGGGCGTGGCCAAAGATCCCAATAACCCGGACCTTTGGACGCGCGACAAGATGCCAATGCCGCCCTTCCGAGTCCCAAAACCGCCCACCCAAATCACCAACCGCGGCAAGAAAGATCCTTCTAGAGGCCGCGACTCCGAGTTGATATGTCAGTCGTGGACCTTTTGCCCCTTTCTCGTTGTCTGAGGAGGAACCCGATCCTTAAAAGAGTGCCCCCTCTCCCAACGCTTTCCGATACCGTATTTGAACGGAAGAAGACTCGAACTAACGCTCTTCGGCGGCTCGAGTTTCCGGACGTGTTGGACGCCATTTTCGGACTCATCCCTATGACACCTTGATTGATCCCCTCGAGAAAGCCAAAAGCGCCAGAAGCCGAAGCCGCGACATCCAGTGGTCATCGGACCCGAAAGAATACCCGGAGCTTGCTGGCAAGATCTGGGTTAAGGGTTCCGGCGGTACTATCAAGGTCCCGTCCGCCCGCGGTATGAACCACGACGCCGCCGGCGCGACGAACTATCCAGCGCGACGAACTATCCAGCGCTCATGCTGGGTCTCAAGGAGCGGCTCGCCGTCGCTCGCAAGCTATTCCCACACCAATATCGGAGAGGGATTTCGTAATGGAGACAATGAAGCGTTGAAACGAATGGCCTTTTGGCGCCACCATTCCGGCCAAACTTGGTTCAGCCTGGGCCATCCAGACAACAAAAGGTGTGCTGCCCTCAATCTCGAAGAAGCAGTTACCCCGCGTGTCTTGAATCCGTAAAGTCCTCCTGAGCTACCAACATTTGCCATTCAACCCAGACCCTCTTCGCCTCTTCCTGCAGTTATGGCTAAGCATAAGGTACGTTGTCCACTTGTAAATATGACAGCCCTACGCGTAGGTATCCGGGGGACTGACGTTCAATACTAGTTGGCCGCCACCAAGCCTGCGGGACCGCCCCCAGACTACGATCTGGCCACCTGCTCACACCGCCATGTGATGCTCGCAACAACAGTGGAAGCCGACCAAAGACACCCAGTCCCCGTCACACTCCACCCCAGCCATCCATCCACGCATCACAGTCATCATATCACCAGACCTTCTACCTGGAATCAAAGATTTTGCATCTTTGGGCACTTTCTTTTTACCCGATGACTTTAAATTTGGGCCTGGAATCTCTACGGCGCTTTCTGAGCTCCTGACGACAGCTGCAACGCCCCACTGAGAACCAACACCGCAATTCCTGACAGACCTGGTCGCGCGGCTCCCCACCGCGGACAAACAACATCCTCTCCGATTCTTCTCGTTTCCCGTCTTCAGCAACAGCCCAACCGATCTCTTCACCGACAGGCTCCTCCCGCTGTGGAAGTGGGTCAAGCCGGAGAGTGCATATCGGAAGGGCGGGCACTGGGGGGGCAAATCTGCACCAAGCCCTTGAGCATGGCGAGTGGAATGGTGGGAAAGACATCAGCTTGTTTGTAAGAGGGGTGGCGGAGAAGACACTGCGGAAAGTGGCATCTGGCGGCTGCAAGTTTCCGAGTTTTGCATCTACACAATGATGGCGGTCAGTGGTTGAACCCAAGAATAACGAAAGGACGGACAATACCTGGCGTGAGGTGCCGGGCCGGGGTAAGGTGTGAGTTTCTGGGGGTGCAACATGCACAGTCTTTGTCTCCAATGGCGCAAACCCAGCGTAAAGTTCTCTCTGCACAGCCTCTGTCTTCAAGATGGGATTGGCACCCCTGTAACTCGTCTCCAATTATTACTCTTTATTCAGGCTGCATTTGAAGGACAGCCTGTAGTTTGTAGAATGAATGATTTGGGTGTTTGTATCGACGGAAAGCAGCATGAATTCCGGCAGATCCTTGGCTAAGCCCCTGAGACTGCGAATCTGTCTTGCGCTTAGGCTGTCCATCTACGCCCGGGTCGGTTGTATATCTATTAGTTGACTTTCCCGTCCTTTGTTTGCCACCACCCCTGAACACATCCTACCCCTTTCCTAGCAACTTGACTGTTCGACCCCTCGCCGGCGACGACGAGCACAAGCACCCTTCCGTCGAAACTATCTGCTTGCGCAACTCTTTCCTCGCCCGCGAAGTCTTGTCCTTTCGGCACCGCACCCCTCGACAGTTTTCTCGCGTCCAAACGGCATGTTGACACTCCGGCAACTCAAGATGTCAGAGCAGCAGGAGCAGCAGCAACAGCAGGCCAAGCCGGCGGCTAACGGTGGCACAGAGGGGCCGTGGCAGGAAATTTTTACTATCCAAATATCCGAGGCAGACCTGGAGAAGACCATCGACAAGGCGGCCGAGCTGTGCATCACCATCATGGGGCCAGTGACCCACGGGAGGAAGCTCTGCAAGCGGTCAACCGACGCCGCACGCGACGCCTGCAAACTCCACCTCCTGCCCGGCACCGACACGTCGTTTGTGTCCGTCACCGAGGCCGAGCTGCTCGACCTCAAGATGACCGAGGACGACCAGGGAGCCGTCGAGACGGGGAGGAAGCGCGCCCAATTGAGCGAGTACACCATCCACGACAAGACGGGCCGGCCGACCTGGAAGCGCGCCATGAGCCACCATCTGGCGTGGTTCGCCTGCCTGCGCATGCAGCGCCTCCCGGACCCCCTGTCACGGATCGTCGCCGGAGACGACAATGTGGAAGAGGGCCTCAAGACCCTGCGCGCGTCCGGCCTCTGCCCCTGGCACCCCGGCCCTACCCTAGCGAACACCACCACCCACCCCATCATGGTCCCCAGCCGCGTCACCTTTGTCTCGCGCCGCCTTGGCAACAACAACAACGACAACGGACCCGCCACCGAGATCAAGTACCTCTCCCCCCACGAACAAGACCCCCAAGACAGCGCCACATTCCGCCGCAGCCTCACTGCCAGCTTCTCCTGCTCCCGCGTGTCCGCCCCCGACATGACAGAACGTTCCATCCCTACCCGGTGGCACATCCGTCGGCGGTTCGTGGGCAAGTTCCTCGACCACGGCATCGTCCACGCCGTCTGCCCCGCCGCGCCGCGCACCATCCTTGTGTTTGCGGCGGGCGTGTGCGTGGAGGCGTGGGGCTCGACGCGCGGCGGGGTCGGGGTAGTTACCAAGGACACGGTGCATTTTCATGAGGCGAAGGTGCAGGAGCGGGTGTTGGCGGCGGATAGGAACTTGTGTAAGGAGTCGGGCAGGCGGCGGCGGCATCCGGAGCGTGTGCGGAGTGTGGGGCTGTGTGCGAAGGCGTTGAAGAAGCGGAATCGGGGGTGGCGCGAGAATCTGAAGCCTGCTGGGGAGGAGGATGGGCATGTCGTGGCGCCGTGTGAGAATTTGGGTGGGGTGTATGGGTTTGCGCTCGAGAGATGCGGGCCGAGGGTCGACCCGGACCGGTTTGGGTATACGGTCTCGCCGATGGAGCCAAACTGGGTGACGGCAGGGGACCGCGAGACTCTACAGAGGATCGGGCTGCTGTGGGAGCAGGAGAAGGCCAGAAAGGGCGAGAACCAGACCCCCGACGCGAGCCCCAGCACCGGCACCGACACCAGCGCCAGCACTGACACCAACACCACCCCCCTCAACAACAACAAGGACAAGACCAAGACCAAAATCAACAAAATCAACAACAAACAAGCCACCCCCAACCGAACCCGCGCAACCCTCGCCCGCGCCGCCGTCCGCGCCCTCCTCGCCGCAACCCAGCTCATAACCCCCCTCGACTTCGGCCACTGCACGCGCCTCGCCATCGCAACCGACAACGACGCTGCCATCCACCGCGCCACCAACCTCTTACACGGCTGGCTCACACAGAGTCAGGGAACCTACCCTTTCACCACCGCAACAGGCGAACCAATCGAAGACGCAGACCTGTGGTGGGCTTTCGCAGAGTCTGTCAAAGACCTGGGGTATGCCGGGGTGGAGGTGGTGGTGGTCAAGTGTGGGAAGGGGGATGGGGTGGTGGTGGATTTGGGAGGCGGGGAGGAGAGGGTGGTGGGGATGCCGCAGGCGATAGGGGCGGCGGAGAGGGCGGCGTGGAGGGCGGTGGAGGGGGAGGAGGTGGCGAGGGAGGGGTTTGTGAGGAGGATTGGGTTGTTTGTTTAGGGGTAGGGAGGTGAGGACTAGCTTTGGAGGGGCGTTGCGAGTGGACTTGCGTTCTGGCTTTTGGTTCCTGGCTTGAGACCTTGGCCATTTGCCGCTTCTTCTTCTTCTTTTCCCTTCTCCGAGACAAAACGGATTCATCTTTCTGAGCCAAGATTAGGGACATCGGTTGACCCTGGACAGTTCCAAGCCTGGATCACAGTCAGTCAACATATTTAACGGTTTTTAATAAGTACAGTGCGCTTGAGACACCAGTACTGCTCAATATCAATACTTGTGTCATTGCCACCGAGTCCGGGACTGGTGTTGCTCGAAGACGTCGACGTTGAATTGTTTATTAGCTATGACGATGAGGATATAACCAGGCTTTCATTCCATCTAAACTATTGTCTAAATTGCCGATTTCGATTGAAACCGGCGTGGCTTGGTGTT
This sequence comes from Trichocladium uniseriatum, assembly GCA_017139535.1. Taxonomy (NCBI): domain Eukaryota; kingdom Fungi; phylum Ascomycota; class Sordariomycetes; order Sordariales; family Chaetomiaceae; genus Trichocladium; species Trichocladium uniseriatum. The sequence goes on along the minus strand of WOUO01000022.1, from coordinate 481,956 downwards.
GCGTTTTGAGCGTGACGATGATCAAGAGCTTGTGGTGTTGTTGGTTGAAGTTGATATAGGGTGCCCTGTCTCCATTGTTGGAAGGCCCGTGGATGCGGAGAAACTTAACCGACAGTGGGTCATCATAGCGGTCCCACTGTTCCGGGTCCCTGGGCCGAGGCAAGATGGCGGCCAGGGGCAACCGGCAAACCGACCTGGGACTTGGCAATTGGAACCTTGAAGCATCTGATAAGGAGCCACGTCTAACCCTGACATTCAACGACAGATAATTTCTGTACATCATTCCTGGTTGTGATCCCTTCTCTATTTTCTCTTTCGCCGCCGCATCGTACAGCAAAATGGAATTCTACCGCGTCGTGCAGCACACGGTCGATTGCCACCACACGCGCGAATATGCCACGGCCACAGCCAACGGCGACGCCGACAGGCCAAAACTTGCCGTCAAGCAGTACATTCCCTTAAACAACCCCAACCCGCAGCCGGGCGATGTCACCATCATCGCCGCCCACGCCAACGGCTTTCCAAAGGTGTTTTCCATTTTTCGTCCTTTTTTCTTTCTTTTTTTTTTTTTCACTCTCGTCTGTCGACTTGTATTCCGGTTCTGACACACCCAGGAACTCTACGAACCGCTCTGGGATGACCTGCACAAGCGCATCGCCGGCAGCGGCGTGCGCATCCGGTCCATCTGGATCGCCGACATGTGGAACCAGGGCCAGTCGGGCGTCTTGAACGAAAAGATACTTGCCAACGACCGTACTTCTCCCCGGTACCCTCAAACACGGAGAATCTCCAGACTAACACGGACTGCAGCCAGCTGGTTGGACCATGCGCGGGACTTGATGCACCTAATCAACCAGAAACAAGCCGAGATGCCGCATCCTCTAGTCGGAATCGGCCACAGCATGGGCGGCGCCCAACTGTATGGCCCCTCTCCTGTTTCATCCACACCCATCACCCACCCACTAACCCCCTTAGCACCCTCCTCGCTCTCGCCCACCCGCGCCTCCTACACTCCCTCGTCCTCCTCGACCCCGTCATCCAAACCGCCAACGCTGGCATCGCTCCCGCTGTCGCCTCCACCTCCCGCCGCGACCTCTGGCCCTCGCGCGCCGAGGCCGCCGCCAAGTTTGCCCAGAGCAAGTTCTACCAGGCCTGGGATCCACGCGTCTTGGACCTCTGGATCACCCACGGCCTGCGCCGGGTGCCAACCGAGCTGTACCCTTCTGATCCTCAGAAGGGGGATGACGAGCGCGTCACGCTCACGACGTCAAAGCATCAAGAATTGTTCACCTTCCTCCGACCGACCTACAGGGAGGGTGTCCCACTTCCTGACCTTGACAGGAGTGCAGCAGGTATGGGGTATCCGTTTTACAGACCGGAACCGTTGATCGCGTTCAGCCGGCTGCCTGAGCTGCGGCCGAGCGTGTTGTATGTCTTTGGAGAGACGTCGGATATGTCGACGCCCGAGGCGAGGCGGGCCAAGATGGAGAGGACGGGGACCGGGTTGGGGGGGAGTGGGGGGGTGAAGAAAGGGAGGGTCAAGGAGGTGGTGTTGGATTGTGGGCATTTGGTGGCTATGGAGAGGGTTGGGGGATGTGCGGAGGCGGCTGGCGGGTGGTTGGTGCAGGAGGTGGGGAGGTGGAAGGGGGAGGTGAGGGCGTTGGAGGAGCGGAGGAGGGGGCTGGGGAGGAGGGAGGTGATTGAGGTGGATGAGCAGTGGAAGAGGGAGATTCGGCCGAGGGGGGCCAAGATTTAGGGCTTGTGTTTTTGGTAGAGAGATTTCTTGTCCGCTGGGTCTGGGCGGCTTTACGGCGACCAAGACATCTGTTTATTCCCTTTATAATTGTTTCCATCATATTCTTCCAACACCCACCTCCATGGGGGATTAGAGTATTCTCACCTAAACAACACAAATTAGAGATACAGCATGCATCGAGTGAAAAGAGGTCTTTGGATGTCTCAAGCTTGGCGCCCGGCATTGACTTTGTGCGAGCCAATAATTCCCACCTCCGCTCCAATGCTGCCTGGAGATGCATGACCCACAAGTTGCTACCTTCACACAGCGTCACTCAACCTTCCTTATCAGAATTCCTTTTACAATTTCCAGCTCTGTTCCTCCCAACGAACAACTTAACATATCCAACTTTGAGAACCCCAACCAAAATCCATCTCACAACCTCAACCCCAAAATGGCCAAAAACTCGACACCAACCCCCCAACCCCTTGCCCCCCCGTAAGTCTCACCCACCCCAACCCCAAAGCCCCAAACTCACCCTCATAATTCCAGCGAACACTTCTGGTCCCCCAACACCGCCACCCACTACGACATCGCCTCCCTCTCCCGCTCCCCCGCCTCCTACCCCTTCATGGACACCGTCATTAACGCCTGGGACGGCATCCTCCGCCACTGCTTCCCCGACCGCGCACCCACCCCCGGCGGACCCTGCTACAGCATCCCGCTGACGCGTCACCAGGGGGCGTGGAGGGATGGATGGGGGAGGTCGATTGTTGTTGAGAAACTCCAGATTATGGGGGAGGTGAAGCTGGGGGTGAGGCCGAGCGTGGAGACTGAGGATGTGATGTGGTTGGAGCTGGCGCCGCCGGGAAGAGGGGGGAGTGTGGAGGGGTGGGCGGGGGTGGTGAGGATGGCGGTGGAGTTGTTGGGGGAGAGGCATCCGGCGGAGAGGATGTTGTTGGTGGTGGTGGTGGGGTTTAGGTGGATGGCGTTTTGGTGGGATCCGGTTGGGGAGAGGGGAGGGGGGTTGGTGATGAAGGGAGAGGAGGGGGAGGAGTGGGTGGTGGATTCGCGGGTGTCGTTGGTTCGTCAGGGAGAGGTGCAGGGCGATGTGAAGGATAGGGAGCCGGAGGCGGTGACGATTAATCCGCTGCGGGATTCGTACGACCTGGACTTTTGGACACTGGATGAAGAGGGGAAAGTTGCCAATCTGAAGAATTTGGAGTGGCTGGAGAAGCTGCTTATTTCGACGCGGAGTGACGTCGTGCCGAGCACGGAAGAGGCGTCAGGGAGGAAGAAATGAGGGTGCGTGGATATTAATGCAGGAGAAAGAATGTTGATAGTACAAGGGTATGTATTAATTATAAATATATCAACATCCCTCAAGCAAGTCCCCCAAAAGTACAGTACTACAATATCTCCAGATATAGAAAACCCCTAAATAATCAATCTCAGTTCTTATGATGAACAAGCAACTCTGACACCATCCACGCCCTACCCCCAGAATCTGCTCAAGATCCACACACGTACGGGACACAAGAATCATAAGGGCCAGGATTTGCGGCATCATACGAGACCACATTGTACGTCTCGGCGTGGATGATGAAATAGTACGACCCAGTCGTGCACTGCGTGTCGACGCAGACGTTGGACGCGACGTAGGGATCCGCGTCGATGCAGCCCGAGTTGAATTCGTATTGGCCGGGCGAGCGGCAGAAGCTGCCGAGATTGTCCTGCGGAGCCTTGCAACTGATGTCGATGTGCGTGACGCCCACGCCGTACTTGGCGGCGGCGTCGAGGCTGACCGAGAAACAAATGTTGCTCGTCTTGGTGACGACGACGTCGCCGACGTCAGTGGTCTTACCGGCGAGGAGGTCGGCCCTGTAGACCTGGCTGCCAACAGCAAGGCTGTTGACGTAGCCGGCGTCGTACTGTTGGTAGTACCCCCAGGCCTTTGTGCATCCGGTAGTCGAGAGACTCTTGGTGTAGTCGGCGTTGGAAGCATAGGCCGTCTCGGAGCCGCACTTCTTGTCCGGTTTCGGGGTAGTGGGCTTGCAGCAGCAGCAGACCTCGGGCACCGTGGGGCACTGGAAGGTAATGGAAAACTCCTGTGCCCAGTTGTTGTTGCCGTCGTCGATATCGGAACCCTGGGGCCAGCAGGTATCTCCGCCGTATCCTGAATGCAGTCCGATCCACAGCTCCAGGCCACAGAGCTCAGTCTTGCCCTCTTTGGCCAGAATGACTTCAATGGGGACAACGCAGCTGGTTGCTGTGCAATAGTTCACAGGGTTGTAATAGCTGAATTGGCCAGCGGCGGAGTTGTCGAGGTGCGAAGAGGATATCTCTAACTTTGGGGCCTCAAGTGCCGGGTCGGAGAGCCGAAAGACGAGACACTTTTGGCTGGTATCGTCGGGGCAGTTCTCCAAAGTGACGGTGACGAATTTGTCGGTTGGGTGCTGGCCGCAGTCGAAGCGCACCTTGGTCCCTGGAAGCTGCGGCGGCCCCTGGCCACCGGGAGTGCATACCTTGTTTTCGGACGCACATTCTGCTGGCGGGCAGTCGCTACAATCGCGGCGAAGGAGGGGTGGAGAGAAGAACCTCTTGGCTTTCAACACGCTCGCTGGTGCAAGGCAGTTGTTGGAAGAAGCGTCGACGGCACATGTCGGCACTGTGTATGGGGGGCACGAGGCATCGCAGGCGGCAAGCGCGCCTCCGGCCAGAGAACCAAGCAGCAACAGAAGGGTGATGGGATGCATCTTGTGCAAGCAAGCACGAGTTTGGAGAGGAATGGACGACCCCGATGGCTTGACTGCAAGAGAGAGTCTGGCAGTGGGAGCAGAGGGCAGCATATGTCTCCATACTTGTACACAGAATGGTTCAGTAACCAAATGCTAGGTGGCGAGCTCTTTCAGCTGCAGCGCCCAAGAGGCTTGGGCCTAGATTCTAGAATATACAACACACCGTGCTAAAGCCTTGAAAGAAGGAAATGCAACTGGCTTTTTCGCCTGGTGGCACCACTGTGGCACTACCGGGTTGGGCTGGTTCAGCGAAGCTGATCTGGGGCTGGAACTTTCAAGCTTTCGTCAGCCGCAGTCACTCTGGACTATTATCGGCTTTCTGCACATCAACGGAGAAGCACAGAGCAGGAGCCAATCTGATCAGCTTGTCTATCCCGAGAATCCGCCCACCATGACACAGCTGTATACTCATCAATCAAACTAGCTCACTACTCGATCGGAGCGAAGCCAAAATGGACTGAAAGATGAGTCCGCCCAACCTATCCACTGCGGCGACATGAGGCCACCGGGACGGCATAGTGATGGCCACGCCAGCCATGCGCTGTTGCTTTGAGGCAATTTTTGCACCGAGTCCATGGTTGGCAGCTTTGCAACTCCGTGCTAAGACGATGGCGTTGCGAGGCGACGACTTGTTCGGACGACAGTGGCTGCCCACTGACGCACAGCACCGGCGGGGGCATGTTCAGAAAGTCTTTGCGTTCATGCGTGCTATCGGATTTCGCTTTCACAAGGTCATACTGGACCATCCCGCCCGTGGCCCCGTCCGGCTGGCTGACAACGACGTCGCCGAGTCGGATGTCCGTGCCGTCGTCAGATCGAGCGATGTCGCCCCCGATCCCCACTAGGAGCCCGATTCTGATTTCCGGCAGGGAGGAAAGCAGGTTTGATGCCGTGGTGGCAGCGGACGTAGTCCCATATGCTCCTGCCGCAAGCGAGGCGATCACGATATTGTATTTTCCCATTAGCCCCCAGATATATGAGTTCGTATCGCTTGGGTGCTGCGAGAAACCGCGAGGCTTGTCGTGACGCTCATTGAGCAAAGCAGTCGCTGCGGTACGTTCGATAGGGAGGGCTGCGATCCAACCGATGGTGTAGAGATCGGGGCTCTCCAAGACTGTGCGTGTCGTTACATAGAGGACCTCGGCGCAAAGTTCCTGGATTTCGACCCAGCCGCCGGGTTTTAGGCTCCTGTAGGGACGGCACCAGTCAGCAGGCGCCCCGAGTAACCGGCATGCCGAGTACCATAGTTACGCATATGAGTGTTCCAACACGCCTTGGACATCCTTGAGCACAATGGTCACGAACCTAAAGTCGATCAAGTCGGCATCCTTGTCCAGCCAATCGCCCTATTCGCAGTCGTCCACCAGGACGTCGACATTCGGCGGCGCCCAGAGGCTCTGGGAAGGAAACAGGTTCAACCTTCCAGTATTGTAGCCACTTTCAGGATAAATCTTGTACCGGGGCACAACCCCACCCCCTATTTTAGGTCATGTGACGCATACACGCCCCCTTTTTCCTGTGCCATACCCCGTGGCACCTATCTTACTGCAAATCCTCGAAAAGGCCGTATTTCGCCCAGAACTGGGGTCTTCCGTGCCCCGGCTGATCCATTCTTTCCATCAGACCCACTTATCACTTCTAACAAACCTATCCTTCCTGGAAATTGTGCTGGGGAAAATGCGCGTAAGCCGCCCTTTACGGCCTAGTAAACTGAAGCCGACGGCATTAGGCTTTTAGCTAAGTGGTTTTTGGTGGAGATGCTGAGGACGGAGTCTACTGAGGGAGTTGACGCGTAGAGACTGGCAGCTACCTGAGCCAAATGGTGCTTTTAGGAGAAGCGCTTGGGTTGATTCCCCGGAGTTTTCAGTTAACTACTATTTCTGAAGGTTGCTGATTTAACCATGTGTACAAAATGCAGAATGGAGCAGAACCCCGGCCTTGACGTGTATTTCCGTCGAAGTTCATGTCCGTAAATCATTTGATGCTGACCGGAAGGATTGCGCCTACCAGCCCCCTACAGACCCCCGCTGCGGTACCATGGTCACGAAGAGAAAACTTCCTCTTTTCGCTTCCAACCAAGCATACACGGCGCGCAGTGACACACACGGCACACAAGTCCTCAGTTGAGATAGGTACCTTACTTACCTGATCACGCTATCACCATGTTGGCCGCATCCAACAACACCACTCCGGGCGCATCCGAGACGGACGCTGCCCAGCCTTCGGGCGCCTCCGAGTTGCATCATGATGCCCCGGCGGCCCCACGGACCTGACGAAAGCGTAGCCAAGTAGTCCGTGCCTACGACTGGTGCCGGAAGCATCGCGTCAAATACGACAGCCACTACCCGTGCTTCAAGTGTGCCAACAGGGGCGGCGAGTGCCGCAATGAGACTATGGGGGCATCCTCGCTCCCCATGGCCTATCGCGAGATCGACCGTCTGCGGTTGAAGGTCCAGGAGCTGGAGCTCGAACTCCAACAGGAACGCGCCCGTGAGGCCCCAATCAATAATCATCCGAATCATTACCTTCTGGCTAGCAACAGCCTGTCCCCTCCGGAGCTTCGTGACGCCTCCGAATATGGAGACCCGTCGCGCATCAACGTCCCAAGGCAACCTACCTGAGTCCAACGCAAGAGGAGTACTTCCTCGATCTGTTCTGGCAGTCGTACCACACCGCGCTATTTCCCATCCTCGACGAGGCAGGGTTCAAGGAGCACTACAGGCCCCTGTGGACAGCATCAGGCAACACCCGCAAGTCGTCGGCCCTCGTCGACATCGTAGTTGCAACGTGCATGTAGTACGGCATGTCCATGCTGCCCGCCGTGAAGCAGCAGGTGTTTGAGGACAACAACGACGCCGCCATTGCCGGACGCTGGCACTACCGGCGTTCCCAGACGCTGCTGGCCCGCGAGCTGGAGAGCCCGACCGTATCAACGCTGCAGTGCCATCTCTTGTGTTGCATCTACTTGTGCTGCGGGTCGTTCCAGAACATGGCCGATAGCGCGTGTGGCCTTGCGGTGCGTGCGGCGTATATGCTCGGTCTCCACCTAGACCCTCCACCAACCATGCCGCAACGGGAGCGGGAGATGCGGAAGCGGCTGTGGTGGGCTCTGTACGTCTTGGACAGCAAGATCGACATGAAGCTTGGCCGTCCGTTCCTCCTTCCGCACCTCTCAAGTACCACGCCTGCTCTGCCGGGCGATCATCTCGAGGCCGCACTGCAATCGGGATCCAACTTCGTCCCGCTGGGAGACAATGTCACATGGCTGAGCTTCAACCTCCAGCAATCCAAGCTGTTCCAGGCAGCTCGGACCGTACACATCGCCTTCTACGACAGAATTCCGAACGTCGATGACGGGCAGACCATCTGGGATGATCAACAGGCTCTGGCGAGTCACGCCGAGTTTATCGGCCCCTACCTGCAAAGCTTGGACGCATGGGCTGCGGGCGTACCGCCTGCCCTCAGGACGAAGAGACAAAACGACGGGGCTCCGTTCTCAACCGACGGATCCGCCCTCGACATCGAACAATTCGCCCCTCTCTGGCTCCAGCGGCAGCGCCTCCTCCCGGAGCTGGTATACCACCACCTATCGGTCAACCTCTACCGGCCGTTGATCTTCTTCGGCCCTGGCCCCCCTCCACGGCCGAGGCTTCTTCCGCGGCCAAGTGCGCCCTGCACGCCATGGCGGTGATCAAGATCACGTATCAGGTGCTCACGGCGACCGCTATCCTGGCCGGCTGGCACGAGGCCTTCCAGCTGCAGTGGAACGCGGCCATGACGCTGGTCGGGTTCGTGCTCTCGCACCTCCACGGCAGCGCCTCCACCGCCGACGCCAGAAAGGCCAACGACCTGTCCGTTGCCGTCTTTGATGTCTTCAGCAACAGCTTCGCTGTCGCGACGAGCGCGGCCAAAATCATGCGTAACCTTGGGGCCAAGGTCGATTTTCTCAAGCAGCAGCAGCAAAACGCTAATCTTTCTGATGGAGCGAGCGAGGTGGTGGTGGGTCAGCTGATGACGACACCGACGAGCTCGAAGGGTGTGGACAACGATTTCTCAATGCCGGACGTTTCGAGCGTGTCGAAGATGTGGGACGGTGCGTTGAGCTTCGATGAGTTGACCGCTGCTTCATTGCAGGACGTGTTCAACATGGCCTTTGCTGCGGATGAATGGGAGCAACCTTGATTCGCTGTGGCCGGGAATGGACCAGATTATGCCCGAACAGTCCGTTCTCGGGTAGCTGATGAGTATTCATACCTTCTTTAGTATTGCGACGCGCAGACTTGCGAGCGAGGTGCAGTAGAGTAATCGTGACGATGAACGGATCGCCCCGAATCCAAGACGAATATCGATCCGAGACTCAAGGGAGGACTCCGAAAAATGCGACTTCGGTTGGGAGAACTGCCCCCCATACGGAGCAGTCCTGCCCAATGGGAGGGTTCCATAATCATCATGTGTGCGTGAGCGTGACGGATGAGGAGACGACGACAACATTAAGGTTTTTGGCTTGGCTGCCTTCCCACCAACAGGAGTCACTCCTGAAGCTTCTGGGATCCACCGAGAGTGTGGGGCGCACCCGGGACAGACCTGGTTCGGGCTCGGAGTGGGCATGACTGTTGGTTTGCTGCCGTCCAACATGGAGAGACTGCATGGCGGGCCGGAGTTGGCATCGGGGATGACGGAGGTCGAGGATGATGACTTTCGACTATATATATTGCCTCCATCTCTATGGAACAACACCTCTTCTTGTCTTCAGCACCAGCATCTTCTTAACACAACAACCACACCAACACTCTTGCAACACTCTCAACCCTCTCACAACACTTCCAGTTTCAAATCACTCACAACACCCACAGAATAATCAACACCAAGACTAACAATAGTCTTCTCTCTTCCAACACACCGTCAACCACACGACCACCCACAACTGCCGCAATGGCTCCCGCTCGCCGCGCTCTCATCGCCATCACCTCGGCCCAGGCCACCCTCTACCAAGGAAAGGAACCCACTGGTCTCTTCATCAGCGAGGCCCTCCACCCCTTTAAGGTTCTCGCCGCCGGCGGCTTCGAGGTCGACCTCGCCTCCGAGACCGGCACCTACACCCCTGACTGGCTCTCCCAGCAGCCCGACTTCCTCAACGGCGAGGACCTAACCATCTGGAACGACGTCCACAGCGACTTTCGCAAAAAGCTCGACAACATGCCCAGGGCCGCTGACGTCGACGGCTCCCGGTACGGCGTCTTCTTCGCCTCGGGCGGCCACGCCGCCCTGATAGACTACCCGACCGCCACCAACCTGCAGCGCATTGCCTCCCAGGTCTATGCCAACGGCGGTGTTGTCTCGTCCGTCTGTCACGGTCCCGCCATCTTCCACGGTGTCGTCGACCTTGCCACCGGCGAGCCCCTCATTAAGGGGAAGACCATCACCGGCTTCACTAGCGAGGCCGAGGTCACCGCGGGCGTCATGGACAAGCTAAGGGCTTGGAACAGCCCCATTGTCGAGGAGCTGGCCGAGCAGCTCGGAGCACAGTGTAGGTGTACCCGCGCAACGTTAATCCTCCGTTCGAGTGCTGATTCCTCTCTTTTAGACAAGCGCGCTCCTGGTATCTGGGATGACTTCCACGTTGTCGACGGCCGCCTCGTCACCGGTCAGAACCCCGCAAGCGCAACCTCCACCGCCCGCGCGGTAGTCGAAGTGTTTGAGAAACTTTGAACCCTCTAGCGCTAGGTGGCTCCTTTGGTGGATATTTCCTTTTGTCTAAGCGCAAATAGAAGGCTTCTCGGTTCATTCCCTTAATAGACTCCTCTTGTCCAACCTGCGCGCTATTTACAACACCCACCTACCTCTTCAGTCCGATTTGGATTGAACTTGTAGCCCCTTGAGGTCCATTCCATACAACAGTTTTCTTGCGTTGTAGCTCGGACTTCTTTTTGGTGCAACTGTTGGTGAGTAGGCGCATGCGTAGAGGATGCAGATTGTGTAGCACATGACGAAGAGAGTCAGTTACCAAAACTCAGGTGATTTGCCCGCGGTTGAGGTGTAAGAGAGGATGTCTACAACATAGCCCTACAACCCGGGAATCCATATGGACTCACATTTTAGTATCTATACAGAGCCTGTTGGAGCTTAGTAGTAAAGAAATAGCATTGTAGCTTGATGACCAACTGCGAAATGGAATAAAGGAAGATTTGGATGCGTCTCAAGGCAGTGTGGAGTATTAGGCGCAGCATCGCACGAAACTCGAGCTTTGGTAACTTAGGATTGACTGGACTCGAACTTCCAGACTTGGGCCTTCACGCAGTTGTCGAGAGGACGCCCAATTTCCAATGGTTTCTCAGGGCTATGGCCGCCAAGATCCGCAACACTGGGCCTCAGGAGTTTGAAAAACTGGTTTTCTTGCATGTCATCTATGACGGGAAACCGCTGGTCATCGATAAATGGGCTCTTCAGCGCAGTGGCTGGAGAAGCACTCCAGCAAGGAATGTAAAATTCCTTCCCCCTATATTTTCAGCACATCACCGAACTAATAATCGTAAAAAGGAAAAAATGTTCGTAATATCGTTGCCTAAACAGACCCGACATCCCCATAACCATGGGCCATCCGTCACCGCCACACCCCTCTCGTAGTCCCGCCCCGTAACATAGTAGGCACTAACTCTCGGAGCCTTGTTATCCGGGAGCTTATGCTCAAATGGTAGGAGAATCTAACTAGACCACAAGGCAGCTCTGCCTGCCTATATATAGCCAGGTCAGGGAGTCTCCGGCTCCCTCCGTCTCTATCAACCATGCACCTACGGCCAATTTCAAGCTGCAAAAACCCTGCCGATACTCGCACTCCCCGCCCTGGCATTCTTGCCGACACATCGATGTGACAAGTTCATGAAAAAAGTCTGCTTTCCAGATCAGCAAAAAGATTAGCGGAAGCACGCGGATCACCGCAATATCAGAGTCTCATTAGGGATCGGCGCGTGTCCCTTGGATCTCCCGTGTTCCAACTCGACGAGCGCAGGATCGATCGTTCGGCACAGCATGAACTCAGTAACCCGCCCCCCGGTCCAGGTCGCCGTCATCCGCCGCCTACGGTGCGCACGAGCCGAGGAGATGACCATGACAGACGACCCGAGACTCGAGCCTATCCGGCATGGTCCACTGGCCAACGCACACAAAACGGAACTTCGAACCTCAAGCCCTCAACGGAAATAAGTGCCGATGAAAAAGCGTCTACGCCTACGGCATCTGTACTTTTTTTGGGTTGTCAATTTGAAGTGCAAGGTGATAAAAGCACCAGATTCAACCAGAATGCCATGGGATACTGATTGGCTGTTAAGGCGCGTCTAGAGTCTCTAGGAGAGGAGGGAGCGTGATTTAGGGCGATTTAATTCGTCTGCGCTTCGGGCGGCTCGGGTGGCTCGGCTCTGGTTCGCCCTTGCGAGAGCCTCACTTTCTGTCATTGGAACTCTGCCTCAGCTGAAGGAGTCGCAACCGAAAATCTGCCTTTCAGCTGCAGCAGTTTCAAAGCGGACACCTCCGCGCGCGCTGCGAGTCGAGCCATAAAACAGTTTTCTCTCCCCGCAATTGTGCTCCTTGCATCTCAACACTAAAGCGCAGCGAGTGAGTCGTGACTACCGTTCCGCCTTCAAGAACTATCTACCGATCTTGCTATGATGTGAGTCTTCGCTCCAAGCCTTTTATCCTTCAATTCTTAATGTGTTCCAGGGATCAAACGTCCGATGAACCCAAGGGCAGGGGCAAACCCGACGCACCTACATGTACATCTGAGCCTTTCCGACGACCAATGGACTTTGGCCATTCGCACATCTTCCTCCCTAATTTGGTTCCTCCTGACAGAAACTCTGTTAGTGACGGTGGCCCACCCAAAGACCGAGGTCTCGTTGCGCTCGGAGACCTGCAAGACGCCGCCATCTGCGAGGACTGTCAAAAGATACGGGTGCTTCGTCCGGGCTGGACATCCACGTTCCGCCACTTGTCTCTCAAGAAGATGAAAAAAAATGCGCCAACGTGTTCCCTGTGCAAGTTGATGACGGAAGCGCTAAATCCTTCGTGGCATCCGGCGCACCCTCATGCTACCATCGAGAGGAACGCTCTTCCAAGCAACGAGCTGGAGTCTCGCGACCAAACCGAAGTGACTATTTGTGCATGGCCGCATCCCCAAACCCCAGATGATGCGACATACTTGGTGGTCTATTTATCACATCTGGGCGTCGATCACGGCATCTGCACAATCAGGATTTTCAAGTCTGATCGTCAGTGGTGTTCGCTCTTGAAGATGCCTCCCCCCCCCCAACTGACAATGCCCACAGGGCGGATTTCACCTCGAGATGGGCTCTCACTATCCGAGTACCATGATCGGACACGGAATCGAAAGTTTGATCGGATGAAGCAGTGGATGCGTGAGGACTGCCAGAAGTGGGAGAAGTCCACCGATCCGTTCCATCACGGAGAACAATTTCCCCCGACGTTGCTCGACCTTGGAGTTGCAGACGAAGGGATCGATGGCGACCGACTGGAGTTTGACCCCGGCAGAGTCGTCCGTCTCATCAATACAATAGACGCCCAGAAGGTCCGCATTCCGAACGGCATGGTGTGGTTCCCCTACGCCGTTCTCAGTCACCGATGGGGCCCATCAACAGCGGCCTGCAGGACGACCAAGGCCAACGCGCTAGACCGATACCAACAAGGCATCAAGGTGTCCGACCTGTGCAAGACTTTCCAGGACGCCATCGTCATCGCGCTCGAAATCGGCATGCCCTACTTGTGGGTCGACAGCCTCTGCATTATCCAAGACGACGAAGAAGACTGGCGCTCCCAGTCTAGCTTCATGGACGACATATACATGAACTCGCTCTGCACCATCGCAGCGCACTCGTACTCCAGCGACGACGGAGGCGCCGGGTTCCTCTCCTCAGCCCTCGCGTCCGAAGGCGCCGACCCTGTCCTCCTCGGCACGCTCCCCAAACCCCACCCTGATGATCTAACCAACCCATCATCAGCCACCTCAATCTACGCGCGGCACGACCGCATGTTCGAAGTCGACATCTTCACCAGCCCGCTCTCCCGCCGCGGCTGGGTTCTGCAAGAACGCCTCCTCTCCCCACGCATCATCCACTTCTTCCCGTCCCAGCTCTACTACGAAACCCGGTTCTTCAAGATCGTGCGCGCCGAGGACCGCACGCCCGCTCTCCGCGACCCAGACCAGCTGCGCGAGCTGATCGTTCGCCCCGAGAACCAGCACGGCGCAACGCCGATGGACTGGTTCCGCATCGTAGAGCGGTACTCTGCTTGTGAGCTGACGAAAGGCAGCGATAAGCTGGTTGCGATTTCGGGAATTGCAAAACACTTCCAGCAGAGGAGCGGGGTAGGGTATCTTGCAGGTTTGTGGTCGGATCGCGCCGCCAAGGGGTTGTTGTGGGTTTCGAGAGGGCCGAGCTTGAAGAGGTGTGCTGGGCGCGCGCCGTCGTGGTCGTGGGCTTCCGTGGATGGGCCGGTGAGGTACCCGGAGCTGTTGCTGAAAAGACCGTTTCGGGTGTTGCCTCTACTGGAGGTCGTGGCGAGTACCGGGAACTCGCTCGAGGAGCCGAAGCATATTATGGGGCAGGAGGGTAATGTAAAGAGTTTGTATGTCAGGGCGTATGTGCGCCGGGCGAAGGTGAGTGATGAGTGGTTGGAGAAGAGGGACAGTTTGTTGCGGTTTTATCCGCTGGGGTGGGACGGGCAGGCGCTGGTGGACGTCGACCCGCAGGGCGTGTACCGTGAAGTGCGGGATGATGATGGCCGTGTAGTGGGTTGGGCGTCGTTGGACGAGGATGGAGGGGGGGAGTGTCCGCTGACTGGGTCGGACTTGTATACGGCCATTGTCGCCACTGAGGAGGCATGGGTATTGCCGGGCCGGTCAGGGGACGTGCTTTATCGGACCCATCCTCCAACCCCGGAGTATGAGGAGTTCTATGCGACGGGACGAGTGGCTGCTACCTTCCAGTCGTCGACTTTTGACCCTCCCACCAGTGAGGGAGGGGTGGAGCAGCGGGAGTTGGTCATGATATACTGGACTATTCTTCTTCGGCCGGAAGATCCCTCAGAGGCCATGGACTCTTTAGCAAAGTTTACCAGGGTGGGATTTGCCCAAATCTTTGACCGGCGGTGGCAGGATCCTGATGGTTGGAGAATGCTGCAGCTGATTTAGCTTCTAGGGCACTCGTTGTTGAATCGAGTTCTGCCTGGTCATTATGAAGTGTCCCTTTTCGTTCAGCATGCCAGAGCCCATGTTCACTTGTGAGGTTTTAATTAGCAATCCTGGTTTCTAACCAACAGAAACCAGCGTCGAGAATCCCATCTGCGTTCAAACAACGAGGCAATAACGTACATTATCAGCGAACGGGCCACTTTCCGCCACCCTACGAACGCTACCCTTAATTACAATACAACAACACTAGCGACGAACTATAATTACATTGACAAGCGGACCGTGGTTGCCGTCACAATAGATATGCTCTCGTGCACCAGCGGAGATTTTGCGTTTGCACTGTTCAGGTGCATGTCTTGAGGGTTATTCCGAATACTGAAGTATCAAGACTGGTCCGAGGGCTCTTGGCGCGCCTCAATAAACACCACTTGTCTCGGCATTGGACAGAGGGGGAGCATCCTCAAAAATTCAGTCTCTATTGCTTCAGTCCACCTCAGTCCCCATGAGTTCGTCGGGTCTTGTGATGAATCGAGATCGCACCCACCAAGCATCGATGACGATTGCCTCATCTCTCCTCGTCTTTTTTTGTCAAGGCCAGGGGAAGAAATAAGAAGCTTGTCCCCGGAGACATCCAGGAGTGTATTAAAAGAGGCAAATTGCCGGCCATCCAACATACAAAGAAGGGACAATTGTCCAAAACGAAGAGAAATTGAGCTCCGGAGACATCCTCACTCCCCTCCATGATCCATCCTGTGCTACACCACTACCCACAGCTTACCTCATCTCACCCACCTCCCAAGTCACCCACGTCAGCCCGTCAATCATTCCACAGCCGCCTCCTCCGGTCGCTCCTGTCCGTCCTCACCAGCGCCCCAACACTTGACACTGACCTCACCCGCTTGACACTGCTCCTCAAAAACTTGGCCGCATCCTGACGATCCGGGCCAGGCGGCGCCCTCTTGCTGTTCCCCTCCTGACCCTCATCAACCTTCTTCAAAAACTGCATACCCGGCTCCGGTTCCGACACCGAAACAAGCTTCTTCTGCTCCTTCTTTTTCTCCGCCTCCTTCTCCTTCACCGGAGCAGGGTCTGCCTCCGAGCCCGGAACAGAAGAAGCAGGCCGGGAGGAGGAGGAAGCCCGCGGCTTCTTGGTCCCGCCCTGCTTGTGGCGGCCGACGGTGCAACCCGGCTCGTCGCCGGCGGCGCCGCAGCAGTCCCAGTCGAAGCCGCCCTGGTTGTCGGCGCGCATGACCTCGAGGTCGCGGACGTCGGCGTCGTGGTAGTCGGACCAGGAGGGGCTGGAGGGGTTGAGGAACATGATGCCTAGGAAGCAGAAGGTAAGTCCTGTGGTTGGAGTCAGAGTGAAAGGAGAGGATTTACCTGGGTGGTAGTGGCAACTCCCGGACGGGTTCTGCTCGTCATTGTAGTACGCGCCACAGTTGAAGCAGATCCAGGTGGTGATAGGCGGCTCATCGGTCTCTTGGCGGATCTTGGCGGCGTGGAAGAGCTTCTTGAACAGCATCATGGCCCGGCGCTTGGTGGTCGGCTCCTTGCAGAGGCGGTTGAGGACGGTACGGACCTCGTGGCTCGGGCCGTAGCGGATTTGCGTGTGGATGTCGGTCATGTTGGTGAGTCGACTGCCAAGTGACAGTCACGGATTTGACTCGAGTCTTGATGGTATGGAGGATGCCTCGAGAATCGAGGGTTTCATGATTCTATTCAGCGTTTATATCTTTCAAGACCACAACATCAAACAGCAGTTGCCAGGTGAGTTGAAGGCGGTTCCAAGTTCCTTGGTTCGTCCCTCGAGCTTCCGCTGCCTTCGAATTGCGAACATGGTGAGAATGCACCTTTCCGAAATCCCAAACCACAAATCATCTGCCTGTTTGATGCAAACGGAGTTGAGGGCAAGGAGTTGTCCGGGTTCAGAGGGAATCCTCGGTAAAGAGGGAATCGTGCTTGGCAACTCTTGAAAGCAACGTTGAGAGTGTTCTGGCCATTCAACCTTCTAAAAAAAGGTGTGGTTGCACTAAAAACGGCAGTCAGCGCTAATAGCCGACCCCATTCCAACGCACTCTAATTGGTCCAGCCCGTCTCCCCATGCCAAAATTTCCTTCCCCCGAGGTTCTCGCTCACCAAATTGGGATGGATGCTCAGCTTGCAGCCACGCCGGTGACGGCTGCGACGGTTCCCAGGCATCAAAATGCTGCCACGGCTGGCGTGAGGGGATTTAGGGCTTCTCCACCGCCGCCGACGTTTGCATTTCTCACTTTTGCATCGCGCTTCGTCATCCTCAACCCACGGGAAGCAGGAACCCGCGTCGATCCCGTTCCACACCCGGTTCCCGAAATTCGAGACCCGGAAGCCTAGAACGCCAAACATCGCGAGAATTGACCGCCCCGCGTTCGGTTGCTGACTCTGACCGCTCCGCTCCACCCCGCAACCTTCACCGCACCGCATCGCATCTCATCTCATCTCATGGACCCCTCGCGCCCAACTCGCCACCGGCGCCGGGGCAGTCCACGCGGGCAGCCGCGTTTGCCCAACCTGGCCCTCATCGCCTGCCTTTTCCTCACGCCAACTTCCGCATCCCCGGTCCCGGTCCCGGTCCCAGCCCTCTCCCCCTCCCCGGTCTCCGCCACCCCCCATACCCTCGAACGACGCATCCAAGGCGAGCACGTCGTCCTCGCCGACTGCCGCGACCGCGCCGGCAAGGTCTCGTCGCAAATGGCCTACTTCCGCAGCGACCCCGGCCCGTCGCCACAGGACGTGGCAGTGGTCGTGACCACCCCGGGCCAGGCGGCGCTGTGGGTGAATACCAACACGTCGGGGTTGTTTACTAACACGGGTGTGACGTTTACCGCGACGTTGGGACCGAAAGTCGAGGAGGGGGAGTGGGCGGGGACAGGGGAGAATGGGTACGGGGAGTTTGAGTGTTGGCAGAAGTATGTGGGGAGCTTGTATACGTATGAGTCGACGGTTTGTTCGCAGGTTTATGTGTGCGCGCATGGGGATGGTACGTCTTTTTGCTCGATCTCTTTTCCCATTTTTTTTACGAGTATTGTGGGCATGAGTGCTGACATGGCATAGGAAACACGACGAGGACTGGGAGCTCCGATGCAGGGACTGGAGATGGCAGCGGCGGCATGTCGCAGGGCACCATCATCGGCATCGCCGTTGGCGTGGTTGGCGGGGTGCTCTTCATGGTGGCCGCGGTATTGGTATTCTGGTTCTGGAGGCACTGGCGCAGGCAGACGCACGAGCAGATCGCGTCGTCAACGACGACCACGTCGCACTGGCCGGGCAGCTTGCCGGGCGATTTCTCACCCGCGCTGGTCCCGCTGCACAATGCAAATGCGGTCCCGCCACCTACGGCGCCACCGATACCCCCCATGGCGCAGGTAGGAACTGTCTACGAGGTTGATGGACAGCTGTTCCGCGTCGAGATGGCGAATGACCATGGCAAGATTGAGATGGACGCGCAGGAGAGGCACAAGCTTGAGGGAATGAAGTGGAAGCAGGCGGCCATGGTGCAGGTCGGGTCGCCGACAAGTTCAATGTCACACCCGGACTCGCAGGACTCGCCGGTCTTGAACGACCAGCCGCCGTCGTATCGGAGGGCCATGGGTGGACAGCGGTAGTTTGGACCAGATATTCCGTTGATAGGCACGAATTACAACAGCTTGACCGTTACAATGTACCTGGTACTTCAGGGTACCTTTCCAATATCCACGCCCGTCTTGGCTGAGATGCGTTTGTTGATGCTGTCGGACGGGTTGACACTGACAGCGGCGGCTTGAACCCTGCTGAAGTTCAGGGGCTTCCCTGCAGATCAGTGGAGCGTGTGGCACAGTGGGGGCGGGTCGTCGCTTGTTCCCGTTCCCGGGGAATTGCCCATGCTTCTGCCTGGCCTCCAAACGCACGCTTACTCAGTCTCACATTCCTTCGGCATCCTCTTGCTCAATTCGGCGGCCGATAACCCAACGGAACGGCACCGGGAAATGGCAGACAATCAACGGGATTCGCGGGACCTGTCTCGGCATGCACACGCGAGGCACAAACGGCCACATGGCCCGCATGCAGCTCCCCGCCGCGCCATCCGCCCGCTGCTGCTGCTCGTCGCCCTCGTCAATCTCGCGTGGAGCCTGTACCAGCTCCCAGTCGCCCGCGTCGTCGAGGGTCGACTGTGCCGCGACCACTATGCAGTCCACGACCCATCCGCACAGCGGCCCGACGGGTCTGTCCCCGAGGAGTTGTGCAAGCTCGATGAGATCCAGCAGCGGCTCGGCCGGATTCAGGGCATCATGGAGACGCTATGGGTTGCTGGTGGTGAGCCTGCCTTGTCAAGACTTTGTTGCCATGTACTTCAGACTAAGAGTAATAGACTTTCTTATGACCATCCCGCTTGTCTCCGTGGCAGACCACCGCGGACACCACTTTGTGCTGTACCTCAACCTCGTCCCGCGCGTCTTTCTGCTTGCCTGGACCTTTGCCGTCGGTTACTTTGATCAAGTGCTGCCGGTGAATGCCATTCTGGCAGCTCCGATGTTTTCGTTCCTTGGCGGGGACTGTGTCTTCAACTCGATCATCTACTCGCTTGTCTCGGAGTTGACAGATGACCATGTTCTACGGTATGTTCAGTCCACACTTCACAACTTCCACATGCTGAGTTCCCAGGGCCACCTTCTTCGGCTATGTCAACGCCGTATCCTCCGTCTTCTCCCTCCAGCTCGGCCCGGCCCTCGCCTCGGCCACCATGACCACCCTGCTCTGGCTGCCCCTCTGGATTGGCATCGTCCTCCTCGTCCTCGCCATCCCCGTCATCTCCTCACTCCCACCGCCAGCCCACCACAGCCAACTTCCCCCAACCCCGGATGAAGAAAACAACCCCCTCCTCCCCCAACAACCGGACCAACCCCGCCCTCACCCCTCCCTCAAAACAACAACCACCACCCGCTTCCGCACCGCCCTCACCATCCTCACCACCCCCTCCCGCAACTTCCTCCTCCTCCTGACCGTCTTCTTCCTCGCCTCCCTCGCCAGCTCCGACACCAAGCTCCTCCCCCTCTACATCTCCAAACGCTACTCCTGGACCTTTGCCGCAGTCGGCTACCTCCTCTCCTCCAAAGCCCTGTTCAACTTCCTCCTCCTCTCGGTTCTCATCCCCCGGTTCCTGCGCTGGCGGGCGTCGCTTGCACCTCCCCCTCCGCCGTCCCCGGGGGGGAGGCAAAAAACGCTGGATCAGTCGTCTATTTCGTCTGCGTATACATCGTTGGTGTTTTCGGTTCTTGGTGCGGCGGCGATTGCGCTGTCGCCGACGATTTGGGCGCTGGTTCCGTCGTTGTTGCTGTATGCGTTGGGGATTGCGCTGCCGATGTTTACGTACTCGCTGTTGAGGTCGCCGAGTATGGGGTTACATGGTCATGGCGAGGGGGATGATAAGGACAGTGGGCCGGGGACGCAATTGTTTTCGGTTGTGATGTTGGTGCGGACGGTGGGGACGTTGCTCGGGGCGGTGATGATGCCTGCGCTGTGGGTTGCGGGGTTGGGTTGGGGAGGGGGGTGGTTGGGTCTGCCGTTTGTGGTGAGCGCGGGGTGTTATGCTGTTGCGGGGGGGTTGGTGCGGAAGATAGAGGTTGGGTGAGAGGGTCTCCATAGTAGTTATCAAGACAGTGATATGTGGAAGTGGTCATGCGATGCTTGAGCCGACATGCTCTCATAAACGAACCACAAGTGGCCGAGCCTAACATTGCTTTCGCTCCAAGTAAGATGAGTTGGTCCGCCTAACACCCATCCCAAGTACCCGCCTCAGCCTTTATGCTTAAACCCTTGTCCTGATCTGATGCCAAACCGCTGCAACGAGTCCTCTATCTATACACGCGGAACACTGAACCACCGCCCCATCCTTCAGAATAAAACATATAATACAACGATTACCTGTTTAACCAACTTTCCCTGATCAATGCTGAACCCTGCTATCGTTTCCTCGTATCCCTGCCCCTCCGCCTCCCCTTCTTCTTATCCTTGGGCAAGTCCAGCGGCGTGCCCTCCAACGCCGCCGCCATGAACTGCAACATGTACTCATCCACGGTGCGCATCTGCCCGCCAAAAGCATTATACTCGACCTCGACAGCCGCAGCCTCTCCGTCCGCCTCAGCAGACTCGGCAAACAACCCCAACCCGGACGGTCCCCTTCCGAGTTCCGTCGTCCCTTCTCTTGGCGTACCCAGCCCGCCGGCACTCGACAACCCCGATGCAGGCTGCTGCTCCGAGAAGTCCGCCTCGTCCTGCTGAATCTCCTTCTCGGCCACCCGCGCCGCCGCCACGTCCTCTTTGTCCTCGGCCTGCTCCAGCACACGCCCGACACTCTTCGAACCGCCGCCACCACCGCCCGCCGTCTCCGAGACGCTGCCCAGTACGCGATCCATGGCCGCATTCGCAGCCACGTCATCCTCGTTGGCCAGAATCTGCCCATCCGTGCCAATCACGTCGCGCACCGACAGCTTGTTAAAGTAATCCGTCGTGAACTCGCCCTCTTGGATGACGACGTCGTCCAGCATCTGCTTCTGGCCGGCCTTGCGCAGGATATTCGCCTCGATGGTGTGCTCGCTGACCAAGCGGTAAATGTGCACGTCGCGAGTCTGGCCAATGCGGTGGCACCGGTCCTGGCACTGCTTGTCCATGGCCGGGTTCCAGTCCTGGTCGTAAAAGATGACGGTGTCGGCGCCCGTGAGGTTGATGCCAAGACCGCCAGAGCGCGTCGAAAGGATGAAGCAGAGGATGCGCGGGTCGTGGTTGAAACGGTCTGTGAGGATCTGCCGCTGCTCGACTTTGGTCGCGCCGTCGAGACGGAGGTACTTGTGGCCGTGGATGTTGAGGAACTGCTCGAGGATGTCGAGGACCTTGGTCATCTGCGTGAAGATGAGCGCGCGGTGGCCGCCGGCTTGCAGCTTGCGCAGAAGTTTATCGAGCGCTTGCAGTTTGCCGCAGTCGTATTGCAGGAGTCGCTTATCGGGGAACTGGATGGTCGTCCGCATCCGAGCCTCGTGCCACGGATCCTGGGGGCGCTCCTTGGGCATGTAAGGCGCGTACTTGACGGGCGCCGACAGCTTCAGATCCTCGTCCTCAAAGGCCTCGACTCCCTTGGCGCCGAGAAGTAGTCGGGTCATGTCGCCCGTCACGACGGCCGGGGTGACGCATGCAAACTTAGTAATTGTCGTCTCCAGCGAGTCTGCCCGTTGTTGGAGGGTCGGAATGGCGTTGTGCAGCAGGTACGAGTCCTCTTCGAACCAGCTCATGATCTTCTGAGGGATCTTGGGCCGTTGCTTGAACGGTCGGCGATGTGTGTCGAGCGTCAAGAGCTCAACCAAGCGCTTCCCGTATATCGGCCGCTGCTGGCGACGGAGTGCGTTGAGGTACACACAGTGCTGAAGCTCCTCGAAGCGGCCCCAGCGCGCGGCGCTCTCCAGGTACACGAGGTTGGACTTGACGTTGGCAGGATCCAACGGATGGTAGGCATTGTTGGCTCGCGTCTTTTGCGCCTCCCTAAGGTCGAGAAGGATCCGGTGCGTACTCAACTGGGAGATGCGATCCGCGTCGGTGCTCGACATGCCCTCGTACTGCGTCGGGATCATGTTGAGGAAGCTTAGACTCACGAGGCTCATCGGCTTTTGGGCCAGCAGCTTATGTCTCACAACATACTCCTCGATCTCGAAATCCGCAGCGACGGATCGTTGCATGCGGAACGAGGTCATGATGGGACGGTCGACAAAGAGGTCCGGGTGGTTGCACACCTTCCTGAGCTGCATGAGGCAGTTGATGATGGACATGTAATTTCCCGAAGACAGAGTGGCCCGTGTATCGGCACGAGACAGGAAGCCATCGTACAACTCTCGTTGGCGTTTCGACAGCCGGCAAAACTCGACGTGTTCGTACTTGGCGGGCATCTGCTTCTCGACATCCGCCTTGAGACGGCGGAGCAGGTAAGGCCGGAGGACCTTGTGCAGCTTGGAGATGATGGCGCGCGCTTCATCGTCTAGCTGCTCTCGCCCACTCTCGAGGATCTGCGACTCGGGCCGGGAAAACCAGTTGTGAAACTCTTGGAGATCAACAAACCCGCCTTCCCCGTTCTCGGGCGGGGCGAGGAAGTAGAGGAGGGACCATAGTTCGGTGAGATTATTTTGCAACGGCGTGCCGGTAAGGAGAAGCCGGGAGTGCGTGTTGAAACCCAGCAGAGTCTGCCACCGCTGGGACTTGAAGTTCTTGATGTTGTGCGCTTCGTCGAGAATCATATAGTGCCATCGCCTCCGACGAAACACTTGCTGGTCCTGAAGTACCATCTGGTACGAGGTGATGCACACGTTCCAAATGTCGTCGTTGGTCCACCCCTGTCGTTTCCTCTTGCGCTCTTCCTGGTTGCCGTAGTAGGTGAGGATCTTGAACCCGGGACACCACTTTTTGAACTCCATCTCCCAGTTGAGCATGACGCTTGTCGGCACGATGATGAGGTGGGGGCCCCAGACTTCGTGGTGGCAGGCGAGATGCGCCAACAAAGCAATAGTCTGGATGGTCTTGCCCAAGCCCATTTCGTCCGCGAGGATGCCGTTTGTATTGTTTGCGTACAGAGCAGCAAGCCAGTCGAGACCAAGATGCTGATACTCACGCAGGGTCCCGCGCAGAAGAAAGGGTATCTCGGTCCTTGGAGTGGGTGTCTGGGGCGAGGTAGCCCTGCTGTCAGTTTTTGGCGCCTGAAGTAGTGAGACTGACGTCGGCGTTTCGACATCAGTGGGTTTGGTGTCGTCCGACGGCCGTGGAGACTGGCTTCGGGGGCTGTGGACATTGGTAACCGGCTCCGTCTCTGGGCTGTGTTGGATTGTTGGAGTCGTGGCGGCCCCGACTTGTGGAGTAGTCTCAGGAGCATCGATCATGGATACATCTTCCACCGGTTCCTGTTTGGCATGCGACGCCGACTCGTTCTCTGTCGAGGCGAGCATGGGCGGTATTGGCGCTCCATTTAGGTTAAGGACCGGTGCGGGCGTCGAAGTTCCTGCCTCCCGAGGTTCAAGTGGTGCTGTTTTGACATCGTTGCTGGGTGTTGGTCGGGGCGAGGGAGCGCCGGTATCTTTCGTTGACTCGTCTGGAGGCTCTGTAATTGGCACTGCTGGAGCCTCTGGGGTCGAGGCTTGTTGATCGAGCACGGAACCATTCAACCCTTTATCTTCCGGACTAGGGACGGCATGGGTATCGGCCATCTCCACGTCCTGCACAGGTTCCTCAACAGCCTCGGCCTTCAGCTTCTTCAGCTCCGACTTCTGGAAGAAAAGCCCAAGCAGCCCCGCAGGCTCGTCTTCCGATTCAGACTCCTCGGCGTCGCTGTCTTGATTGCCGTCTTCCGATTCGTCCTCGCTGGACCCGAGGTCATCGTCCATGTCGACCGACTCGTCGCTGGTATCGTCGTCGTCGTCGTCGGGATTCTCCGTGGTCGCGTCGGCAGGCACCTCGGAACCCGCATTCTCGTCGGGCGGGACCAAATCAGGAAGATTGGCGTATTTGGCTTGTAACTGCTCTTGAGTGAGTCCCTCATCGGATAAGACGGATCCCTTATCATCGTCCTCGTCCGAGGAGGACATGTTGTCTTCGTCCTGATCCGAGCCACTGTCGGATCCCTCGCTGTCGCCGTCTGAACCCCCGTCCTCGTCCATGTCGGAGAGCATGTCATCATCCAGATCCTCCTCGGAAAGATCCTCGGTATCGAGACGCGCTTGCCTTGCCTGCAGCTTTTGCTCCGAGAGGTTGACAGCCTGATTCAGCGCGGCCTTGACCCGGCGCTGCTCCTCTGCCTCCCAGTCTGCAACCCGCCTGCGATTGACCTCTGACTTGACATTTTCCCATGTCCCAGCCAAGACTTTGTTGACCTGACGCCATTTTGCCTTGCTCTTTTCGATCTGTTCGAGCTCGATTTCCTCGGCGGTTTTCGGTTGGGGGTTCCGTCGTCTCCACTCGGCCTCGCAGGCAATGGCAAGGCGCTTCGCTGCGGAACGGTGCCTCTGCTGCTCCGAAAGCATCAGCCTACGGAAGTTGGTCATGGCCTTTGTCAGATGGTCCATGTGCGCCCACTGCTGCGGGGGTTCTTCCTCGGGCTCGGGCTCAAACACGGAGCACCTCCCTTCCGCCAATATACCGCCGGGTTCCACCTCTTTTTCGACGCGCAGGATGACCTGCGCATCTTCCTTTACCATCTCATCTGTGTACCGCGCACCATCTTCAGTAGGTATGAAGAGACCCCCCTCCTCGACAGGAATATTCGCGGCTCGCTCTATGAACTCTTCGAACGTCGGCCCGAGTTTGGGGCGGACGATGGCCTGATCACGATGGACAAGCGGAATGGTCGTCAGCGGGGGTCGCACTCGTAACTTGATGCGCGTGGCGCCGGAAAGCGTATCGTCGCCATCTTCATCGGTTTCCCGAAGATTACGCGTAGAACGACGCGTGCCAAGGGATTGTTTCACGGGTGTGGAGAGTCGTCGGGGAGATACGGATCGTCGTCGGCTGCGGGCGCCTGATTTCGAATCTTGTGCGGCGGGCTTTCGTGCTGTCGAGGATTTGGTCGTCGACGCTGGACGCTTGGAGGCGGCGGGGGTCGAGGCTTGGCTTGGGCCATGACCGTTGGTCGAGACACGTCGGTTCTTAGGGGGACTGGACTGCGGGCCATTCACTTTCTTCCGCGTTATACGCTTGTCGCCCGGCTGCAGCTCGAGGGGAATGGTATTGATGCGTCCCGACTTGCGGCGGCCATCTTCAGCAGTGAACGTCGACGGGCCCTCGGCCTCGACCTTCTTCCACGGAGGCGACTCGGGTTTCGGTCGTCGGACAGTGTTATTCGGAGTCGTGTCGCGGACTCGGCGCCGTTTTGCGGGAGGGCCATCGTCTACGGTTGCGGATTCACGCGCGTTGCGGACACCATTGCTCTGTGGGGCTTCGGTCCGGCTCGGTTCCTCAGCAGGGGGAGGCTTTTCGGCAGCTAACTCGTGTTTGTTGACCCCATTAGTAGTCTTAGAGGCAGAGGGGCCCCCTGTTTTGACGGAATCGACGTGTTCAGGATCCGATGTGGATGGCGGTTGTTCGTGGTGTTGGCCATTGACGCCGGGATCTGGAGGCGGATTTGCGTGTGTTGGGCTGGGCGACGCGATCTCTGTCATAGTAACGAGGGACACCGCGAAGCAGAGACGGCCGAGATCTCGACGAATCTGGCATCTGGCAGGATGAAAAAAACGTCAGACGAATGCTAGAGTCTCAAAGTATCTCCTGCCAAGTTTTGGGCATGACCAGATATCTGTGGGGCTTGCTACAGCGTGAAATGTATTGAAAATGCCCGTCGTCAGCAAAACTTTGCCAACCGACAAAAAATTCCCACCCGTTGCCAGCCTGAAGGCAAATGCCGCGGCGAGCAGCGCGCGGTTGCTGCCTCAGGAATCCACAGCCGACCTTGGCACAGCCAATCACAGCTGCCAACAGCCAACCTCGACCTTAAACCTCCAAGCTAGCGAGCTGCACTCAATCGACATCATCAGACTGTCTCGACAATTGGCAATTGCGGTACCACCGACCAACGCCAAGGCATGTGGCATGAACGGTCAATTGCACGCGCCGGAAACAGTTGCTAACGAGCATCCAGATGTTGTCACGCCAGATCGTGCGGGCGGCGCCCTTCCGCACGGTTGCGCTCCCCGCTGCGCGCCGACTCCCCATGATCCAGCAACGAACCTTCCTTCCCGAGGTCATGGTCGGCAAGAGCAAGATCGACGAAAAGTACCCCGACTCGGATTATCCGACGCTCAGTGCCCAGGAGGACCCGGAGATGGTGTGTTTCGCTACAGGAGGCAAAGACTGGGCCAGTCAGGGCTGACAATTTCGCGCAGAACGGCGGCTACATCAACCCTCCTCGCATCAAGCGCCAGTTCCGCGATCCCCATGCCGACTGGTGGGACAAGCAGGAGCGCAGGAATTTTGGCGAGCCGGTGCACGAGGATCACGATATCCTCGGCATGTTTTCCCCGTACGAGTACACGTGGATCACCCCCGGCAAGGGATTGCTGCAGATCGGGGCTTTCATTGCCGTCTTCCTCAGTGTTTGTTACACTGTTAAGTTGACGTACCCCGACCGGGTCAGCTATCCGCGGGAGTTTGAGGCCGGGTTGGAGCGGGAGCTGGGCGGGGCTGGTGGTGTCAGGGCAAGTCAAACACACAGCGGTTTCGAGAGTCAAGTGCTAACATCAGTGCAGGCCAGGATGGAAGGCGATGAGGACCCGTAGTCGACCGTGATGGAACTGTATATCCAAGTAGCATGCTAACAACGTCAATGAAGTTCCTTTGTCCCGAGTGGTCCGCAGTACATGATGACACCGACTGAATCGTTGGAAGGCAACTGATTTTCTTCTCTCTCATCTAGCCTGCGCAGCTGGTAATGGAACATATTGCCTGACCTTTTCACAAAAGGTGGTTGGATAACATGTCGAAGCTAACAACGACACCAACTCGCCGCCAAATTCCAGAAAACGCCGTCATATTGGCCCCTCGTCATCCCAACGGAAGCACGTGCAAGCGGGCGAATGGTCATTACTGCAGCTGCCCTCATCAACCTCATTGCCATGTGTTCCCCTAGCTGGATTGCCTTGCGACTACCTCAACTGTCTCCTAGCCCATCCGATTTCGGAAGTATATCACGTTGACCGGCGCCGTCAACAGGCATCCAATACCAAAGCCAATGGATAAGGCATTGTCGATTTGCGTCGCCACCAGTCGGGACCGAAGCGGAGCAGACCTCTACTTGAAGTAGGAGCGGCGTCCTAAAGGGGAAGGAGCGGCCCTCGGCGAGCACCTTTTTCTCCCTATTCGAGTCCAACAGGCACCGGCAAGCGCGTGATGCCCCCATGTGCTGTCCCCAACCTAGAAGTGGAGGTCCTGAGAGCAATGTTGGGGCATCTCCGAAACATCGCCTCCGCAATCACGAGTTTTTGGGTTTCTTGCTGCTGTCTTGTTGTCTTGCTTA
Source organism: Trichocladium uniseriatum (assembly GCA_017139535.1). NCBI lineage: Eukaryota > Fungi > Ascomycota > Sordariomycetes > Sordariales > Chaetomiaceae > Trichocladium > Trichocladium uniseriatum. The sequence continues at coordinate 454,177 of WOUO01000022.1, read as the reverse complement.
CTCTTCTTCTTCTCTCTCTTGGTGCAGTCCTCCATTCTCATCGAGCACTTCTTATCAACGCACGCCTCCAACCTCAGTACTTCTCTTCCCCACCACTGGATCCGAGAGAATGCGCTACGACGACTGGGATGTTATCCTCTTCCCCACCGGCCGTGACTCGAAGATACCGTTCAAGGAGTTCAAAGTCGCTTGCAATGTCGTGCCGGACCTCGAACTGGCCCACATCCATGGCCCTGTGGGTATACCCGTCATGACATGCTTTGTGCCGAGTCTGGTCGCCGGCTCCGCGTTCCAGGTTTCGATCCACTCCTGGCGCCGGCCCGAGATCAGCCAGTTCACCCGCACGTACAGCAAGCACGCAGAGCTTGTCAAATACGAGGCCCGGGTCATGCTTGATGGGCGTGTCGTCGCGTAGGTTGTCTACGTCCCTGTGGCGCAGTGGGTCTGCTAACCGGCTCAGTTCCACTGTCCTTGATCGCGACGTCAACGGCCCGCATTTGGTTACCAGCTCATTCGGTAAGTAACATATGCCCGTCGGAGATGATGATGATGACTCTTACTTTGTAAGCAGACTTCACAAAGACGGGCGAGTTTGAGCGCTTAAAGTTCCCCTCCTTCCGCCACGAACTTCTGCAGCAAAACCACTGGCATCCCGGCGATGACCTCGGCCGTATCAAGATCATAATCAGCGAGGGATTCCCGCGGGACTCGATGTCGGTTCCCATCGAGCGAGTCAAGAATGTGGTGGCATTCTCGTTTCAGCATGCCCCGCTAGGTAGGCGTGTCCTCCGAATAGCCCTCGGCACGCCTGCTGACAGCCATCAACAGAAATGCTTGAGAGCAACGGTATTGCGTGGCCAAACCCGGGCATGTGGCGCCGTCCGGCCCTCAACCGGGCCATGCCTGTACCAACATATCATCCCGACAGTGGTGCAGACTCGCATACGCATTCGCCAGGAAGAAGATCGCTACTCTTGAGGAATATCCCGAACCAGGGCTTTCCTGGCCCGGCAATGGCCAGCAACATGTTCCAAGCCCAGGCTGGCCCCGGCTTGCTCGGTGCCCCGGCCATGCAGATGCCGTACCTGGGTCGTAACACAGGATCTGCCAACACCATGTCGCATCCCGATCCGTTGTTTGAGTCCGCCTACCGAGAGTGGGTAGCGATGATGGGCCAGTCTACCGGTGTCGACTACTGGGATGGGAGGGCAGGTTGGCAAATGAACCCACGGAGCTCGGTGAAGCAGCATACCAGTGACGCTTCGATGCCCGACTACATCTCCCCACCCGCCTCGGACCCCATGCAAGTGTCTGGAAGCAGCCTGGAGGACGACCCCATGAGCCTCAAGGTCCCTACCAACACGCCTACTGGAGGCGCTGGAGATGAACCACAGAACCCCCAATTCCAGTTATCCCAGCAGGTGTCTGCGCTGCATCCCGACTTTGCATCGACACTTGCCCAGTCCCTTCTCAACCAACCGTTCCCGCTCCCGACCTCGTCGCACAACCTCTCCCTCCCACCGTCAGACGTCTTCTCCCGCAAGGAAAATCGCCATGCTTCACTGGCGCACGCCAACGCTGCCCTCATGCAGCCCACGCCGCAGACCGACAGCATGGATGTCCGCAAGCTCTCGCAGCCAGTCTTTGGCATGGGAGGTCTTGAATCCGCCACGCCAATTCCCGCCGAGGGTCAGGAAGACAAGACTTCGGCCGCGTTGCAACAGGTGTTTGCTGCCAGCTCACGCAACCCATTGGCCGAGTTCGGCTCAAGCCTTATAAACAGCGTAAGCAACAATGTGGGATCCCCATCGGCCGCAGCCATTGTTGCCGGCCAGGCCGAGTCGACGACCGGGAACAGTGTCAAGGGCATGGGTGCACTCAGCAGCGGCAACGGCAGTGCTACCGGAAACGCCGCCACCAAGCGCACCAGGAACTTTACGCCTGCGTCCGCGAAGGCTATCGACGAAGAGGACGAGCCACGCCGAGCGAGTCCGCATGTCCGGATTGCCGGGTATTGCGCTGATGATCTTTCGGGGGACACGATTCAGTGAGAAACAGTTTCCTGAACAGATGATTACTATGGTTTTGTTATGGGGTCGGCCTGTGGGCAGTCTCAACCTTTCACGCCATTCGGTGTGATCCATGCAGAGGGCGATATTGGCAGGAGTCATGATAAGAGTGCGAGCATTCCTTTTTGGCCAGACGAGTTATCGGGCTTGTGGTGATACATCCTGGTAGCGGGCGGTGTCGGTAGTTTTGGTATGCCTTGCTCTGTTTGTTCGTTAGTTTACGGGTATACGAGCCTAGTCTGTCTGGTTACTTGGGGTAATAGCAGTATATCTAGGAGTTGCGGCCGCAACCGTTATCAAGGTAATGTGACACCCGTATTAGTCCCAACGAAGAGCATTTCGTGAAGCGAGGCGAGTGACGTTTCAGTCTGTGTGCAACGCGTTGGCCGTGTCCGTAGATAGGGAGTTGGACAAGCTGCCTGCGTCTGCGGCGTGTTCGATCATTCCGACAAAGAAACTGGATTCATTCCGGGAGGCTTAACCTCGTGAGTCGTGGGCTGCGAGATAAACTCGATGTCGAGAGCCGTCGAGGGCCGTCAAGATGAGGGCGGCGCATCGTTTCGGAAACCTGGGGCGAAGCTGAGGCGAAGTGGTCTCGGGAACGATGAGGTACTTTGAGGGACTCCATCGTGTCCTCTCAGGAAGGATGGAGTTTTCTGACCGTCGGCTTGCGTCACGGAATGTTGTGGCTGTTGTCTCATCAGGCTGTCATTGGGGCAACCTTTGCTGCTTCGTGTCTTGGGTCTTGGACACAACAGCCAACTGCACTTGTTTTCTGGACATGATGCAGCGTCCAACGGGAAGTATTTCGTAGTATTGGACTCGAGTACGTAAAGGAATTGTCTCTTTGAGGCAAAGAGTGCGCATGCGAGTTTGAAGTGAGTGGCTTGCGCGGCCAAGCCTTGGTCGGTCGGGTCTCCCCGGGATCGTGAGATGTGGGAGTCATCACTTGATCCCGGACTCGGAGGCAGATGGGTTTCTGCCGCTCCGGTGGGTTTTTCCCATGGATCGAATTTTCCACAAACACGCTTGCCATGTCTCGTTTCCCCCCGAACCGCTTCGGCTCTCCATGAAGGCCAAGACCTGTCCGGGTGAGGTCCCGAGAAAAGCTCGCCAATTCTCAGCCGCGGACTGGCTGGATTGTTAGCCCCTTGTCCATGGCTTTCAGGTTGGTTTGCGCTACGCGGGCAAGGGGCAGGGCTGAAAATCTTGTGTCACCGGCAGCGCTTGACTGCCCAGCGTTGGAACTTTCAAGAGAGTCCACAACACATTAAATATTAATAATTAATAGTTATTCCTTTAAGGATCGATGCAAGAGAGGACTTGGAGAACCCCGTCAGTTTCACACTCTTGAATGCCTGGTTCGGGGTCCGCGGACAGGCGATGGTTAACGTGGATGAGGCAGTGCACGTGGCCGCGGCGTACGCGTTGGGCCAGAGACTCAAACATGGTTGGTTCGGGAACAATTCGAAGTTGCACTGGACAGGGGAGGAACCACGAGGGTGGTGAAATTTGACTTTTGACTTTGGCTTCTGTTTCTGGAGAACGCTAGTCCGAATTCGGTACAGCTTCGCAATGGCCGTTAACTCCGCATTGGCTTAGATCCGGCGACTCGTCGAAGGAAGCCTCGACTGGCTCAACTTTCTGCCGCTCATGGCGAGAATTGCTTTTTGCCCATTGACTTCCTCGGACACGGGCACGCAACAAGGCTCCGAAAAATTCACCGTTGTCATCATCTAATCTGTGTTGATTCCCGCACACGTCATCGTAGGATCCAAAGGATGGGAACTTTTCTTCGGTAGTCGGGCGAAAATCAGGCCGTGTCTAGACCCGCAAAGCTTGATTTGGTCAGCGCGGAGGCCGAGATCAGATTTGTCTCCATCTGGGCCACCCTGTGCCGTCGCCTCGGGGCAATCCGGCAGCCGCATGCGAGATGGTTCTGCGCTAGCCCCGTCTCGGGCACCTTTCCCTTGGACTCCCGGACACTTAGCGCTCACTTGGCATTGATGATTCAATCCGAGACGAGATGACAGGGTGACGCGAGTTTGGTATTAAACGCCCTGTGAACGCTGTGGCAATCATGCCTTGTTCCTCATCGCTTTCCTCAGGCACACGGATACTGGTTGTGGGATATCAACTTCCAAGTTGTTTCTCACCTGTCCATACATCACAACCCCTAACCCTTGAACGACAACACAACCCAAGGACGGACATCCATCATGGATAACAAACTCGGCTCACCAGAGCCCACACTCGCACCCAGCAGAGCGAGCCTATCCGACGACGGCAAGGTGTCGGCAGCCGGGTACCAGACCGACGTCGATGTTGGCTCTACCAGGCTAGACACACCACCGCAGGATGAGAAGACAAACGAGAAGCTCGCCCGGCAGGCAACCGCCGCTTCCAACTCGGGCGACAAGGTGGAACAGGTGCCAACCCGCGAGGATGGAGAAGCGTATGCGTCCGGCATGAAGCTGTTCCTCATCGTCCTCGCCCTGTGTCTCAGTGTCTTTACCATGGCCTTGGGTGAGTCTAGCCCCCACACTTCTGAGCTCGCCGCCGAACGAAGCAGACACTAACTATCCCTCCAGACAACTCGATTATCGCCACTGCCATCCCCAAGATCACCGATCAGTTCCAGAGTCTGCCCGATGTTGGCTGGTACGCTAGCGGTAAGTTGTCTCCCCAACCCCTTATCTCCACATTCCGTAAACCTGACACTAACAACACCAGCCTACATGCTCACCACCGCCGCCCTCCAACTCCTCTTTGGCCGCTTCTACACCTTCTTCAGCATCAAATGGGTCTTCCTCACGGCCATCTTCATCTTCGAGATCGGCAGCTTGATCTGCGGCGTCGCCAACAACAGCGTGACCCTCATCGTGGGCCGCGCCGTCGCCGGCGTCGGCGCAGCCGGCATCTTCTCGGGCGCCCTAACCATCCTCGCCTATTCCGTCCCCCTCGCCAAACGGCCCCTCTACACCGGCGCCATCGGCAGCATGTACGGTCTCGCCTCCATCTCGGGCCCCCTCATGGGCGGGGCGTTCACGGATCACGTAACGTGGAGGTGGTGTTTTTTCATTAATCTGCCTGTCGGCGGTGTGACCATCGCCGTCATTGCCTTTTTCTTCCCGGATCCCAAGCGCCAGACCTCCCACGCAGACGATACCCTCCGCCAGCGCATCATGCGCTTCGACCCGTTCGGCACTTTTGTCTTTATGCCCGCCATCATCTCCCTCCTGCTGGCCCTCCAGTGGGGCGGCACCACCTACACGTGGAACAACTGGCGCATCATCCTGCTCTTCATCTTCTTTGGCGTCCTCATCGCCATCTTTGTCTTCTTCCAGTGGAGACAACAAGATCTGGCCACGGTCCCACCGCGCATCTTTCTCAAGCGCAGCGTCTGGTCTTCGGGCTTCTTCATCATCGCCATAGGCGGTGCTTTCTTGGGCTCTGTCTACTACCTGCCCATCTGGTTCCAGGCCGTCAAGGGCGCCAGCGCCGTCAACTCGGGCATCATGAACCTGCCCATGCTGGTCGCGGTCGTGCTCATGTCGGTCATCGCGGGTGCGGCGGTCACCATCTGGGGGTACTATACGCCCTTCATGATTGTGTGCAGCGTGCTGGCTGCCATCGGGTACGGCCTGACGACGCTGTTCACGCCCGACACCGGAGCTGGCGCGTGGATCGGGTACCAGATTATTCTGGGCGCCGGGTTGGGCATGGGCTTCCAGCAGCCGTTGATGGCGGTGCAGACGGTGCTGGACATTGAGGACGTGCCGACGGGGACGTCGCTGATTATTTTCCTGCAGACGCTCGGTGGCGCGCTGTTTGTGGCCGTCTCGCAGAATGTGTTTACCAACAAGCTGGTGCAGTATGTCGGCGAGTATGTCCCCGGCATTGCGGACCCCAGCGTGGTGCTGGCTGTGGGCGCGACCAGCGTGCAGGACCACTTCCCGCCCGAAGTCTTGCTGGGCGTGACGCTGGCGTTTAATGACGCGCTGACGCAGACGTTCATTGTGTTCACGGCGCTGTCGGCGATTAGCATCCTCGGCGCGGTCATGGTGGAGTGGAGGAGTGTCAAGGGCAAGCCGATGGAGATTGGCGCTGCTTAGGTGCGGACTGCTGAGGTTGGTTTGGCAGCTGGGGTTGATACGTAATGTTGTTGATGTTGTTGGCTTGTATACTTAGATACCCATCTCCTATCCTGGCTTTGGTCATGGTAGTTATGCTCCGGAATTAGTCATAGAAAGAGGCGGAAACTGGGCATGACACGGCGTTTAGGTTAGAGTTTAGAAAGGCGGATAGATCAGGGGGGTGTACTGATGATAATACTTTTACGTCGAGTACAAAAACAATCTCAAGTTGGTGCTTGTATCTGTTTTGGCTGGTTCATGAAAACTGAGGCCTGATAATGTCCACCTTGTTTACTTCTTCCTCTTCAGCATCCCAGATTCAGGCTGATCTATTCTGTGTTGTTCCCACGCTAAGACATTTGACTTCCAACTCACGTATCATCCGAGTCTAAGGTAATGATGGCAACTTTATCTTGTAGTCCTAAGTGTGAGCAGGACTAGCTGATCAGGCAGGACATCACTCCTCATCAATGCGGGAGTCTGACCCAGGTCGACATGGGACGAAAGACCTCAGTCACCTAGCCCCTGCCACCTTCCTGCCAGCCCCAGCCTCCTCGCAAGAGGTCTATAGGTCACCTGCTCATCCTATCCTTTCAACTTCTGGGGTGGTTGGCTCGCCGGCCAACTGATTCAGACGCTGCTGTCTATGTCGTCTCATTCCCAACAGACCGCGGGTTCGATTCCCACCACAAGCCCGTCGTACACAGCGGAACTTACAAGGGGACTTTTATACTCGCCTTCATCCATTCGTCAGTACGCGTTGTGTCGGTTGTCTGACTCGAGGGATCTGATCTTTTTCTCTTTTCTTTTTTCCTTTCATTGTACCTATACTTGTTTGCCCTCTTGTAGTTCACTCTATGTTTACAAGACAGTAAATGATATCAGTCCTACGGAACAACCGGTCAATCCGTCCGTGCCCCGACAACCGAAACCTGTGCCGGCGACATACCATGCCCGAACCCGGTTCGCTGTACGCCATTATGCGCGAGCATGCTGGTGAGCGCCTCTATGTCAGCCCTAACCACTCGACTGATCTCCACGCCCGGCTGCTCGGCGTCAGCTTCAACATGCTCCCCGCCATTGCCGACCCGGTACCCAAGGCTGACGACATGGACGGGCAGCTGAAGCCGTCTGATAAAGAGAAGATAACGGTGGCGTTGAATACGCTTTTGTCACCGGAGTTGTCGCCTGACAGCGTCTCCGACGCCATAAAGTGTGTTATATCAACGTTCTTTTCCAACACGTTGTCCCCTATAATGACCGACGCTCAACTGGACCTCTAATTTGGGGATCGAGTCGTCAAAAACGCTGTTCGGGTCCCCTGTATGTGGAAACGCCGACGCCATGACATATCATCCGCTCCAGCTCTGCCGTCTGCGTCTTCCCTGTATGGTAGAGAGGGGGCTGCGCCAATCCTGGTGTATATTGGAAGATCACAGCTCGCCAGCCTCCGCCAAAATCGCTACGCAGGGCGTCACAAACCCGCCGGTTCCCTGGACGATCCAGTTGTCAGACTCCTGCATCTGCGATCCAAGCTCCTGCTCCCTACGGATGTTTACCGCGACCCCTACATTGTTGCGATCCTGCTGGCCATGGCGCAAGCCCGCTTCTACACTAAGTCGCAGTCAAGACTCTTCAACCCACGGCTCCCGTTTCACGATGTCAAGGTGCAGGTCATCACCGACGACGACGCCCATAGCAGCACGCCAAGCTTTGTTGTCTACACCGCTGTAGTGACGGCAACTTTTCTCGGGCGTTTCATGTCACCGCACAAAGGGCCAAAGGCTTGGGACGGTAGCATCGGTATGGAGATTACGTTCGCTCCAGTTCCGGTCCGGCCTATCCGAAGCTTGAAAGAGCGACTTGCGAAAGCGCTAGGAGGCGAGGTCGCGGGCTATAGCCCTGACAGCAGCACCCATGTTATTAGCCGCCGGAAGGATCTGTCGGATTTGTGTTCTCTGCCGGGCCTAGCTGCCCACAAGCGGAGACGCTCGACAGATGAGGACGAGATTCCTGTTACAAAGAATCGGAGGGTTGCTCGAGATTGAGTTTCATGAATCGGTAGCGTCCAGGGGAGGGGGAGGAGTATAACGCTTGCAATTTATCATCATGGCATATCTATTGCACGAACAAGTATAGCCATTTTACCCTATCCCTCCTGTGAGTTACCACTACGCCGCTGGAGCACAGTATTAGCCGTTCTCACTCTTGTGGCCAACCGATCCCTCTTCGAGACACCGTGGCTTCGTATACCGCCACGCTAGTAGAGCAAGGGTAACCCCGAGAGCGGCTCCTCGACGACTACTGTAGGTTGAGTAACACCCGAGAGTTAGCGCTATAGACAGCCTTACTTTAGTATTAAGGGCAAGGCGAAGTCAGTGGTTGCGAATTGAGACCTGATTAAATACCGTGGTGGTATATGGAAGTCCGTGCACAGCTCACACGGTTTCCCAGGTAACCAAATTTGCTTACTACCCCTGAGATCTTCTGGGCGCCAAATCAAAGAATCCACCTCCCTTGGTCATGGCTTGCATCAGTGGCTTGGCTTCTCCCGCTAACTTCAAACATCCTCGATGAGTAGAGCTCTGCTGTTTTGTCTCTGATGTGTTCGGCGTGATCGAGGATTATGTTTACTGCTGTCACCGATTATCGTTGGGATTCCAGGCGTACTGTACAAGCCCATAAAGGACATCCTCGACATCATCTCCTTCGACTGGCTCTTTTGCTTGGTAAATGCTGACGACATTGGAAGTGCAGAAGGAAAAACAAAGGGCTGGATAGGTGGGGCGGTGCTGTGTGAGGGCATTAGCCCATTTCATCCCCAGCCCATTTTCCCTCCCATTTTCCCCGGCCCAGTTGTGTGATTTCATAAGCGGTATCTCCGGTGAAACCCCCCGATAACGCTTTCCTCTTGGACCTCGACCGGTTCAGCCAAGGGCTGTCTCCCGGATATGCTTCTGCTTACCAGGGGAGCCCTTGACGGCATACTGCGTACATAACCAAGTTTCAACCATCTGGGAGCGACGTCGGCCCCATATAGGCACAGGCGACAAGGGGCCGGGTGCCATCAAGGTAGGTGGGCAGTGGCTGCAGAATTTAAGCACCCGAATTCCTGGCGCCAGCAGGGATACGATGATTGGGATGTTGACGATCGCCGCACCCTTTTACCCTAGTTTCATCTTCGAGAGCGAAAAGTGACCTTAAAATAGCAGTGGAGCGTTACGGTGGGTACGCCAACCTTGGAGTGGTATTGGCAACTCGATGTCACCTACGCCCAGGCCACCTGCAGGGCCTTTGCGACGAGATTCCTTGGAAAGAGCAGAGGTGTTGAGCAGAGGTGTTGAGCAGAGGTGTTCCGTCAGGCGGAGGAGCAGATGAGAGGACAGTTCTTTTACATTTAGCATTAACGTATCTTATCAGCGAGCGAGACATATCAGCGAGCAAGACACTTCCCACTACTATATGACAACTATCTTTAGTTGCAAAACAACAACACTAGGAACCAACTAACTATAACGTATTTGATAAGCGAGCCGGCCAGATAAGCGAGCTGGCCACTTTTCCACCACGACGCGTACTTGCAATGTTCAACACTAGAGTTCTCTACAAAAAACCATGACTTCTCCTTCATATGAAGTTAGAGTAATTCTAGCACTTCAAGCTATTCAAAACGATAAAAAAAAAACCAAGTGTAAAAGCTGCAGCGAAGCTCTACGACGTTCGACGTACTACCTTGCAAGACCGACTTGCTGGCCGGCCTGCACGACGCGATCTTCCAGCCAACTCGCGCAAGCTCACGGACTTGGAAGAGATGGCGATAGTTCATTATATAATTGAGCTATCCGAACGCGCATTTCCACCCAGACTGAGTGGTGTAGAAGATATGGCTGCTAACCATCTGCTACACGAACGCGACGCGCCCCCTGTTAGCAAACGCTGGGCTTATAACTTCGTCAAACGCCAGCCACAGCTCCGCACCCGTTTCACACGTCGATATGACTACCAGAGGGCCAAGTGCGAGGATCCAGAGGTCATTGGCGAGTGGTTTGCCCTTATACAGAACATCAAGGCCAAATATGGTATTGTAGATAACGATGTCTACAACTTCGATGAGACTAGGTTTATAATGGGCATTATCTTCCTAGGCATGGTGGTTACAACCTCGGATGGCCGTAGCAAGGCAAATCTGGCCCAACCTGGCAACCGCGAATGGGCAACAGTGATTCAGGGAGTCAATGCCCTTGGCTGGGCCATCCCTCCCTGGAGAGGGGGTGCCAGAAACGCAGCCGGATGGTAACGGTGCAAGCGGGGGACGTGCGAAGACTCGGTGCTGTGGTGTGTGCGGCAAGCCTGGCCATAATGCACGCACTTGCAAGGAGGCTGCAGAATCATCTGATTCAGCTATTTCTGATGTAATTGTAGTTGGTTCCTAGTGTTGATGTACTGTAATTGAAGATAGTTGTTGTTAGGTGGCGGAAAAGTGGCCGGCTCGCTTATCAAGGACGTTAATTACAATAGGTGGAATAGAATTACCTCCTAGCCCTTGCATTTCAGCCGCTCGTTTGTACACATCGCCAGATCCCAGCCAGGTCCTCTATTAACAGAGGTATTGCGAGCCGCACTTGTCCAAGTTCGGTGTCAGATAAGCGGCCGACACGTAGTATCCTGACGGGTTCTTAATCCAGGCGCTAAACGACATGGATTGGATCAGTCTCACATTCTGCCAGAGACCAGCGTGCACTCAAATTCTGAACTTACGTCTCGCCCTTGACGGACTGGCCGGCCTTAACGCAAGAGACCTTCACCTTCGCCCCCTTCGCGTATTGCCCAACAGCGGTGCAGCTCGTACTGGCGCACTTTCGGTATTTGACGGCGGTCGTGGTCTTGAGTGTGCAAGGCTTGACGGCGCGGTCCTCAAGGTCGGGGCTTGGTGCGGCGAGGGCAACGACGGCCAGAAGTGGGGCGACGAGAAGCGAGAGGAGCATGGTGAATATGGGAAGCACGGTAGGCTTGCCTTGGTGGATGTTGAGTGTTGGAAGGTGATGCCGATTCTGGAATGCAAAGAACAACAGCAGGACTTATGCTTTATATACCTGACCATTCTCGAATTGCTTCTCAAAAGAGTATGGAGATCGAAATTTCAAAGTCGATCGTGCAGGGGTTGCGATCCTCTTGCCGCGTAAGCGGAGGAATTACCTCATCGTGAGGCTCTTTGGAGAGTCGTATCAGGAGTGGGTTTTGGTGGAGAGGACCAGCTCAAATCGTCAGCGGAGGAATTCCTTACCGTGCCAGTTGTGCTAGCAGGGCTGCGGTGGAGAGAGTCCCGCAGATTCCTTCACCAATGACACTGCCAGCCTTACAAGGCGAGGGAGTCTCAGCCTCAATTCTTTTTGACAATGAGCCCTGAATGGAACAGAGGAATTTCCCCGGACTATCGAACCCCGGGCTTGGCTTGCAAGTGCCATGTGGTTGCATTCGATTTAATATATTTCATTTCCACTGGTCCCCTCTCAATCCCGGACCCGTTCCTCCCGTTTCCTTCAGCTCGGGAAACGCAGCTCAGCAGATCGATCTGAGTCCGGACTGGATTCTCCAACATGGTGCATCATCCACCATGCCCATAGAGCACACCGACGACGGAGACAATCGCATCTATGCCCCCTCCCAACACTCCCCCGCCCCCTGCCACTTGGGAGGGCTGAGAACTTGGGTGGCTCTTGTCGGGGCCCGGGAGTCGAGACGGGGGTAGAGGCAGGTTTTGGTGTGATCGGACGTCCCGTATTCGTGGTTTGCGGGCCCGGCTTCGAGGCCGCAGCGTTTGTGTCTCTTGCTGGCTCCCTAGGCGTTGGGGGCTTCGGTAAGTTGGGTTCTTCCTCTGGCAGGTCGGTTGCCAGCTCTGTTGTCCTTGACTTCTCCGTCTTCCACTTCGGTGGATGGTGGGACGCGCGCACCATTCGGCTTGAACTCTGCCGCTGACGCCCGGAGAGAAGAGTTGGCTGGTGCTGCCCTAGCCTCGTCCTTGGCTTCGCTCTTCTGCATACAGTCAGTATCTAATCGTCTAGATATCCAAGCGGATGAACTCACTGGTAAACCTGGCCGGAAGGCCTGGACGAGAATCCACTTTGGCTTCCTCTTCTGCAGCTCCGAGTATGTCGTCTGTGCTGTCACCGAGAGATCAACACGGTGGCCGTGCTCAGACTCTGGGGCGTTCTTCGAGGCAGCCTCGCGCTCCGTGATGGTTTTGAGCTGCTCGAGGAACTTGTCGGCCATGAAGTTGATGGCCGGGAAAAAGTCGATAACGCCCTTGAGAACAGTAATCGCATTGCGAATATGCATCCATTCCATACCGTTGAGGCAAGACCTCAGAGCGGTGTTGAGCTCCTTATGCCAACGGAACAAGAGTTCCCTGAACGGATCATGCTCGATGAATTCGGTGGGCTTACCATCCGCATCGAATGCAGTAGCAAAGCCGAGATATTGTCTCGTCTTGTTGCCTTGTAAGTCTTTCAGCCCCAGGGCCTCCTTCTCGTAGGCCGTCTTGTCGCCGTGCCACTTGGACAGGTCGCCAAGGATGAGTTTCAGGAAGCGGGCTAGATGCTCAGCCTCGCGGACCGTGCATGTGAAGATGATGGCGCGCAACCGGTTGTGGTTGAAGATCCGGTCGTAGAGCGACATGAGCTTGAAATTCGGCGTCGAGAACTCGTGCAGGAACTTGATCATCCTGAAGCAGTACTCGGCATCGAGGCCGGACAGTTGCAGACGCGGCAGGATGCATTCCTCAAGAAGCGTATCCGAAGTTGCATCAGCTTTGGCAATCTCAGCAGGGAACCAGCTGCCGGCTTGTCTGCCAACGTGGATTCGGCCATGGCATCCCATTCCTGGAACCACGACTCGTGCCTGTGGTCTTGTTCGAACTGCCGTCTGGTCGCCTCGCCCCGTCTTTCTAGCTTGAGGATGCCGTCCCTCATGTCTTTGTCGAGCACATTCTTCGGCTCGATAAAGTCGCCGCGCGCCGGTTTCCGAAAGAGGTACAGCCCTTGCCACCTCTCCGCCCTCGACAGCTGCACGTACAGGCTCATAAAGCTGGGCCTCGTCGCGATGCCGCTGCCGCGGACGCCTTTGAGGTTGACGAGGACATCCGAAAACTGCTTTCCCTAGCTCTTCTGATCCATCATGGCGAAGGCCGGCGTACAAGGAGGTCCCGTTCTGTGGGTGATCCATCTGAATCCGGGCTTGCCCCTCGATCTGGCACCACTCCGACTTGGCCCAGTGCAATATCCTCCCACCTGGCTCCCGCTATACGACTGCAGGAAACTTCAAGGCCGGCACCTTCCTGCCATTCATCCAGCCCGCCTTCATTCACGAGCTCTATCTACGACTCCTGAGCAACAAAGACGAAGAGAGCTCAGGGCTTCCTTTGATACTCTCCATGTTCAACACCGAAGCGAGAACAGCGACCCTGGAAGAGGACTGGGAAGGGAATGGTTTAGTATCGTCGCCCGACTTTTCCCAAACAAGCTTACCTTCCAAGGCGTAGGGTTCAACGGATGGGAGACGGACGAAACCCAGTCAGTACAGATGGCACTGGCACTCCCGCGTGATGGCGGCTTAACTCCGTACGTCCTGTCATTCTGCACTAGAGCAGGTCCTCGTTGCTTAACACACCCAAGTGTCATCCCTCGGCTGCTCGGTGGTTCCAACGAGACTGCTCCCTGACCAAGCAATCCTGGACCGCGACTTAATCCAAGGCCCTCAGCTGGTCGACTCCACCGTTCGCATCCTGGTGATTCTTCCCGACAGCTGGGAACTCATTCGACAAAACACTTTGTCCGCACACAGCACCTCCACGCCCGCGTCGTCAGGCGCTGTCAACGCTTCACCTACGACGCCACGACCAGCTGGTCCCGAGGGGGGGTGGGGGGGTTCGCAAGCAGGAATCCATTCTCGTCACCAAGCCGTGCTCGAAGTCCCAATCTGCCGCCTCAGAAAAGATCTTCTGCCTCAACACCTACCCCAAGGCGCACAGAACGCGAAATGACCGAACTACCAGCCAACACTGGAGCATCGTTTGAGTCGATAACAGCTCTGGCCTGGCTAGAGCGTGGCCACGTTCGGGAGTATGTTCACTGGATTTGGTGGGTCAAGAGGGGGAAGCATCTGCTTCCTGACGTCTAGCTCGGCTTTCGTCGGGACACTGGTAGGTTTGTTGTAAAACGTCCCGGACCGCCTAGAAACCGTCCGTAGCCGTGGGCGGATATCTAGTACCGAAGTCATAAAGCTGGAACCCTCAATGGAATCCACACTTCATATGCTGGGCGCTTGCATCATGGAAGTAAGCGGCGATTGCGATAGGTGTATTTTGGCGATGCCAGGGGCTACAGCCCATCCGTGGCCGAAGGGTTGGAGGGGGCTTGAGTGATTTCCGTTGCCTTTTGCCTCACTGTCGCGCCCGGGCTGTTGGGACTGGGGTCGATATTCGCGAGCGGGTCGTCGGATGCGTCTGACAGCTGCCGTGTATGCTACTGGTAGGTTGTGGTCGAGGAAGACGCGCCATGGGCGGCAAGCGTGGGAGCCGGGCCCGTTGCTGCGGCGTAACCAGGTGCAGTTCCATCTGCTGTCGTAGTGTAGGGCGCGTAAGATGTAGTGCTATGAGACGCAGTAGTCTAGGACGTGCTAGTGTAGCGCGTAGTGGTGTCAGGCACGAGAGGCCTTGCAGCCCTAGCTCTGTCTGGGTAGTATTCCTCTCCACAAGAACAGGTTCGCCAGCAGATCCTCTAGCCCAAGGCCGAGTCGGTGCGCTGGCCGACAGGCACCGAGCCGTGGAATCCAACCAGGCAGATGCCGAAAGCCTTCTTGCACTTCTGGCGCCCGGAATCCCGCTTCTTCGCGTGTCTTCCCATCGGCCATATCTGTTTGCAAGACCCCTTGCATCCCAGCATTGCGGGAGCAGCGTCCAATGTGAGTTGCACATGGCACGGGACTGCCGGTCGCTGCCTGGGCCGACCCTTTTTTTCGGGGTTGAGGTCCGTGGGGAACTGTCGAGTGGTTGGCCGGGAGTCACCGACATCGACAAGGCTTGGAGCCAACACCCGTCGACAGCAAGCCCATCCGACTAACCCCCTATTAGATATTCCGAAGCAGCTCGGCTCAGTTGCGAGTTCTCGGCACAGACTGTGGCTGACTAGTTCGCATCCAGTTGTCGTGCTGAGGTGCTATCACTCCCTCATGGAGCTATGGTTGCTCTCCGCCGCGAAGCGGGACATTCATGAAGCGCTACACATGCGTGGCTGCTGCAAACAAGCGGGGTAACAAGCCAACGATTGAAGGGTCGCAGCACCGCCAACTTCCGGCTCCTGAGGCGATGTGCCACATTCCCGACTCTGGGAGCGCTCAGCAGGAGGAACGCTATACGGACTGGGCCTTTAATGGCAAGAAGTTTGAGAAGGCTCGGGCACCGTCACCGAGGTGGAGAGCAAATCCATCCCGGGCGTGGGATACTTAGCCCGAGATCTGCAAGTGTTGGAAGTCTAACAGCTACTTTGCACACGGTAATAGAGGGGGTCTTATTCAGGGGGTCCTACAGAGGCGTGGGCGCAACAGCTCGATTAATCTGCCGGTATCGTATCTGAAAATCTTGTTTTATCCAGTTCCATAGGATAGCCGGGTAACAGAAGGCTAGCGCTTACCCCCCGGCCACCGTATCAGCAGTCAGCGGTGCCCAGACCAGAAACCACGCGGGTTCCAAGGCTCAGCACAACGACAGCCATCCGGATTCCCTATTCCCAAGTTTTACCGCCAGAATAGTTCACTCTCGCGCGGTTGGCTCCGGCCAAGGCTCCGGCCAAAGTGGCTCACCCCGCTCCGTCGGTCGCGCCAGCTAGGGTGGGCCGCGGGCGGCCGGCAAGGCACCCCATCACTGCATCCAATCAACCCGAGCCACCGCCCTTCCTCGTCCGCTCTTAGCTCCTGGGTGGAAGCTCATCTGACACTGGCAGCGGCATGTTGCTACTCTGATTGGGCGGTGATGGCTGCACGCAGTGGCCGCTGTCTTTGCGGGGTCTCAGCCGCAGAAGGCTGGCGGCTAGAGCGTGTCTCTCGGGTGGTGACAGACTACTAGGAGCATCGAGACCTGCTCCTGCTCCTCGCGTTTCTCGTATCTCGCATCTACAGCATCGTCAAGTAGAGGCAGACGGTCGCCATGGTGAGTTGTCGATGGCGGCGCGAATTCCAAGTTGTGTTGCATGCCGCTGACGCGAGAGTACAGCCGCTACGACAGCTTTTTCCCGATCCCAAGGACGCCTCGGGCGAGCTTGCCAAGGTTGAGTACGTATGCAAACTCCGTCTTCAGTGGGCAGACTGACGAGTGGCGTGTCCAATAGTGTCATCGCCGTCCATGGCCTCAACCCTCGAAGTAATCATGACGCCGACCACGCCTGGGACACGTGGCGCACGCCTCCCGGTCCGAACGGCCGCCTATGGCTCCGCGACGACCTCCCCCGGCACATACCCGACCTGCGAATCTTTCTGTACGAGTACAACGCGACGGCGGTCTACGGGGAAGACCGAGACTCATTTGTTGGGAAGGCGAGCGAGCTCCTTGAGGCGATCCGAATCAAAAGGGACGGCATCGAGTCCCGGCCGATCCTACTGTTCGGTCACAGCATGGGCGGATTGCTGATCAAGCAGGCGTTGATCAACGCCCACAATAACCCAAAGTATACGCCTATCAAGGACGCGACAAAGGGGCTGGCGTTCTTTGCCACGCCGCATAGAGGCGGCGAGCCCAGCCTGGTGGCCCTCGGAAGGCTGGCTGCCAAGATCGCCATCGCGGCGGGGTTCCAGAGAGGGGACAATGTAGTTGAGGTGCTAGATCCAGGGACCATCTTCTCGGACCTCTTGCAAGAACACTGGCGACACCAGCTGTTGGGATACGATATCGTCTCGTTCTGGGGGGCTCGGGACAAAGTAAGCAGAAGTGCGAACAGATGACTGTCAGTGCTAATTTCGTGTCCCAGGTCGTTCCCCTACACAGTGCGCGACTGGGACTGCCGGGTGACCGCGAAAACGTGGTGAAGCTCAACGCGGATCACCGAGAGGTGTGCAAGTTTGGGGACAGTCAAACGGATCAAGATAATTTTGAGCTAGTGTGGAGCAACATCCGAGACATCTACAAGGAGGCACTCAAAGACCGTGAGTCGAGTGCGTCTTTGGGTGTGGGTGGCCAGGAAAGGGGAACGGCAACGGATGAAGGTGCGTTGCAGGCACGATTTGCCCTGCTCGGCAGTTCTTGAACTTCCTACCTCCCTTACTGTCAAACCCAAAGCCAGAGTTCGCTTTTCACATAGTAACCATATCAAAAAAAAACTGTGCCCACACTGATTTCTCTTGTCCAGAACCGGTATATCAAATTGAGGGGCAGAAACACGCCCGACGTCCCATGACGCCTCAACAGCGCCGGCTGATACAGCCGGCCGACAACGCAGTCGGCAGAATCAATAACGAGTGGCCTCGTCCGCGGTCGCCGTGGCAGGGACCAACAAGCCCCGTGCCACCGAGCACCCTTCCGGTCAAACCCCGCGAGTTTCATCGACGTATCGCATCTCGAATATTGAAATCACGGTGTGCGAGGAGGATCTCCGGGCCGCTCTCCAGCATCTCCGCCTCGGGGCCGGATTCCGGATGCGGTCCTGTGCGCCGGCGACCTTGGATCGCCAGACCGCTGTGGTCACATTCAGCCGCAATGTTCGGCTTCAAGCCGTGTGCGACCAAGTTTCCAAATGCAGAACAATAGGACAGCTGAGACCGGATATTGATGACAGGTTCCTTGGTATTACGCCTTTGGCTAGTCCGTGGTACGACAACAAAGCCTTGATCAAGGCGTCTGAGGGTCACTTGAAATGGTCATTATGGATCAAACACTGGCTGGCGTGGTCCACCTCAGTCTCTTCATCGCTCCCCTTCCAATCTGTCATGTTTGAGTACGTCTTTTTCCCTTCGTTCTTTCCTGCATTAATAAAGATGGATAGAATGGTCCAATGCTAACTCTGCCTTTTCTTCTCTTTGGTGTTATATTACTCACCCCTCCCGGCCAACACGCATTCGATTTCTGGACAACCGACCCGGACGATTTCAACACCGAGGCTATGTGGGCAGTCGACTTTTTGCCCAACGAGGGATTCGACAAGACACGGATTTCGATCCTTGGCAGCGGCCAAGGGGATAATGTAGGCAAGGCGTGTTTCGACGGGATTAGCGAATACATACGAAAGTCACAGTTGGTACGATATCACCCCTTCCCCTGAACCTCGAGATTTTCCGGACTGATGCCTAGAACGTTGTTGCCCAGGGGTCCAAGCATACTGTCATTTTGGTAGAATTCTTGTCGCGCACGTTTCGCGCCAAGTCTCTCGTACCCGAGGTGAGTGCTCATGGCTTGCCTGTAAGTCGGATCGTCCTCGGTGGGCTGACAGGGGGGGAAATACAACAACATTAGATATGCCGGCGATATGAAAACAAGCCTTTGGGGCCGAGACTGCAGGGTTTCATATTCAAGGAGCCAGGGGAGGATCCACACCAGCAATCCTTTGATACCGGGGCCGAGCCGCAGGAATCCTCGGTCACCGAGCTGATATGGCCAGCCGGAACGCCGAGGGACCAGGAACCGCTTCGATTTTCCAGCAATGGTCACCCACTGTACCGAGCCCTTGTTAAAGAAATCTGGAGGTCTCTACATGAAAACTACCAACCGCGAAACGACCGAGGGCGTTCTGGACCGACGATTGGCAACCCCTTACAGCACTTGCAGGAGCTCACCAGACCGCTTGCTAATCGGGTTTCCGTCACCCAGGCAGCACAGGGAGACGGCCGTGGCCCTCTCGACAACCACCCGGACTTCTACGCCATCGTCGAGGACGAAGACTTTCACAAATGGCTTGATCCTGGGTCCGAACCGCAGGTTCTGTGGATTGCCGCGCCTCCGAACTCGAAGCTGAGAGAGCTCTGCCAGTTGCTGCCCTCCCGCGCAGCGGGCTACGACGTGCTTCATATCAATTGCGGCGATATCGGCCACGAATTCAAGCAGCAAGAGGGCTACGGCAAAGGAAGTAATCTCATTGGGCCCTTTCTCTTGAGGGTTTTCATGTTCGCCCTTTGTTCGTGGGCCGACAAGTTTGCTGGTGGTGGCACCATGGTGGAAGCTGCCGCTACCGACTTGCTCCAGGGAATCCTTCGCGGGTCCGCAGCCGGTTACAACGCGGAGGATGCTGTGGCGGCAAGCGATGGGAATGCTTTCGTGCAGTCTTTGATCAGGGAGATTGAGGGTCTCGGCTCTAATCTCGTCGACGTCTTGTCCGATGCTCTCAAACTCGGATCAACCGCCAAGCCATCGGCGGTCAAATCATCGGCGGTTAAATCATCCAAGTTAATGGTCCTCCTGAGCGGCTTACATGGCTTCAAGAAAAGCCCGGAGCTCGGACGGCTTATTCACTGCGTTCGCGAGCTGCATTCAGTCCTCGCCGAACTCAGTGTGTGCAAGATTCTCTTTACCTATGACGAGCGCCAGCATTTGAAGGGCTTGCTAGGTGACTTCACTGGCATTAGCCACGATGATGAGGTGAAGGGTGAGTCCCACCAGAAAGGCCATCAAGATGCCAAGGTACGGCAGACAAACACATGCTTGGGCTGACGCGCTTTGCAGATTGTCTCTTGTCCCTGAAACGTACGAACACCAGGACCAAGCAGATCGACCAGAATCACGAAAACACCCTCGAGTGGTTCCGGGAGGACAAGGCTTTTAAAGGCTGGAAGGCGAGTGGGCTCTCAGGCCTGCTTCTTCTCCTCGGCAAACCCGCCTCGGGCAAAAGCGTTCTTTGCCAGTTTCTTTGCGAACCTACCAAAGGCCGCTTATATGCCACAGAGAATCGATGGGATGCAGCAAACACGGGCGCTGGGCAGGCTGGGCGGGAAGAAGATGTCGTCGCATCCTTCTTCTTCAACGTCAACGGCCCGCAAGAACTCAGAATGAGTAGGGTAATGTTGCAAGATCTTCTCTACAGCATGCTTGACCAGAACCGATCGCTCTTCCCGCATTTCCAGCGCCAGTTCCGCCGCCTTCGGCAATGGAGCCTGAGTCAACCGGGACAGGCTATCACATGGCGGGATGACGACCTGATGGCTGTTCTTAGGAAGGTCCGATGCCATCCACTACCGGGGAGGGTGTACGTCTTGGTAGACGGCTTGGATGAGGCATGGAATCCCCTCCAATGTGCCAAGGCCCTTAGCGAGCTGGTACAGGAGTGCGAAGGTGGCGCGGGTGGTGGCCTCTGCATCAAACTTCTCGTCGCAATGCAACCGGACGGACCCGCAGAACAAGCCCTCAAGCAACCACTAGCGACACAAGGAGTTCCAATCCCCGAGATCACGCTACAAGAGAGGAATACCTCGGACATCCTCGAGTACAGCAGGGCATTCCTAGGTGAGGCCGTGATCGGCCCGCTCGGGTGGAAACCAGAGCAAGTGGAAAAAGCGTTGAAGATTATTGTAAACAAGTCCCAGGGTATCTTCCTGTGGGCTAAACTGGCAAACGACCTCATCTGCGACTTTCTCGGCGCACAGAAAGAAGCCAGCATCGCTGAGCTTGAAAGGTTCCTCAGTGAAATTCCTCCGCGCATAGAGGAGATCTACGAGAGACTTTTCAACCGGCTGGAGCAACGTATACCCTCCGAGAAAGACCGCGACAGCCATATATACAAAGTTAATAGGATGTTTCAGATTGTCATGGAGGCCAAACGACTTCTCTCGCTGGAGGAGTTCCGCGACGTTTACAGCTGTCCCGGCGACCGAGACCCGGGTTCCGTCAAGCTCGACGAGGTTCGGCCAACCAATATTGCCAACGTCGTCGCGAACCACACCGCCAACTTCCTAGAGGCAAACAAGGAGATGGACACAGGTATGTAGTAAGAATGGCCCCGTCTAGAAATTTCATACCTCTGATGATCGCCGCTCTCCATAAACAGTCAACTTCCTACACTCGACCGCCTCGGACTTTCTCCGGGAGAGGCTCAACCGAGCTCAGCCCCTCGGAGCAACTACTAACAGCCGAGAACTCACAGTCGTGGGGTCGGCCTGTATCTGGTACCTGCAAAAGGCGTCGGTGGAGCTGGAAAGGATACCCTGCTCGCCAGAAAGCATGCCGGTTGAAGGGATGGAAACCTTCGTCGACGAGATCGGGAAATACCCTTTGCTCTCGTATGCACTCGAGCACACGCCAGACCATCTTTCCCGCAGCCGGAAGCTGCGCGTGGATGCTATGCGGCGTCTCTCAAAAAGCATGGAGCAGAGCCCCATGCGCTTTTTCCTCTCGGCGTGGATGGAACGCCAGGTAAAAGGCATGGGCATCCCGGCTCTGGCACCCAAGACGACGATGCCAGAGAACTGGGGCGCTTTCAGGAACGGTGTGCTCCACTGCGCCGCGGCACGATGCCAGGCCACGGCAGTGAAGATCGCGCTAGCCGCCGGGGCAGACGCTAACTCAAAGACAGAGCTGTACAAGAGCCAAGAGGACGCTCTGTGCCTGGCGATCTTGTCGTCGCGGGACCAGCCCTCGGCCGAGGTCGAGAAGGTGGTGCGTGCCCTGCTCGACCATAAAGCTGATCCCAACGCAGAAACGCACTTCGGGGGTACGCCGCTTCACTACGCGTGCAAGTACATGCAAGAGGGCGTCGTCAAGCTGTTGCTGTCGCACCACGCCCGGTTCGACAAAAGGGATGCTCAGAACATGACGCCGCTGCACCGGGCCGTCATTGGGCTGGACAGAAGAATGCCAACGCTAGAGGACGCGGAAAATGACGACGACGGAGCAGGCACCGCACCAGAGCGCATCCAAACGCGACCCAACGGCTCCCTGCCAAGACATGTCAGGCTCCGCTGCGTCAAGCTCTTGATAGAGGCGGGGGCGCAACCGGACGCAGGGGACGGCCAGGGCATGAGGCCCATCCACTGGGCCGCGACGCTGAGGGACGACGACGACATTGTCAAGGCCTTGCTTGATGCCGTGGCGCTGAAAGAGTACAAGCGGCGACGGGCGGCCAACGTGAAGTGTGACAAGCTGACAACCCCGCTACACTGGGCCAGTGGGTACAACAACCAGAGGGTGGTCAACTTCCTTCTCCAGGAGGGCGCTGGGGCTGCTGTGTCTGACAAACGCGGCAAGACGGCCATCAACTGGGCGGCGAGGTACGGCCATCACGAGGTTCTCACGGCCTTGCTAGACAGTATTCGGAAGGAGAACGCCCAGGCGGAGAGCGTTCGACAGGGGAAGGGCCAAAAAGGGAGCGCTGGGAAGGAGGGCAAGGAGCTCAAGGCCGCCGTCAACATGCAGGAGACGCGCACAGGTCGCCATGCGCTGATATGGGCTTGCAAAAAAGGCCACGGCGTGTGCGCCCAGCTGCTCATCGATGCCGGGGCCGACGTCAACCTCGCCGAGGGCAGAGACGGCGACGTGGGCGGGACACCGCTCTCGTGGGCCATCACCCATGGCCACCTGGACATCGTCGAGCTCCTGCTGGACAATGGTGCCAAGTGCGACGAGGGCAAATCAAAGCGGCCGGTGCTTGGCTGGGCAGCAGCGAGCGGCAACGTACGCGTGTTTGAAAGGCTCTTGGGCACCTGGCTGGACCACAACGTGAAACTGGACCCCGACGAACCAGACACGAGGGGTTCCAGGCCCTTTATGCTGGCGGCGGCAAGGGACCATGTGGAGATGCTTGAACATCTGCATAAAACCCACGGGATTCAAGTAGACGCCAAGGACCGCGAGGGCAACACGGCATTGCTGCGTGCGGCTGGCTGGGGCCGGCTGAACGCCGTGCGGTGGCTGGTCACGGAGGCGGGTCTGGAGATCAACCACAAAAACTTTTACGGCGACACCGCTCTGCACCGAGCCGCGAACTGGGGCCGCCAGGACGTGGTCGAATACCTACTGTCGGCTGGCGCAAAAGCGAATATGGAAAACTCCAGGGGGAAGACGTATAGGCAGCTCGAGGAGGACTACAGAGGCCGGAACGAGCTGATGGCCCTGGGCAACGCCTGTTACGGCAGGATGCCCCATCAGCAAGAGGAAGGGGACTCGGACTTAGGAGAGGAGGACTTCTGATTGATGGTTCATTTTGAGGCGTATCTGGGAGAGAAATGGTCCTCCGTCGAGTATACCCCCTGTCTGATTGTTGGTCACTGGGCAGAGATACCTACCAACATGGAGGAGCGTCAGGCACAAGGCGAAGGGGACTATTGCTTTATTGATTTTTTTGATGCCGTCTCTGTTGCGGCCACTCTTTTTGTCTGGCTTGTAAGGGAAAGCGGACGTTGTGCTTCCGCCTGGAAAATCTCTCTTCCAGATGCTTGCCTTGAAACGCCTCGCGAGCTCCTTTGTTTCCAAATGTGGGTCCTGCGCTATCAATGCCCAATCCCCAGGTCGGAGATGGGCACGTCGCCGGGTATGCCCCTTGCGGCCTTGCCGATGGTGCCCCACAGAGCTGTTCAGCTCCGGTTCAACTAGTGTTTTTTTTTTTAGCAGGAACCTCGAGGAGGCTCGGGAAACAGCCCGACACGAAGAATATGCGGTCCACTTTCAACAGGGCCTGAGCGGGCTTACTTCATGGAGAGGGTCGAGGGTCGTCATACCTTGCGGAGCATTCCGTCTGACCAGCACACCCAAATGTCGTATCTTAACATACGAGGTAGCGCAGAGACCAGGACGGCATGTCTAAGTTGTACCAAGACGAGGATCTCCTCGTATAGATGACGATGCCAAGTGGCTCAGCCCGAGGACATCGACTCCTGGAAGTGCGGGAACGCCGGTTTGGGGTTGGACTCGTTGGACACATTGTAGACAGATGGTAGCGCTCATCGATTGAGGTCAGAGGTAGCTCTATAAAGCTTCTCGTTGCACCTGGAGGCTGGGAATACTAAGTCCAACTCACTTCCTTCAAGGTGTTCATTGACGGCCCGAGACACGGAAGTTATGCCCTCTCGTTATTCTTCCAAGTTCCAACCATGCAGTTGCTCTCGGTCCTCGCGGCCGCCCTGGCCATCGCCCCAGCAGCCGCTCTTCCTCGCCGTCAATCCGGACCAGGCTGCACGAACCCTGAAAAGAAGATCGAGTGGCGCGAACTTGACCCTGCCGACCAAAAGGGCTACATCGACGCCGTCCTGTGCCTCAAGACGAAGCCTTCGCGCATGGGACTCAGCTCGCCCTTGTACGATGATTTCCCTCACTTGCACTTTGAGCTCAGCAACTACAGTCAGTCCATCAAAGCCACCTGTGTCAAGCTATACCATTCAAGTGCCTGTTAACCCGAGCATCAACAGTCCATGGAGGCGCTCCTTTTCTTCCGTGGCATAGGTATTTTGTCCACGTCTACCTGACCGCGCTCCGCGACTGCGGATACAAGGGACCCGGCACGTATGTATCATGCCATTCGGCGCTACTTTCCGAGTCGTCACCGGGCACCCAAGCTAAATATTGGATTCCCGCAGGTATTGGGACTGGTCTAAGGACACCGCGGGGCTACGCCTTTCCCCCGTCATGTCATCAGACCACGGCTTCGGCGGCAACGGCAATCCGAACAAGACCGAGACACTTAGTAACGGCCAGACGATCCAGTGTGTCGACTCTGGCCCCTTCTCCGAGCTACGACCCGAGTACATTGGGCTCGACCCCAAGACCATGACGAGCGGCGGCCATTGCCTGTGGCGCGACCTCCCTGAAGTCTCGGAACCCGAGGCCTCCGCCGAAATGGCAAAGATGTTTGGGCCCGAGGGCGTCGCCGAGGTGCAAGCTATTGGCAACTGGACCGACTACCACGGGTCAATTGAAGGAAGCCCGCACGGCCCGATCCACGCCTCGCTTGGAGGAGAGATGAACCCGACCACGTCACCCAACGGTCCGTACTACCACTCCAGTCCTCGCTAACGGTAGGGTGCACACACTACCAAGTACAAGACTAACAAACTTCAAAAGAGCCGCTCTTCTTCTTGCACCACGCTCAGATTGATCACCTCTGGTGGCTCTGGCAGCAGCAGAACTCGACCAGACTGACCGAGTACGGCGGCCAGGCCTTGCTTTTCAACCAGACCGAGTATAAGCCCGCTACCCTAGACGACCCCCTGCTGATGGGTGGAATTGCCGACGATGTCACGGTCCGGGACGTCATCGATACTCGCAGCGAGCGCCTGTGCTATACCTACTAAGTACAGACTACTATGAAGCTCGCGCGTCGCGTGGCTTTTCTTTTCTTTTTTGTATTGTTTTTTTATATATATAGACAGATAGAATCCCCCATCCCAGATCCAGGGCCAACGAATACGCGCCACGAGGCGGCCTTGCCGTGGCGAAACATTTTCTTGTTCTTTTTCTTTTTAGTTCATCTGGATTGCCAATATAACGCATTTACCGCCTTCCAAAACAGGGCTCAAGTTAATTACATAAGGCTGCAGCCTGATTTGGTTCCGCAGTCTGCCAGTTTCCAGACATTCACCTGCAACCAACCACCGCACGATCACACCAAACCATCCAAGGACGAAATATCCAAAATTTGGGAAAGAAAAACCATCAGACCCTCTACGTGCAGGCCACATATATTCGAAAACGAGTTATTAATCCATCTTCCGTGCGGTTTGAAGGTTCGGGAATAACGATGGCCGAATCTCAAGCCCCTCACTCTGGTTTGAGCCGCTTGACTGCGCTCCCGGCTGAAATCCTGGACGAGATATGCAGCCATCTCTGCTGGCACTGCCAGGACAAACACAAAAGAGTCGATATCCGCGAATTCAAGAACAAAGCTTACAATTTCCGAAACCATTCGAAGCCGTCGCGATGGCGCCAGGAGAAGGCAGCCTTGACGAGCCTCAACCAGACGTGCCGGTTGCTGCACACGGCAGCAGAGCCAGTCCTGCATCACTACCTACACACTTTTGAGGGATTCGCCCTGTATCGATTCGTACGCACCCTCTTGGAGCGGCCCGACCTTCAGAAGAGAGTGTTTGCGGTCGAGGTTGGTGGTGTCGTCAGAGTGGACCGATCCGATACACAGCCGATTCCAAAACGTATCACGGAGGCAGTTGAGTTCCACCTCAGTGGCTGGGATATCGTTCACTACGACTCGAATGGGATGAAGAGGGGGCCGGCTGAGTATTCGGCTTTGGTTTCGGTGCTACTTCAGTTGACGCCAAACCTGGAACACGCCCACTTCCATCTACCGGACCTCGCATCCTTTGATACACACACCCCGTCGCCCGTCCGCCCTTTGACATCGCTCAAGAGTCTGGCCTTCAGCAACGACGGTCGAAGCCTCTTTCTCGACTTGGCTTCGCCCATTCTTTGGGTGGCGCCCAACCTTGAGGTCCTAAACTGTCACGATTGTGTCGACGTCGGCGAGCATTTCCCTGCGTACGGACCGGGGCCATCAAACAACCCCGCCCCGCTGCAGAACCTCCGCGAACTGGGCCTTACAAATGCCTCCCTGCTAACTGAGTTCTTCGGAAACCTCCTACGCGCCGTGGGGACGAAACTATCCAAAGTCGTCATCTATCATACACCCGTCTCCACGCTCGACATTGGCGTTGAGAAGCTCGAGTTTGACTCGGCCCTCGCCGCCTTGCAACCTTGGACCCAGACGCTGAGGGAGCTGTTGTTCTTGCACAGTTCGACTCGCAGGAGGCCATTCTTGCGTTCGCCGCATCGCCTTGACGCCATTCGTGTTCTACGCGACTTCCACGCTCTCGAGATTCTACAGGTCGAGGCGGAATTTCTCGACTTTTATGGTCACGCCGGGCCTAGAGGGGAAGCCCTTACCGGCATTCTCCCGCCCTCGATACGCGAGCTCAGGCTTTGGGGGTATAGCAACCTGACACCCGCATTGCAAGGCTTCATGGCAGCCCGCGGGGTCGGTCAGTTTCCGCATCTCAGGAAGATCGAAATTGAGGATCAGGGCGTTAAAGGCTTTGAGCCGGATGGGGATGCGGCCCGGGAGTTGATGGACGTGGCTGTTTGCTTCCAGTCTTCGGGGGTGGATTTCGTGGTGCACGAACAAGATAAGACGATGTCAAGGGGACATTTTTAGGGTACTGATGAACGAATCTCACTGCTCTTGTTATCAGGCATGGAGATGCCTTTTGCTTGACAGTGGGAAAGAACTTTGATTCTGACTCCGACAGTCTGATGTCTCATGTTAGGCAAGTCGATAACGGAAGGCGAGTTGGGGCTAGAAGGGCGGGTTTAACACATACTGGAGACGGAACCTGGGCGAGTTTTTGGGTCATGGAGCTTCAAATGGGCCGGGGATTCCGCAACACTGTTAGGTTGCCCAGACGGAGAAAAAAAAGCAAATGTTGGTTTGGGAGTTGGAACTGATGGGAAATGGCGGCTCCTGGCCGCTCCATCGCCGCTCCTCAGCGGAAAGAACGTGTCTAGGGGTCCAGTTGGCAGTTGCACTGCATGGATGGCCACCGATGTTAGACAGCTTTACCGTTTTCGCCATAGGTACGCAGCAGTCGCAGATTACTGCCCGAAAGAGCTTGTTTGATGCCTGCCAATCATGCATGCACCTTTCGCTTCACTTTTTTGAGCGCCAACGAACCAGCAAACAACACCACACCGCGCAATTCAAGGTACACTAATTCCGACCCGAAGTCGCGCAGCGGTCGGCCATGACAGGTTATTAAAGCACGTTGCTGACTTCGCGCCGACAGAGCATTTAGCATCCGCGATGGTTGATCCATCTCGGTCCGGCCTAGCCACGCTGCCCCCTGAGCTCCTGGCCGAAATCAGCAGCCACCTCTGCTGGCATTGTCAGATGAAGAGATCGAGAGATCCACGGATAGACACCTCGTGGCTCGTGGCATCCAATTACTTCATCTGGAACCGCCCAAGAGAGACGACGCCGCAGCCCCTGCAGGCCCTACGAAACCTCGCCCAGACGTGCAGACGACTCCGGGCCGCAGCACAGCCGTTTCTGTATCACGATCTTCACACCTATATCGGATCCGTCCTCTACCAGTTTTGCCGGACCCTCTCCGAGCGGCCTGACCTTAGGCCAAAGGTGACGCATGTCACAGTTAGCCATGGCGGTCTGGACGGGATGCATCCGCTCCCTGACCCTTGGACACTGGACAGCCTCCTGATCCGTGCGGGTTTGCGCACTGCTCTTCCAGAAGGCCATGAGGCGAGAGAGGGAGCCGAGTACTCGGACCTACTCTCGCTGCTACTCCAGCTTACGCCCAACCTTGCGTCCGCTCACTTTCACATGCCGACCAGAACGGATAGGTCTTTTCCCACGCCAGCTTTCTTGGGAGCTTCCAAGAAGGCTTCGATGCGACTCACACGACTCATCTTGAGCGGGAATCGTGGCCCCGGTCGCGAGGTCAGGTTCGAGCTGGATGAAGCTGCGCACATCATCCGGCTGGCGCCCAATCTCGAGTTTTTGCAGTTGCATAAGTTTGTCGGTGCCACAGCACAATTCCATAAAAACTTGGGCGGGAATTCCCTGCAGAATCTCGCCGAGTTGACGCTTACCGACACCCGTCTAACAGTCGGCTCTCTGCGCAATCTTCTGGCCGTGGCGGGGCCGAGGCTGTCCAAGTTTTGCATTTGGATCCTAGCTGGCGGCCGGATGACGGCCGACGACGGAGCCGAGATCGAGTTCACCGACGTCCTCACCGCATTGCAACCCTGGACCCAGACGCTGCGAGAGTTGGGGTTCATGGCGTATGTCGACGGGTTCCCGCGCCCGGCCAATGCTCTCCGCGACCTTTCCCTGTT
Source organism: Trichocladium uniseriatum (assembly GCA_017139535.1). Lineage (NCBI taxonomy): Eukaryota > Fungi > Ascomycota > Sordariomycetes > Sordariales > Chaetomiaceae > Trichocladium > Trichocladium uniseriatum. The sequence continues at coordinate 425,156 of WOUO01000022.1, read as the reverse complement.
GCGTGATTTCCGGGTGCTCGAAAACTTGGTGGTCGAGGCAATCTGCCTGGACTTTTGGGGCCAGCTACAGCCAAATCGCGAGGCCCTTGTCTCGACCCTCCCGGCCTCGGTACGCGAGATCGAGGTGCTGGGATATGCGGATGTCCAGCCGGCGCTACAGGCCTTGTTGGCTGCCTTTCAGGATGGACAGTACCCGGGCCTGAGCGAGCTCATAATTCGAGATCAGGAACCCGGCTTGGAGGGCGAAGAGAGGCAGATGGAAGAACTAGGCGTTGCGTTTCGCTCGGCAGGAGTAAACTGGGTCGAGAAGTAACCATGTCCTAAGTTACAGGTGAGGAGTATGGGGCGACAACTGAGGCAGACGACGCTATTGGCTGCGTCTCTCTGCTCTGCAGGATGCAGGAGGTTGCTCATTGTTGCCTAAAGAGTTTGCCTTGCGTGGGCAGCGAATCTACGCACCAACATCACACACCTTCTGTCCTTTTCCCAAACAGAGGATAGGTAAACTCATTCCGATCAAGACTTTGACTCACTAGCCACACGTTATGAACACCCTGCTGATGCCACAATAGAAGACCAGATGGCTCGACCCACCCTGACCACACTCCCACACGAGCTCCTGGCCGAGATCTGCGGTCATCTCTGCTGGCATTGCCTGGGCGGACACGGAAACGGCACCCGTCAATTTTATTTTGAGCGTGGCGCGGCCGACACCCGCGGCGAGCCCGAGCCGCTGCTTTGGACTCGGGGAGAGCAGGCTGCCTTGCTGAACCTCGTCCGGACCTGCAGAGGACTGCGCGCGGCAGCTGAACCGTTCCTGTACCACTACTTCTATACGGCATCTATCTCCGAATTTTATCCTTTTGTGCGCACCATTCTGGAGCGGCCTGACCTCGGGTTGCGGTTGTCCGAGGTCGATCTTGTGCACATCGGAGGGGTGCCGGAAGACTCCTCCGAGCCACTCGCACAACGCGTCACTGAATCAATCGAACATCACAAGGAACTTGAAAGACGACGGCGGGAAGAGTTGGTTTCGCGCAATCCAGGGTTTAACGGGCTGGGTCCGGGCAGTATACCGTGGCTTAATCGTTACCCGCTTTTCCCAGGCGATAATGTCGAAAAGATACTAGCACGCGAGGAGTACGCAGAACTGGTCTCACTCCTGCTCCCTCTGACACCGAACCTACAACGCGCCCACCTCCGCCTGCCCTGCTCGTCTTTCCCCTCTCTCGAGAGGCCTTTCCATCCGGATTTTCCCTTGCTCAACTCCCTCAAGTTCCTGACCATCAGCCGCACCGGCCCAGCATTCTTCATCAACAAAGCTGCGCCCATCCTCCGCCTCGCTCCCAACCTCGAAGTCCTGCACTGCTACGACTGCGCCCACGCGAATCCAAACCTCCGCGCCGACCTCGAACGCAACGCCCCGGCCTCCAACCCCGTCCCCCTATCCAGCCTCACCTCCCTCCACCTCACCTCCGCCGGCAACCTAATCAACCGCGCCGCTCCCCCCGACTCCCTCACCAACCTCGTCGCCGCCGCCGGCCCCGCCCTCTCCCGCGTCACCATCCGCCGCGCAGACCCCACCCGCTTCTTCGCCTACGGCACCCACACCCGCTCCTCCTCCTACGACACCCTCGAGTTTCACTACGCCGTCCGCGCCCTGCAACCCCGCGCCTCCACCCTCCGCCACTTTTCCTTCCACTTCCTCCACCCCAAACCCTTTTCCTCGTTGCCCTACTTCATGGGCGTCCTGGAGCTGCACACGCTGACCGCGCTCGAGGTGTTGGAGACACAAACGCTCTTTATCGACTACACTGGCCACCAGCGCGCAAGCGGGAAAGATGGCGGGTTGACGGTGATGCTGCCTACGTCGTTGAAAAGGTTGAGGTTGAGGGGGTATCAGTACCGGATGGGGTGTCTGTTGGCGGGGTTGGTGGATGCCGTTCAGGTAGGGGAGTATCCTGGGTTGAGGTGTGTCGGGGTGGATGAGCAGGTGGTGGAGGGGGAGTCGGAGGAAAGGGAGGGGGAGACGCTGGCGAAGATGAGGGGGATCGGGGAGGGGTTGCGGGCGGCGGGGGTGGAGTTTGTGGTGTTTCCTGGGAAGTGGCCGAAAAAACCGGACGAGGATGAGGATGAAGAGGGGGATGGAGAGGAGGAGAGCGAGACGGTGTGAGAATGTCAGGGGTTGAAGGGCGATGAAATCGGGAGAGGAAGGATAGAGCAAGACACGAGGTGAGAATGTCTGGGTAGCGCAGGGTAATGAAACCTCGATGAGAGGTGGTATATATACTCTGTATTTGTGGTATCGACTCTATGATGGTGACACATCTACCCATGTCCAGATTGTGCCCGAAGGTGTATGACTGTCTATAGCTGTGCCTGCATAACGATATTACTCCCCAGCAAAACCGGGCCAGAATCTACGATAGGATACCAGACGCACACGTTCGGCAGCCCATAATCAGTCATGATCAACCGGTGGTTGCATGGCCTCTATCTGCCGCGCCGCTGCTTGCAAAACCACCTCCGGATATGATATACCGCTCCTAAACGGAGCACAGACCGCAACGCCGTCCCGCTAAAATAAATCCTCCGAACTGGAGGAACGTGGCTGTGTTGCTGAGCCCAACGTCCGACAGAGGTGTCTATCCAAGTCTCGGAATCAGAGAAGCACAGTTGACCGCCAGCCCTGGAGGCGATGTCATGCATGTGCAGCCGCCTGTTATATAATGTAATGATGCCAGTAACCCTTTCTTACGCCGTTCCGTTGACAAGATGCTCATGGATATGGGCCGCCTTGAACGGCTGGACAGGCTCCTGCTTGATGACGGTGTCTAGGAGTCCGGCGCTCGCGGCAACAAAGCCGAGGTAAGGCCGCTGATATGGGGTCAGCTAACACTACTTTTCCGATAAGAGGGGGACTCACGCTAGGGTTGACCACTTGCGACTGGTACTCGGCGTGGAACTGGGTACCTGTTGAAAGTCAGAATGTGCCACAATGAACGGATTTCCGGCCAAACATACCGACAAAGTAGGGGTGGTCCTTGAGCTCAAAGATCTCCATCCGCTCGCCCGTCTCGTCCTTGCCAACAAAGTGGAGGCCAGCCTTCTCGAGCGTCTCGACGAGCGCAGGGTTGATCTCGTAGCGGTGGCGGTGTCTCTCCTCAATGACCTCGACGTTGCCGTACAGGGCACGGGCCCTGGACCACTCGGAGTTCTCCTGGAAGATGGTCTTGCGCAGACCGAGACGCATCGTACCGCCCAGGTTTTGCCGGTCGAGCTCGGGCATGTAGACGACGACCTTGTCCTTAGCTTGGCCGTCGAATTCCTCCGAAGTCGCCTCCGTCATGCCGCACACGTCGCGCGCGAACTGAATCGCGGCAACCTGGAAGCCAAGGCACACGCCAAGGAAAGGAATCTCGTTCTCCCTGGCCCACTTGGTGACCCGCATCATGCCTTCCGTTCCGCGGTGGCCAAACCCACCGGGCACAATGATACCCGAGGCCGTGGAAATCTCGTGCCACGCCTTGTGGTACTTGGCCTGTGCGGGGCCGCCCTTGGTCGTGGGCTCGAGGTCCTCCGAGTCGATCCACATGAGCTTGAGCTTGCGGCGGATGCGCATGGCCGAGTGCTCGAGCGCCTTGACGACCGAGGCGTAGGCGTCCTGGCAAGTGACGTATTTGCCGACAAGGGCGATCTTGACCTCTTCCTGGAACGTCGGGGTGACGATCGACTTCCACATTTCCCAGAGCGCCGCGCCCTGGGCGAGCATGGCGGGCGAGAGATCGATCTTGTCGAGGGCGAGCTTCGAGCGGAGTTGGGGGATGAGCTTCTGCTCGCTCAGGAGGAGAGGGACTTGGTAGATGGTGGGCATGTCGCGGACAACGAGGACCTGCTCGGTTTCGACCTGGCAGTGGAGCGCCAGCTTGGCGAGGGTGGGCTCGGAGAGGGGCTTCTCGCAGCGGCACGCAACCTGTAATCGTCAGTAAAAGCAGGTTGAGGAGAAAAACACAAGTGCATACAATATCGGGGATAAGACCATAGCTGCGGACCGACTTAACGGCGTGCTGCGTGGGCTTGGTCTTTTGCTCGCCGTGGACGGTGGGAACATAGGAGACGTGGATGTTCATAAAGTTGCCAGCGCCAGATTCGTGGCGGACTATCGTACGTTAGTATGGATGGTGAATCAGAGGACGGGCCAAACGTACGCTGCGTCAGAGCCTCGATGAACGGCATCTGTGGTCGTCAGTACGCTGCGGTAGCAATTTAAGCGGTCCAACATACGCTCTCGATATCACCAACGGTGCCTCTGTTTATCGTTAGCACTGAAACATATCATCCACCCGTATTGCCAAATAAACTGACCCAAGCTCAATGATGCAAACATCGGGCTCCTCGCTCGAGCCATCGACCGGGATCTTGGACACCCTCCGGATCCAGTCCTTGATTGAGTCCGTTACATGCGGCACGATCTGCACCGTCTTGCCGAGATAGTCGCCGCGACGCTCCTTCTCGATGACGTTGAGGTAGACCTTGCCGGTGGTGATGTTGTGCTCGCCGGTCAGGCGCACCGAGAGGTAGCGCTCGTAGTTGCCGAGATCGAGATCGACTTCGGAGCCTGGCGCGGGGTCAGTAGTGTCGACGTCCGTGGGATCGTATCGTCTAACGTACCGGAGCACAGGACGAAGCACTCGCCGTGCTCGGCGGGGGCCATCAGGCCGGCATCGACCGAGACATAGGGGTCGATCTTGATGCAGCTGACGCGGAGGCCGAGGGTTTTGAGCAGCTGCAGCCAAAGCGGTTAGAGCTAAGCGGCCACCCGGGGATGTGCACGCGCGCGGGGGATTAACGGACCAGGCCCGTGGACGAGGCGATGATGCCCTTCCCAACCCCTGCCAACCGTCAGCCGTCAGCCGGTGGTTTTTTGCATCGAGAGAGTCGCCGAAATACCTGAGATGACACCGCCGGTAACGAGAACGTAACGCATCTTGAATGGGCTGTCGAATCGAAGTGTCGGGGTCGGAGGAATCGGTTCGACAATTTGTTCTCGAGGTTACTGGTGGCGGTGTGAAAGGGAAAATTTTTGACGCGACGCGACCAGCAGCAAAGTGAAAAGCCAAAACCCGTGCGGGGCTGCCCTGCCTGGGATGAATCCACTGAGGGGTTCAGCCATGCCGTCGACGCCCTGCGGCGCTCAGCTGCGGAGCCGCATCAGCCCCACAGTTAGGGATCACCAAGAATCTTTCGATAAGGCAAAGGCGGGAGAGATATGGTGGCAGGATTGGATACTACGTTGATAGCTCTATACTTGATATTAATGAAAATAAGCGTTTGATATCATGATTTAATCTATCATGCGCATCTTTCCTGAACCCATCTTATGAGTTCAACGTTTTGAGACACTCGAAACTCCTTCGAGAAGAAGTGGAGAGCCATGGCGGGCGCTAGTGCGGCAAGAAACTTCAACGGCAGAAAGGCGGGGTTGGCTACATCTGGCAAGCGGTCAAGATGCCAAGTCCTGATAAGAACCTGAACCCTGTCGCCGATTGCGCCAAGCCAACGCAACCCACCCCGACTCAACTCAAACTTCAACTTCAAGTTCCAATTCGATCCTCAACCAATTTTCATGTCAACTTAAACTTTCACTTGAATCTCAACCCCCCGTCCCCTCTTAACCGCCACACCGCCAACTTCTCGCCTCCCAGACACCCCCTACCCCATCCCACCGCGCCCTCCCCGGCCATTTACAAACCACCCTCTGCCTCTTTTCCCTCCCCTCCCCCTTGCCTTCCGCCCAGCCCGTCGCAATAACCTCTTCCACCTCCCTCCCCTCCTCCACCCACCCCATTAGCGCAACCAACCCATCCTCTCCTCGCTCTCCCAAATCCAACCCCGGTACCGACTTCAACCCACTACTACCCCCCAACATCCCCGCCTGAAACGCCCCTCCCACGTACCACGGCGCGCCAACAGCACTGCCAAAGCAGTGCCCCATCCCCGGGATCAGGAACACCCGCATGAAATCATCCGTCACGTCCCTCCCAAATAAGGAAATGATACGGTTAAGGTAGACCAGTGTACCACCTACAGGAACCAACCCATCAGCAAGGCCATGATAAACGATGATCTTCCCACCGCGGCGTGCAAATTGCCCTAGAGCGGAGTAGTTATCTGCCGTGGCATTGCCAGGGTCGGTTTTCTCTGCGTAGTCAATGACAGATTCATTGAAGGTGTGCCAGTCCCAGTCAGGCTCGTCAAAGAGGAAGTCGCGGGCGTAGTTGACGCCGTAGGGGGAGGGTTGGTTGCCTGGGGAAGAGAGGATGAGGGGCCATTCTGGCTCGGAGCCGAGGGGGAGGCCGGGGTGGAGGAGGGTGCCGTTGGATGAGAGGTAGGGGGAGTGTAGGGTACGGGCGGTGGTTAGCTGGGCGGGGGTGAGGCAACCTATAGTGGTGTCGTTGGGGCAGAGGAGGGTGGTGTAGTTGAACTGGCAGCCGTACGGTTCACTGATGATGCCGTCGATGACGCCGTCCATGGGGTCACATTGGCGGTTGACTTCGACGGCGAGGAGGGCGATATCCGCTGCGGAGAGGTGTTTGGGGTCGGAGGCGGGCAGGTTGGTGATACCGGCGTACGTGATCCAGTTGTTGAGGTGGCTAGTCCACCACGCGGGCGCGCCAATCAAGGCGCCGTCGAAGCTGTCAGGGTAGAGTTGGAGCTCCTTGAGGCCTTGCCGGCCACCGGTCGAGCACCCGCTAAAGTAGGAGTATCCGGCAGGTTTGCCGTAGTATGCACGGATCATCTGCTTGCCCAGCACCGTCGACCCGTGAATCGCCCGCCAACCCCAGTCGGTCTTCTTCTCGGGCTGGTTGCGTGCCCACGCTGTGTCGGTGGCCCCTGAGCTGTGACCTGTGTCGGTGGACAGGGAGGCCATGCCGTACCGCAGGCCAGCAGCCCTGTTACGTGTCAACATACACGAGGCAAACTCCATTTGTAATGCAGGGGTCGTACATATCCAACCAGTTAATCCCCCCCCCGGAACCCCCCATTCCCAACCACCAGAAACCGTGAGTTCCACTTGTCAGGCAGGAACAGGCCAAACCGGAAGCTGCTTGTCGCAGAGCTCCTGACACGGACTGTCACTGCGCAGAGAGCGGGTAGGTTGGTCGGGTTGGTCGGGTACGGGATGTTGGCCGCGCCCTCGCCGTAGCTGCCACCCTCTTGCACGACGGCTACCTTTTCGATGGCTGCGTCGGCGGGAAGGATTGCGGTGAAGGAGGCGCGATCGCATGTCAGGCCCTTTTGGGGGGTTGTTGGCGATGGGACGTTGAGGTAAGATGTGGTCAGGCGGAGGAGGATGGCCGTGATAGCGATGACCGCTGGAAGAATTAATGAATGCCTTGGTATGGATAAAGCTTTTCCGGGTATGTGAGGCTTACCTGCGCCGAGAGACCAGGTTGGAGCCCGTATGAACTGGGTCCGGGTTGTGGTTGGAGTTGTCGCTGGCAAATTTGTTTCCCTCCCCTCCTTGGGTTGAGCTTCGGCAGTCATAATGTACTGGAAGGTAGCCTTGTGCTGGTTGTGCTGAGCGTCCTTGTATCGTGGGCGTGATGTGCTGCGTAATGGGTGAGCTTGACAAGGTGCAAGGGTCGAGACGGAGGTCAGAGTGACGAGCGACAGTTTGTGGGGTTGAACCGAGAGTTGGGACGACTGCAGTTGCGGGGTGCATAGAGTCTCCATACAAGTATCTCGAATCAATACGTCCCTCCCCCAATATTGCTTCCATAATTACATTGTTACCTAGGTAACAACATATCTAATGAATATATTTTGGTCAAGTCCTCAAGAAACCCAATAGCCCTGCCTACAATTTAAATAACCTCCGTTCCCCCTCTTTCATCAACCTCCTATTCTTCACCCCGTAAAACACCCTCAACGCGACCGCCCCGACCGCCACAAAGAACAACATGCCTGCATTTACCCAGTGCCCCGTCGGAAACCCGCGATCCCTCTCCTCACTCTTGTAGATCCATACCCCCGGAATCTGTCCCAGCGCGCCGCCAAAACTGACATTGATCGCGATCGCCAACCCCACGGCCGCCGTCGAGTGCACCACGTTGGAGGTCAGCCAGCCCAACAGCGGGGCGATGCAGGAAAAGGTTCCGGTTGCCGCAACAATGAGGCAGCCGTAGCGGGCGTTGTAGGCATCGGGGGGGAGCAGAGCCGAGGTCATGTAGCCGATGGCGCCGACGAGGGCGAGCGCGGCGCTGTGCAGGCCGCGGGCGTTGAAGCGGTCGGCCGAGTAGGAGGTGAGGAGTTGGATTACTGTGAAGCCCAGTATCAGCATTTGATTCAGGGGTAACGTAAGGAAAGGGAACATACCATAGGCGACGGCATACGGCGGCACCGTCATCAACTGCGCCTGCAGGTCAACATATTGCAGCCCCTCCGTAATGGCCGGCGCAAACAGCGACAGCGAGCTAAACGGCACCGCCACGCCAAAGTAAATCAGATAGTGCCCATATAACCGCCAGTCCGTCAGCGTCGCCTTGGCATCTTCCCAGCTCATACTCTTATGATGACTCTTACTCCCCTCAACCCTCAACCTTGCCATCGCCACATCCCTCTCCCTCCCTTTCAAAAACTCCTCGGGATAATCCGGCAACAAGAAAACCACCAACACCGCCGACACACACGACGGCACCCCCTCCAGAATAAACAACCACCTCCACGCCGACAACCCCCCCACCTGATTCATATGCCCAACCCCATACGCCACCGCGCCCCCAAACGCGCCCCCCAACGTCGCACTCGCCAAAATGAACGCCATCCTCACACTCCGCTCATCATAGCGATACCAAAACGTCAGATAATACACCAACCCCGGAAACAGCCCCGCCTCAAACAACCCCAACAAAAACCGCACCCCGACCGTCTCCCCAAACGTCTTGACCCCTCCCAACCCAATCGTCACGGATCCCCACGCAAACATGAGAAAGGCCAACCACCGCGACGGACGGAGTTTCTTCAAGAGAATATTGGAGGGGACTTCGAAGAGGGCGTAGCCGATGAGGAAGACCATGAGGGCGATGTTGAACTGGTGCGGGGTGGCGTGGATCTCGGTCTGCATGTCGTTTCCGGTGGAGGAATTCAGGAGGCGGGCGTTGCCGATGTTGGAGCGGTCGAGGTAGCAGAGGAAGTAGATGAAGGCGGTGAGGGGGAGGATGGTCAGGTCTTGTTTGCGGAGGAGGGCGCGGGATTCAGCGGGGGTGTATTCGGAGTCGGGTGTGGGCTGGGAGGGGGGTTAGTTGGGGTGGTGGTGTTGGGTGGAAGAAGGGCTGACGTTGGGTTGGACGGATTTGATGTCCTGTGGGTGCTCCGTCTTCTCGGAGTCGTTTCCGGTGGTCGAGTCTATCGCCATAGCTGTTGTCTTTTCAAGAGAGTTCATACTGAAGAAAATATAGCTTTACGGCACTGCGACGAGCCAGAAATGCCAAAGTACCTATCCGGAGGAGCGAAGGCTTTGGTATAAATATGGGGTGACAGAACTCGCGGAGTTGGCGAGACTCCGAGAGGACACAACATACGTTTAGTACGCTCCGCAGATCCATGATCGGCACCACGTCGGACGGCTTATGCCGCACACGCACACCGTAGTACAATGTCTAGTGGCTTAACCGAGTCCATTCCCTGGCTCGGAGTAAAAGATTCGAGACCAATCGACTGAGACATTCAGCTGAGAAGTCGGAGACACGACAATCCGCCACCGTGTCACTTCATGTTGCGATTCGCGAACGGGCAGCTATTCTCAAACAAAAGCTGACCTACCTACCCTTTGCGGCAGGCCATGAGTCAACTTTCAAGTCGAAAGAAGAAAAGACGCTACTAAGTGGGCCCATCGCGGTGCCTCAGTTTTTATGCCAAGCGCTGTGATGGGATAGCCAACTTAGTACCGGTACTATTAGTCAATCGCAAGATAGTAAGCTTGTGCGTGTGCTTTCCTCGCGGGCGAAGGGGGCAATACTACATATTACCTAAGCGCCGAAAAAGCCCGTGATGCCAGTCCCCAGTGGTGCCCGTGTTCAGTCCGTCACAGAGGAGGAGCTGGAAAGAGGGGCCTGGATGACCAGGGATCTGGGGAGGATCCGAATCACTGGGCAAAGAAGAGAACCTGAAACATTGAAAATGTACATATCTCGCAAGATCTGGTTGACCGTCACCGTTGAACAATCCAAGATTCCCCATTAAGTCGAGAAAGCGCTGTTGTGGCCGCCAAGTTTGGCTGGCGCATGTCGCCGTTTTTGGGTGTCTCGACAGTCCAGGGCGCTTGTCACAGCCAGGTCGCAATGACTTCACCTAGGGCCGAAACAACGACAAAAGAAGGCAAGAGAAGAAGGAAACAAGAAAAAAACTCTTTCATTGGTTTATCAACCATCCGTCATACACCACCTCCACCTTCAGCAGCGCGTTTTCTCGCCTCATTCGGAGATGGACTGTCGTCTGTAGTTTCCGTCCTTGTCGTTTGTCTGCGTTTTGTGACTGGATCTGGACGTTGTGTACTGCCCTCAGGAACTCCAAGATTTGAGGACGGGGTAGCGATGCCGGTTTGTACGTGCCCAAGGTCGCCAGTAGCAGCGCCGAACCGGCTGCTGTAACGATCCCTGGACACCTGCTGAAGCGTCTCCTCTGCCATCGAACCAACCAGTTGTGCCGTCCGATTCTTGGCCAAGACCTTTCTGACATCAAAGAGATCGGCGATAGTTGTGACCACCACTTGATCTGAGTCATCATCGGCGCGTACCTCTCCAACAGTGTGTACCTTTCGATGATGATGCACTTGGTTGGTTGCCATCTGACATACTTCCAGACATTGCTTCGAGATGCTGATATCCTCACGCAACCGCGACCCCTCAAGGTCGCGTTCAGCGCCCTCGGTCGAGATGATAGAAGCAAGGCGTTCTTGAAGGCGGCTAATGGTTTGTATGAGGTTGCCCCGACTCTCCATTAGCGCCCGAGTCATGATGAGTTCCGCCTCGAATTGGCTCTGCACGGTGCCTGCAGGAGTCGTCGTTTCTCGTCGCAGAGAGGCCTGGCTATGTTGCAAGGATTCGAGATAGGACTGGGCGTTTTCGCAAACGCGAAGACATTGGCTAGTCACGTCTTTCTCATCCTCCAAGTCGATGTTCGAATCGACGCTTGTGCTGTCTGTACTGAGAGACGCCTCGACGCGCTGAAGACGGACCTCGAGATTATAGGCTGTATCTTTGATCATCTCGCCGAAATTCTCAAGGGCTTGTTGACTGACTCTGGAGTGATGCCTCGAGGACGGTTAGCCGAAGTTCACAGGAGGACAGGGTAAGTAACTGACATCGTGATGGTACCTAAGCCTACCATTATCGTTGATTTGTAACTCGCAAGGGTATCCATGAAATCATGGATATTGCCCCTCATAAACTCCATCTTTGTCCAGTCTCTTAGCCCCGTCTTTGTCTTTCCCCTGAACTGTTCCATGGCGCCTTCAAAGTCGCGGCATACTTGGCTGCACCGCTCCACAGGGCCTTTGAGAAGAGTTGACATTGACTCGCCGGAATCGGCAGCTTCACTCAGCGAGCTGAGTACAGTGGTAAGATCTTCAAGCTCGTCTTGGAGTCTGGCCAACGTCTTGTCACGATCTTTGTACCGATTCACCGCCGCGGAGAGCGACTTCGTTGACTGGATGGCGGCTGTAACAACAGCCACCACCGATGCGGCAATACTCAGGGGATCTGCCATGCCTGAAGCCTTTGCGATATCTGGACCCTGGGGTTTTGGTTTTGCACAGTCGGTTGTGCTGACTGCAGGCGCTTGCGAGGGGAAAATGACTCGCCTCAAGCGCGGGGTTTGGTAAACCCCGCAGGTTTGGCGGAACAGGGCCGCTAGATCCGATTTGATTGGCTTGCGAGCAAGCGCGAGATCTTGCGGGCGGGCGCTTGTCAGCAAGCCACATTTTCGGCTGTCGCTAATTACATTCCCAGGGGGTGCAATAGCATGTTCTACATTACAAGAGGTACAAGCAGCTGCTTCAAATTGTTGATAAAAATCACCTGTTGGACTGCCAATTTCCTCTAATATGTCTTGTATTCGCGTAAGAGGTTCGAAGAGGGCCTGAGCTGTTTGGTGAGCTCGTTGTACTTCTCGAGCGCACAGAGATGACAAGGGGAATTGTTCCGAGAACAACGCCTGCGACCTTAGACCCAGACATTGTTAGGTTTTCAGCGAACACGAGCAACAAACGGGAGAGAAGATCCGGTGGAATAGAGCAAAGAGAGGGGAAGTGTTCTGCAGAGGAACAGCACTGGGCTGCTGCGGCTGATGGATCCGCAGGTGGCTGGGCGGCCTTGCTGGCCCCGAGTGTCACATTGAGCCGGTACTTCGTGCATTTCTCAATTTTTGGGCAGATGACAGACGCTAACCCGTCGTGGCAGGTCTCACTCGACGTTTCCACAGTTGACGAGATGATTGATTACATTGTCGACGCTTACCGCCACGGCAACGAGTCGATTTTTAGCTTCCACTGGGAAGCTAGCCAAGTACACCGCCTTTCCGATGAGCTGGACGCTAGACTGGTTGAACTCGATCAACGCAAGATTCGACGATTTGAATACGACTACGAATCTGAGACGGTATATCTCGACATCATGGGCGAATCCGAGTTCCATTATCAAGTTCAAGCCGGTCTCCGCTGCTGAATCGAGCTTCGTATTAGAGGATTGCTTGCCACTACGACTGATCCTACAATCCGTCACCTGATGCAGTCAATCGAAGAGAGAGGCACGTTTCTTATGAAGCACGAAGGCCAAATCTGCAAGCAAGCCGACGTTTCATTCGGTTTATTCGGGCCTTTACCTTCTCTGGTTTGCGAGATCTCGTAGAGCGAGTCTCGGCAACATGTGGAAAGGAAGGCGCACAAATACATCAAGTCGACCAACGGCGAGATGCGAGCTGTTCTCATCCTTGACCTTCAATACCCGGGCATGAAGAAAGCATGGGTTAGCCTCCTCGTAGATGACGACTCTTCAGCTCACTAGATCAAACATCACGAAGTGTACTATGACGACAATCTCGATCAGCAACCCGTTGGGCAAGTTGATCTTTATCTTTCCGACTTCGTCGGTTATGATGGTTTACCTGCATTTTATTGTCGCCCCTCAACCGCTGAGTTAGCTGCTGGGATGACGAGGTTTGTCGTCCTTGTGTCTGTCTAGACGAGCGCAACTAGTCTAACATTTTGATAGGAACCCGAATATTACTCTGCCATACGAGCGACTGGGCGTTATCTTTCGTAGGGCTCGCCATGGCTGCAAACCGACAAAGTTCACCATAGAGGCTGGTGATGCGAAGGAGAACCCGGACGAGGAAGCGGGGCAGCTTATGGCTCAAGAGGGTATCAAGATAACTCAAGAGCGTGCCGACATGGAGCGTCAGATGTCTCAAGTGCGTGCCAAGATGGAGCGTCAGATGTCTCAAGCGCGTGCCGAGATGGCTCAAGCGCTTGCCAAGATGGAGTGTCAGATGGCTCAAGAGCGTCTCAAGATGGAGCGTCAGATGGCGCAAGAACGTATCGAGATGGAGCGTCAGATGGCTCAAGAGCATATCGAGATGGGGCGGCGCGTGGCCCACGGCCGGCTGGACGCCGAGTAGCGTTTGCAGAGATGTGGCAACCTTGTGGGAGAAGGAGGGACAACTGGAGGACCAGTGCTCGATAGGTTCAGTTATTTGTATCTACGACTAGTCGAGCGTAATCGAGTTACCATCCCAGTAGACTGAAGTCTAATCTGTGTACCCGGCGCTGCTGGACCATGGCTCGAATTTGCGGCTGGGGCCCTTGTTCGTGCATGCGGCAGGCAGCGTGTATTAGGCAGCACTCAGTTGCCTAGCCCTCACCGACTTGCACAGTCATCGAAAACTAAACCAACAAGTGCCAATAACACCCCCTCACTGCTTCATCATTCGACTCCGTCAAATCCAAACCCAGCCGGCAATTTGTAGCGCTCCAACCCTTTGGCACTCCCTGGCAAATGCCTCTGCGGACTTCCTGCGACCCGAACGGGGTAAGTCCGTTACCTTCCCATGTTTTCTGTCTCCAGTGTCCACCTCAAGCTAAAAGTAGTAGCAGTACATGCAATATGAGGCCATCCAGGACTACTACACGCGATTGACCAACTCGTCCCCTGAAGACATGGTGGGCCATATGTGGACCAACACTCTCGGAAACTACTTTCCCACCCGGGAGGACTTCGGGCTCGAGGTCCAGCCACGCGCTGTCAGTGGTTCGAGCGACACTACCATCCGTTATGTCAAGAAATACGGCAGAAAAACGCCCTTGGTCCTCATCGCCGACAAGGGCGTGTTGAAGGAGGACCCAAGGTCCGCCAAGATCTGGCGTGAGGCCCGTGATGAGCTCGCCGACTACATGACGCTCGCCCGCCGCAGAAACGCCGATGATGACGCGCTGGTTGAGGAAGCCATGTTCGGCATTGTGGCCATCGGCCAGTACTCCAAGTTCTTCGTCATGAAGCCGCACGAGTCGACACTCACCGAGCTCCCAGACACCGAAGGCGACGAGCCTCTCGAGTTCAAAAGGCACGAGGCGAAGATTGTCAAGTTCCTTCTCGACATCAAGGCCCACGCGGCGGCCCCGCCTCCTCCGTCGGACGCTGGCTCGCTGAAAAATGACTAGCGGTTCACAGGAGGCGCGAATTCGGTCGTGGTTAGCCATTCGAAACATTGAACCCGGCACTGCAACGATATCGGACCTGGTGCTGGCTGTATTATCGCACAACCAATGGCCGCATCGGGGAGGGGCTTGGGAAACAAGAAACAAATCTGGCGCCTCATCTAGGACATGGCTACTTGGTAGGCATGTGAGCATGCTGCCCGCTGTAGGCTGCGGCAAGCGCTTGGCGGCTTCAACAAGATCTGACACTTTCAATCTTCTCTTTAGGTAGTGATCCCCCAGAGATCCCCGATCTTCCAGACCCCTGTTTCGAGCCCCTACCATTGTGACAGACTGAACATCGGCGAGAACACACTTCATCCTCATACGACCTTATATAGGTAGGGATGGCGTATTGATAATAGTTCCATAATCCGGAGTAGGTGCTAGCCACTCAAATGATGGGCCACCCAACCAGCGCTCCCAGTAAAGCAATGGAAAGTAAAGTGGCCCAGGATCTGCCTCGATTTGAAACTCTTGGTGCTTCCTTTACTTGCGTCTTTTTCTACCTCTGCTTTTCCTTACCGCTTTGCAAAGGTTTTACATAATGGCTCGGAAACGGTTGTTCTGAGCCACCCCCCAAAAGGGATGGCGGAGCGCTTTCGGGTAGAGCCGGGATGCACTGCTTGGCTGCTAGGCGAAACGAGCAGTCCCAGGGCGTCGGGTGACCCGGGACAATTGATGAAGAGTCATAGTTATGCAGTAGAGTTTCTAGTTTATATAAGCTTGAGAACGAAGGCAATGCTGCCCGTTAGTGTCGATGTCTAGGACCCCTCTAACTCATCATGAACTCGCAACTATTAACACCAACGCGACTCGTCGCTGTAGCCTCTGCAGGAGTCGCTCTGCTGCTCACCAAACATGTCATGACCGTCTATTCCAAGATGGCCCCGGCTCACCGGCGGCGCATCACTGAGGTGGATAGCATTCCCGACTCCCTGAATAATTCAACGACGAGGAAGACCATGATCAACCCCCATGGCCATATCTCGATGGTCGACTCGCGCTTCATGGACGTCGATGTGCCCGCAGCTGCTCAGGGCTTGAAGGATGAGGCCCTCCTGGCTGCGTTTGTCAGGGGTTTCTTCGGCGGCCGAGTATTCGCTCTTGAGAGGGCGCTGCTGAGGTTCGCGAGACGTGAGCTAGTCAAGTTCACAGGTAAGATGCAGTGCTACCTCCTGATGGGTAGGCAGTCTACTAACATGCCACAGCAATCCTTTCGACGACTTCATCACTCCCACCACCTATTTGGGACATATCGCGTCTCGACGGCGATTCCCTCCCCCCCTCCCATACCGTGCTCTTCGGAGGGTTCCAGGTCGCTCACGTTGAGCTGGCAGAGTCCTCGTCTGCGACCGACAAGACAGAAGCTTCGAGCTCGATCGACTTTGTCTTTGGCTCGGACATGGGCCAATTCGCTGGCATGCACAGATTCACCATCTTCCGGGACGGGAGCAGGCCCGACAGCGTCCAGGTCTACTACGCCCACATGTCATGCAACCCCACAATCAACAAGGCCCTGAAGCCTGACTTCCTGTTCCAGCTGCACAAGCTCTATGCCATGTGTCTGTTCAGAGAAGGAGTGGCCGAGGTCATACGCAGGATACAAGTCGAGAAACGCTGAGACTCGGACAGAACCTGACGACGAACTTCACCGCTTGTCCAGACAATCTCCAACTCCCCCGACACGCCCATCGGCAAGTCGGTACTCCGCTCTTCGATCAAATATTGCCCAACTGTGCTCAAGAGAGTCTCATACTACTGTCCGGTACTATTTGGACAACATCATGGGTCGCGCCTGGATGCGCTGTGACCCGATACATGTATTGTACTCTTAAATTGTAATGAGAACAATGTCACCTCTCATCCCGCTACGGCTCTATCGCCGCTTCCAAGCACGCACTTTAGCATCCACCACCGTGTCACTGCCATCCCGGTGGCAATTAGTTTCGACATGCCTTCCATCTTATACCCGAAGTCGTTGTGCGGCTGTCGGCATCGCCTCGCGTGCAGACCTCCTTGCCGGTTCCAGGCGGCCACGCCTACCAGGCCCAAAGATCCAGGTTTACCCAGGCTACGGAAGTGAATTGGTCCGCCCTCCGTCAGCCCAAGAGGATCGGCACGTACTTCTTCTCAATTGTGGCAAGTCTCCAGACCTTCCCACCAATAGCGCCTGCCAAGAAACAAGCCCACCTCATCCATCATGGAGGCTTTGACGCAATCCATCGAGGCATCGTGTCACGAGTTAAGGGCGGACACGAAGAGACCTCGTATCCCAGAAAAGAACAGAGCAAAGAAAGAAACACAAGACGTGTAATAGCTAGTATATAAGGATGGGTCGTTGATTGTATCGTTCTCCTCTCCCGAAAGCAGAAGTTAACCCCCTCCGACACAGCATCTTGTCAATCATCAGATAATAATACCACATTACGTCCATACTCTTCCTCTTCCAAAACAATGAAACTCCTCACCCTCCTCGTCCCCGCCACAGCGGCCTCCCTCGCCGCCGCCGTCCCAACAGTCCTCACCGCCCGCCAGCAAGTCGACAACATCCTCTACCCCTCCAACACCTTCCGCAGCTGGGTCCAAACCGGCAAGATCATCCAAGACCCGCAGGACCAGCTCCTCGTCGTCAAGAACGGCAAACCCGCCGACGAAACCACCGCCATCGTAACCTTCGACTTCCCCGCCGACTCGCAGGGCAAGAAGTGCGAGCTGATCTTCGAGCTCTGGGCCGACCGCGACCACTCCACAGGCACACAGACCCTCGACGTCTTTACTTACACCGACCCCCCGCAGGGCCTATCGGCGGAGTTTTTGGTCGAGCTCAAGGGTAGGGATCAACACGTCGGCCGTATTGTGGTGCCGCTGCAGGAGAATGCTACTTGGATCCAGTCGTACCAGGGGTACCCGACCATTGACTGCCCGGCGGGGCGGCAGCTCGGGATTCAGTATGTTGGTGCGGGTGATAGGGTCAAGGTGAGGTGGGATATTGGGGTGACGGGGCCGAGGTTCCGGATTCACTATGAGTAATAGTTTTACAGGGGCGTTTTTGCGGAGATGGGGAGAATGATATTAGTGAGGATTTTGGCCTGGGGCGGGAGAGAGCGGGTGGCGGGTTGTGGCAGGGCCAGAGACAGCGAAAGGGTTGATGGGCGAGGGAAGAACATGCGGTTTGTGTATCAGATTGACGGGATACCGGTAGGATTGGTTTTTCCTTCGATACCCAGCATCAGAGACTAGCAACGGTTTTATAGGACTCTCGAGCTTTTCTGCGAAATCTCTTTGGTGCGAGACCCTGCTTTCCTTTTTCATCAAATCATGCACAATCGGAGCGCTCAGAATCGGAAGTTGACAGCGACATCATGATAGTATCCTAAAAGCAAAACTCGCATCAATTCAAACAGTAATCAGCAAATACTCATGCTATCCGCCCGAACCCATACCCCCATCTCCTCTCCCTTCCCAACCTTAGCTCCCTAATCGGAGTCACTGCCCGAGCTACCACTCGAACGACTGCCGCTCCGCTTGTGGTGCTTGTCTTTCTTGTAGTGCTTGTCCTTCTTGTGGTGCTTGTCCTTCTTATCCTTTTTGTCCTTGAGTCTATATCAAGGAGGACGCAGGTTAGCACCATTCGCCATACACATATCATATTCAAACAGACTTTTGACTCGGAATCAGAATAAAAAGGACAAACGACTTACTTTCCACTCACCACATCCTCAAGCTTGTTCCCTGCAAACGCACCACCCAGAGCGCCGGCAACACCCATCGCCAGGCCGCTGCCCCCACCCCCACCAGCCTTGTGCCCAATCATCCCCCCCGCGGCCGCGCCGAGCAGCGAGCCGGCAAGGCCGCGGTCCTGGGGCTGGTCTGAGCCAGGGTATGCGTCAGTAGAATACTGCCCGGCCGGAGGCGCACCGTAGCCTTGCTGGTGCTGCTGCTGGTGCGGTTGGTGCTGCTGCGGCTGGTTGTATTGGCCAAACTGTCCTTGGTCGTGATGGGGAGGAGGATACTGTCCGCCGTGCTGCTGCTGATGCTGCTGAGGGTACGGCGAGTTGCTTGGCGGGGCGCCGCCGTAGGGTTGGTGCTGCTGCTGCGGGGGAGGGGAGCCGTATTGCTGGTGCTGGGGCGGAGGAGCACCGTATCCTTGCTGCTGGTGCTGCTGGTACTGCGGGGGAGGGGCGCCATATCCTTGCTGGTGCTGCGGGGGAGAATAGGACTGCCCTTGCTGTCAAACGAGAACGGTAAAGGCGAAATTAGGTCGCTGCGCTTCTCGACCCCAGTTTGGGAAACGTACCTGCTGCTGGTAGTGCTGAGGCTGGCCCTGATTGTACTGATCCTGCGGGTTGTAGGTCTGCTGTCCGGAATTGCTGTAGCCGTAACCTTGCTGCTGGCCTTGCTGGCCCTGCTGGCCGTAGTAACCTTGCGCCGACATGATGGTGGTGTTTGTGGGAGGCGGGTCGAGGTTGACTAAAAGGAAGGTATTGCTGTAGGATAGCTGAAGTTTTGGGTTGTTGAAGGGAGAGTGACGAGTCCCTGGTTGCGGAGGGATGGCGGGGTTCATAACGCGCACAGCGCAACATAAGCCATTGGCTGCGACAAATGCTCCGCCACAATTCCCCGCTTTATGCATTGGTTCATGGTTGATGTTTCAAAATGGGGTTGGTTGCGGGGAACTACAGCGTGGAGCAAAGTAGGCTGAGGAAAGGGTGGGCTGTGTCGGTTGCCTCAGTTGAAGCGGGCGGAAAGTGGAATACCTACGAGTCACGTCACGAATGCGAGGTTCTCCCAATGAACGTAGCCAGGCGATGCGAAAAATAAATGTTACACTGGGCATCTCTATCACTAAGACAAGCATGCTTTCTCGGCCCAAATAAACCAACAAATATATTCGTAAAATGACAACAATTGTAGCTCAGAGCCTGTCCACGGCTTAGAGGTATCTTATTTTGGTTTAAAATCATTTCTTTAGGGGTTGGGGTAGACTGAGCTGTCTTGTTTGCCTGGTGAGAATCCCCAGTGTGTCACATTTATTTTTCGCACCTTCTGGTAGCCAAACTGTCAAATATCAGAACAAAGAAAAGAAAGAGCCTATCAACATATGTAAGGTCGATTGAAAACAATTGCACGGGAAGCTCTAATGACAGTATTCGCACCCATAACCAACTGTACCTAAACGCATTGCAAACTTCAATTCTCCGTGTTTACTCGAAAAATAAATCAAGTGTTATGGCTTTGACCGAGCGCCGCAATGCAAGCAAACCGAAGGATTCCTTTTACACTTTCCTAAGAACACCGACACTGACGTGCAGCGACGTACTAGCGGAAATAATACTCCTACAACGAGCCCTACGATTTGATCCGGCATGTTTAACACAAAATACTCGATCAAATCTTATCGCCATCGCTCGATTTGCCTTTTGTAACGTTATAGAGTTGGTCGGTCGCAAAGTTGGATTTTTCACTTTGTCCCAGTGTCACTCCCCGGCCACCGTAGGTGAATGTAGACCATTGCAACATCAGAGCCGTTGCCATGGGATCTAGAGAATACTTACTCGAATTATAGACGAGGGTTCTTTCCGCACTTGACAAGAGGGTGAGTGTCCAGCAATGGCGTCGTATGTCCGAGCCAGCCGCCGAGGGCGGCGGAATCATCCGTGCCCGGGAAATCTAAGCCCCGGAAAGCCCACTCTGATGGCAAAGGGTTTCGCCCAGGGCGCTGTCAGAGCAACTGGGAAGTGCAACTTGCAACGCCGGAACATTCCGTACAGCTATGCCCACTGAAGTTGCCGGCGTCCTTTTGGCCGCGGTTTTCTTTGCGAGATCGGCCCTGATCCAAGTCTATCCAACTAACATCTCACTTCTTTTCGGCCCGTCCCAGTCCATCTCGGAGTTACGTTGGTGATGTGGGCCCAGTGTAGCGACGTGCTATGCATCAAGGGGTTAGCAAACCTTGAACCTAGCGAGATCTCCGAGACAGTGATAGCGTCGCATCAAGGGAAATAAGGACGCGCGTTCAACTGAGAGCAGGGACGATGGGATCTACAGAGCACGCGTGGGTGGGATCCGCTGCATCAACTGCGCCTTGCCTCCGGGATCGGTTCAGCTCATTGTATACTTCCCGTCAGGTGTGTGTGTACATACATATAAATGCCTGGGCTGATCTCCAGCAAAGGGCTTCCTTCTTGGTCAAGTTGAAACGCAACCCGGACGCCAGTGACCTATCGTCCAGATATTACCTACCTGACCTGCATCATGGCTGCCACCGTCCATGGTCTCGTGGTTGGAGCCCTCATGGCGACGATATCGGCTGCGGCGAGGACCACTGCGAGCCCTTCGTTGCGCCTGAGCGACATCTGCACGCCCAGCTATGCCCGCGCCGCACTTCCCAACAGCCGCGTCCTACCCGGCATCGCCATTGACCCGTCTTCGGTCGAGACCACCACCGTCAACAATGCCACTGTCAGTTCAGACTGGTTCCCCTCGGCGACGATCGACTATTGCAACGTCACTTTTGCCTATTCTCACACCGACATCCCCGACGACAAGGTCCACGTCACCTACTGGTTGCCGTCTCCGTCCACGTTCAAGAACCGCTATGTCTCGACCGGCGGCGGCGGCCTCGCCATCAACTCGGGCTCGGGGTACATCCCAAGCGGCGTGCTTGTCGGTGCGGTGTCGGGCATCACCGATGGCGGTTTTGGCAGCTTCGACACAAACCTGGATGCCGTCTTCCTCGAGTCTGAGGGCGCCATCAACTGGCAGGCGACCAACATGTTCGGCTACCAGGCGCACCACGAGCTGGCCGTGCTTGGCAAAGAGCTGGCCCGGAACGTCTACAAGGTGTCCAAGAACCAAAAGCTGTATTCATATTACCAGGGCTGCTCCGAAGGCGGCCGTGAGGGATGGAGTCAGCTGCAGCGGTACGCTGACCAATTTGACGGCGCGGCCATTGGCGCTCCGGCCATTCGCTACGGCCAACAGCAGGTGAACCACCTTGTTGGGAACGTCATCGAGCAGACCCTGGGATACTACCCCCCGTCGTGCGAGCTCGACAAGATTGCCGAGTTGACTGTCGAGGCCTGTGACAGTCTGGATGGAAGGGAGGACGGGATCATCTCGCGATCCGATCTGTGCAAGCTGCAATTCAACATTAGCAGCCTCATCGGCGCTCCGTACTCATGTGAGGCCGTCGGCGGTGGCCAGTCTAGCCCCGTACGACGACGCCAATTCGCCGCACCAAACCCCACCCCGGCTCAGAACGGCACCATCACGGCCGAGGGCGTTGCTGTCGCCAGCGCATACTTTGACGGGCTGTTCGATTCGCAGGGCCGCCGCGTCTATCTCCCCTGGCCACTCGGCTCCACCCTCGCCGACGCCGCGACGGCCTACGACGAAGCCACCGGCACCTGGGGCCTGAGCATCAACGACTTTGGCGGTGAGTGGGTCGCGCGGTTTCTGCAGCTGCACGACGCCGAAACGCTCTCGTCGCTCGACGGCGTGACGTACGACACGCTCCAGGAGTGGATGGCGCTCGGCATGGAGCGCTACTACGACGTGCTGCAGACGACGGACCCGGACCTGGCCGCCTTCCGCAAGGCCGGCGGCAAGGTGCTCCACGTCCATGGCGAGCAGGACAACTCGATCCCGCCAGCTGCGTCGGTCCGCTACTACGAGTCGGTGCGCACCACCATGTTCCCGGGCACCGGGTTCAACCAGAGCGTGGCCGCCATGGACGACTTCTACCGCATGTATCTAGTGCCGGGCGCCGGTCACTGCGGACCGAATTCGGAGCAGCCGGGGTCCCCCTGGCCGCAGACGACGCTCCAGACCGTGATTGACTGGGTT
Organism: Trichocladium uniseriatum; assembly: GCA_017139535.1. Classification (NCBI taxonomy): domain Eukaryota; kingdom Fungi; phylum Ascomycota; class Sordariomycetes; order Sordariales; family Chaetomiaceae; genus Trichocladium; species Trichocladium uniseriatum. The sequence goes on along the minus strand of WOUO01000022.1, from coordinate 402,553 downwards.
GAGAAGGGCGCGGCGCCCGATAGGCTGGCCGCCACGGGCGACATCGACACCCTCTGCCGGTGGCCGCTGCGGCCCTTGTGGAATAACGAGGGCGTGTTGGAGTGTGAGTACGACCAGCCTTCGATCAACAGTTGGGTCTACGACCTTGATGCGTGGGATGTGCCGGTGTACTAAGTTCATTGATGGGGGGACTGGCAAGGACTCGGGTAGATGCTGCAGGCACTTGGGGTCGTTGGCCTCAACTTCACGACGAGGGTCGTCTCACCGTGTCCTTTTAATAGCTTTCATCTTAAAGCAGATAGTACATATACACAGTATTATCTATTCATGACCCCTATACAATAATTAGACAAGAACTCGGCTCTTAGGCTGCGTTGAATGGGCGGTTTTGCTCGCGTTGACTTCAATGCATCATGCAGTTTCCCAGCAGCGCTCAGACACCAACAGCTGGAAATTTGCAGTTTGGGGCTGAGCCCGGCTCTGTCCTAAGCGCCTGATGAAACTCTCCCCGCCATTCACACCCTGCAAGGACCTGCATTCGGCACCCTGGCTGGGCCTCACCCGAGGCTCGGCAGACGGCGCAGCACGCATCTCGCAGCAGAACAAGCGCCGGTGGCTGGATTTGAAGCCGGAGGCTTTCAGCTGGTATTCCGTAATATAGATATTAAAACTGTGCCAAGTGGGACATGGGGCCACCCCTCGAACTTCAACTCTCGACCCTTCGAACAACTGTTTTTGACTACTTTGTTGCTTGATTTGCCTTCTGCTCTGCCAATCGACACAAGTCGCGCAGCCACTGACCGAACCGCGCTACCTCGGTAGGCAGCTTGCCGGCCATGGATTCGCCCTCTACGCCTGCCAGCTCGACCACCATCGAACTCCCTTCGCGTCCGGCCCCTCTGCCCCCCCAAGTCGTGCTCGACGCCGATGCATTGGGCCAGCTCAGCAACTCCGACGCAAAGGCCCTCCTGGACACCATTGACAGCCTCAGAGAGCTGCAGGTTGGCGAGATTGTCAGCCTGCCTCAGATCATCGTGGTCGGCGATCAGTCCTCGGGAAAGAGCTCCGTGCTGGAGGCCATCTCGCGCGTGCGGTTCCCTGTTGACGGTGACTTATGCACTCGCTTCGCCACCGAGCTTGTTCTTCGGAGAGAAGACAGGACGTCGGTCAACGTCAGGATCCAGTTTGCCGACCGTGACCAGAATGGTGAAGCTCCTCACCGAACCTTTCAGAGATCCGGCTTCGACAAGGATGCCCTCCCAGACATCATCGAGGAGGCCAAACGGGAAATGGGCGTCAGCACCGGGGGCACCAAAAAGTTCTCCAAAGACATTTTGCGCGTCGAGATTGCCGGCCCAGATGTCTATCCCCTCACCCTCGTCGACCTTCCGGGCTTCTTCCACGCGGAAACCGTGGACCAAGACCTGGGAGGCAAGGAGATAGTCGATCAGCTGATTGAAAGCTACATGAAACAGCCCAAGAGCATCATTCTCGCCGTAGTTGCAGCCAACAACCAGCTGGCCAACCAGGTCGTTCTCCGGCAAGCAAAGAAGCACGACCCCAACAGGGAGCGCACAATCGGCGTCATCACCAAGCCGGATCTGGCGGGTTCCGGATCCTCCAACGAGCGTAAATACCTGGACCTGGTCAAGGGCCGCGAGAGCGTGCACAAGCTCGAGCTCGGCTGGTACGTGTTGCGAAACAGGTCGGAGGAGGAGAGAACGGCCGAAACCGATACGAGAGACGCCACCGAAGAGGCCTTCTTTCAGACGGGCGCCTGGCGCTCCATCAGCCCTGCCAACCGGGGCATCGACAGCCTACGGAAGCGTCTCAGCAAAGCGCTCCTTGGCCACATCAGGACGAGCCTGCCCGATCTCATCCAAGAGATTGAGGAAAACCTGAGAGACCGACAAGAGAAGTTGGACCGGCTCGGCAGGTCGAGGTCCACCCAGGATGAGCTGCGGTCCTACCTCCTGGCCATCTCTGAGGATTTCCAGCGATTAGCACGCGACGCCGTCGAGGGACGGTATAGTGACAAGTTCTTTGGAGACCTGAACCAAAAGGAGACCAAGCTGCGTGCCATTCTTCGCAATCTGAACCGCGCTTTTGACGCGACATTGTCGACGAAAGGAGCACGTTGGAAGATCGACTGGGACAGCAATCCGACTCCCAACGCGGATGCGAATCCCGACGGCAACGACTCAGATCCAAACCACGGCAGTGATGGGTTCCCCAGATACCTGCAGCCCTTTTTGGACCTCTACGACGTTGCCGACCCCACGCCCATTACAGAATCAGCGCTCAACTCGCGGCTGGAATTGGCGGCCGCTGCCAACCAAGGCAAGGAATTCCCCGGAATGCCCAACGCAGAGCTCGTCCTCCAGCTTTTCAGGCGACAGTCGGAGCGGTGGCAAGAAATTGCCCAGTTCCATCTCGACCTCGCCCTGAGATACACCAAGGCATTTGTGGAGCAGGCCTTTCAGCACGCCATCGGGCCGGATGAGGCGACGATCCGGGCTATTCTCAACAATTGCGTGGATCCCTTTTTTGATACAAAGAAAGATATGCTTCAAACCAAACTGGAAGAGCTCCTTCGGCCTTACACGGCCGGCTATGGGCTCCCTCTCGAAAAGGAGTTCCATGCAACCATGTCGAGGAGGACTCTTCAGCGCCTAGCCGATCAGGTCGCCGGCCGCTTAGAGAGACAGCATCCCGAACTCTTCCAGTCCAAGCCCACAGACGGATTGAGTCGCAAGAAGATTCTGCAGGCTGTACTCGACGCGGAAAGCTCGGAGAGTGGCGAGTTTGGGGCCGAAAAGGTCATTGATATGATGGTGGCATATTATGAAGTGAATCAAGGATCCCTAGAAGAGACCCGGGGTTGTTCTAACTTGATTAGATGTCGCTCCGAACATTCGTGGATAACGTTGTCAATTTGGCAGTCGAGAGCTGTCTCGTCTACGACGTCCCCAACATTTTGACGCCAAGAAAGGTCGACCGGATGAGCGCCGATACCTTACGCGAGCTGGCCTCGGAGTCTGAAGAGGTTCAGGCAGAGAGGCAGATACTCCAAACAGAGGCTGATATCCTGAGAGAAGGCCTCCGTAAATGCCAACAACACAGGCCCAGGGAGTCAGCTGGTGAGTGCATGTCCAATTCGTCCGTTTACTACCACATTCTGACATGCAAATGACCAGTGCTCCCGGCAATCTTGTCGGGACCTTCCTCAGCCGCAAGACTAAGCGTGTCACCCTCAGGTATGTACTAACCCGGCCTCAACCGTTTCCGATCATGCCTTAGGTGGTGCCCAACTAACCACGCTCTAGCGAACGCAACACCCTCCCCATCACCCACCCCGCAACGAGTCACTGCGCAACCCGTATCCAACCCGGCAAGAACTCCTAACCAGGGCATTGTCTTTGGAAAATCTCAACCTCCCACTCCTCCCGCCTTTGCCACACCTCCTCCAGCCAACCCTCCAAGCTCTGGGGGGTTTGCGCGCTGGTCCAATGACGGCGGCAGCAGCAGCTTGTCAGTTGGCAGCGCTGCTGCAGCAGATAGCAACAACCAGACGACGAGCAACCGCTCTCTCTTTGGCACCACGGCGCCGCCAAACCCTCCAAGCACCAGTTCCAATACCGGGGGTATCTTCGGTCCAACTCCAACCAACAACGGCGGCACCTCTCTTTTTAGCAAAGCTCCTACATCGGGCAGTAGTAAGAGCACGGGATCTGGCGGCACCTCTCTTTTTAGCAAAGCTCCTACGTCGAGTAGTAGTAAGAGCACGGGATCTGGCGGCACCTCTCTTTTTGGCAACGCTCCTACGTCGGGTAGTAGTAAGAGCACGGGATCTGGCGTCCCCTCTCTTTTTGGCAACGCTCCTACGTCGGGTAGTAGTAAGAGCACGGGGTTTGGCGGCAGTAGTGGCTTCGGGTCACCGTCTACCAACAATGGCAGCACCTCCCTTTTTGGCAAAGCTCCTACGTCGGGTAACAGTAGTGGTTTCGGGTCACCTCCTACCAACAACGGCAGCACCTCCCTTTTTGGCAACGTTGTTGCAGTAGATATCAACAACCAGACGACAAGCAACCGCCCCCTCTTTGTCACCACGGCGCCGCCAAAACTTCCGAATGCCAGTTCCAGTACCGGGGGTATCTTCGGGGCACCTCCTACCAACAGCGGCAGCGGCAGTAACAGCAACGGCAACAACAACAGCGGCAGCAACAGCAACAATAAGAACGGCGGAGGCGGCGGTTTTGGTGCGTGAGACTTTTTACAGCGAGATTGATGGGTGGGTGACAGACAATCATATGATTCAAAAAAGGAGGAAGCCGTTAAACATTCAGCGTGCTTTTCTAACAAGATGTTTAAAGCAGACGATGACGACCGTGATCCCTTCCGCGCACGCCCGGCGGGGCCAGTTGACAAGTTGATGTATTTCGGGATGAGCTACGTCCCATTGGCGTCGCAGCTCTCGAAGCCGTTCGCTGGTGTGGAACTTCCTGCGCGGGAGAGTGTGCCGGGGAATGAGAAGTGGGATCGGCATTGGCATCTTGCGTTTGATCCGCTGTTCCAGAGGTTTTCGGTTGAGGAGGTGAGGTTGAGGTGGTTGGTTTTGCAGGGTGAGGGTCAGGGGGCGTTGTGAGAAGGTTGGGCAACTTTGGCTGTAGGTTGTGGGAATCGTGGCATGTGTGTTGTTTAAACGCCAGAGTTTTCTTTTTTGTATAAGTGTAATGCGAGATTTAGCAATGCTCTTTGGTTCTGCTTTAACCTGGTCCTCCATTCCTTGGTTGCCCACGACAGGAAATTGCCTACGAGTGGCCAAGCGTCTATGGTTGTGTGTGTGGGACATGAATGGCAGAGCTCCAACAGCCGGATACAACATTGGGCCGGCTACCTAGGTATGCTTATGAACAACTCATCAATACTACTGACATTCAGAACATGATGCCGTATCACGTAGGTTAAATAGGTATGTTGCCGGGTGTTGATGGTCCATTTAGAAGACATCACTTGCCTCCTACACCTTGAGCACTTCTACCCCCTTTTTTGACGAGAATGATAATAGGTGGAATATGAATCGGACTTTGTGCGGTTGGGTTGGGGGTGGCGGTGGGTTTGGTAATGACGACATCGGGTGTGTTAGGCCCGGGTTTTGGAAGAAGGAACGGCACCCGGGCATTTTGTCAGAGGTTTTTACTCTAGGCCTTAGAGTATGAAAGAGGAAGGAGGGGATTGCCTAAGTGACGCACTTCGGGTGCTACTGCCTGAAGCCATTTACCCGGATGTTAGTGTTCTCCTCCCCAACTGTGTTCTCCTCTTTAAAACTGTTCGTAATCGTCTCGAGTACCGTGGCACCATGTCTGACGGAACCAAGAAAGTTTCTTTCCATAACATGGCTAGCCACAGCGCAGTCTGAATTTCTTGTTACTGTGCTTTTCTATGCTCAGGGCGAATGCTAAATCAGCCTCGCTTGGGGCCAATGGTTCGATAATTTTGACGTCGACAAATTCTTGTTTTCCTGCAGCCAATCTTGACAGTTTCAGCAGTTCCTTGCTCAGCACTCTCAAAACTTGCCAGGAGCTGCCAGCAGAGGTCGGTTCCAATCCATTCATTATTCTGTTTACTTACGCAAGATGACTTAGATCCTCAGGAGCAGAAAGATCCCATCCGAGGTTGTCAAGAGCAGCAGAAAGAATCTATCCGAAGGCCTTGGGAAACCGAAAGCCCTGAACCAGGGTTGCTACATGTTCGCCTTCCCCAGAGACAAAGAACCCAAAAAGACCCCACCGCAAAAGAAAGAGCCTCTGCATCAACGATGGGGAGGGGTTGGACATCAGCTGCCGAACAAAACTGGAAACTGGCGACCACACCCTCGTGTGGTACTACCAACCGGCCACCGATGAGCGCTACATTGGCTTTTCAACCAAAGAACATAAGTGATCTCTCGTTAGACGACTTGATCAGCGGCCTCAAGCGGGTTCCGGACGACAAAATCTACCCCAAGGTCCCCGCCAACAAGCAACTCACCATCGCCCCGGACACGCTTGGCCCAGCTTCAGTCCACGTCAAGCGCTCGGGCCGCAGATTCTACGAAACCATGCCCGAGTCCAGCGCCGCCCATGAGCAACTCCTTGGCGAGGTACTCAACATGGAAACTGAACCCTCTCCAAACATCCGCACCCTTACAATGTCCGCTACCACGGCTGCCGCATCACTCACCCAAACCTCAAAAACCACAGCCAACCCATTGAGCAACTCGCGTACCACGACCCGGACATGATTAAGTTCCTCCTCCCCAACAAGGACGCCTTCCTCGCAGGTGTTGAGTCAGCAATCCGCTACCTGCACTCGCTCGGGTGGGCGCACAACGACCTCAACCCCCGCAACATCATGGTGCGCGACGATGGTTCCCCTCTGCTCATCGATTTCGAGTCGTGCCGCCCGTTTGGGGCAGGCCTGCGCAGCGGGGCCAGGCGGGGGTTTAAAGATCCAAAGGGTGCGGAGCACAATATCTCGTTGAAGGAGCATGATGATTATGGGCTAAAAAGGTCGAGGGAGTGGTGGGATGAGGAGCATACGGTTGAGACACACTTTGCGAGGTTCAAGTTCAGCCGATTGCGCCTCAGGTTGTTGGTGGGGAGGTTAAGGTGCGGGAGACGCGGGTTCAAGAGCCGCCTCAGACGCTGTCCACTTTTTTGCCTTTTCGGGGTTCTTTCATGTTGATTTTGGAAGGGAATAGATAACTGGGAGACAACGAGTTGATTACCAGCAGTCATTTTTGTCCCCTCAATCGTTTCGAGACGGGCTTGGAAAATCGTTTGCCCCCGAGCCTCGGGTTGTTGGAACTTGGTTGTTTGCATGCAGGGCGTGCCAAGACGACAAGGGGTTCGTGGACGAAGCCAATGGCGAGAGTCGCTACGCGCCCTCGACAACCAACAGCCGCAGCGATGCTACCCTAAGGCAGGGGAGGGACGCAGGAGGACGGAAAAAGGGATTGACGTCGCGACGACGCGCAGTGGACAACATTCAACTCTCCTGAGCTCGTTGTCCTGCTCAAGCTTGTGCACTCACGGCTCAAGTCATGGCATCATCCCCACGGTTGCCTTTGTTAGATGGGGGCGAAGGGGATGGGCCGCCGCCGGTCCAAGGGCTCCAAGGAGCGCGGCTGGAGTCTTTGGGCCCGGATTCCGATCCGCAGATCATGACGCCCAACTCAGGCTTGGATGCGCAGAAGCCCGACCCCAGCCCGCGAAGCACGTCTCACAGCAACCTCCCAGGGCCAGCTGAGTCTTCGGCCAGAACCCAAGTCGGGTCAGCAAAGCTCAGGGTGGAGATCCCTTCAGGTCCTGGAGTCGGCCGAGTAGCCACAGGCACCAAACAGGATCGCGCACCGCAGCAATCTCAAACAGCCTTGGCCAACCCTGGGTCTCCCACCGGGAACGCGAATTCAGCGTGGTGGAAACGCGTCGGCATGGTCAAGAGCAAAATCGGGTCAACACGGGAAAAGTCAGCGCAAGAGGGGAAAGCAGTCGAAACAGAAAAGGTTGAAACCGCGAAGCCCGAGGCCAAAGGGTGGGAAGCGCCCAAGCTGGTCGACCTCTCCAACCTAGCCCTCCCCGTGCTTCCCAACATTGACATTATAGCGATCCATGACCTCGGACAGTCGTTGACGACAGCATGGTGCTACACCCCCGAAAAGTCGTTTGCAAAGCGCCCCAGTGGCCCATCGAAACAGCCACCGGCAGCTCCTGGACCCGCCAATGGAAACCGTCCGCCGTTTCCTCCGAAGCAGACGTCCGCTTTCGAGGCCGGACTAAAGGCCCTAGCTGAAGTCAAGAGTCGCGATGAGACTCGCAGGGGTCACATTCAGGGATGGACAGACTCCCTTCACGTTGAGCAGGCTGACGCCCCTGCTAGACGACGGAAAGATGTCTCGGTGGCCCCCGGCCAGGTTGCGTCGGATGTGGTGCCGCCAGCCCCCGTCGGGGAACCCCCGCTTGCGTCGTTGGGCAAGGACAAAACAAGGGCTGATGGTGAGGGTACCGCGCCAGTGGGAGATGGAGAAAGGGGCCGTCCGACTCAGCTGCCAACTCAGCAACAAATGCCACAGGCACAACAGGTGTCACAAGTGCCACCTCGGAGCGACAAGAAGCCGGATGACGACGACCGCACCTCGCGCTATTCGAACCGCCCATCATCCAACAAGGGGTCTAGGGCCCCATCAGAAAGCCTACGAGATAAGAGCATGAAGACCAGCAACTGGCTAACGGACCGGACCATGCTACCGAGTGATCTCGATCGAGCAAGGGTTCGAGCCTTTTCTTACAAGCCCCTTGAGCCAACACAGTTGCCCGAAAACGCTGCTATCAAAAAACCCGACTACGAAAAGTACCTCAAAGAGACAGCCGAATCGCTTTTCTCAAAACTCGAGGCTTCCGACATCCCCTTGGTATTCATCGCCACCGGCTTCGGATGCCTCATCGTCCAAAAGTTGATCGCCCTTGCGGCTGAAAGTGAGGAAGACTCGGCCTTTCTCGACTCGATTGCCGCCGTACTCTTCTTAGACGCTCCAACTCCCGTCGCGCCAGACAACGCCAACTTCGCCAAGACGGAGAAAGAAAAAAAGACAACACCTCCCATACTTCCACCGCCAGTAAGCACTAGCCGTACTGCTCGGGTCAAGGTTATTTTGGAGTCAAAGGGACTCGACAGCTGGGATCTCTGGACAACGTTCCATAATATCGTCAAAAACAAGGAAGTGTCGACTGTTTGGTTCTATACCCCACCGGTCCAGGTCCCCAATCGGAATGTTTGTCCCACCTCACTCGCTCAACTCGCGTCTCTTTACAATACTGACGGAAAGGTCCAGGCCTCATCACCGCGCGCAAAGGGTGTCGACTTCGTCAAGCTGGAGCCGGGCGCGGCCAAGCCTACTACTGGTACGAACCGGTCGTGGTCAAGATTCCGAGGTCCAGGAGACCCCAACTACCGCTCCTTTATCGACCAGATCAAGCGCCTCCTCCTGCTCAAGGCCTCGGCCAGCAAGAAACTCGAAGAACTCCTCAGCCAGTACATCATCTGTGGATACAACCTCAGCGTCAAAGACCACAGGCGGCGCTGCCCCCTTCACCGAGCCGCCGCAGATGCCAATGACGCGGCCCTGATTCGCCTTGTTACCGCCCAACCCACTCTTGTGATCGAACGAGACGAGGACGGGCTGACTCCGCTCCACACGGTCATTAACAAGATCATCAGCGTCGGCCCATCAGAGCCCGACCGGGCCCCCTACCGGATGATGGTCGAGAAGCTGCTCCTCGCGCTAGTCGAAATGCAGCAGGTCGACGATATCAAGGACAACTCGGGCAAATCGCCCTGGGATTACGCTTTCGAAGAAAACCACCACTGGATCCGGGAACTGCGGGAATCCAGATTCCTGCGCACCGGCGCACAGACGGCGCGGCGCGAGACGCTCGAGCAACTGGTAGAAACCGTGAGGCCCAGCCGGGCCGAGATCAATGCCTGCAGGAGGTCGGAGGCCGCCCTCGCCCAGTTTTATGTTTCCAAAGATGGAACCAAGGATTTCCTGGACCCGCTGCGACCGGATGTCTCTGCGGTGTTGTATAACCCGCACTATGGTGTTGACATGCTATTTGAGCGCAACAGACGCCAGGAGGAAGACAAGCAGCCAACGTGCCGGTGGATTCATTTGCCTGCCAACAATGTGAGCACCAGCCATCATCAACCATAGCGCCAGATCGACTAACAAGTTATTCTTCAGGAAAAATGGATACACGTCAGTGGCACTTCCAATGCAGTAGCATTCCGAATCGGGCAACTGACAGGACATGTAATTACTAGGATCTGTTTGTCCGGCAGCTAGGGCGTATTGACAAGTCCATGAGCGGGAGGCGGCACCGAGGGTCTGCGCCATTCGATCACCACATTGTTCCCGGTGCTTTCAGATACAAGCAGATCTCGGAGACTCGTCCCGGCGAAACCCCCTTCGCTTCTCCAGGATCATACCCCTTTCCCTCCCCGCCGGGCTCCTTCAGCATAAAATCCACCGACGGGCTTGGCACCTCCAAGAGAACCGTGACTGCCTTGTTTGTAAGTTGGCACAAAAGGGCTACCCAACCTTGAGACAGCAGCTGCTGATACATTTTGCCTTGTCAGATGCCCGTCTTTGGATTCGAAGAACACGGGAACCGCAAAAAGATGACCTTGGCAATGCGAAACCCCTCCGCGTGCTCCGGCGCCGACGAGACTTCGCAGTTGATTCGTGCTTATTCCGAGCTAGACAAGTCACCACTGCACTACCAAGACAAGTTGGACAAGTTCCCACTGCACTGCCGTCGAACCTTGGATCAGTTTACGTATCACATGCTCGAGGACACAGAGAGGCGCGACAACTCCCAAGTCATGTTTCGATGGGCCAATAAGGGAAGAAACCGGAAGGACAGGGCCGGCCAACCGGCAAAGCAACGCTGGCAGTCATCATCAAGCAGATTTGCCGACGTTAGCAAAGGGCAGTTACCTGTACTCATGGTTGACCAGCTGTGGCTCTGGGTCCTGGAGGACGACAAGACTGTCATCACGAGCCTTCCCAACACATGGGAGTCGACCAAGGAATACAACCTGGTCCGGCACTTGATGTACCAAGAGCTGTTGGAAAACAACAACCGCCCGCTGATCAAGAGCTCCATGGACCTCGCCAATACCATAATCCGATGCAGTGTCGACTTTCTACACCGGCCGGGCCCTCGCGGCGTCACACTCTACGAATGCTTTCAGTCAAGTATCACCATTATTGTGAGTTCCCCCTTCCGCCCCGCTCTGCCGCATACATTGCTCACACCTTACAAATACAGGCTGAGGAACAAGCTCTCCAATTTCGACAATTCAAACGGCTCGTCAAAAATCTCAACCAAGAGGGTCTCGACGAGCAAACCCGCGCCAACCTGACCAACTCGCTGTTTCAGCTCACAACCGAGACGCGCCTCCTCGCGGAGATCATGGACATACAAGACGAGCTCAAGACCATCCAGAGCGTCTTTGTCAAGCAGCGGGAGGTGGTCAAGACCTTCGTCAAACTTCTCTCCGACGGCAGCGGTCAGAGTAAAGACAAAGCAGACGACGAGAGCGATATCACCGACCCGCCCGAGTCCTTCCACTACCCCCCTACTTCTCCGTTCTTTGCGAGTGAAGACGGTGACCCCTTCGAGTCGCCGTACTATTCACCTCATCCGTCGTCGGAGAGGAAGGGTCCTCTTCCCTCGGCTCTGTACAGGGATGCGGGCAGGCCAAGGCTCAGACGCAGTGTGCAGTTTGCGGATGACCCCGTGTCATCATACTATCAAAAGTCCAAGGCTTGGCATCAGGCCGAGGAGAATTTGGATCTGGTGGAGACGAATATTGCCACGATCAAGGAGATGACTATGTATGCCGAGAAGGTTCGGGTTGAGGTATGTCTTTCTTTTTTCATTTCTTTTTTCCTTTGGCGAACCCGGGCTAACCAACCTCAGATTAATGGCCTTCTCAGCCATAGGCAGAAGCAAGCCAATGCATGGGAGGCAAGGTTCGCTCGCGAGGGGTCCGAACACACACAGCGTCAGAGCAATGTAAGCACAAATATTCGTATTCTACGACATCTCCCTAATTGGCAAGACACTGACGAGCTTCATTGCGCAGATCACGCTGGTATTCACGCTTGTGACCGTAGTATTTGTAAGTACCCGCGGGAACACTCTTGCACAGCCCGGCGTGCTTTCTTCTATACACTTACCAGCACATTGCTGACGCCCTGACAGCTTCCTCTCTCGTTTCTCTCCAGTGTCCTCGCCATCCAAATCGATGCATTCCCACATGACACAGAGAGCGGCGAGGTGAACTGGCCACTAAATCAAGTCATGGGTCTCATCTGTACGTCTCGACTTCCCTCCTATTCCCTCCCTTGTTTGGTTTGTGTTGCCATAACTAATGCATGCCTCTCCCCAACAGTCGGCATCTCATCCGCAATGATCATCCTTATTGGCTTCCTCGGCTTCTACAGCAACCGCATGTGGCGGTTCTATAAACGCCACTTTGGCCGCGCCACGACGCCTCTGGGAACCTCCAGACCCGGCGGCCGTTCCCATCACGACTCCGACTCAGACTCGGACAGCTCCTCCACCCTGACCGGCACCCGGCGACACAGCCGGACGCGGAGTGAGCGGTCGACACGATCCCAGGACCCAATCTCGGTACGGAAAGAAAAACAGTACGGGCTGCTCTTCGGCGTTTGGAACTTTCACACCAAGATTCCATTCGTCAAAAAATTTTGGGAGTACCGTTATTATCGGCCAGACCCGAGGACGATGTACCGCCCAGTATACCGACCGGATGGCGAGGAACTAGTAGAGGTTTGGACGACGATCTCCAGCTGGGGGGAGGAAGAAGAATGGGATATTGCCACAAATGACTTGGAATGGGACTATCCGCTCCATCGGGCATTGCTACTGTCGGCCAAGGCTGCCCAAAACAAGATCCTGAATCCGCTGGCGAGGCTAATGCCGGCGTGGTTGAGGAAGGGCGACGATTCCACCGAGGACGAATCCCCCCCCGACCTAGACCCCGATTACCATCACACCTCGAACCAAGCCACAACCGATTTCGATAACATGCGAGCAATGGAAGAAGCGCAGATGGGGCAAGACGAACAACGGGTCCTGACCCCTGTCCCCTCCAGCCTGGAACGCAGCTCCGTCTCCGCCCCCAGCGTAGACAGCTGGGAAGTCCCGCCCTCCCCGCCACTTATCACGAGGCGGACCTTTCAAAACCACAACCAGCAGACCCAACGTCGTCAGACAAGGGCCAGGGCCGCGGCCGCGGCAGGGATAATAGGGATGCCCTGGCGATGGTTGGGGACCGTTGGCAAGAACCGTACGCGCAACCGCCGCAACCGCCGCCGCCGCCGCCGCGGCAACGCGTCCGATTCAGATGCGGGAACTAGTAGTACCACGACGACGGACTCGGAGGGAGAGGGAACAAGGAGGAGAATACGAACAAGCGGGAGCGTGAGTGTCGGGACAAGCGTGGACGTGGCGCATGACCCGGACGACTATTATCGTCATGGTTATGATGCTGAGGATGATGATGACAATGATGGCCCGGGCGAGGGCAGCAGCAGACGGAGACGGGGAAGGGGTGGTGGTGAAAGGGGGGGAAGGGGTAATTCAAACGGGGTGAAGGGAGTCGGGGGTAAGATATGGTCTTACTTTGGGAACCAAAGGCGCAGGACCGTGGCGGGGGAGGATCTGGAGAGAGGCGGCGGGGGGTATGAACCGTATGCGGACTGGGGGAAAGAGGAGAGGGATAAGCAACAGTGAAGGCAAGGTAGGGCATGGGAATTTAGGATTTTGATATTGTTTCATTAGGTTAAGACTAGATCTCGGGAACCTACGATGCGAATACAAACAGAACATCAATTTTCATATTCCATCTCAGCAACCATTTCTCAACAGCAATCCGTAATTATCTCTATAAATCCCAAATTCTATTCTATTTCTAACATCACTTACCTTGATACTTACTTACCCTTGCCTCCAGTTTTTCTTTTCTCCAGGCTCCCTCCTCACTCCTTCCTCTTCTCCTCCCCCTCCTGATGCCTCTCCACCAACCCCTCCCCACCAATCCCCCCCTCCTCACAAAACCGATTCCCCACCTCCCACAACCCCTCCTCATCCTCACCCAACCCCTTCCCCTCATACCTCCCAAGAATAATCCTCTCCGCCGGATTCCACCGCCCCGTCAACAACTGCAGCCTCGTCTCCATCTTTTGCCCAACCCGATGAATCCGATAGTATGCCTGCTGATTCTCCCGCTTCGTCCAGGCCGGGCCGGTGACGGTGGAGTATCGTGCTTTTTGCAAGTTTAACCCTGTTCCCGCGAGCGCGATGGGCGCGATGAGGATGTTGGGCGGGGCGTTGCCTGGTGTGAGGAAGGCGTCGATGAGGGGTTGGCGGGCGGGTTGCGGGAGGGAGTGGTGCAGGAGGGTGGGTTTGATGGCTTGCGAGGGTTGGGACTTGGGTTTGGATTTGGTGGAGGAGGTGCGTTTGAGGAGGAGGTAGCCGTGGAGGAGGACGGCTTCGGCTTCGAGCGGGGTGAAGATGCAGTATTTTTTGGCGTGGGACGGTTCGCCGGGGATTTTGGAGGTGTCGGTGAGCATGGTGGCGATGGTTTGGTTGAGGGTTTCGAGCTTGGGGCTGTGGGCGGCCCAGGTGGGGATGTGGGCGTAGTAGGCGGTTTTGGTGACGTCGCCGTTGGCGCGGGTGAGTTCCGAGGCGATCTCGGCGCGGGTGAAGGTGAAGCTGGCGGCTGAGGTGCCGGCGATGCCGGGGAAGATGGAGGCGAGGCGGAGCTTGAGGAGAAGGTCCTCGCCTGCCTTGCTGCGCAGGAGCCGGCCGATGGGTTGGCCGGTTGCGGCAGCGGTTTTGGCGGCGAGATCACGGGTGCGGTCGGCCAGGGCTTGGAGATTGGCGGTGATAGACGAGGGAAGTTGGTGGTCAGTGATGCTGACTTTGAGCGGGCCAATGTCGGTCAGGTTGCGGCCCTGAAACTGGTCGGTGCCTAGCCGACGGACCATCATGTGCTTAAAGATGCGGTCCAGACGGCGGCGGTAGTGGGCACTCTCGAGGGTAGAAACAACCTCCCCGCTGGCTTGCATCTCAATGAGCTTGTCAAAGGTGCTGGTGACGTCGTCAAATGCTGCGAGGGTGGAGCCGTATAGGGGGTGTGCTTCGTCCTGCCACTCTTCCTTCTCCAGCAGCGAGATGACTGGGCGGATGTCGGCGGGCGTCTCGTCAAAGGGAGTGCCTGACACAAAATACGTCAGCGAGGCTGGCTGCTGCGAGTCAGCAGTGCACTTCTTGAGGTGCTGAAGCCATGAGACGGTCCGGCTGTCTTGGCCGATATACTCGTGAAACTCGTCCATCAGAATCATGCCGGGGAGGAGAGCGCTCCTCTTCTTTGGTTCAACACAGCCGGGGACCCTGACGTCGATGGTAAACGCAGCGTTCAGGCGGGCAAGGTTCTCGGGCGACACGACAATGATGTAGTCGCTCTGCCCGGCACCGGCCTGGTATTGGAAAACTGGTCCATTCTCGCCCTGAATTGCGGTAACGGCGGCACGCAGGCTCTTGATATCGGCCTGAGTCAATTTATCCTCCTTGTCCGGTCCCTCAGGGAAACCCCTAATCTTGAGATGCTTCACATCGAGCTTCGTCTTGGCATCCCTAATCATAGCCGCACAATTCCTCGCCGGCGCAATCATGATATTCGGCCCCTCCGGCAGCCGATCCGCCAGCTCCCTCGTCATCTCACAATAACAATAACACCTAAACCCATACCTCTCATCAAACGGACACGCCCTACCCTGCGACCCCGGCGCATTATGTTGCGCCGTCACCCCCTTCTTACTAACCCCGGGCGGACTCGCCCCCCTCTTCCTCCACGCCGCCTTCACCTCCGCTTTACACCTCCTCAACCCATTCGCCAGCGCCACCACCCCATACATCTCCTGTGTCTTCCCCAACCCCTGTTCATCACACAACAACCCGCCCGACACATCCCTCAGCACAAACTTCAACAGCTTCAGTGTTCCCATCAACTGGTAATCAAACAACCCCACCGACATACCCGGCAGTCTCTTAACCGGCACCCTCGCACGCGAAGAAGAGGCCTGAGCTTGAAGCGCCTCACGGCTGCGGTGCTCGGAGGGGTTGATATTAAAAAACTCGAGGCAGGCGTTCCAGGATTGGGTGGTGTCGCCGGCGTTGTAGCTGCCGACGAAAGTGTCGATGACGCCGAGGGAGGCGGCGCCGTAGTCGGTGTCCTCGGCGCTGGCGGTGTGGTAGTCGGCTGCGGCGAGGTCGGGGATTTCAGAGAGGGGTTCGAGCCCCTGGGGTTCGGGGCATGATGGGACTCGGAAGGGGTTGGTGGTGGTGGTGGTGCGGGCAGAGTAGGAGCGGCGGAGTTTGGTGGGGGAGATGTTGGTGGGGGGTTTTTGGGGGGTGTGGAGGGAGTTGGATCGGGTGGGTTGGGTTGGGATTGGGGGGTGGGTTTCGGTGATGGGTGTGCCACGTTTGGCGGCTCGGGAGGCGGCGCGGATGGAGGCGAGGCGTTGTTGTTTGTCTACCTCGGGGTTCGGGGGGCGGGCTGAATACCCGCGGGTAGATGAGCGGCCCCTGGCGGCTGTTCCTGGCGGGGCTGTTGTCCTGGCTGGTGGTGGGATTCGGGAGGGCCCACGGGCGCTGGCTGACTGTGAACGGGCTCGGGTCCACCCGGGCGCTGCAGCGCTTTGGGGGGTTGCGCAGGTTCTTTCTGGGGACGGGGAAGATTCGTTGCTGGTTTGAGTGCCGGTACTTCTAGAACTGGCTGGGCTCTTTTCATCAGAGTCGCTGTCCCCTACCTCTGTGTCAGAATAGCTGTCAGTATCAGGAGACCCATCAGGTTGCTGTGTCTTCTCATAAATGGCATACCCGCAATCTTCCCCGATGCATTCAATCTCATATCCGGCACTCAAAGGAGCCGGGAGCTCGAGCGGTGACATAGGGCGTTTGAAGAGGGAGCCTTCAATATCGTCAGACCATGCCGGGGACGGTAGCAGCTGAAGGAGCTGATGCGCATTGGTGTCTTGGACGTCCTCGGAATCCTGATCTTGAGTTTGAGTGTCCGGTGGGGTTTTGGAATCCTCACTGTCCGACTCAGGAGAACTAGGCGCAGACGGGCTGTCGGTGTTTGGCACCGCAGTGAGTTCGGGGGATGAATGGGTGCTATTGGGCGGCGAAGACAACTCAACTCCAGTCTCGAGTGGAAGTCGAGGAGTTCGCAGGCCCTCAATATAGCTCTCAGGGTACAGGTGGCCGAGCCCGGGTGGAGGAGCCAGGGGCACTTCCCGCATCTTGATAACAAAGAAGAGATCGGCATACTCAGCCACGGCAATACGCTTTACGGCAACGCTCATGAGAATGTCCTCCCACACATTGACATCGGGAACCTCACGGAGGCCATCAAAGCCCCTGGCGCCTACCTGCGCGAAGAAGACGGCGTGCTTGCGGTGCTGATAGCCCATGCGGCGCACAATCCAGTCTTGGAACTGCTCCCACAGGTAGTTGAAGGGCGAATACTCGAGGTAGTTCTCGGGGAGGTCGTCGCGCACAAAGGCCCCGAGCTCGCGGCGCCACATCTGGTTGCTGTCCCATCGGACGACGTTGATGGTCAGCGTCGTCAGGGCGCGAAAGTCGGGCGAGTGCTTGGCCATTGTGCAGTTCGCATCAACTTGGCTTGGATCGATCTAGTTTATTCTTGTTTTTGGTTATTGGGTTTTGGTTTGGGTTGTGTTGAACGGGTTGCTGGATGAGGGTGGAATCGGGAAACAGCCTCAATCTGTGCTCATGTGGTTTAATACGTCTGAACAGATAAAGGCGTTTTTCTTCTGACTAGGATAAAGGCGCTGTTGGAAAGACGGGATTTGTTAGGATCAATCAATGCACATGGAAACAATGGAATTATTGCGCGACGGAGCTGGAGTCTTTTTGCCATATTAAAAGGGCGTGTTATACCTCGAAAATCGAATCTGTAAGTACATTGTAACCCCTGACCAGTGAACATAAGACGTGAGATATTCTTGGGAAACCACAGCCTGGCACATAAAAAGGGGCATGACGACAAATAGATAATTGGTCATCAGGCACAGGACAGGATCTCCAAATTAAAATGACTGAAAACGTGGAGAAACTCGTACTCCAAGAAGACATGGGGTCTTCGGAGGTATCTAGCCCCGGCTCCAATCCAGGGCAACAATCGCCCGGGGAGACGGTCCAGACGAAACCCCAATCATGCCCATGCCTGTCTATACCGAAGAAAAGGACTCGGACAATCGCGATGCGGAGAACAGGCCAAAGCCTGCCCGGGCTAAACACGGGAACAGATTACATCCCGATGGTGCCAATCTATATTGACCGATCAGACGAGCTGCCGTCCGACGACTCAAGACCGCAGTACTCAGCATCGCAGTACTCAGGATCGCAGTACTCTCAGGACCTCGCTTCTTCCGTGGACAAGCGGCAACTGACGCCTCAGGAGGATCAAGAACACAAGCCCAAGGAAGCTGACCTAAAGTTCGGGCAGCGCGAGGCGGAAGAAGTCAAGGCGTTTTGGGACAAGGCGTTTTGGGACAGTGCGCGGGCCCAGGTTCAGGTTGACGACGATGAGGTGTTTGCCGAGGTGCCGAAGAAGGAAGAGGACGATTGGAGAAACCGGATGCCAAAGCGAAAGAAGGCCCAAATCAACACTACCCCCTGCGGAAGGAGTAGTATGTAATAACACTGACTGTACAATGATTACAATATACTTAATAACTTTTGTGTGAGCGAATTATGAATTATGTGTGTGAATGCTGCTGTGTCAGTTGAACCAAATGTTCTCCGAAAACCTTAACTCTTTTACAGGGTATTTATGTCTCTATCGTCCTAGACAGATGATATAAATGTCCCCATCAACCAAACAATACACCATGACAGACTCTCGACCCCATCGACCCAAGGCCACATCATACAATCCCCACAGCCATCTCACAATTAAAGCACCAACAACCACCCCAAAACACCCACCACCACACCTCCAAACCCAGTCACCCGACCAGCCGAGTTAGGGTTGCCGGTCTCCGTCGTGCTAGGGGTAGCGGTTCCCGTCGCCGTCCCGGTCGCCGTCCCGGTCGCCGAAGACGTGGTTTGGACATTGGGCCGGGCCTCAGACCGCTCCGAGCACATCACAAAGCCGTTGCGAGTGGGCGCATCCGTGTGGGTCATGGCGCCGACATAGACACACTCGCCCTGGTAGTCCGGGTTGAAGACGACGCGGTCTGCGCCGGGGGCTTCTGTGGGGGTGTTAGTATCTACTATTACTAGCTGGGTAAGTGAGAAGGGAAGCTTACTGCCGGCGTAGACACCGCTCACGAGGACGGGAAACTCCTGGTAGGGACCCGACGTGGCAAAGACGAGGGATTCGCGGTTGTTGAATTTGTGCGGGTACCTGCTGGTGCCGATCTGCTGGCCGGCCTTGTGCAGGCGGCAGCCCTCGGTCACGGCGTCATCGATCTGCTGCCGGGAGTAGCTGTTCATGCCGCATGTGACGCTGCCGAGCGATGCCGTGCCCTGTCGCTTGCCGAGCGTCGCATCGGCTGCCGCAAGCACGGCAAATAGCGCGAGGAGGAGGGCGGAAATGAAGCGACGCATGATGGGGTTGGTGCTAGAGTCAAGACCGTGAACCAGCTCAATCGATCATGGATTGTTATAGGAATGAATGAAGCGGCTGAAATGAAATTGTCAAAACTCTGGTCACGCCAAGTCCGTTAGGCCGCAGGCGTCCTTGGTATTGGCTGTGTATTGTGTGTGTAATTACAGCCACCAGAGGGTCCACCCAATCATGGGGACTGAGCGCATTGAATTTTGGTCCCTCAGGCCTCCAAGTCCAACTGAACGAATTGTGAGTGCATCGTTTGGCCAGACACGTGGAACAAGTTCAGGCTGTGGTAAGAGGGATCTGCCCACTCCCAACCAAAGAAGAAGGTAAACCGGAGTGGAGTCACGGAGCTGATATCTCCAACACGGAAGGTGCCAACAAAAGTTAAACAACCCCACTGACGTCACACCAGGACCCCGAGACAAGCCGACTGCCCCTCGCTATGAGACGCTGTCAATACCGTCTTGTCACTCACTTTTCAACTTTATTGCCGCACTCAACTCGAATTACGAGTTTCCCTAGCCCAATCAACAACAACATCAGAACCTTCAAATTCCACCCCACCAAAATGAGCGACCCAGCCCAAATCCTCTCACCCCTCACCAAACCCGACGCAACAGACGAAACCGTCAAATTGGCAGTCCTCACCCTCACAGACCAGGCCCAAGCAAACGCCGCTTCCATCGGCGACTACCTCTGGGACACCTACAACGCCATCTTTGACGCCGCCGGACGCACCCCGCCCCAGCGCCAGGGCAAGCTGATCGACCTGCTCATCCAGCTGCGGCAGGTCACGACCACGGGCGCCGACGGGCAGCCGCTCCAGCACGAGGGGGGAGTCGTGTGGAAGGACCTGCCGACGTTTGGGTGGGTGGCGAGGGATTGTTGGAATTTCGGTGCGTACATTCATACGTGAAATGAGGCTGAAATTGTGAACTCCGTACTAACACTCCCCCTAGACGCCCTCGACCCCTCCGCCACCACCGCCGACCAGACCAAATGGGCCAACTGGACCGCCCTTCTCGCCCAACTAACAGCGCGCGCCAAAACAGACAACCCCAACGACCCCTTTGATTTCTCCCTGTTTGCGCTCTGGGCCATGCGCACCGCCTTTGAGGAGACGCATGCCGAATCGGTGGACGCCGGCCATGCGGTGAGGCAGGCTGCGTTTTGGGTTACCTATGGTGGGCCGCGGCTAAGGAAGCTGTGTGCGGAGGGGCGCGAGTTGGAGGGGAATATGGGGGTTTCGAGGGGAAAGTATGAGGGGAAAGGGTGGAGGGGGTTTAATGACGAGAGGTGGGGGGCGTGGAAGGATGGGTTTAAGGCGGCGAAGGAGAGAGGGTGGGAGGATGGGGGTGCTCTTGAGGTTATGGAGAGGCTATAGGCGAAGAGAGTTGAGCGAGAAAGTTAGAAGCGAGATCAAAGATGGGGTGACAGGCGGTGCGGGTATACGATGGGCTCAAGAACTGCGACAAGTAAGCTAGAATTTCAAGAGACTTTTCCGCGCCACTATCCAGTTTCTTGTCTTCATCATATCCTGTTCAATTCTAATATCCCAGTTTCGTCCCGTTCTTGGTCTATTTTAAGAATGACAGAACAACCCCTAACCCTGTCCCAGTCACTTGGTTAATGCAGGGACCGATCTGACGCGCCGTCTTTCGCCTCGGGTGACTCGGATGATGCGGGTGCGGAATTGAGACGAAGTCAGTGACAATTCCAGACGGCATTTGTCCCGCATTGGAAGAAGCATGGCACACTGCAGCGATGCATCGACACGGCACGCGAAACAAAGTTGATCAAGGGTGGGGGTTGAAACACTCTCCCCCCCCTGGTTCTCGGCGGTTTCCATCTTGTCTTGGCTCTCGGGTTGCATGGAAAATGCGGAAGTCCGGAGAGACCCGACGCTAATGGCTGCTGTCCCCCCCTTATTGCGGCGCTTCATTGGGCACATGCAGCGGGGCCAGCGCAGGCAGCGACTTGAACAAACGTGGGGTGGACAGCGTGGTGGGTCTGGCCAATTGCCCACCAATCTCTCGGGTCGCTGGCGCTTTGTCCACACTTTCCGTGGACTTCCCCGACTTTTCCGCCACCACCTGCATTCAGCTACACCCACCTTTCAACGTTCTCGCATATCGAACTCCCAGAGTCCCACCACCGTGCATGCAGCGCGCCCATTCCCTGCCCCTCGGCAACCCCCATCGTTTTCGGAAAGCCGCGACGGCTGCATAGCCAAACGGTCGCTGGCAGGCGTCCAACCATGCCAATCAATGGGCATGGTGCTATCGCGACTGCCGATCGGCGATCCCGTCACAGCCTCTTCTCCACCAACTGCCCGCCCCCGGGGACCCGATAGCGGATCCGCTAACGGCGCCATCCACCGGTAGTTGTGCGCCGAGTCGACTCCCCAGTTGTCGCCAAGGTTTGTCTTTCCACATGGCGCGGAGCGAGTCCCCAGAGGCCGGCCACATGGCCATCCTCGCCGCCGTCGAGAATGTGACGGGCCTGGTGCTGGATGACAACGACGCCGGCGTGTTCATCAAGGAGGAATCGTCGAGCCCGGGTTCGGAGGACGACAGGCCGATCGTGTTGGCCCGGTTACAGTCCCTCAAATTCAAACCCGCAGCCACACAAAGGTTAGCAGGGCCACAGACAGGGCGGCCGAGTAGTGCCGCCCAAGCTACAACAAGACCCGCGAGACATGGCGCAAAGCCAGCCGCGGCATCAAAAGCCGCCCTCCTCCGAGGGCCTCAGTCAGACGGGCAGGCGGTAATACCCCGCCGTACAGAGGACTGGGAGCCCTGGAAAGACATACTACACGAACTCTACATCACCCAGAACCGCATACTCCGCGACATTATCGGCATCATGGATACCAAACACAACGTCAAGGCCACGTGAGTCCAGCCCCTGCCCCCCTCGCCCCCACGAGTTAGGATGTTCTCCTAAACATCTCTTGTGCGCAAGACCGAAAATGTACAAGAACCAGTTTGCCAGATGGGGCTTTTTCAAATACGCCGTCAAGAAGCGGCCACGGAACAAGCCCGATTCATCCCCGACAAGTTCAGACGACTCAAGCAGCACTGAACTCGTCTTGACAAAAGATTCATTACTGCACGAGAACGATGTATCCCGCAGCATGCAGGTCGGCCTGACGGCAGTCCGCCGATTCGTCCACGGGCACATCGACCTGGACTCGGCCAACCTCAAGACTGAAGAGGTTGCCGGATTTGTGGACCCCTGCTACCGCTATTTCAAAGTCGCCATGGACCTTTTCGATCTCAAAGAGAACGTTGAGGGCGGCTGCGTATTACGGCTCGCCTTTTTACAAATAGAACGCAAAATCGCCAAACCCACCATGAAATCCTTTTCCGACCTCTGCATCCTCGTCCCCCACCTCCTCCTCGAATCCGGCCGCCGCGACATCCTCGCCGCCTACCTCCGCTACCTCTCCACCCTCACCACCCTCAAATTCGGCAACCACCCCGTCGCTGACCTCGTCGACTCCTTCGCCGCCCTAGCCGACCGGCCCGACGACATGATGCGCTACATCATGACCCTCTCCCAAATCAACGCCGACACCATCGGCAGCCTCCCGGGCATGCTCGACCGCACCCGCCAGTGGGCCCGCAACCAGT
Source organism: Trichocladium uniseriatum (assembly GCA_017139535.1). Classification (NCBI taxonomy): domain Eukaryota; kingdom Fungi; phylum Ascomycota; class Sordariomycetes; order Sordariales; family Chaetomiaceae; genus Trichocladium; species Trichocladium uniseriatum. The sequence continues at coordinate 379,637 of WOUO01000022.1, read as the reverse complement.
ACCTCGCCTGCCAGCGCACCCGCGAGCGCGACCCGGAGCCCGCCGCCTGGCGCACCTCGCTGCTCGCCCGCGACCGCCACCAGCACCACATGATCCGCCTCGAGGCCCAGAGCGTGTATTGGGCGCAGAATCTCATTATGCACGACCCGACCAGCGATCACCTCGGGGACCAGTGGCTGCGCCGGCAGTTTGAGGAAGGGTTTGGCGCGCGCTGCGAGGCGCTGCTGGCGCGGCTGAGGGAGAGGGTCGCGGCGGGCGAGTTCCCGCCTGTGTTTGCGCGCATGATGGAGTGTTTGCTGATTGGGTGGATGTTTGACTACTGTGAGACGGTGCAAGAGTGGGAAAAGGCGTTTGCGTGGGGCCGGAGGGGGTTGGAACTGTCGACGGATGAGCAGTATGCGATTTGGTCGATTCATCTGGAGGATTTGATGCGCCGGCATGGGAGTGCCGCCGAGGCGGAGATGCTGAGGCGGAAGAGGAGGGCGCATGGGTGGTTGGAGAAGGTTCGGGCGGAGGTGGACAGGCTTAGTATTGCGTGACGGGATGGGCTTTGGGTTGGTTGGTTAGATGGAGTTGGGATAAGGTGGGGATTTTGGGTATGGTTTAGGATATATATGGGTGGTAGGGGCGGGTACTTCAGGTTGGCCTTGGATTTGGCGTGTTGGTGAGTTATTACCGGATAGCGAGCCAAAAGGTGTTCGTCCGTTACGAGACGGGCATGATCCTGCTGTACATCAATGTAATGTATTTGCCGGCGTTCAAAGGCAGAATCGGTCCGTGGTTGGAAAAAAAGGGATGTAAGGCATGGATTTACATCTTGAGAGTCCTGGATGTTGTGTGTCCCGGGGGAGAATTCCAGAAAATCAGGTTGTGAGGCAGAGATCAATGCCGGCCACTCAATGCTCATGGAAAAAAATTCGTTTTGGACTTCGTCACAACATGACATCAAGTAGTTCATAATCTCCTTGGACAGGCTATTATGAATAGGCCTGGAATGGAGCTGGGCGACAATGACGTGTGCAAGGCCTGATGGCCGCTGACTCTCTGCTTCCCTCTGCTCAGTGTCCAAGATAAATAAATACCACTACTCCTTTCTTTTCTTTCCCCAGTTTCAAGTCAGGGAGTCAGTCACTGTTTTCACTCCAAATTCAACACATCACAACTTAATTACAGCTTACAACTTCCAACCTTACATCCAACCATCCAGCCTTGAGCTTCAGTCTACCACCCACAATGAGGTCCTCCCTCTTCCTCCCTTCCACCCTCCTCCTTGCCGTCACCCACGCGGCCACGACCGCTTCCAGCCAAGGCCAAGGTGAAGGAGGTGACATGTCCTGGTACGCGCCCACCCGTATGCCACTTGCACGGGTTGATCCCGACGGCCGCATCACCTGTGAGGCGGGGGCCGTGGAGGCGCTGTTGAATGTTGATGTGAGTACATGCTCTTATCTAGATTATCATTCTATCGTTCCCGTTCGGTTTCAGTTTCAGCATATGGACCTGTTGGGTGTTTAGTGCCTACGGTATGCTGGACTGACAACTCTATGCTATCCCACAGCCCGGCGCGGACACAAACACAAACACAACCACCAATGATGATACTGATGCAGAGGGGACTGACCTCGCCGTTGAACCTGCACTGCAGGTTGAGGCAGAGAGTGCGGTGAAGGCACGGGATATCCCACCTGCAGACCCTCCCCAAAACACTTCGCAAAACACACCGCCTCAATATGTGCAGATCGAGCGTGACGGCAGGGGTGTTGCCAGCATGGACTGCTTCACGCTCTGTTTTACCAAGGGGTTTTGCAACGCGCGTTATGATGGGGCGGATGTTTGTCAGTGTGATTGTCGGAATGGAGGGACGGACGGTGAGGGGGCGATTCCGTGTGGGCGGGATTACGGACACGGCGGTTGTTAGTTACTTGTGTATTTACTTGCTTCGGGGCTTCAGCTGGGACTTGGGGCTTGGGGGTTGGTTGGTGGTGGTGGTGGTGGTGATGGTGGACGGGTTTTGTTCTTGGGCTGTTTGTGAGGATTTGAGTTGAGTTGGGGGTTTTGGAGAGCGGAAGTTTTGGGTTGAGCTGGGAATGGGAAATCTGGGAGTTTGGTCTTGCCATATATGATACGTGGTAGGCGAATATGCTCGTTATCGAAATAAAGCATCGCCGTCCTCGGGCGAGACAAATAATTACGTCATCCTTAGCCTGTTCAGTGTTCGTATCCCTTGCCGAGTTTCATGAGGAGTTCAATCACGCTGTCAGCAAATAACTCCAAGTCCTTGCAAGATAAGGATGGCTGAATGATCCAGGAACGCCTGGACGTCCGTTAATGAGCAGTGGACCGGAACGGAGCCGAGACGCGTGTCGTCTGGTTAAGCATCGTCTCATGGGCTGTTCATGTGGAGCCTGGAGCGCGGCTTCATCTAGGCAGAACACGGCTTTACGGCAGCGGCCCGCTGCTGGCAGCTGTAGGTAATCTATTCGGTACCTCGTTTGGAGCATCTCGAGTTTTGCCATCTTGCGCCATGGCGATTCAATGCAAGGACAGGGAACCCAGCAATGCCGTTCGTGTTGCGTGACACAACCGAGACAATCAACAGATCAGCCGAGGACAATCAGGACGCGTACTCCTCAAACTGTTGGTCAAAACGTTGCAGGTGAAACGATCGAGTGGAAACGGAAACTCGAGGCGCAGCTGTGCATCGTGAAGTGATATTCCTCCCCGCAGTGGACCTGCCGGTTTGTCGGTTCGCACAGTGCACTCTGTTGGTCTGACAGCTTTCGACGAGCTTCGTTCGGGACGAGCCTCTAGCCTGTCTCAGGGCTAACGGCTCGTCCAATCAGCGTTTGGGTGTCATGCACAAACGGTAGAGCATCCGACAGAAAATGATAGAAGGATACCTGCTTTGACAACGCTGTTGTCCGAGATCTGTGCTGCAGGGAATCGACCACCCGCTTCCAGTACCTCAAACTTATAATTCTATGGATTGTTCAGCGTCTCGAACAATGGAGAGAAAAGAGAAATGGGTTCCTGCCTGTCGACTGTCCACGAATTCAGCCATCCCATGTCCATCAAAAACTGGCCGATACCCCTGCAGGAGGGCCTGGATGCCCTCGCTTACCAACGACCCCACTCCGTTCCGTGCCCTGCCAAGTCAGAAAGTCACCCCGGCCGACGCCAACCACCTGATGGGCCGTCCAATTGCTTCCATTCTTCTCCTTCGGTGTTCCGCTTTCCACCACATGGCCTTTTTCCACTCGTCTCCCACCACCGCACCCCCATCGAATCCATCGCCCGCGCCTGCGTCCATCGCCAGCCGCGGCAGTTCTCCGCTCATTATTATTAAACGGGGGGCAAATACATCGCCGTTCGGTCGGCCGCTGCCGGTTATCTCTCGCCGCTGCTGCCGAATCCACTCACTGCCGCCCTGCCGGCTCTAGGAACCCTGCCTTTGATGTAGCTCCCTGACTCAGCTCCCCAAAACACCCGCCTTGTCGGCCCCAAGATGTTGCGACGGCCGCCTGGCCATGTCGCTCCCCAGCGCAAGTACCTTCTGGCACTTGCCCTGATCCTCCTCCCGTGGCTCCCCCTCGCCGATGCTCAGCAGCAGCACCCGCGCCAGCCTCCAGCCCACCAGCTCCGGTCGCCCCCCGAGGACGGCCAGCACGTCGCCCCGAACCCCGCCGGCACCTCCGTGACGGGCCACCAGACGGTCGAGACCCCCCGCATCCACCAGCGCCGGAAGACGACCGTCATCGAGGAGACCGACGCCCTCCACCCCTCCAACAATAACAACAAAAACCTCATCCATGACGATGCGCGCGCCCACGCTTTAGCTCCGGACCTGTCCGTTCGAGCACCGCCTCCATCACACTACCGAGGCCCCTCCCATGGGGCCGGTCTCTCGCAGCAGGTTGCGCGGAGCCTGGAGGATTGGGAAGTGGAAGACTTTGTTCTTCTGGCGACCGTCGATGGAGACCTCTACGCCAGCGACCGCAAGACCGGGCAGGAACGCTGGCACTTCAAGGCCGACCACCCCTTGGTCGAGACCCGGCATTTCCGGACGAACCGTTCCATCCTCGACGAAGACTATGACCCCATCGACCACTACATCTGGGTCGTCGAGCCCACCCGTGACGGCGAGCTCTATCTATGGAGGCCTAACGAGAACGGGGCCGGCCTGGCCAAGATGGCCTGGACCATGAAGAAAGTGGTGGAAGAGCTCGCGCCCTATGACGACAAAGCCAATGGCGTCCTCTATCTCGGAGACAAAAAGACCACCATGGTCACGCTAAATGCGGCCACAGGTACCATCATCAAAGAATTTGGCTCCAGCGGCAGCTACGTCAACAAGGTCGAATCCGAGAGCTGCTTCAAGCCGAATGCGTTAGCAGATGGTGAAGAGGAATGCAATGACGACCGTACCATTACCCTCGGACGCACCGAGTACACCGTCGTCATCCAACGCGCTGATGGCAGCCCGATCGCATCCCTCAAGTACTCGGAGTGGGGCCCCAACACGCAGGATAACGACCTCATCCAGCAGAACCTTCTCACCAAGGACAGCCGCTACGTCACAGGACAGCACGACGGCAAAGTCTATGGCTTTGACTACGGCCGTTTCAGCGAAGAGCGGCCCCTGTTTACCAAAACACTCGCATCCCCTGTCGCTCGAGTGTTTGATGTGCTCCATCGCTGGGGAGAATCCGCGGGTATAGACCCCGAGCTCATTGTGCTGCCTCAGCCACCGCTCCCTGCCAGTGACGAGGACAGCCTGCGCCTCCGCAACGAAAAGGTCTTTATCAACCAAACGGAAGAAGGGAGCTGGTACGCCCTATCGGGAAGCCGCTATCCGCTGATTCTGTCCGCTCCGGCGGCGGCCATTCACAGCCTCGATTGGTGGAAGATCAAGGACGCTTGGGACCTTTTGAATGAAGCGCAAAAGTCCAGGGTGTTGATCGGAACCCACCACCTGCCGGATGGGCTCGGCATGGCTGATCGAACCCACAAAGAACGCTTGTTGCTGGACCCGCCCGAGAGAGTCGACATGCCCGACAGCGACAGCCCCAGGTTGCTCCCCCCACCTCAGCCGGAACCGAGTAGGATCTTTGAGACGGCAAAGAGGTTGCCCGGGCTCGCCGCGATCAAGGTGTTTGACCTTATCAGCAACCCTGCTGCCATTATCCTCTTCTTTGTCGCCCTGTGGCTCCTCTACAAGGACAGGGTTCTGAGTTTTGATCGGAAGTCGTGGGCCAAAAAAGCCGGCATCTTGGCGCCGCAGATCGAGGTCAACCCCACAGTTTCGAGCCCGCCGGCTCCTCCTCCGGCGGAACAACCCGTCCCTGTCGCTGCCGAAACTGAGGAACCAAGGGCAGAAGTGGCACCGCCCGATGCGGTTCCCGTTGAAGCACCCGAGGAGCCTGTTCCGGCCGATCCGCTCGCAAGCCGAGAACCGGCTCCAGTTGTGACGTTTGTTGAACCCCCCGAAGTTGTTGCCAAGCCCGAGGCTGAAGGAACCGAAAATGGCACATCTGGCGAAGTTGTCAAGAAAAAGAAGGGGCACAGGGGCCGCCGAGGAGGCGTCAAGCACCGAAAGGGCAACAAGGACAAGCGTGAGGGTTCTCAATCCCGCGACGACGACCCGCCCCAGGAGTCTGTCGAGGACGTCGTCAACAAGGCTAAGACGCTTGTTCGCGAGCCCAAGCTCGAGCCGGACATCATCACAGTGTCTGGAGATGGCGATGAGGTCTCGGGCCACATCCTCAAGATGGGGAGTCTCGAGGTCAACGAGGCCGAGCAACTGGGCACGGGAAGCAACGGCACGATTGTCTTTGCCGGAAAGTGGGACGGCCGCGATGTCGCCGTGAAGCGTATGCTGGTGCAGTTCAACGAGATTGCCAGCCAGGAGACGAGGTTGTTGCGGGAGAGTGACGATCACCCGAATGGTAAGTCGGCTGTCTCAAGTCATAAGCCATACGCTAACAGCAACAGTCATCCGCTACTACGCCCAACAAGAGCGCGCCGCGTTTTTGTACATCGCCCTCGAGCTCTGCCAAGCTTCGCTTGCCGACATTGTCCAGAAGCCGCACTTCTTCCGCGAGCTGGCCCAGGCGGGCGAGCGCGATATGCCAGCTGTCCTGTACCAGATTGCCAATGGCCTGAGCCATCTGCACAGCCTGCGCATCGTTCACCGCGATCTCAAGCCGCAGAATATCCTGGTCAACATGGGCAAGGACGGCCGGCCTCGCGTTCTCGTCTCCGACTTTGGCCTGTGCAAGAAGCTGGAAGGCGGACAGTCGTCGTTTGGCGCAACTACTGCCCACGCCGCGGGAACTACTGGTTGGCGCGCGCCCGAGCTCTTGATCGACGACGACGCACCGATCCCCACGACCATGACGCTCACCGACCCGGGCTCGAGTCTGCACAGCGGGTCAGGCATGGGCCCCGAGGGAAGCGGACCGCACAGTCGTCGTGTGACGCGGGCTATCGACATCTTCTCGCTCGGCCTCGTCTTCTTCTACGTCTTGACGCGCGGCAGCCATCCCTTTGACTGCGGCGACCGCTTCATGCGCGAGGTCAACATCCGCAAGGGCAACTACAGTCTCGACCTGCTCGACATGCTCGGCGACTTTGCGTACGAGGCCCGCGACCTCATCAGCAGCATGCTCCAGGCCAGCCCCAAGCAGCGCCCCTCGGCCCGCGAGGTCATGTCGCACCCTTTTTTCTGGAGCTCCAAGAAGCGTCTCTCCTTCTTGTGCGACGTCTCGGACCACTTTGAGAAGGAGCCGCGCGACCCGCCGTCCCACGCCCTCGCCCACCTCGAAAAATTCGCCCCCGAGGTCGTGCATGGCGATTTCCTCAAGCAGCTGCCGCGCGAGTTTGTCGAGAGCCTGGGCAAGCAGCGCAAGTACACGGGCACGCGCATGCTGGACCTGCTGCGCGCGCTGCGCAACAAGCGGAACCACTACGAGGACATGTCGGACTCGCTCAAGAAGACGGTCGGGTCGCTGCCGGACGGGTACCTGGTCTTTTGGACGACGCGGTTTTCGAACTTGTTGATTGTGTGCTGGAATGTCGTGTATGATTTGCGCTTGGAAGGGACGGATCGGTTTAGGGAGTATTATGAGCCTGCGCAGGCGGCGGGGGTGCTTTGAGTGTGGATGGCGAGGTGGGTGGGTTTGTAGATTGGGAAGAGGGTTTGAAGCGGTTTGGTTTTGGTTTTCTTTGTTTACTTGGTATTTCCTAGTTATCAGGCTTTGGATGGTTGTTTCGTTTGATGTAGTGTTTCTTCGAGTGCGCGTGTGTCTGATAGGTATCTGTGGTCAAGTTATCTTGTTGTCTTTTACGGCCGAACTTGTATGTTTTGTATGACTGCTGTCTTATCGTCGCGAACTGCTTCTGGTTGCCAGTGGGCGTAATCATCCTTTTCTTTGGTGACCTATGTATGTAGGATCTCAGTCGTTTTAAGTAGGCATCTCAACTTCTTAGGCTCGAAATACCGAGAATATGGGGTATGAGATACACCATTATTCCTCCTACCCATTGCAAAATTTCACAATAGCCCAGCTTTGCCTACCCCAGCATAGAGACTTGTCTGCTTATCGTCGCTTAGGACTCAACGTTGACTCTACTGTAGATTATGAGCACTAAGCGCATCGCTGTCTCAATTAAAGATTGGATTAGCTTTAATAAAACTCTAGTGTTTCCCCATCTTGTAGAGGGTCAGATAATTCAGTCAAGAAAGGGTACTGTACCCGCACTGCCTGGGCAAACAGCATCAAAGAAACCAACTCCCATCTTGTTGTGTCTCTGGTGTAGATGATAAGTTAAGCAAGCACCGAAGAAGAGCTGGAGAATAGGTAGAGATCATTTTTCCGTAACATTTTCCCAAACTACCTGATTCTAGTACATACTAGATAGGCTTCACACACACAGACAAACAACCGTACATTTGCTGCTCTTGTTCCCATGGACTTGCTCCGTACCAGGTATACAACCCCCCGCCAGCACTGCTTCGCGTCATCTTTCCGTTACAACCTTCTCAATCTCCTCGGCCTGATTCCCTCTCCATTTGGCAACAGTACTCGGCTAACGCTGCCAACCGAACTATGCACCACCTGCTCTGAACAACCCCGAAAATCACCCCCAATGAACAAGAACCTGCTTCTTATTCTTCTTCTTCCCACCCCCACCCTGCTGCTGCTCACCCTCCCCACCCTCCCCAGCACCCTGCGCCTGTCCCGATCCACTACCCCCATCACCCCCACCACCACCCCAACTGAACCCCGTCTCCCTCGGCGCCGCAAACCCCCAGTCCCTCCTTACCATACCACCCCCACCATAAAACGCACGCGACTGTGGCTTTGGCGCGGCAGGCAACGCGGGGAAAGCGTCTTCGCTGGGTTTCTTGCCCGGTCCGCCCCTTGACGGGGCAGATTGGGTATTGCTGCTGCTGCCGCTACCTGTGCCGCCGATCCAGCTTGGCTGGTGTGGTTGTTGTTGTTGCTGCTGTCCGCGGGAGGTAGGTCCCGGGAGAGCGGGGAACGAGGCGGTGGAGGCGGTTACGACGGGCCTGGACGGGCCGGCAGATGGCGCGTTGCTGCTGATGGAGGAGGCCATGGAGATAACGCTGCCTGCGACGCTGCCGCGGCGGGTGCTGTTCTTGAGCTTGAGCACGCGGGTCGAGTGGCGGTTGGCGGCGGCCTGGGAGGCGGGGGTCTGGGCGTTGGGGTTGGTTGAGCCCGAGGCGGCGGCGGCCCAGCCGGTTGTCGAGGTGGTCGCGCCGTGCATGCCGCTGAGACTCGGCAGCGACGGGTAGTCCTCGTTGATGGCGCGCCAGTTTTGCCATGCCTTACGCAGGGCCTCGGCCTTTTTCTTGTCCTCGAAGAGGTCGGCGACTTCACGGACGAGCGTGCCGAGGGCGTTGGCCGAGGTTTCGGAAAAGAGGGTGAAGAAGGCGTCGATTAGCTGCTCGGGCTTCATGGAGCCTTTATTGTAGGTCGAAATATGGGAGCGGAAGGTGGCCATCTTGGCGGCGTCGCTGCCGAGGAGGTTGGAGGCACGCTCGACGACCGCGCCGTGCCGTGTCAGGCTGGCGCGCTGCTCTGGTGTGAGAGAGGAGAGGTCCGAGATGCTGAGGCTTTCCATCGTGTCGATGATCGGTTGTCCAGCCGATGCTCTTGGCGGCTGAGACTGTGGTACTGGGCGAGCAGGACCGGAAGGTGGTGGTTGACTCGCACTTGTTTGCAACGCCATTTGCCGCTGGAAGGCAAGCTCGTCTCGCCTCAAGGGTTGGGCTGAACTGACGGGCAGCGATTCCGCGTTCGGATCCGGACCACGTCTCCGCTGCTGATCCCTCCCACCACCACCTCTCCTCTCCTGCTCATACCGCTGCCGCAAGTCAAAGTTGGACAGGTCGACCGTCCGCGCATCCCTCCCCTTTGCTAGCGTACCACCGTGCTCGGCAAGCTGATGTGCCTTGAGATCCATCTCGGACTCAAATACCACAAACTTCTTCTCGAGGCACTCGCGGTCCATGCAAATGTAATGGTCCTTCTTGAAGTGCTCCTCCAGCTTATTGTAGTCGAGATAGTAGTGTGGTTGTCTCGAGTCTCTCCGGTCACAGATGAAACACCGCTCGTGCTTATCCCGGCAGTGCTCGTACAGCTTGTCGTTATCGTAGAACCGCGCCCCGCAGAAACCGCAGAGCGGATGGCCGCGGAAACCCGTCTGGTCGACGGCGCCGGGCTTGTCATCACCGTGACGCATGTGCTCGGTCAACTCCTTGTCGGCAAACATTTCGTGCTCGTGCGTAAAGACCTTTTTGTTCCTCGTGCACAGATCGCACATCTTTTTGTTGTGGGTGGAGCGGACATGGCGATGTAGATCGGGCCAGCCGAGGCCGGCAAAGTCGCATTCGGCATCCGGACAGTTGTATCGGAGGAGCAGAACCGTGTCGCCTACGATATCCTCGCCAGCATACCGAATGCCGATATTATCGTCGGTGCTTGTGATCTCGGCGTCGGTGTACTCCTCGAACCGCTTGGCTCCGTCGTCTGTGAAGATGACAAAGGGCGCGGGTGTCTAGACAGTCAGCCAAGCAGCCCGTTCGACTGTATATTTGCTACTCACCCGGCAATGGGGGCAGTCTTTGCTCTTATAAAGCGCCCTCAATCGCAGCGCACAAATGTGGCATGTGATGTGGTTGCAGGGAGCGACCGAGTGGTGGCTGATGGGGTTGGCGCAGATGAAGCAGACCTCGACATCGCCGTCGGGCCCCTCGTCCTGCGTGTCCTTCTTGACTTTGAAGTGTAACGATTTACCGGCCTGTGCGGGTTTTGCATCTTCGGATCCGGGCTCAGCCGGGGTATTTTGCGCGTCATGGTGTGCCCCGCCTCTGCCCCTCCCTCTGCCGCGGGAACCATCACCACCCCGGCCGCGCCCTCGTCCGCGACCTCTGCCCCTTCCTCTGTGGCCGTCGCCTCGGGGTCCTGAAGGTGGGGCTTGGGAGTCGCCCCCAGTTGCTGGTGCACCTGTGCCAGTCGAAGCCATGCCGGGTCGGTATCGATCGGTTCGCTCGTCAAAAAAGGAATTGATGGTCGTCGATTTTTTGGGTTGCGGAATTGCGGAATCGTACTTAAGGGTTCACGAGAAGCGATCTCTTGGACTTGTTAGATTCAGCTGGTGGGGATACAACATTCCTGGACTAGAACCACCGACCCCAAGAAGCTGCGCGAACGGCGGGTAATTCTTCACGCGAGAATTGTTTCGAGTGCTCGTTTGCACCGGCGACGTTAACCCAATGGTGGGGTCGGATCCCGGGGAGCTCCAGATATTTAATCAGCGAGTGGAACCTGCTAGGCCCCGCAGGAAGTGGGGGACGAGGCGGATCTAGCCGGATTTATTTGCAGGGCACGCCGCATGTGTCATCTGGCTTGGCTCCCTCGTTGGTCAGCCTTCCCTCTTTGGAACTCGGCTGACAATGGCTCATTGAGAGTCATACCGCGCCTCAATGCAATCACACTGCCACGCCTTGCTCAAAGGCGGGTAATGAACTCATATCTAGGCCTCCACGGACCAGAAGAAACCTCGACATAATTGAACTCACTCATGCCAACAATTCAAACTGATATCTTCGTCGATTGCTTCGATAGACTAGACTCAGCTGCCTCAGCCCGCCTCTCCCTCGCCCGCGTATGTACATGCAACGCTGTCTGATCCCAAGCCCTTTTTGCCTCAGCCCGCCCGGGCCATCCCAAGATAGAGTAAAAACTACACAATACAAAATACCAGATGCTATGCTAAAAGGGAGTCAAAACGATCCACTTCCTGAGAAAATATCTCTCCCCTCCGTCGCCGCCAGCCTCGCAGCGTCTTTCCCATGCGCGCGGGATCAAGGGCCCCGCCTGACCGAACGGATCTGAGAAATTACGCGAAATCAGTATAAAATGGGGAGAGATAGAAATGCAGACGGGGAGACAGCCAGAGCTGCAGGACGTCGTTTGGGTCTGTCCAACCGGGAGCCTCCATGTGATGTCCAGTAGTCGGACAGCACCGCGTCGGTTGCAACCCCGGATCGCAAGGCCCAAGAATATCCTGCGCGTGGGTGGGGAAATCAGTCCAATAACCAGACGCCCGCCGTGTTAGCCGACCAAACCAAAGAGAGGAGGCATAAAAAGCCCCATGATCCCCGAGCCAAGTGAAGTGTCCCGAGACGCCATGTACGCCTAGCCCATATCCAGTTCCTCACTCGTCGATCGGGTAGAGCTGGCTTCCGAGGAGCTTGTTCATCGAAAACATGTTAATCTTGTCCTGCTTGAACACGGCCTGTAACTTGTCGTCGCAGAGGATCTGCCGCTTGTCGTTGGGGTCTTGGAGCTCGTTGCCCTTGATGTAGTCCCAGAGCTTCTTGACCACTTGGGGACGGGACAGCTGGTTCGGTCAGCCAACCCGGTATCACCCCTGCAAACAGACCGATTTGTTTGATACATACCTGGCTCTCCCCGCAGATATCGGCCAGCGGATAGCTGAGGTTGAAGGGCTTCTGGAATCCGCCACCTGCCTTGCGCTTCGGCTTCTCACCCACTTCAGAATCCTCGGCATTGCTGTCGTCATCGTCGGAGCGCACCCGCTTGGCGCTCTTCTTCTTGGCCGCCTTGGGCTTCGCCTTGGTCTTAGGCTTCGCCGTGCCCGCGCCGCGAGTCACTCGGCCGCGCGAGAGCCTGTTCTCCTGTGCTTGCAGCTCAGCGGCCAGGCGCGCATCGGCATCCTCGCTCGAGCTCTCGCGCTTTTGCTTCTTGGGAGCCGGGGGCAACGACACTTGAATCTCGCCATCGGCACCGGTATCGTCTGCGTCGTCGGACGGCGAGTGGCCGTTGGCCTCGTGTTCGGGGAACGGCTCGGCGGCGTCGCCAGACGTGGGCGTGGGTATCGCTTGAGTATCCCCGGCAGATATGGCGTCGAAGCGAGCCTCGATTAGGTTTTTGATGGCATTCTGTTTGGTTGGAAAGGGTCAGCAGGTAGCCGGGATAAAAGCGTAGGATGATACGCACCTTCTGATCACTGAGGTCCTTGTCGATTGCTTCCTCTAGGCCCTGCCGGATCTTTTTCCGCGTCACCGTCTGCAGATCGGCCGCCGCAAGGATGCCATCGATGATGCGGGTGTAGGATTCCCTCTCGTTGTCAGTCACTGCAGAGGATCAGCAAACCGCCAGAGACGTGTCGCGCGAGACAGCCTACGTGGGGTAGTCATGTTGCCGAGGCGGCCGGTCGCATCAATTAGAACTATGGTAAGTCGTGCGTTTGTTGCAGCTCTTCGAACACTGGGTGACGTGGGCGCAGTCCAAGAAAAGGAACGGATGACAGACGCGAGAAGAGGGAATATCGGGGGTTGAAGGAGGTTGAAGCTAAGGATCGGACGCGGCGCTGATCCAACGACTCGAATGCGTGTTGAACTGTCCGGTTGGTTGCGCAGGCCGCGGGGTGTGGAAGAAAGAAGTCAAGAAGCCAAGAAGCGATCAGATGTCGCGGGCGCGCGACGAAAGGCGACCACTAAGTGGAGCCAATCGGCTGCTGTTTGAGTTGGGCCCCAAAGAAGAACGGAATGCACCCCGGTAAGAAGATGGGAGGAATCGATACGAAGGAAACAGGGTTATCCGAAACCAAGGACCAAAGCGAACCAAACTATCCGTTCGAGGTTGAGTCCAAGGTTTGAGGTTGGTTCGCAGGTTCGCAGTGGTACAACGAAGCAACGCCTGTTGGATTGCGGCGAACGAACGAGGCGCGTGGCTGGAAGGTGGGGAGCTCTGGCGTGCTCCCTTATCCAATCAATTCTCCAAATTGCAACGGCATTTCTGACTGGGCGTCGGCAGGATGCACGTGATGTCGCTGTGGTGGTGGGGTGATGCAACCAGTTGTCTCCACATTGCGAGTTAAGCCAAACTCAGAACCAACATCACCTCTTCAACATGAACTGCTATGGTGCCATAGAGTTGTGGCGTTGAAGCCAAACAACCTGGGAATGGCCTGGTTCCAACTAATACTAGATCATATATTCTCATCCATCAACCATATCATATCATTTGGCATGAAAGTCGCATCAACATGATCGGCTAATTCTCCGCCCGGCGCTTGTTTCGAGCGGAGTGTCCCGCATTCCCGCGCTTCCCGCAACCGATCCCCAGCTTCCAAGAAAATAACCGCCAGCGACATCCCTGACGCTGACGTGCATGCTGACAGCCCCCTACTGTGTATCACCATTACTCTATCATCAGAATCACTCAAACACATCGTGAACTCCATGGCCCCATGTACATTGAAACGTACCGTGATAACCCTCTTTAACATGCAGGACTCAACTCCTCTACCAGGGCTGCAGGCCCTACACGCATTATGTGGCGTTGGACTTGACCAAAATGTCTTCATGCAGGGTTCGCATGTCGGAAGGTAGTAATCCCGCCCATCGAACTTTCTCCCAAGTTGTAGCTTAGGGATGGGGCTGCCACCTCGTTTATGGCTTGGTCACACGAGTGAATGTGTTGTTCAGGAGAGTGTGAAGAGCGGAGCAATGGCAGGTGAACCATGGTGAATGTTCAAGACATCTTGATCCTTCAACTGTCAAGTGTAAACAGAGTGACGGACCAACGAGAGATGTACAAAAGAGCAGAGAGATGGATGCGATTACATGCTAGTTGTATTCTAACCCAACCCCTGGCCGTGCCCCTTTCCCACCCTCCGCCGAATCACCTCCAAAGGCACGCACTAATAAAGACACATACAACCCATACTGTCCAACTTGCTTCGCTCCTCCTCAGACATACCCAAAACCGAATTGACCTTGTCCAAGATCAGATCGTATCCTTCATAGAAGCCGTAAGGATGGTCAATCTGGCCATCCTGGCCAGTGCGGAGCTCCCAATCCGTGTCTCGTAGTTTACACCCCAACCCGACCACCTGCTGAGGGTTCGCGTCTATGTATGGTCGATTATCTTTCCAGTCGTGCCAAACCCCAGGTTGAAACGACGGAACAGTGCAATGCTCGGGGCCGAGGCTCTCTATGCGTCGCTGTATGGCCTCTTGATAGCGACTATCGCTGCTCCACTCTGCCTCTTTCATTGTGTAGCCGTCAGGTGCCAAGCAGGGGTCCGAGTCCATGATTTCGTCGAATACGTCCTGGTAGTTCGCCGCAACACTCGCACGCAGGCATTGCTGGCGCATGGCAGGCCTTGCCTTGGCCAGCTTGGAAATATTTTCCCGTGTGGGATATCGCGGGTACCAGATCCAGTAGGGTAGCTCGTCGTCGGGGACGGCAGAGGGGTCCAGGAGGTGCGAGATGGAGCCGTCCATGACGTGGCGCGCATGGATGGCGCGCCACAGCCTCCCGCGCTCATCATCATCAAGTTTGAGCGATTCGATGACGTCTGGGGACTGGGCGAGCCAGGCGGCCATGGCAGTGCTATGGTAGCAACCACGGACGAGGCAGAGGTCCTCCGAGCGCACCCGAAATTGGCGGCGCAATCGAGCGTAGCGGTCGACGTCTCCATTTGCGGCAGCATAAAGAATGAGGAGGGTCTTATTCATGCTCGGTAAGTCAAGTGGAAGTGGTTTTTTGAACAGTGCCAGCTCTTCGGCGTTTAACTCCGGGGGGTCCCAGTGTGTTGCCTCCTCAGCGACGTTCCAGTCCTCGGCGATGTTGAAGCCCTTTGGGAATCCGCTCCAGGGCCCCGGCCGGGTACGCAACTCATCGTGATAGAATTTCCGGCGGATTCCCAAAGACGCTACCACGGCCGTATCGGCGTTGAGGAACGCAGGGGCCGCGGGCCTGTCGAGACTGATGGTTCGCGTGTAGTCGTCCATGACGCGGTGCCGCATGGGGGCCGCCATAATCTCCGCAAAGATTGCCTGGGCGCCGGGATTTGTGCAGTTTTCTCTTGCCTCTTCGGCAATGGACACTTCGGGTAAGAGATTGAGCTCACGGTACAGCCGGCCATAACCGGCGACGGCACAGGCGCGGCCGACCTGGTAGCACATGCCCGGGTAACGCTGCGCCAGCGTCCGATATGTCTCTTCTTTTGCGACTTTGGGGTACCAGATGCAGTACGGATACGTTTCCATCCGCATGGCGTCCTCGTGCGGAACTTGGTCGTGCATGATCAAACTCGCGTTGCGTGCGCGGGCAAAGACTTCCTGACCTGGAAGCGCTGCCAACTCAACAACCTCGGGCGACCGCGCAAAGGCGATGTGACGGCGAATACCGCCCACGACGCATGTGCGCATCACCGCAAGACCAAGGTTTAAAGGCATTCGCTCGCCACGCAGGGCCGCGCGACATTCGTCGGCATCGTAGGCGTTGCGCTCAAGGCGTTGCGACATGCTGGGACTCTCCGCGACGGGCCTATATCGCATCCTCCCAAGTTGCCGATCTGTCCCGGGATTGGCGTTACGGTTTTCGAAGATGGGATGAGCAGCTCCAGCGCAGTGACGGGATTTTGTGACGGTGTGGCTACTCCGACTCGGGCAAGTCAGCCACGCGGACAATGTCGGCACCGTTGGGGAGCGTTGCAGCAGGAGGCGCAGGCTTGGAGAGACGCGAACAATGGAGCTAACCATGGCGACTCGAGGCTCTGGATTGTCATTGTCAATTTTCAGAGTTGGATTTCCCACTGACGCCGGGAGTTATGGAACATGGGAAGGTCAGGTGCTCTTTGCCAGATTCCAGAATCCACAATTTTTGGGATCGCCGAGGCTGGGTACCGTACCTGGTATGTACAGGTATGGTACAGTACCTAAGGTACCTAGGTCAAGATGGGACCGACCAGGTACCAGCGTTGCAGCCAAACAGGTCGTGCCCCAGTTCCCCACTTCTTCAAAAGCCGCGGCGGCTTCCTCCAATCTTTTAAAACCAGAATGAAACCTTAGTTTGGACCGGTGGGGACTGCCAGATTGGGGTGATAAACCGGTTCGAGACCGGTAAAGCATTCTGGGTAAGCCCTAGAGAGCCGGTCCTCGGGAATCTCATCTTAGAGGGCCAAACGAGGCCCGGCCGATTGTGGTACGAGTCGAAGTACCTAGGTACCTGGTACCTGGGAACTCCAAGGGTCTGGAGCCATTGTCAATGTCTGATTGAGGCTCAGGAATCACGGCCGAGGCCGCCAAGCCTGCTGCCATGTTCCACCGTGGTCTAATTTGCTTACAATGACCCATCTCGGCTTGTTTTAGTTTCGTCGCATGTCGGGGTGTGTGACCATGTCATCCAGCAGATGTCGCCTCGGCTTGAGCAAGCCCATCCGCCAACCTCCAACGAGTCCAGGAACCCCCAGTCGTATCTTAGCACACTGTATTCAGATTTGGTGAACTTGTTCGTTACGCTCCGCGGCTGGACATGCACGCCGGAGAGATTAGGTAGGCACCCAGGCACCTAGATATCTATTACCACTCTGCCTCCGTCTCCCATGCAGCTGGTTCCAAAGTCCCATGTCTCCCCTACAGTTTCTCTTCATATTCCCTTGGAATATTACCGTCAGGTGCCGTGTCATCCCTTCCCACTCTCTCTTCTTCCTCTCCCCCTCTCTTCACCTCATCCTAACCCACCCTCGCTTGAACACATTCACCCACTGAGCTCCGTCATACGATGCAACTTCGTCACCTTTGGTGGCTTACAGCCGCCCTCTTCTTCTTCCTGGGACTTGGGTCGAACTTCGGGGCTCAGGCGCGGGGGCCCGCAGGGGCTTATGAACTCGCCCACAGGTATTTTGGCGCCTTCAGGGGCTTGGTGAAAACCTATGGTCCGGGACAGACCAGATACCTTCCCAAGGCCGCGACCGTTCAGGGCTCGCACAAGGACGGTGGCTTGAACTTCATCGAATTTGCAAAGCTGGTCAGCGGCAAGGACATCCCTGATAAGCTTATCCCAAAGGATTTCGACCTCGACAACCCAGACCCGCACAAAGCAGCGAACTTGCTCATGAAAGCCGGGCTTACCGGCACAATCCAGACGTCAAAACTTGTGCCGAAGGGGATTTTTACAAAACCCACTCCAGGCTGGATCGAGACCATCCAATACGAGTCGAAGATTGTCAACGAGGGTAGGTGTGCTTCAGTTTGTTTTGCGTTTCCGACAAGTTCTTTTTGTGCCTGCCATACATGAATGAGGTGTCAGGTGCTAACGCTCGTTTCAGTCAAACGGACCCAAATCAAAAACGGCCAGCGCAAAGATTGGGACGACACAGAGAAGAAGCTCAGAACTTGCACGTCCGAAATCCTCCTCCTGCGGCGGTCAGACATAGCGGCCCATACGGTTGCGACTCTGGAAAAGGAGTTGGGTGTGAAAATTGTGGTCACCGAGGAGCCATATTCGCGTGACCCCAACGGCCAGAAGAAGATTGTCACCATTGAACCGAAAAAAACCATCGAAGCTGCTCAGCGACAGGGGGTCACGATTACCAGGGACCGAGTCGATGTTGCTATAAAGAAGCACGTGCAGCCGCCGGAAGAGGGGGAAAGTGACTCAGGATATCGACATCAACAAGTTGTGGAGGCGGTGGCAGCGTCTGACGGGGACCTTGGTAAAGTTTGCGAGTAAGAGGGTTTTCCCTCACGAAATATAGAGGTCCTGTGGTTTAGCAAGCAGAGGGCTTGGAAGTTTGGCTGTGTCAACTCTCTTGAGCTTCCATGCCCTCGGTTTCCCAATGGCAATTGCAAATAATTGCGCACAATTGAAAAAAGGTCGAAGTCCCGTCGTTCACCATGGGCATTGGCAGCAAGCCTGGAAGACCTCACGTTGATCCTTTTCGTTTGTTATTGCATCATGCATGTCCCAACATCCGGGGGCTCCAGGACCACATAACTCGCCATGCCAAAAGTCTCGTTTTCTTGAATGAACCTGGAATTGTGGAATAATCATGTTGGGTGCTCGGCCCTGGTCCCTGGTGCTGCATTTTTCGTCGAGAGGACCTGTCTCGTATCTTTCGAGGCCGGCCGGTCCTCGTCGCTGGACCCGAGGCCCGGGGTTCTCGACCGGGACCTCGGAAAGTCGGGGAAACCGGAAGCCCCAAGCCCCACAGCGACAGGCCTGACCGGGGCGGGGACCAACAGCTCGTTCCACAGTGCACAGTGCAGTATTCTGTACTCCGTACGGAGGCAGCAGTGTGGACATGACTGACCCCCTGCGCAGAGAGAAGGTGCTGCCCATATTTTGTACCTTCGTACCTCCGGCGACCCCACCTCTCAGGATGCCATCTAAGGTTCCAGGTTACCATCCATTTCTGTCATACGTAAGGTATCTGTCTCTCGGGAGTTTACTAGGCCGCAAGTGGTTTTCCGATAACTATCCGGAACCTTGCCGGGATTCCTTCCGGTGGAATCGCAAATAGGACCAGGCCGGCAGGGACTGATTTACATCTAATTTCGGAGTCAAGTTCCATGAAATGGTACCGCCAAAGTTACAAGTGTCCACCGAGGGCATCGAAGCCGCGGTAGATGTTCGTGGACTGAATACCTTCCAAGGTACCTACCTACCTTAGGTAGGTACCTTGTACTTGCGGTACGTGCCTGTCTGAGATCTCGCTTCTGGATTGTGGCTTTTGCTTGCTGGGTGACCGGGACCATGAGGGACCCTCTTCTGGGCCGACTCTTACCTCCATGTCCCGTAGTCTCGGTGGAAGCAAGACTGCAAAACGCCATATATCGGGGGGCGGTCATTGAAAAGCCCCAGTTGTGTGGCCCTCAGGTATCGCCATTCATACCAGACTGCGAAGCCCACGCTCATTCAAAATCACCGGCTCATTTCTTCTGACACTGGCATTGCGAGTTGTCATTGTATTCTTGCCCCCCTTCTGACCTTCTGGGCTTTTCTCTGGGCGCTTGGTCGTACCTTCCTTCCTGTTGTGCCTTTCAAGATGAAAAGCCAACAGCGCTCTTTCCGCTCCCTCTTTACCCTCCTTCTCGGCTTTGCAACCGATGGAGCAGTAAATGGCGAAAAAGTCGGCATGCAATCAGGCGAATTGTTGTACAATGTCCAGCTTCAGTTTTGCCCACAGTCGTGCGAGTTCACCGGCCCTGACCCGGCCAACTAGACCAGCTATCACGACCCGGCCGAGCTGACGCTCTGCAAGCAGACTGTACTGTTCACTTTGAATGTGCAGAACCTGATCTCTGACCCTGAGGCGCACGTTTTGATAAAAGCCTGCAGCGCCGAGGGGGGCGGGCCGCGCATGACAACGGGCGAGTTCATCGGTCTCTATCCCGATACCTACGACACTAACGCCACCGTGCTACCGCCGTCGACACTTGACGCGCGGCAGAGCGTGTCTACAACTGGCAACCTAACGACACTCTCTTCCTGTGGCGCCATCTCCAAGAAGACCACCGTCCCCGTGCATATGGCCTGGTCTGGGTCTCCCGCAGGGGAAGCTCACCACATCTCTGCTGCCGCTGCCGAGTTGGCTCGCTATTTCCGAAACAGCGCCAGCTGTGGCACCACAATCATGTTTGCATACGCAGGCGACGCCATCCTCGGTGCTCATGCTGGTGGAGATCTTGTCAAGTCGAGTGCCGCAAACCTGATTGACAAGGCCAAAGCCCAACTCGACTCCAATCTCCCTGGCCAACTCTCCCTGCAGGTGTGCCCAAGCACCTCTGGCAATGGCACCATCAGCTCTCCCTTTGGCATTTTTGCTGATCTGCGCGGCGACGTCGCGGCCGTGCAGACTGCACTGCGCACTTGGGCCAACGGGGACTGTCTGGACACGGCCGACCTTGCTAGCAGCGCGCACAGCCCGGCTTCCACCGTCGACGTTTCTGTCTTGACATCTCCATTCGACAACTCCAATGTTAGCCGCAATGTCACGGTCCCAAGGCTCGGTGTTCGAGCCGACTGCCGTGTCGTCCAGGTCGTCTCTGGTGACAGCTGCGCATCGCTTGCCACAAAGTGCGGCATCTCGGGCAACGACTTCACCAAGTACAACAGCTACAACAGCAAGCTTTGTTCCACCCTGAAGGTAAAGCAATATGTCTGTTGCAGTTCGGGTACTCTGCCAGACATGAGGCCGAAGCCCAACCCGGACGGTACCTGCCGGGCATACACGGTGCAAAAGAACGATGGCTGCTGGGCAATTGCCGACAGTTTCGGCATTACCCAGAATTCCATTGAGCAGTTCAACAAACAGACCTGGGGCTGGGCCGGATGCGCCTCCTTGATGCAGAATCAAGTCATATGCATCAGCTCGGGAGTCCCACCCATGCCATCCCAAGATTCCACCATGATATGGTATGTCGCTTGCTCCTCCCTCTCTCCCGAGGCTCTCGCTGAGGCGCCAAAGTACTGACAACGCTTGTGAGCAGTGGCCCGCAAGTGGTGGGCACGAAGCGGCCTGCCAAATGGTCAGACATTACCAATCTGAACCCCTGCCCCTTGAATGCTTGTTGCAATATTTGGGGCCAGTGTGGCACGACCAAGGAATTTTGCACCCCATCTCCAGCCAAGACCGGGGCCCCGGGCACAGCGTTACCGGGCACCAACGGCTGCATCTCGAACTGTGGGACCGGCATTGTCAACAACTCAGAGAAACCAGCCTCGTTTTCTCGTGTGGGCTATTTTGAGGCGTGGAATGGTGAACGCCCTTGCCTCAATATGGACATCTCACAATTCGACACGGGTTACTACACCCATGTTCACTTTGCCTTCGCCACCATCACCCCTGACTTCAAGGTCAACATCAGCGGCGTGGAAGACCAGTTCAACAAGATGAAGAAGCTGGATATGAAGGGAACCAAGAAAATCCTGAGTTTCGGTGGCTGGTCCTTCAGCACCTCCCAGGACAGTTACCCTATTTTCCGCAACAGCGTCACCCCGGCGAACCGGGTGGCCTTCGCTGAAAATGCTGTGCAATTCCTCAAAGGTAATAAGAGTACCCCTTCCCGCCCCCCACTCTTCCCGCCTCTTATTTGCCGAACCGCGCTCACACGCTGCCGCGCTCTGTCTAGACAACAACCTAGACGGGCTGGACTTTGACTGGGAGTACCCCGGTGCTATCGACATTCCTGAGATCGACCCGGGTACCCCGGAGGAAGGCGACAACTATCTTGCCTTTCTGCAGGTGGTTCGCAACCGGCTGCCGGCCGGAAAGACCCTCTCCATCGCCATTCCCGCCAGCTTCTGGTACCTCCGAGGCTTCCCCATCGCCAAGATGGCCAAGGTGGTCGATTACTTCATCTACATGACGTACGACTTGCATGGCCAGTGGGATTACAACAACAAATGGTCGAACCCGGGCTGCCCAAAGGGTAACTGTTTGAGGAGCCACGTCAACTACACCGAGACGGAGAATGCGTTGAGCATGGTGACCAAAGCCGGCGTACCGTCTAAGCAGATTATGGTTGGCATAACAAGCTACGGGAGAAGTTTCAAGATGGCGGATCCCAAATGCACAGGCCCAATGTGCGAATTCTTAAGCGGTGGAAAACCCTGGGTGAGCGTGGCGGAGCCCGGCCTGTGCACTAACACGAGCGGCTACATTTCCGATGCCGAACTTCGCTCCATCCAACAGGCTGCCCTCGAGACGGGCGAGGACGGTGAGGTGAAGTTGTGGCATGACTTTTCCAGCAACTCGGACATCATGACGTGGAACGGCAACTGGGTAGCCTACATGAGCCCGGTTACGAAAAAGACGCGCACTGAGTGGGTCAAGGGGATCAACTTTGGCGGCATCTCAGACTGGGCTGTCGATCTGAAACGATTTCACGCCCCGCCTGGCCAGCCGGACGACGAAGACGATGTTGAGAGTGGCGGGGTCGTCACGCCGTGCACGGCGGATTATGCGGACCTTGATGCCATTTCCAACGATCGAGCCAACATCCCTACCCACTGCTGGGGACAGTACATCCTCAGGTCACTCTCTTCGGAACTTGACGACGTCATCACCAAATATTACACGGTGGTTGACGATTACGACGGCAAATTTGGCTACTACGCCGAGTACATCAATGACCTCGTCGACCCTCAACTCCAGACATGGATGTCTCAGCGCCCTAGCGAAGAAACGGACCAGGCGAATATCAAGTCCAAGGGGAACCGCTTCTTTGACTGCAAGTACAAAGATTTGGGCGCCCAACAGTGGGAGTACGAGGGCCCTTGCCCGGTGCCCGAGAGTTATCTCCCCGCTTCTTGGGAGAGCGTGAGCTATACCATTGAATTCACGCTGCGCGACAAGGACGGCTTTGAGAAGGCACTGCAAAACGAGCTTGGCATGGGCGCCGATTGGATCAAGTGGGGAACCTATGATCCGGGCTTCAAGTGCCCGAACGCGGGCCACAGCGACGACGTCTGCGAGAAGGTCTGGAAGCGCCACATCAACTTCCCCATGAAGGCCGACAGCATCAAGGTCCCCAACCCCAAGGACGTCATGACAACAGCAATGTCCAACATCACGGTGCTAAAAACCCAAATTCTCGCGGCTTACTTGGCGGTGGGAATCAGCGTCTACGACGGCGACGAGATCGATGCGGTCCAAGCGCTGTCAACGCCCGTCTTTATGCTGGAGCAGGCCGTCGCAAGCATGGAAACCGTCAAGGTGATTGGTGAGAAGGTCGAGGACTATAAAAAAAAGGAGCTCATCTTGACCATCATCTCGGCTATCCTGATGGTGCTGCCCATGATTGGTGAGATCGGGCTCGAGCTGGCAGGTTTCGTGCAGCTCGCGCGTTTCGCTTTCCTTGCCGGCGAGATTGGCAACGCTGCCATGTCGTTAGTCGACATTGTTGAGAACCCCGAGTCGGCCCCGTTTGCCATTATGGGCATGCTCATGGGCACCCTCGGCGGTGGTTTGAAATTCGAAAAGACGTTGGAGCAGGCAGCAGGCGCCAAAAAGATCATGTCGGATGCTGATATTGGACGAATGGGCAAGGTGTTCAAGGAGAAGGATACGCTCGTCTCCAACGTCATTAAGCAGTGTATTCGGTAGAGGGCAGGTCTGGCGGTCCCCGGTGTGTGGCAGGGTGTTGGATAATGACTTTTTGGCAGCCAAGGGTTGTTTCCCCTGTCAATTAATTACTACCGCATTCCCGAAACACTTGTCCCCGACGTAGATATTTCATCTTGCGCAGTTCAGAGTCATGAAAATGACAGATACTTCATGGATAGATTTGATATTACTCTCGCATTTTCTCTCACGAGCCACCTGAGCAAGCGACACACTGTTAAAGTTCCGGGATGGGGGAACAGCATCAAACAACATCATACAACAGACCGAACAGATGTTCGCGCAAGGCGGCATTGACGACACAGGCGCTCTATAATGCGTGGGTGTCCCAGGCTGGGAAGACTGGGACAATTGCCCGTTCGCGACCTTTTCCCAGCCCAACCTTCCTTGTCATTTCATCGTCTCCCATCGCCAATCACGGGTTCCAGCGGTCCCCCTGCGCGCTCAGGGAGCCGGTGGCTGCGGAGTTTCCGGCCTCCAAATCCCTCAGGCCAACTCCCTGTCTCATGCACTGAACATTCGAGTTCAATGATTTTTTTTTTCTTCACCGAACTTGGATTCGTCTCTCCGGATGTGACGTGGAGCAGGGTCCAGATGGGCCATTGAGCTGCATAATTACAGTACCTATGCTGCCTCAAGCGCTCAACCCCTGCGAATGGACAAGGTCACATCCGCACCAACCTTGCACTAATCAAGCATCGGCGGCGCGGGGAGCATCCCCGGCCAGACGAGACCCTGCGTATCCCGCTTGCCAATTCCCGCGCAGATCGAAGCTTGTCTCTCACCAGAACTAGCGCGGCCTAGATCTCGCCATCGCAGACTGGGCCCCGCTAAGGTAAGGTACGCGAACACAGTGCTTGTGGACGCAACTCCACTTTCTCATTGATTGCTTGGACTACCTGCCTTTTTCATCGTAGTCGTCGCCGTGTGCGAAACTACGAAGAACCAACAACCAACACCAATAAATTTTCAATTCCTGGTCAAATGACTGGTGCAACATCGTGCCATGATCCATGGAACGGTCCTTTTCTGAGCCGCAAACCAAACGGCGAGACTGGCGAGGCGGGGCCTAACAGGTATTCCGAGACCGAGACGGCAGGGTTTGAAGAAGGGCCGAGGTCTCAATTTCGAGAAGCCCCCTGGCTTTCCAAGCAGTCAAATCCCTCAAGTCTGTGTCAAGTACTCGACATGTATCGATACTTACTCGGTACAACAACCTAACGGCAGGATACCATTTCACTCATGTGAATCATGTGATGGAAGCCGTCTTCCGATTATGGAGATGCCGAGTAGGCGACCCGGGCTTCGCCGGCCGGAGATGACCTGGCTTCGTTCGGCCGAACATGGAGAAGGGTGGAAGGAAAAGGGGCACGCTCGACAAGAGCGAATCCGCGGACCAGCTCGGACCGAGTCACTCCAGATCGCTCTCTCGATGCCACAACCCGACTCCTCGACCCTTTACTTGCCGAGTTCTCAGGGCCTTGCACCCCATTCGAACGGCCGCACCTACAGCCGCCGGGCAATCTAAACCTTGAGCAATGATCACGGTGCGCTTCAGCCTGGCGCTCCTCCTCGCCGCTTTCGGCACCATCCTTGCCGAAGAGAGACCACGGGACCCCTATGACCCGTCAACCACGAAATACTGCACGTGGTGGATGGATAGCGATGGCACTTGGTCCTGTCAAGAGGCCTATGAAATCTACGGGGTGAATGCTGAGGATTTCCTTCGCTGGGTACGTCAGCCAGCCAGACCACTTCCCTTGTGTTGTCACGGAAGCCTGTGTGAAAGCTCCCCAACTCATCTCCCAGAACCCTTTTGTACCCGCCAAACTGCACTGTCTTGCCACCCAAGATGTCCTTTTGCGTCAGGGCCGAGCACGAGCCAAAGCCGGGCCAGGACCCGACGACGAGCAGCAGTGCCATCCACTCGGGTAGCACTACCAACAGTGCTGTCTTATATACGCCTGCTTGGTATACTCGATTGCACCAAGAAATTGAGAGTTTGTATTCCGCACGCAGCACCACCACCAGTAGCACTATCACTGGCAGCGGCACAGCCACTACCACAAGCATAGAGCCTGTCACCACATCCAGCCCAGTGGCGCAAGCCGGAGAGCGTTACCGGTTTTGTGGGCTTGGGGGCAGCATGAAGGTTTGATGTAGTGCGATTCTGCTCTTCCACATCGGCCGGTTTGTTATTGGGAAACTTTTGAGGCCCGGTCGTGGGGATGACGATGATGACCACGATGGTGTTGACGAATCCTATCTCCTACTCCTATCCACGCCTAATTCCGAAGCGCGTGCTCGGCCAGAGATCGCATCTTTGGCGACCGCTTCTAGATCACTTGGGAGGCATCTCGTGATCGATGTCCTCGCGTGCCCGCTTCCGTGTTCCCTGGGGATGTTCGACTTGGTTTGGCACAGTATCCATGCCAGTGTCCACGTCAGATCTGTGCACATCTGGTCCCCGAGATCCACTGCACCAGGAAGTCGTGTCTCTTGATGACACCTTTTACAACCCGGAAATTCCAGATCTTTCGGAGGAGAGCGCTGATGAGGTTATTCCGCTCTAGGACCAGTTCCAGTATTCTTTGCGTCGTCGAGCCTCTCTTGTGCTGCCAATACCCTCTGCACGTAATAACCATTAACGTCTGTCTGTGCCGCTTCACCTAAAACATTGACCTGCAGCAGGTCGACTATCGGAGGTGCCTGAACCTAAGCGATTGACAACTGACGTGCCTCTTGGCTGGGCGAGTTTCAATGTCTCCTTGGCCTCATACGTAGCGTTCTCGGTTTGGGCGAAGACTGCCCTGGAACTTTCAGAACCCAGACGCGCGAAACTGATGCCGCAAATGCCTTTTAACATTCTCTTCATTCAAAAGTATGGTCCACAGTTCAGCGGGAATAACCAGCCATACAAAGAGCTTATGGAGCAACCTCAACGATCCTAAGCCGAAACTCGTCACGCAACCCATCCCCATGAGCAGGTGCTGGGCAGATCACTACAGAATAAGGTGTCCGGAAGCTGTGTGGCAGAAGGGATCCCCACTCCATGGCCAATCGTATCCCCTGTGCCATGGAGTTCCGCGTATCCTAACGAAGGGAACAAAGGCTCGCCATCGTCCAGGCTCATAGGTGCGGAATCGAGGATATTCTCGCTCGTGAGAAACACTGGGCCTGGGAAACAGCTGTCAATGTTTCCGCAATGTGAACTTGCAAGGCCACTACGGCCGAGGCCAGAAGTTTCTAGCCCAGGAGGTATCTTGCTCAGCGTCACCTCCGTTAAAGTAAACCCATTTTCTTTGTACACTCTGAATCAGCATCATGCGGTAAAC
Source organism: Trichocladium uniseriatum (assembly GCA_017139535.1). Taxonomy (NCBI): domain Eukaryota; kingdom Fungi; phylum Ascomycota; class Sordariomycetes; order Sordariales; family Chaetomiaceae; genus Trichocladium; species Trichocladium uniseriatum. Next base: position 352,828 of record WOUO01000022.1, on the reverse strand, counting down.
GGATGGCGTGAAAGTCCAAAAAAAAAAAAAAAAAGAAAGAAAGAAAAAAAAGGAAAAAGAAAGAAGGAAAGAAAGACAGAAAAAGTGCTCCGACTAGTCTCACCTGATAACATGTTTCCCTCTCCCTCGTCCCTGCCTAATGGTGGCGCCTCCTTGAGCATGCGTGCCGTCTCACGTTCTTCGCTACCCAGCGACGCGCGGATAGCCTTTTCGTTCCTGACTCTGATCGCGTAGACACTAGGGGTGACGCCCATCAGACTTTTAAATATGCCATGAAAATATCTGGGTGACAGGCCGACGTTGCTAGCCAGATTCTCGAGAGTAAGTCTCCCTCCAGCAGCATCCATTAACTCGCAAGCCTTTCGGACCGCCTTGTCATGCTGCGCCCTCTTGGGTTCAAAGTCGCTTTGTGAAGGCTTGCAGCGCTTGCAAGCTCGAAAACCAGCGTATTCGGCGTCTGTTGCCGAGTCGAAAAAACTGATGTTTGCTTGTCTCGCCAGGCGCGAGGGACATGTTGGACGGCAATATATCCGAGTGGTCGTGACAGCGTACACAAAGGCGGAAGCTGCGAGGGGGTTGCGCGTCTGGAGGGCTCGCCATCTGGATTGCCGAGTTTCGAACATGATAACTCCCGCTCTCGGGTCGCAAGGTTGTTGTGTACTCTGAATCGGACTCAGCGGTTTGAGAGAAGGGAGCGGCAGAAGGATGGGCGAAAGGAATGACAAAACAACACCAGTCGCGTTGCTGGACCAATTTTTGGCTAACCATGCCTTCAAAGTCACCAATCAAGCTAAACTGACAAATCAACGTCGGCAGAGCTGGCTCCCAAATTAACCAATCAGTCATAAGTGTGCTCTCAAACTGGCCAATGACATTGACCTTTGACTTCCTTCCCCACCCATGGCATTTCACATGCAGTGGAAAAAGGCGCCTGTCAACTTTCAATAAACTCTTCTTGATGGGGTTGCTAGCAAGGGCCCAATTGGTCAATATGCCAGCAAGCAATGTTGTTCGACCGGCCTTGAAGCCCCGTTGATCAGGGCCTTTGAGCTGTGAGCAAGGAATCATCATCGCCAGGGCGCCACCACAAGAGGTGAAGCGTAGTCTACAGACCTTGGCGTCGCGGAAATGCATCACATATATAGGGTTCGGCTGCGCAAGCAGATGATAGTGCGGTAAACCAAGCAAGACCCGGACAACAAGCAGCACATCATCACGACTCAGCAATGTCTCTCATCCACAACCCCGTTTTGCCGCCGGGCTCCAGGGTCCTCGTGACCGGCGTCAGTGGCTTTATTGGCAGCCACCTTGCTGACCAGCTGCTCGGCGAAGGGTACCTTGTTACGGGAACGACTCGAGACGTAACCAAAAATGCTTGGCTTCAGCGTCTGTTCGACGGTAAATACGGCGAGGGGAAGTTTAGAGCCGTCGAGGTCTCTGATATCGGTCACGACGGAGCTTTTGACACACTCCTTGATGGTATAAAAGCCTCTTCAATATCGTCAGCCATATCTGAGAACTAGATGCTAACCAGAACCTGATTACCAGGCGTATCCGGTATCGTGCACGCTGCGTCGGACATGTCGATGAACCCAGATCCGAACAAAGTTATCACTCCTATGGTCGCTGGGACCCTCAACCTGCTGAATGCGGCGGCGAAGCAACCCGCTGTGAAGCGTTTCGTTCTTACGTCGTCCTGCACAGCCGCCGCCAGCCAGAAACCTGGAATTGGGTTGACCATCGACGCGGACACTTGGAATGACGAGGTGGCTCGCGACGCCTGGGCGGCGCCACCATATGGGGAGGAGCGCGGCTTTGCCGTATATGCGGCGAGCAAGACGGCAATGGAGAAAGAGGCCTGGAAGTGGCATCAGGAACACAAGCCACATTTTGTTCTCAACACAGGTTAGAAGTCGATCATGACTCTCGCCGTCTGTGCTGCTATACTAATGACGTGCTTCCTTAGTTCTCCCGAGCATGAATACCGGCAAAAGCCTAGACCCGGTCGCCCAAGGACACCCTTCGACATCATTCCTGGTACAGGCTTTGTTCCAGGGGAAGTTGGATATCGTCAAGGCTGCTCCACAATGTAAGCAGCTTTTTTTTTCCGTATATACCCTAGAAATAACGGATACTCAACTGACTTTGGCCAACCATTAGACTTCTACGTCGACGTCCAAGATAATGCGCGTCTTCACGTTGCGGCTCTTATCCATCCAGGCGTTCAGGGTGAGCGCCTTTTCGCCTACGCCAAGCCGTTCACGTGGCGCGGTATGCAGCGTGCCATTCAGCGTCTTTACCCCGGCAAGCCTTTCCCGGGATATATTGAGGATGCCGAGCTCGACAAGAGCGAGATTGTTCGAGCTTCGCGAGCTGAGGCGCTGCTCAGGGATATGGGGCGGCCAGGCTGGACTAGCTTGGACGAGAGTGTGAAGATGAATACGGAGGATCTTGCATCAGAGACGGTTTAGATAATGGTTCGGTACGGGAGGGTGCCGGATACAGCCTGCGAGCCAGTGAGCAGTCTGGTTGTAGGCGGTATGCTTCTGCTGCTGGTGCATGATCCAGGTCATATCATTTGCTTCCTGGTCGCTGGAGGGAGCTTTCGGTCGTTGTATGGAGTTCTCCATTGGAGTTTAAGCTCGGCCGACCGTCAGCGGGTTCTTGTCTTTACCTGTCTATATTTTGAACCAATCTATCCACGTTCTTTCACTTGTATTGGAAGGTTCCCATTTCTGCTAAGGCTGATGGCGAAGATATGGCAAGCAGAAGAGGGGATGGAAGCCCCAGTTCATTGTTCGTCTGAACTATGCTACTGTACCGGCGACGTCACGCACTGCTCGAGCAGCAGCACGATGTCGCGGCGGCTGAAGTAAACGAGCCCTGTCTGGGTGAAATAATGGCCGATAATATTGCGTATCTCGCATTCTGGTTCCCCTTCGATGAACCGGGGTTGCTGCCGGCATTCCTGCCATATTCGAACGTTGTGTCCCTCTTTATAGACCCAAAGGAGCCCCTCATCGTCTAACCAATCTCTAGTTTTTTGGTCCAGAATTTTAAAAACACACATACACACACACACACACAGAGAGAGAGAGAGAGAGAGAGAGAGAGAGAGAGAGAGAGAGAGAGACATACACACACATACACACACATATTATTTATTCCGTCCCGGCGGGCTTAACCCGAAAGGGCAACTATTATGCATACCAATACCTTTCCTAAAATGGATCATAGTCTCTAAAACCTGTACGTCCTTCTCTTCCGGCTTCTGTCTTCAATATTCTGCTTTTTTCTTTGCGTGTACTCGTGGGTTAGTGATATGATTAGTAAGCCAGCTTGAAGGGCCCTTCTCCAAGTGTTCAACGTCCTATCCTCGGCGGTTGAAGCGTGCTTACTCGGCGTGGCACGAGATGTGTGATGGTGATCGGATTGGTGGTGCTGCCGGGATTAGCCTGTTCCGTTCTGCTGTTGGTCTGCATCCAGACGCCCTGTCACAATGGTAAAAAGTATAGCTGCCCGCACCGCCGCCTATATTCGAGGACCAGTTCTTGTCATCTGCTAGTAACTTTTCTCCCAGATAGAACGAGAGGTTACTCCTGTAGGTATATATGCATTGGAGAATCTCTACTCGGTGTTCGGTCCATCGTCCGCATCGATATAGGAAATTCTCGACTATCTCTCTTGCTTGTCCGTACGCGCACTAAACTAACGACGCTGCTCGGATACGGTGAAGGTATATGTTGAGCTTAGCTATGCATGTCCTGAGCTAAGCAAATACGCTAGCCTCCTTTCGTGATAGGCCGTTGTATAGCAGTCGAGTGTATTTGCCTAGTAACGCTGTGTCGACTCTCTTGGAGTACCTACTTACTTTCTCTAGCAAGGATTTGGCCGACTCCCGCCTAGCCCGTACGACACGGAGGGTTGTTGATCGTATCCTGGGTTCTTGGGCTTATTATGTAGCGTTCTGTTAGGTTACTTCTCTCGCTTTGTCCTTGGCGATTTTCAGGAGCCCTTTTTTGGCGCTCGTTGGGATCTATACGACTGTACGGTATGCCGACATTGCAGCGCATGAAACTTGGACAGACAAATGGCAAATGCCCTCGGCCGATTCGCAGTTTATCGCCGGCTTCTGGCTGTGGGAGATACATTTAATTTAGCCTCTGTGGCTGTGGCGCAGCGGCGTCCCAGACATTGCATTGGCTGAGGGAGGCGTCCGCGACGACCAGGCGCAACGCCAAGGCAGAACGGCCACGAGAGAATTGGAGTGAAACCTTTCAGCTTGGGGTTTCAACACCGACTGTCTTTCATCTCTCTGCCTTGCCGTGATCGTTCCCCTTCACCCAGAGATCACACATCGCGCCCGCCATGGAGCCCCTGAGTGCATTGAGCATTGCCGCTGCCGGTGTTCAATTCGTTGACTTCACGACCAAGCTGCTCTCGAGCGCATCCGAGATTTACAAGTCGTCTTTGGGGCAGACAGAGCGAGGCTCGCTTCTGACAACGCTCACCACAACCCTCAATTCGTTGACGAATCAGATAGAGGAAAAAGCGGCGGCGTTGCGAGATGATGCCCCTTCCGGGTCCGCCGATGCTATTTTCCTCGACAGCTGCAGTCAGTGCAAGGATGTCAGCACAGAGCTCGGCCACATCCTCACGACCTTGACTGCGAGGACCTCGTCCACATTCGGCACGAGGTCGGTGCGATCAAGCCTGGCGGGCGGCATCAGGTGGCTCATATCGGACGGCAAGATCAACCATCTCACCGACAAGCTGCAGTGTATCCAACAGCAGATGCAGATGGCAGCGATGGTTTGTTTGTGGGAAAAGGCCAAACAGAACGGCGAGACGATCCAACAGGTCTCTCAGCGACTGGCGGACGTGGTAACGACGCTTGAGCATGTGGACACAGCCACCAAAAACACGGCAGCCTACCTCAGGGACGTCGTGATTAAGGACATCGGTAGTTCTGTCGGCTTGGGCAACCTGGCTCGGGCATTTTTGTCGAGCAAATGGCCGCTTCATCCGGGTCATGATCCCTCACCGGATGGGGAGTTTTCGCATATTGCCCAGCTTGTACTCATGGAGAGCCTTGCCTTCAGGGCGATGCATGACCGAGAGACGACAATTCCCAAGGCTTATGCCGAGACGTTTGACTGGCTGTTCAAAGCCCAACAAGAGGTGGGCCAGGCCTCGCGGTGGTCCAGCTTCCCAGGATGGCTGGAAGAGGACAGTCAGGAGATATATTGGATTACGGGCAAACCAGGGGCTGGCAAGTCCACTTTGATGAAATATCTCACGAATGACTCGCGTCTGAGGCAGCATCTCTCAGCTTGGGCGGGGTCCGACGAGCTCATGGTGGCGTCTTTCTATTTGTGGAATGCGGGCACCGGCCTGCAGAAATCCCACGAGGGCCTGTTGCGGACTCTCCTCCTTCAGTGCCTGGAACAGCGGCCGGATCTCGCGTCCCGCGTCTGCCAGCGGCGCTGGGCCTGCCTCCAGATGCTAGGACTGGGCGCAAACCGGGGATTTCTTGTGTGGAAGTGGGCAGAACTTGTCGACTGCTTCAACGCTCTGGTCTCCCAAGCGGGGAACGGCTACCGACTTGCTATCTTCATTGACGGGCTCGATGAATTTGACGGAGACCACACCAAGCTTGTGGACATCATCAAAGACCTCACTCAATGGAAAGGGGTTAAAATCTGCGTCAGCAGTCGGCCGTGGAACGTCTTCAATGATGCCTTCCAACGGAACCCCAGCCTCACGGTCCAAGACTTGACGAGCAACGATATACAACGCTATGTTAGGGGTCACTTCGAGGACCTGCCAGCCTTTACGGAATTGCAATTCGGGGATCCAGGTACGGCGGCAATGCTTTTGCAAAGTATTGCCTCAAGGGCGGATGGCGTCTTCCTCTGGGTTGCTGTCGTTCTCCGGACACTCGCCGAGCGGCTGAGCGCTGGGGACAGCCTCGCTGACGTCTTCACAACCCTGAATCAGCTACCACGGGACGTGGAGAATCTTTTCGAGGCCATCAGACGACAAATCAGCCCAAAGTATCTTCCCCAATCATCACAGTACTTTTTGCTCCTTCTGGAATCACGTCGCAGGCCCTGCGCATTCAACCTCTCGGTGGTGACGCTACTGTTGGCAGATGAAGATGAGGGAAACCCCCTCCACTGCGAGTTCTCCGAGATGTGGGAGGCCAAGCGGGCCTGGATGCTAGGCACAATGCGGCGTCGACTGCAGAGCCGAACCATGGGCCTCCTCGAGATCTCGCAAAGCGGAACCGTTGGGTTCCTCCACCGAACCGTTCTAGAATGGGTTACGCGACACGACAATCTTGCCAACGTTATGCGGGATGCACCTGCGGGCTTCAATCCGAGTCTGGAGCTATGCAAGGCGCATACAACAGAGCTCCTCAACTTCCATCTCGATCTAAAGCTTGACACGGTATCACCAGCGCCGCACGGTAGGTCACCTCGTCTCAGGGATAATTCCTCCATCACCGGCAAGCCGGAAAGATTCTGGCGCCTGTTCCTGCTATGCCTCCGGCACGCGGCACACGCCGCAAATCGCAGCAGCAACAAGGAGGATGACATGCGTGTCGTGCGGCTGTTGGAGACGCTCCAAACACAGCTGCCCTCGCTCATTCAGTCCGAGGGCTTCAACCGTGTTCGACTCGACAAGCTGCTCGGAAAACGGGTCGCCATTGAGCACCCGAGCTCCTTGTGGGCCCTGCTCGGAAACTTGGCTGAGACCCGGAACTGGACAGCAGCACCACCTCTCTTTGTACGCCTGGTTGCGAAGTTTGCTATTATGCCCTTTGTGGTAGCGAAGGTGGACCAGCATGTGCTACGCAACCCGAGTGGCTCATTCCCATTCTACGACCTGCTGAGGGATGCCATGTTTGGCTCCGCGGATTTTGCCAAGAGAAACCAGGCTCGGTGGAGAGAAACCAACTTGGAGGAAATATCAATCCGGGCTAATCGGGAGAGCGATATCGTACCACGCCTGGGTTGGAGGAGGGTAGAGCTCGTCAAGTATCTGTTGCGGGTCGCTCCGCACAACCTAGCCAAGCGCCTCGTGCTCAACAACCTTGTGTATGTTGATCTGCCGCGGCAGCGGCACGAATTTTGGACCGGGGCACAAGACAAGGGGCTCTTGGATGACATTGAAAACATTCTGCGCAAAGAGCTCAGCATCCCGATGTGGTTATGGAGGCGCTTCGTCAAGGGACCGAAAGGGGCGATCCAGACTAACCTAGGTGGGACGGGAACGAAGCAAAATGGGAAATCGCTTTTGCTACTAGAAGAGTACGACATTCCAGAGCTTGACGGGAATGGCGCGGTGGCTTCATACGAGGAGGATTTCTTTGACTGATTTCTTGAAGGGTTAACGTTCTTTATAAACGAGCGGTGGGTATATTGCGACCGGTGGGTTTTCTACCACACCCCACCACCACCTAGATACCAATCACAACCCCATCTCTCCCAACTTCCCCCTGATCACCCCGGCAATCACACCCGCACTCGGCCCCGGCGCCCCCGTCGCCAGTATATCCTCCCTCGTCACCCTCACCACCTTCACCTCCTCCTCTTCCGCTTCTTCCTTCCCAGCCCTTGCAGCACGCACAGCCTCCATCACAGCACCGACCTGCTCGTCCGGAATCCCCCCGCCAAAAATCACCGCCCGCGGCACCCTCCGCTCGGAAACGGGTAGGGAAGCGTTGCTGCCCAGTGGGCAGGCGGCTTCCGTGGCGAGGTTGCCGGTGAAAAGGGAAGGGAGTTCGGTGCTGGCGGCGGGGAGGGTGAGGCAGATGTGAACGACTTGGGGAAATGAATGTTAGTGAGTGGAAAGGGAGAGATGGTGGGGTTTGGAGGGGGCGTACTGTCATATTCGGGGCGGAGGAGGGACTGGATTTCAGTGGCGACGGCGGGGTTGGCGCCGAAGCTGGCGAGTGGGATGGAGGTGGCCATGGTTGAGGGTTTGGTACTGAGGTTGAAGATTCGGGATGTTGAGAAGGGTGAGATGGAGAGACGCGGTTGGGTTTGCGGCAGTTTGAAGGTTGATGGTTCAAGTTTGATTGGGATTCGGAGTGCCCGGGACGCAGTCCAGGCAGAGGAAAGGCATTTATTTATAGAGGCCATTATGAGAGATGGTGTGTATCCAATCGGTTGGGAACTTGGTAACTTTGTCGGAGTCTGTTGTCTCGGCCGACGCAGAAACGTACTCTTCTCGATTGGACCATACCGTATTTGGACCCGAGGCAGGGTGTTGTTAATCGACAAGGCTGCCCGTGTGTCATTGGCGTCAAGAATTGTCCCGACCCCGAGACCGTTTGTGGGGTAATCCGACCACAAATGGAAACCTTGGCCTCGGGCAGGGAGGAAAGCGGACTCCGGCTTCTCCGTTTGACATAACGAAGTGCTATGAGTATTATTAACCTTACGATATTATCTGGCCTATGGAGTTGTAGCTTGGAAGTTGGGTCTCGGACCTCGGTGATCAAAGCTCGGACAATGGATTGAGGGCATGTCGCTCTCGGAAGGCAGGTTTCTACGGGTAGCCTGAATAGATTAGTGTGTAGTCGAAGGGCAAAGGGCAAAGGCCAAATGCAGCCAATACAACACAGGATCCCGGCTCAATTAGCATTTGTCCTCCGCCCCAATGTCCGCAGCCCAGCCGTTACCATCATGGATGTCTTTGGTTCATTTCAAATCTTCAATGCGAGTCATACAACCCATTTCAAATCTTGATCATCCAGCTAATTCAGTGCGACTCCAAAGGCACATTTGGTGCTTCCCTTGATTCACAGGCTGTAGGCCGTGAAGTGGAGTACCTTACCTTAGGTACGCGAGATGTCAACACAAGATTGAGAACGAGTTGACTGGCTGGACAATCTGTCTCAGGACTTGGGCAAATATTACAGAGGCTTGACTAGCTTGGTGTACGTCCCTCCAACAAAATATATTTTGACATGTCCTGGTTTACTGTTTGCCGGGGTGTTAATGATCAAAATCCCCCCGCCCAACTCCAGTCCAAACAGTAGGTAGTCGGGGCGAGGAAGCGGACTGTTGGTCCATCTTGACTTTAGCAGTCTCGGTCTCAGCAAGGGTTAATTACTTTGTGATGTCAAAGTTTTTGATTCAGATACCAGCACAAAGACAGCTGGGTAGGTAATAGTCAGGCCCTCCCTTCTCATGTTCTCAAAGCATCTCCTTGAGCCATTCGATTGTGAAGCTTGGCCCTTACCGGCGCCGGCAATGGAATATGCAACAGCAGAAGCGAGAGGCCAAGTGATCTCGGTTGAGGAATGAGGGAAGGGGAGCGCCATTTCGTAAGCACCTTGCAGTAAATATTCGTTCACGTGTGCCACAAAGCAAGTCAGGTAAATACTTTTCTTTTTTGCGGAGGCCCCCAAAGATAATACTCCGGCCTGTCTGCCGGACCTCCAAAAGCCAAACTCCTAGTCATGCCCGAATGCTACATCGTCAACACCCCAACCATGCTGCCCGTGCCTGTGTCAAAGGTGAAGAGACAGAGTAAAGGAGTAAGTGGCCTAGCCCCTCCAACCGAGCTCCAACGCCAACACCCCAGCCATGCGTGTGTGCCCATGTAAAAAAGAAGAAACAAACAAAACCAAAGACATGTAACTTGGTAAGTGGCCGAGCCACTCCTCCACTTCTCCCACAACCCCCACAACCCCGCTCACCCCTCCATCTGCACATCACCGTCAGCATCCTGCCGGATGCTGAGGTCTTCCATCCGACCAGGCAGCCTCTCCGCCTCGGCCGCAACGATCCGAGCCCTCTCCTTCTCCCTCTCCAACCCCTCACCGTCGTCATCGTCACTCTCCTCGCTATCCTCCTCCACCTCATAGTCCACATCTTCCCCCATCAGATGGGGGTAGACATAGAACTCAAGTGCCATCCAGTCCCAGTGCCCTGCGGCGGCGGCGCGGAGGTCGTCGGCGGCGTGCGCGAGCGCCGTCAGCTGGTCGCGGTCGCCGCGCTTCTGGGCGTCCGGCGTCCGGCGCTCGTACTCGGCGCGCGCGTTGACGATCTGGTAGACCAGTTCGACCCTGTTGTGGCGAGGGAAGGGGTTGTTAGCTTTGGGTTTGGCTTGGGGGGGGCCGGGGAGGCAGGAGGGTGAACCGGGGGCAGGCGAGCCGGGGGAGGGAGGATTCTGAGGGATAGGAGAGATTTAGGGAGAAAGCAGGGAGGCGGAGGCGGGGGGGAAGAGGCGTGGGCAGTGCAGAGGGCCGATGGGTGTGTTGGGAGAGGTGATGAGTGGCTACATTGTCTTGGTTGCCTAGCGTCGTAGTCGGCGGCGAAATAGGTCCTACTTGTTGAGGAATCGAGGAACGAATGGTTTGGCGAAGGCCCGATGGAGGGAGACGATTGTAGGGCTATGATTGTGGAAGGAAGTGTAAAGAGCCAAACCAGCTTGCGGGGAGAGGTAAGTGGGGTTGAGGGTTGGGGCCCGGAGGGGGAAGATGTTTCCGGCAGAGCATGGTCGCGGTGATGTTGCCCGGTGGTGACTCGTCGGGTGCTGCCAGGCAACTTTGTCCGCGCAACCGACTGCCAGCCAACGCCCGGGGAACCATCAACACCGTGAGTCCGCCCAAGCAACTGGAAAACTTTGGGTGGGAAGAAGACCAGGGAAGAGGGTTCGCTCAAGTGATGAATGACAGAGAAGAGAGGCAGAAAAGGGAAAAGACAATGCGCATAATTGCAAAGACACTTACCAGACGTCCTCAGGAATGGAGCTCGACAGCTCCGAAAACTCCGCAGCCCGGCACAGAAAGTCAATGATGCCCTCATCGGGCCGGATCCCAACTTCGGCGTCGTTGATTGTGTCCGTCGTGATCTTGAGCGCGTTGACCACGAGGGTCTGCGCGTCGCGCTTTTGAACTTTGCCGCCCTCGCGGCCGTGCAAATCGATGATGGCGCGCTGGACGACGCCATCCCGCGAGTCGGTCCGAAGAATCCGCGGCGAGCCCTGACGGTGCCGCCAGCGAAAGCCCGCGCGAGGGAACCAGTTGATGAGGAGGGCCTTGGCAAAAGACGACATTTTTTTCTTTCGTCGGCGGCTGCAGTCTCGTGAGAAAGGTTTGTGTGTTTAGAAAAAAGAGGGCGAAGAGAAACAGCGTGCGAGACCACGATCTCAGGGAGAAGGGCGGCGGCGACGGCGGTCGTACTGAAAGTTTGTATGTTTAAAAGAAGGGAAGGGAGAAGCGAGGGCGGCGGCGAACCTCGATCTCAGCAGAGAGGGTGGGAAAACGAAAAAGAAAAAGCAGGCGGGTACGATCTCGACGTGGAATTGCTGTTTTACTTGCTAGGAGGAAGAAGAAGAAGTTGAGTCGGTCGAGGGAAGATCGAGTAGAAATACCAGAAGCTCAGCAGGTCGGTGGGGCAGAAAATGAAGGAAAACAATAAGTTCAGATGATACTAATAGCTATTGTTTACTGGCTATGAATAAGGGGATTCCCAAGTGAATGCGGAAGTGCCGACAGCACAGGTTATTCGGCCAGGAAATCGTGCGAGCTGACTTAGACCGACTCTGAGGCATTATCAACCTCTTATTCTCTTCATTTTACTTGTCCACCGGCCCCGGGCAAAAACCACGCGGTCAAACAGGGCTGGGCAGAGCCGGACTCATGACTGCTGAACGTAGGGAGGCCACAGTTGTTTCTTAGGTAGGTAGTCTGCGTGACTACCATCCATTATTTAATAACTCGCACTTGGTTCTCGGCGTCCTTATTTTCCGGTTATTAGAAACCCTCCAAGCGCCCCTTATTTTAACGGCGTCGCTCCTGAACAACAATTTACACGCCAACATGTCCCTATTCATCTCTAACTATTCAGCCACGGATCCTGGAGAAGTTCCTTTGCCGTCTTGCGATCTTCCGGGCGCCACTGAAGCATTCCCCTCACAAAATCCAGGAATCTCTCCTTGTTCTCGCCTTCGAGGTACACTTCCGCCGCTTCGAAACTCAAGTCTTGTGGGATTGGGACATCTGCTTTCCATTGCCCTGAAAATGAAGGTTAGTACCACAGAACACAGAAAATTGAGGGGGGGGGGGGAGGGGTGTTTACCGTCAGTGGTAAAGAACTCATTGCTCCGTACGCCCCGTTGAACCAAGTCCAGAGGTGGTGGGCCAAGCATGCCGATCACCTCGGCAAGATGGGCGCGGGTTGAATAACCCTTTCCATCAAGGTCGTCGCCGTAGAAGAGGTGCCTGCCCTCAAAGAGGTCCCAAATCTAGGAAACACCAAAGTCGTAATCAGCCGCCTTTCCTTGCCAAGCACACAACGCCCAAGAACAATACTAGGGAGCGACAAACCATGGTCCCGACATTCCATATATCTACTGGGTAGCTCCATTCCGCTTCGAGCATGACCTCTGGGGACCGATACACATTCGGCTGTGCGTCATGGTTCCGTTTCTGGTCTCCTCGGACCGCAGCACCAAAATCGCTCAAGACGACTTCGCCAAACTTCTTTGGCAATTGAAACCGCCGGGACATGTATATCGGAGCCCCGTTGAGAAACTTCCGTGGGGAGGGAGTGTCTAGTTCGGCCCTGGTAAAGGCTTCGAGGACTTCCTCGTCCACCATCTCTTGGAGAATGTTGTCGGCCTTGATGTCTATAGCCCGTTGGTCAGCACCATCAAATGGATTGAAACGAGGTGGGCTGGATGACGCGCCTGTGTGGACGAGCCTGCATTCGGTGTGAAGGTAGTCAAGCGCTAGAAGGAGTTCCTGAAGGCCAGCCTTCAAAAGGTATTCTGTAAAGCGGTTGCTTGGGTTCCGCCGTGGCAGGTCCTTCTAGCTGTCCCACATCGGCTTGTGGACGAGGTAGTTATGGTCACCATTGGTGTGGTGAAGTTTGAAGCTGCCCAAGGCTGTTCGTATGTGGCGGTAGCCCGGGTGCGAAGGGTTGGCCCTGCTGAGATGGCTGTAGGTCTCAATCTCGCCCGAGTCCCTGCCGTCACGCGTGTAGACTTTCAATGCCACATGCCCATGCTCCCTGGAATCGAGCGTCAGTAATACAAAAACGTGCGTGTCCACGACCGATATGGCCGGCGTTCTTACTGCAGGTTGCGGGCTAGCCACACGGTCGATGTGGTCCCAAAGCCCAGTTTGCCCAGTATCTGGTATTTGGAATCGTACACATCTCCTATTCGCATAGGGTAGTACTGTCCTGCCTTGAACTCGTCAAACTGCTCCTCCTCGAGGATTTTGCACTCGGGAACGACCTCGAAGCCGGTTGATGGAAACTGCAGCGGTGCCAGGGGTGCTCTGCGTGTTAGATTCCTCGCCCATTTTAGGAGAGATGCCATGTCCGCGATTTTTCCTGGTTGGCTCGGCCGTCGATTTGCCGCATTTCGATTCAGTTGGTACTGACTTGGTGGTGACGGCGCGACGCGAATCTGATGCGGACCAGTGGCAAGCGAGCAAAACAAATATGCAATCTCACAAAACCCCTGTATCAGCGCATAAACTGAGTGCACTTTGTACGCCCAAAGTATGTTTGATCAGTCCTGTGTTAGGCTATGTATGGAATACAGATTATGGGGGATAGATGATGGAGGACAGATTATGGAGGACAGATTACGTAGATCAACTTTCGGCGGATCGTCGGATACAATCCGGGACCGTCAAAAGGGAGACAAAAGACGCTGACATCGTCTTGCGCTTTCCGCCGTTCTGCGAGCTTTCGGTTCGAGTTGCCGAACCGCTTATTTTGTGTATAGCGAGGGTTGTTTCTGCTTCTTTATACTCTTCTAAAAGACAACCTCGAGAATAATACCAGTCCACATGGTATCTGGGCGGACCATCTTGCCAACATCGATACCAAGCCGTCTACCTATCGTTCAACCAGCACTTGCTGCGATACCAATCCTTGCTCGGTTAGTTGATGATTGTAAGGTTATGGATGTGCTTGGTACCGTAATAGAAACTCATATCCCGGAAAAGGGTCTCGCAACGAGCATGGCCATATGTCAAAGAAATAGCCAGATGAATAGTCGAGCAGCTCGACTCCAAAGGGGCTCAACATCCTGGAACACGTCCATGGGTTTCGACACGTCTGGAAGACACTCGCCACCTGGTAGCCAGATGGAAGAAGGAGCGGCGGTCAACTGCCACGCACCCTGCTGGCTGCCACCCCGTGCTTTATCAACCACAAAGGCCGTACTACCCATAAACAATTCACCAGGTCCTGTTGGTCAAGTTGCCTCACATGTCAATCATTGACAAGAGACAGCGGGTTCAACTCCCGCGCGTTGCGCTACCCAGCATTCCATCTGGGCTGATGAACTCGTTCATGGTAATTCCCGCATGGGTTAGTGGGTACACGTTCTAGTAGTGAACAGTACTTGCTTAAAGGATGCATACTCCGTGACAGTTCAACATTTGCGATACCCAGCTTGCTGGGCTGAGGGGCTCGTTCATGGTAATAGCCTGCATGGGCTTGTGGGTGCACGTTCTAGTAGTGAACAGTACTTGCATAGATTGATGCACACTCTGTGAGAGTCTGAGGATCGGGGGTTTCCAACAACCTGACCATTCTTTTTCTCATTATCGGGAAAATTCCAATGTTCCGGCACTTTCTTCCTCAACAGTATTCTTCACTAAACGTTTCAATACCCCCCCACCAACACATCTCAATGACGTATACAACGGCATTCTCCAAACAGGCTTCCAAACCATCAGCGGACCGAACAAGCTTATGATTGATGTTCAATCAGACCCGACCCTGCCCAACAATTCAGGTACCTCGATTATCGTGACGCGTCACAATCGAGAACTAACCCAGAGTCAATCGAGTTCAACGCTGCGTGAATCTGAATCGTCATGGTCCGTGACGAAAAAAAATGACACTACCCGCATGGTGTGCGGAAATCCATCCAGCCTTGTATCGGTTCTGGCCCTACCAATCTTGTTCCAACACATTGTTGGAGTCGTCGTCTTGGTCGGGACAAGCCGCTTGAACTGTTAGGAGATCGCTGATGGTGCTATAAGGTGTGTGATATGAGGCTGGATTTCTCTTGCATTACTTATACTACCTAGCTCCCCAGATGGAATCATCTCTGAGGATGTGACCATATCTCCTGGCATCGTGATACCAGTTAGGTGTCGAGAAGGTAACAGTGTCTGGTAATTGGCATCATGTTGGAGATGACTGTTTCTCGGCCAGAGGTGCTGTGCAGTAACCGCGTGCCATGTCGATGGCATCAATTCCTGCGGCCCTAGATGACAGAGGTTAGGGAAACGGGGCCGGCCTTGGAGTTGGGGCGAAGGGAACTTGGGAAGGCTGTCTCGCCCGACGACAAGAGGAAAAACATCACCCACTAGGGGCCAAGGAGTGCATGTAGAGAGAAGGAAACGGGACAGCTGAAGCAGGATCCCGGATACGAGGGCAGACACTTCAACAGACAGGCCAAATTGCGATCCGGACTGACTTCAGCGATGTATTAGGCCGTCTATGGTACTCTACAGTCCTAAACCCCGCTGTTTCTAACATTAAGTCGACACTTAATGCCTCTCCCGCCTCCTGGGGGCCGCTCTTATTATGTCGTCCACACGCAAAAGAAGCTGCAGCGCCGGTCAGCACGTATACGCTAGGGAACACGCAGTAAATCAGACTCACCTCAGCGGCCTCGCTAGCCGAGGACACCACTGCCTTCTTGAGCTTGTAGCTCTCAATCACACCAAGTTCCCGCATATCGGCGATCCCGCCGCCGGGGGTCATCAGGTCGAGACCATAAGTCGTCATGCCATCGTAAATCGCCTTGCGGAGGCGCGCAACGAGATCACCCGAGTCGAGACCGGCGTTGTCCGCAAGGATGGTGGGCAGCTGGCGCAGGGCAACAGCAAACGAGGCCACGGCCGTCTGCTTCTTGCCTTCCACACGGGTGGCGGCGCCCTCGACCGCCTTGGCCATGACGCTCTCGGCGCAGCCGCCTCCTAATGTCGTGCGGGGCTCCTTGACCGTCTGCGAAAGGACGGCGAGGGCGTCGTGCAGACTCCGCTCGGCCTCGTCCAGCAGCTGGTCTGTCGCGCCGCGGAGCACAATCGTGCACGCCTGTCCGGCGGCGACGCCCGAAAACTTGATCAGGGTATCCTCGCCGATGAGCACCTCCTCGATCAGGTCGCAGTGTCCCAGCTTGACCTGGTCGGGGTGGTCGAATGTCGAGGCGATCTCGCCGCCTGTGACGAGGGCCAGTCGCTCAATACCGTCAAAGTCGGCATGCTCAATCGACATGATGCCGGCATCTGTGAAGAGCTGCTCGGGCCAGTTGTAGATGAGCTGCCGGTTAATAAAGCAGTTAATGCCGTGCGCCTTGATCTTCTCCACCTTGGCCTTCATCTTTTCCCGCTCGGCCTTCTCGAGCTCCGCCAGCTTGCTGGTGGAGCCCACCTTGAGGCTTGCTCCAAAGATCTTGACCTTGTCGGTATCCATAGATGTGTTGGCAACCAGGATCTTGGCCTTCTCAAGACGCTTCGGCTGGTTGACACCAATCTTCTTGTCCAGGATGAAGCCCTCGTCGAGGTATGACTCGCTGAGCTTGCCGCCGGCCTTCTTGATGATCTGAATGTGGCTGAGGTCAGACGACCCCTTCAACCGCAGGATCGCGTCGACCGCCAGCTTGGAAAAGTGGTCCCTGTCCTGAGCGAGCACCTTGGAGCTGAGCGTGGTCCGTGCGATCGCAAGCAGATCTTGCTTGAAGGCCTCCGGGTTCTTGCTGTGATCCACCGCCGACGCCTCCAAAGCCTTGAGCGCAGCCTGGCTGGCTATCCGGTAGCCTTCGATAATGGTCTGGGGGTGGATCTTCTTGTCGACGAGCTTCTCGGCCTCTCGCAGGAGCTCGGCAGCGAGAACAGCAACCGAGGTGGTACCATCACCAACTTCATCGTCCTGGACCTTGGAGATGTTGACAAGAACCTTTGCCGCCGCATTGTCGAGGGCGATAGACTTGAGGATCGTAGCACCGTCGTTCGTGACCATGATATCGCCAGTCGACCTGCATAACTGCGGTTAGCCCCTCATGACGCAGTGGCACAGCCCTAACAGAACAAACGTACGCAGATTGCAAGATCTTGTCCATGCCCTTAGGCCCGAGTGTGCTCTTTACCAGGTCGCCAACGGCGATGGCACCAACGAAGGCAGCGAGGCGGGCATTCTCGCCCTTCTCCTGTGTGGTGCCCTCCTCGAAGATTTGGGTGGGGCTGAATGAAGACTGCGGGGTGGGTTCGTTAGCAGAAATCGAAAAGAAAACTAAGTCGAGTCTAAACCGTAATAACGCACCATGACACTGGTAGGGTCGGGTTCTGGGGGAATCAAAAAGTGCGGGTTGTGGTCCGCCAAAACAACTAGGGGAGGGATGGGACGTGGTCGTGGTGGAGGAGGGGCAGCTCATTCTGGACCAGGCAGGCACTTCAAGCTGCCGGACTTTTTGCCCAAAGCACTGGCAAAAATTCAAGGAGCTCCCCTCACCGCCTTGCTGACAATTGGCGCCACCTGAAAGTGGCAGGCACTCACCGTTTCGACGGTCGTTTTCATCTTCGATAAGCGCAACACACTCGAAAGTTAAAGAAACCTTAATTTTTGCGCATTAAAGCAAAACTCACTGACAACCGACTCTCTGTGATTTCATTTCCTCTCCAAAACTTTGAGGCGATTCCGCATTCTTCATTTCTCTTCCTGCTGCTGCGTCGAATCCCATCCAGGCATTTCTTAAACGCCTAGGCTTTGTGTGGGGCACTTTTTTTCGATCCCCAAAGCCGGCGCTGCTGAACCCCACCACGCACAAAATCTCAATTATCACGACGGCGAAGTTCCAGTCCCACGGCAAGTCAACAACGAGGACGCTCTCCGTTTTCGCACCACCCCGCATCACACCAGGACAGACTGCCCAGCATGGCGCCGTCATTCGATCATTTGCGCGATGAGGACCTCGATGAGGAGGATTTCGATATGGATGAGGTCGACATCTCCGATCTGCGAGAGAAATATGAGGTCCAGCTCGAGCAGGGCTACGACACTTTTGTCGTCATCGACGGCCTGCCCGAGGTCAACGAGGAGCAAAAACCGAAGCTTCTCAAGTTCCTGCTGAAGAAGTTGACCACGGTCGGCAAGACCCGTGAGGACATGATCTACATGCCCATGGGTGACGATGGAAAGTCACTGAGGTACGCAGCTGCCCGGTGGCGCAGCCCACTTCCGGCACGCCGACAAGCTTTCCCGGACCCTTGGGATCGTGCTAACGCGGGCTTTTTAGGTTCGCCTTTGTCGAGTATTCGTCGCCCGCCGAGGCCGCCGCCGCCGTGCGCCAGCTCGACCTCGTGGCCCTCGACAAGAAGCACACTCTGCGCGTCAACAAGCTCACCGATGTCGACCGGTACGGGCGCGAAGGTCGCATCGACGAGGAGTACACCCCGCCCAAGATTGAAGAATTCCAAGAGAAGGAGCACCTCCGGTCGTTCATGGCGGACCCGAGCGAGCGCGGTAGAGATCAGTTTGTTATGTTCAGAGGCGAGACAGTCGGCGTCTTCTGGAACAACGAGAAGGACCAACCCGAGAACATTGTCGACAGGCAACAATGGACAGAGACATTCGTTCAGTGGTCGCCCCTCGGAACATACCTCACATCGGTGCACGCGCAGGGTGTCCTACTCTGGGGTGGCGCATCGTGGTCGAGACTGCGCCGCTTCGCTCATCCCTTCGTTAACCTCGTCGCCTTCTCCCCCAACGAAAAGTACCTAGTAACCTGGTCCAACCGCCCGATCTCGATCCCCGATAGCGGTCATCCCGTCCTGTCGCTCGACGACGACGGTAAGAACTACATCATCTGGGATATTGAGACGGGCAAGCCCCTGCGGTCCTTTGCGCAGCTCGACACACCGGCCGGCCCCGCCGACGACCAGGGCATCAAGAAGGCGCCAAAGGTGACGTGGCCTGCGTTCAAGTGGTCCGCCGACGACAAGTATGTGGCGAGGCTGAACCCGGGAACTTCCATCTCGGTATATGAGCTCCCGAGGATGAACCTCATGGACAAGACGGCGGTCAAGATCGAGGGCGTCGTCGACTTCGAGTGGGCGCCGGCTACCCCCCGCAGAGATGGTGTCAAGACATACGAGCAGCTCTTCTGCTTCTGGACACCCGAGATCGGCAGCAACCCCGCGAGAGTCGGTTTGATGAGCATTCCCTCCAAGCAGATTGTCCGGTCGTTGAACCTTTTCAGCGTCTCGGATGCCAAGCTTCACTGGCAATCTGATGCGTCCTACCTCTGCGTCAAAGTTGACCGGCACTCCAAGTCCAAGAAGTCTCAGGCTACGACGCTCGAGATTTTCCGCGTCAGGGAGAAGGGCGTTCCCGTCGAGGTTGTCGACACGATCAAGGATACCGTCATCAACTTTGCGTGGGAACCCAAGGGCGATCGGTTTGTCATCATTACCACAACGGAGCCGGTTGGCGCCGTGGCTGTTGCGCCCAAGACGGCGGTTTCCTTCTTCTGCCCCGAAAAGGCCAAAGGCAACGCGGTCGGCAACTTCAAGCACCTCCGGACGCTCGACAAGAAGAACAGCAACGGCATCTACTGGTCACCAAAGGGCCGCTTCGTCGTCATTGCGACTGTCCACAACCAGCAGAGCTCGGATCTCGAGTTCTTCGACGTCGACTTTGAGGGCGAGAAGCCGGAAGGCGAGAAGGACATGACGGCGAACCTGCAGCTGATGAACACTTCGGAGCACTACGGCATGACCGATGTTGAGTGGGATCCTTCAGGCCGCTACGTCGCCACCTGGGCCTCGGCCTGGAAGCACTCCGTAAGTTGTCCATGTTGAATACCCGTATGAACGTTTGCTGACGAAATCAAACAGGCTGAGAACGGTTACCACCTGTACGACTTCCGCGGTGAGTTGCTGCGCGAGGAGGCTATCGAGAAGTTCAAGCAGTGGGCGTGGCGGCCGCGCCCCCCCACACTGCTGTCCAAGGAGGAGCAGAAGCAGATCCGCAAGAACCTGCGCGAGTACTCGCGCGTTTTCGAGGTCGAGGACGCCGAGCGCATCAGCAGTGCCGACGTGGCGGTTGTCGAGCACCGCCGCCGCCTGCTCGACGAGTGGCACGCCTGGCGCGCGGCCGTCGAGGAGGAGCTCGCGGACGAGTACGCCGCCCTTGGCCTGTCTACCGACCCCATTGGGGACCTTCTCAAGGCGAAGACGGCCGAGATCGCGCCCGACGGCGCTGAGGAGCAGGTCATTGAGGAGATCATGGAGGAGGTGCTCGAGGAGACGGAGGAGATTGTCAACTAGGAGTCGTCGGTCTTGGTTCGATCTTCTCTCTAGTTCGTACGTACGTACTAGTCTGTCAGTCACCGGAAGCGCGTGCTTTTTTCCCGTTCTTTTTCTCTACCTGCGGTACGGAGGGGGAGGATGAAGAAAATGAGACTACGGATCTCGGATCTGGGCGGGTGTTGTTGGTTTCGGGGTAATGATGTAGACATCAAGGGCTGTGTCCCGGGCGCTTCGCTTCATCAAAAGCGGGCTTCGATCTTTCATAGTGGTAGGAGGTCAACTACCTATGCAAAACGAGTCTTACGTGTTTCATCTGTGTCCTGCGTCCGTTGCTTGCCTACTTGATATTTGACGGTCAACTGTCACACCAGCAATAGGCTTGACCTCTAAAGGCAAAGGGGGGGTCTTGTTCTGTGCAACACAACCAACCTATGCCAGATCCATGGGCGGACGCCGAAACGAGGGCAAAACTCGCTGTTGGAGTTGTTGCATCAGACCCGCCCGATCTCATTACACGCAAACATTACCCCAGACCCCATCTGGTCATCTCGTTTCTTGATTGCCTTCCCATCATTTCTGATCGGGGGTGTTGTGGCGGGTGGCTCAGCCAGGCTGCTTCCGGGATGGAAAACCGGGCCGGGGGCGGGCAGTGGATCCATGGAAGCAACCCCTAGTAGGGTATGTCTTCCGTCTTGCACGTTTGCACGTTGAAAGTTGCAAGTTGCCGAGTCTATTCTGTTCAGCCGGAAAACAGGACGGATGAGTGCGCCTTCTCGCCGTTTGGTTTAGGGGAAGGGAGTGGGGCGTGTCTTCTTCTCAGATCACCAAATCGTGGGTGGTGGAAATGAAGGATGGTTTTGTTTGGAGTCGATGCCAAGCGCCGCAAGCTTGCGGGATGGTTCCGTGTTCGTGTGACGACATGAGCCGTGGTGGGGCCGGTCGGGACCCGGCATGTCTCAAGGTAAGGGGGGCAGGACAAACCGAGTCTTGCCTTTAGCGGCGACTTCTCGACGGATGTGAAAGTTTGCTGAGTGGTTTGAGGGTGCCGTTTGCTTGGATGAGGGTATTGGCCAATCGTGATTCGGAGGTGAGGGATCACGGCAAGATGCGGCAGCGAACCCGATCCTCTGTGGCCGGCTACGCAGCCTCGCGTTCGACACTTGGTTTCTACTCTTGGTAAGCCTGTCAGTTCCGTTCGTTCTAGGGATAGTTACCCAATGGCCGTTGCTATATACGAAAACGCGCCCCAGGCCTCCAGGACCGGTGTCGCGATGGTTGATCGACGGGGAAGGGGAGGAGGGATTTCGGCCGTGATACCGTCTTCATCAAACAAGACTCTTATCTCGGGCTGATTAACGGCAGCCCGTCTTAGGGCCCAGTCCTCCCGAGTCTTTTAAGGTCCCGACCACTGCCCATCGTCAGTCTTCGTCTAGTTCAAAATACGCCAGGATGCACGCAGGTTTAGAGCAGTGGCACGAGCTCAAGATGGACGGGAAGGGAATCAGGGACTTGGAGGCAGCCTTTGCTTCGTTCAAGAAACCCGCCGACACGACCGTCCCCAGAGCCAAAAGCAAAGAGCAAAGCATTCCCGGTACGCATGAGGTTTCACTGCAGCGCCGACGAGATCGGGAACTGGATCAGGAACTCCGGCGACTGCTGAACGAAGAAAAGGTGGCCAAGCTGAGGCAACGACGTCTCGCTGTTGCTAGGGGGTTGGATATGGTTTGTGATGAGGCCGGGTTGCAGTGAGCTTGTAAGCTGACAAGCACATAGTTGCACAGAGGCGTCACCGGGCACCCGTCGATTCCAATGAGCCGCCCGTGGACCAGGGGTCTTGCGATGCCTTCGTTCCGTGGGCCGGCAACCCAGGGAAGATCATCTCGGGGTTGCAATGGCGGACGGAGGTCAGGAGCACCAGAGTCGAGGAATTCTCCCGAGGTTAAGGACGAGTCAGGTATCGAGAGAGGAGCGGAAGCGCACAGTACAGCGCAGTTCCAGCCAGTTCGCAGCCCCATACATGGCACGCTCCCTATTCCCCGCCGCCCGACCGAAGATGATCAAGCTGTACAGCGCGCGAGAGGCAGTGGATATGGCGGGCTGGGGCCGGGCAATGGCTGGGGCGATGTCCCTCATCTGTTCCGGGAGACTCACACCACGGTGGGTGGTCCGAACGCCAGTGGCCTGCAGTCTATACAAGAGCAGCTCGAGCAGGTACGCAGAAAACACCAGGGCATGGGTGCATCCATACTGGAGCAGCGTGCCTTGTGTAGGGTACTAATGGAGGAGCGGGAACGAATGGTGAGCTCAGTTGTCGCATAGGCGCGCCGTGCGCTAATCCGACTCCCAGTTGCAGGAGTTCGAGACTAATCCGAAAACCGAGGATCCCGATGACCAAACGTACTCGCATACTCCGGCCCAGACGACGAGAAGGCCGGCGATGAGCTTGCAATCGATCGGGCCGCGGTTGAGATCAACTGGCAAGGGAAGAACTTGTATGAGCCCGTCATAAAGCAAGACGAAGAAGACTCCCCTGTGCCATTAATTTGGATTCCCGCCGCGGGCCAGAGGAGGAAAGCGAGGGTGCAAAACACAAGCCCGGTCCCCGCAAAGAAGGCGCCGTTGGGCTTCCCGGAGAACCGGTCCCAGATCCGTATCTGGAGAGAAACGCCCAGGAAGGTGCTCGGGAGCGCGAACAACGCGAGCAGCTTGAACATGGTTCGCTGCTCTCGGAGGTAGGTAGCCAGGCGAATCCGGTGATACTGGATTAATCAGGGAATATTGACTGAGTTCACTTCTACTTTCACCTTTCTGTCTTCGCCAGGTGGTCGTTGAGTGGTTCGAGGCGCTGCCGGCTGGCCGTCTCGAGTAGCCACCAAGCAGGAGGGATGGTTCAGGGGGTTCCGCAAAGTACCGGATGCATGTTCCAGATTTCGGGAGCTCCCGCCGCCCGATTTCCCGGAGGCTTTCAGAGTGCCCGTTCTCGGACCGGAGAGCTGAGCCTTCGGGCATTTCTCCGGGGAGTGGGGACGGGCCAGTCCGGAACGTGGCTCCCGCCCGCCGCAGGGACAGGGGTTGACAACCTGGAAGGCTCAACAAAATCGGCTAGCTTCCCCAACAAAAATGCATCTCTCCACTCGTCCGCGGCCAAAATGCATGCATGCTGTGTTACCCCTGGTGAGGTTTTCAGGTGGGAAATCGCACCACGGACTTTCCTATTTTCTGCTTCTTGCATGCCAGGTACCTATGCAACACTGCAATTGGACCAAGAGTGCTCGCACTGGAGATCACCTGGTGGTCCAAACCTCTGCAAAGTACTGTTCGATGAACACAGTGCCCACGATCGGCACAGAGGCGATGGCATCAAAACAGAAATTTTTGTCGAGGAAGTGGTTTCCAAAAGTTTTCCATCACCCCGCCCCCGCGGTTTGAGCCGACTTGGGGCTGCAGGGATTCAGGGGGTTGCACTCGGGATCCCGAAACACCCCTGTGGGAAGGCACAAAGACGACGTCTCGAGAACTCCCTCGAGTCAAACAAGCCCCACAATCGAGGTTTTCTTCGACCTCTCTCGCCATGCGACGCGGTGGCGATATCTTCCGTGCGATGTCTCCATCCCGTTCCTTGCCTCCTTGCCTTCGTTGTCAACACAGATGCAGGAATGGACGGGGCATCCCGGATGAAAATGCAGGGCGGCGATCTTGAAGGCCAGCCAGCTCTGATGGACCTCATCCAATCTTTGGCCACCAATCAGTTGGGCCTCGGTAAGACAATTCTCTCACTTCAGCTTGGAAACCGCATGACTCTCAAGCAGTCGTCTCAGCTCTCCGGGGGCTGACATGTGAGAGAGGCCCCCGACTCGCCCCCATCCGAGGCGGTGAATCTCCTTGGCTGCCATGCAGGATAACTTTGCTGCGACAGGCTCCAACTGTCGCCTTCACAGATTTTAAACCCTCCGAGTGTAGCCAACCACAATTGAAGGTTTTGTCAACTTCTGCAAGGTTAGGCATGCTTGATGAAGACGGTTAGAGAACGGTACTTTCTGTTTATTAACCATTGTCAGTGTAATATTCTCTCTCTAGTTTCTGCTTGCCTTGAACGATTCTGCTACCCTTCTTGCGTTGGTGTTCTTGTCCTCTATCTTGTGTCGGTTGCATGTGGAAGCGCCTGGGGTCTCGAACTTCGGTATCGTTTACAAGGGGTGCGACCCGGACGCGGTCCCGATTCCCGAAGTACCTTCACTAGCTGCGGCAGTCCCAACAAATCATAGAGAATCGACCCACGGGAAGGAGCGCCCACCACGAAAATTTCTAGACCCCTGGAGAGGCGGACAGAGCTGCCAGGTTTCTTTTCCCCTTCCTTGGCCACCTCCGTTTCCCATTCAAGTCCTTTTCTCTGCTACGCAGTCGATCGGGGTTGCTCTTGACGGGTAGGTTAATATCTGGCCACTCGCTCCATTTTCAACCGCCCATATAACGAAGAGCTGCAGTGCTAACACACGGCACCCAGACCCTCGCCGTTGTGCTCCCACCGTATCTTCTTACCCGGGCCAATCGATCCTCCCCAGGTCAACCAAGATGGCTCCCGCAACAGCCTCCAGCCTCCCGGCTGACAACAAGCCCTTCCTGAGGAGGAACGCCACCACGACTAGCTCCGAGGCGTCGAGTGCTGTCGTGTCGCCGAGGGACTCCCCCCGTCAGTCGCCGTCGTCGACTTCGCTGTCCTCGATGGCTTCGGACGATGCTCCGGCCCCCAAGAAGAACTATGGCAAGCTGGTCGACACGTACGGCAACGAGTTCCAGGTCCCGGATTTCAGTATCAAGGACATCCGTGATGCCATTCCCAAGCACTGCTTCGAACGCTCGGCCGTCCGCAGCATGGGCTATGTCTTCCGCGACATGTTCTACCTCGCCACCACCTTCTACATCTGGCACAACTACGTGACGCCCGAGTACATCCCCTCCAAGGCGCTGCGCGTCGTGCTGTGGGGCGTGTACACCTTCCTCCAGGGCCTTTTCGGCACCGGTCTCTGGGTCCTTGCCCACGAGTGCGGCCACGGCGCCTTTTCTCCCTCGCGGACCTTCAACAACTTGATTGGCTGGATCCTGCACTCTTCGTTGCTGGTGCCGTACTTCAGCTGGCAGCTCAGCCACAGCAAGCACCACAAGGCCACTGGCAACATGGACCGCGACATGGTGTTCCTCCCCCGCACCCGGGAGCAGCAGGCCAGCCGCCTCGGCCGTCTTGTTCACGAGCTTTCGGAACTGACCGAGGAGACGCCCATCTACACCCTCATCCACCTGATCGGCCAGCAGACCATTGGGTGGTGGAACTACCTCCTGACCAACGTGACCGGCCACAACAAGCACGAGAAGCAGAGAGAGGGCCGCGGCAAGGGCAAGAAGAACGGCTGGGGTGGTGGTGTCAACCACTTTGACCCCCGCAGCCCGCTGTATGAGAACAGGGATGCGGCTTACATTCTGCTGAGCGACATCGGCATTGCCATCACCGTCTCGGCGCTGGTCTATCTCAGCAAGACCTTCGGCGTGGCGAACATGTTCGTCTGGTACTTCCTGCCCTATATGTGGGTCAACCACTGGCTGGGTAAGTCGCGATTTTCTCATCAAAGCATTCCAATGCAAAGGCACTAACAGCTTGACCCTCCAGTTGCCATCACGTACCTGCAGCACACCGACCCTACTCTCCCTCACTACACCGAGGAGGAGTGGGACTTTGTCCGTGGCGCCGCTGCCACGATTGACCGCGAGTTCGGCTTCATCGGTCGCCACCTGCTCCACGGCATTATTGAGACGCACGTGCTGCACCACTACGTCAGCACCATTCCCTTCTACAACGCCGACGAGGCCTCGGAGGCCATCATTCCCGTCATGGGCCGCCACTACCGCTCCGATACCAAGGAGGGCCCCGTCGGCTTCATCAAGGCCATGTGGAAGGCCGCCCGGTGGTGCCAGTGGGTCGAGCCGACCGAGGGCGCCGAGGGCCCGGCCAAGGGTGTCTTGTTCTTCCGCAACCGCAATGGCCTGGGCACTGCGCCGGCCAAGATGAAGCCTGTTGCTTAATGAGGGATGAAAAGGAAGGGAATCTCGAGCTGGTGATACTCCGGGATAGGGAGTCCAAGGACCTTGCACCGTCAAGCTGGCTGGCATCATTAGCCTGCTATTTCCAAACAGCTGTTAGCTCTGGGAGCTTCCATGCCAGGCTGGGCCGTCCGAGAAGGTTTATACTTGAAGAAGCCCTATCCCGGCTGTAGTAATGACTCAAAAGTTTGCGGACGTCTTGTTTTTGGTTGGAAGCAAGGGCCTTGTCGTCGAGCGAGCGAGTTCTTGAACGATAGACGATAGACTTAGGCGCATAATGAGAGCTGCGTGACAGGCATTCTTGGATCAATGGCAAGCAACAGTGGCGGACGTGACTGCTATTTAATTGTTCGGATTCCTCTGGTGTCCCTTTCTGCCGCCTGCCTTGAATCTTTCTTGGTGCTGCCCATTCAGCGTTTGGAGTCAATGCGGGGAAGCCAGGCAATCCTTGATGGACGATCTGACATGTCAGTCCACCCCTCCACCGGAACGCACGGATGACGGAAAGCGGCTCAGGCGGGTGGGATATCACCAATGCCATGGTTCCGTGAATACCGACGTCCGAGCCTAGCTGAGCCGGGCTTTGGCTCTGGTGTACATTATGCAGCGCAGTGTTTTTATTCCTAGGCTTCCACGCTGTTTAACTGAGTATTGGGATTGTGTTGTGACTGCTCGCCTCTTTATTGACAACGCAACGAACACCATTCCTTTCTAACCCGTATCAGGGCAAACTTGGGGCTTTGGAAGTGTGTTGTGGGCTTGTTATGGTTGAGTTTGAGAAAAGACCAGCTGTCAAAAGATCAATACATATTGTCCGTCGAGAGGGTAATGAGCAGCGCAAAACATTCACATGGTTTAAGCAATCATCACAAGTCAAACAGTTGTGTTCGTTAACGGGTTGGTTTTCTCATTCCATATCTACCAGTCTCACCTGCATCGGCAAGCGACCTGCAAAGACTGTCGAAGAGAAATGACCAAGGTCGACTCTACCGGCATCCTATGTCCCGAGTTCCCCTGCCAGCACCATATCCTCCATTGCTTCACAGTTGTGACGAGACAGCCCGGAGGTCTGTCCGACGAAGTGACTCAAACCTGGCGAACTAACGAACAAAGTGGAAAGCATATGCTAAACCACCTCGAGGCAAGTCGATGAACCAAGCTAATTAATAGCCGTCCGTCTCCGTCTCATTGGTAGAGGAAGCCATGCCACCGGTGCACTTGAGGGTGCCCATGTCGTTGACAATGCCCTCGTCTGGATTGTGGTTTGTTTGTTAGCATTCAGTCTTTTGAAACAGTGAGGATCTGGTGAAGGAAGAGGGAAGTGTGACATACCCAGGTTGAGGGTCGTCCTGAGGGCGCGCTGGACGCCAGCCATGGGGACGCAGCGGCAGGCCAGGTGGTAGCCGGTCGTGTTGACCGGAGTGTGAACCTCGCAGTTGTAGCAGTAGTTGGAGAATTTGCCGCTGTGGGGAAGAAGAGGTTGGTTAGTGTCGGGTTCATTCATCGATGGATCAGATCGCAAAGATGGATGGGAGAAAACTTACTAGACCTCCCACTGGAGACCGCCATCGACCTGGTCAATGCCGATGCACATGGCCAGGTCCAGGTGGTTCTGGGTGAGGGCCGGGGCATCGCCGGCATTGTCCTTGGTCGGGTAGGTGCAGGAAGCATTGAGGAAGTTGTTCTCGGTCAGGTTCACGCCGGTGCAGCTCTGCGAGAAGTTGCCGGCGGAAGAGTTACTGGAGGCAATGGCAGTGGCGGTAGCCTCCAGAGAGGCCAGCCAAGTGTAGAAGATGAAGGACTGCATCTTGAGGGGTTTGGTTGGAGAGTTTAAAAGGTTATATGGTCGTGGTAAGAGAGGTTGGAGTTCGTGATGTCGATTTGTGGTTTGTGAGTCGAGGAAGAAAGCAGCGACCGACCGCGATCGCACAGTTTTGTAGGTCTGCGGGGGAATAAAATTCCTTTCTGCTACAATCGGTGCGCTCCAGGTGAATAATGAATTGACGGCCGTAATTCAGGAAAATCCTGGTGCTGTCGAACTTGGGATGGAATGGCGCCGGTGACCACCCTCACTTCCACACCTCCAACACTCCCAACACCCCCAACACCCCAAACACTCCAGCAACACAGCGAAGACTCCATCACTCCATCACGGCCATCACGGACATTATTCTCGTTCTCCGGTGTACCCAAAGTCTCTTTGTCTTCTTGGTGAAAATCTTATGGTGGTGGTGTTTGATCGCAAGGAGTCTCAGATGCCTCGGGGTCGAGTCCTTATCTTTGGTCACACAGGACCACGACGTGAACCGAGGCACAGACTGACCTCGAGGCATCAAGTGACCGCATGTCGTACGCCTCGGAGTTTTTAGGTTCAGGGTCCATAAGCTGTTGTTCTTAGAAATGGAAAAGGGGCGGGGTTGTTTGACTCGATGAAAGCTAACAGTCTCAACACTGAGATAACCACTTAGTCCGTTCCAGACCCGTACTCCGCAAATCATCTCCGATCTCTCCAAAAATAGCCATCTAGACTAGTAAGTAAAGCTATCATCCCACTTGGGCAACAAGGATATTATCCTTGAGTGAGTGTCGGCCGTTGAGGATCGCCATGAACACAGAGTGGATCACCAGTCGAGTCCAGGGGCTCGGAGCACGGCAGACCCTGTGCCACGCTGCAAATCCCGGGGAGGGGGTTTCGGGAGACACAGAGTTGTTGATCGTTGTTCGGGCCGGCAGCGAGAGGATGGCTCAGCATTCGTATGTATTTGGTTACGGATAACTATTCCGGACAGAAAAAGGGGTCGGCTGCCCCTGGATTTGCTCCGTCTGGCCGGTGTTGTGAAACGAAACAAGGCTCTCTTGGCTGGCCAGGCGACCGGATCTGCTGGGAAGTGGGTGGACCCTTCAACACTGCACAGACCAAAGTGTGGGGACCCGGGAGAAGGAAAAAAGTTTAAAGTTGTTGCATTGCGGCTTGTTCCGCTTTTGGACGGAGCCTTTCACCGAGAAGGGAGGCATCGGTGAGATTCCCCATGCCGAGATTGGCCGTGGCCCCTCGTCATTTCCACCCCCGGTCGCTCTGGCCTTGGCCTTTGACCGTTGTTTTGCCTCTTCTAGAACATGGCGAGATGGAGACTGGTTTGATAAGACGGACGACCGGCGGGTTCTTGAAGTGTTTGGAAAGAAAACATCCAATGTAAGTAAACAAACAAACAGCTGTCCGAGACCGATTTGTGCTGCTATCCAAATGTCAAACAGTTCCATCACTGTGGGCGCCACACACCCCACGATCCCCGGCCAATCCGGCGCTTGCATCTGCATCGCTGACGTGCTGCTTTGAGTCCTTGGCAGCTGCAGCCACAGTTTTCCCTGCGTTTCAAGCTTTGTGTGCTGGCGGTGCCGCAGTGGATTCTGGCAGTTGAGTCGGTTGACCGTTGGCCCGTTTTCCAACCGCCATGGCAGTTGATGGCGCATATTTTTGGCGTCGAGACACGGAATCGGGTCTGTTTAAATGGCTTTGCTGACCAAAACTCAAGTTCTCATCCTCCATCCATCGTACGGCCATGACAACTGGAACTCTGCGACTCCCGAGGAGGCCTTGATTCCCGCGGAAGCTCTGGACTGTCGATCCTTGCAATCCCTTGGGGTCCGTCGATCGGAAAATGCTTGCATGCTCCGAGTCCTCGACAACTTGGCACTCAGGCCGCTCGGGGAAATAGTCCGCAAATTGAAGCTATCGGCGGGTGGATGATGGGGACCCTGGAGATAATCTCTGATATCATTGCCCTCACGTCACGACAGAGGCAGACACCAAAGTGCCTTGATTTTTGACTCCATTTTGATCTTGTTCTTGGGTTGCAATCGCGGCAGCGTTCCATAGGTCCAGGCCCGCAGCGATCCTCCCCGGCCTCCACACTGATTTCCCTCCCGCTCTTGCCTCCCCCTCCCCCTCTCGCTTGCTGCGTTAGCTCCTTCCGTCATTTTGCTGCCTCTGAACTGGTTTTTTTCCCCTTTCGTCGTCGTCTTTCGTCTCTTCATCCCAA
This sequence comes from Trichocladium uniseriatum, assembly GCA_017139535.1. NCBI lineage: Eukaryota > Fungi > Ascomycota > Sordariomycetes > Sordariales > Chaetomiaceae > Trichocladium > Trichocladium uniseriatum. The sequence continues at coordinate 322,390 of WOUO01000022.1, read as the reverse complement.
CCTCGATGCCGCCCTTGCACGTTCGTTTCTTTTCTTAAGTCAATCACCGGTCGACCGCCCGGTCAGCCCAGCCACTCATTCGACCTCTATCGCACTTTGCAACACCCCCCGACCGCGAAGGCGCTTAATTCGGCCATATTCATACTAGATTCTTCGTAAAACCACACTCATTCGCGACCTTCACCGCATCTACCCGACTTTCGCTCAACCCCCTGCAGAAGAATCGCATTTCCAAGCACACCAACAAAAATCCACCACCCGACCGTTCAATTGTCTCTTTTCGTACGAAGTACATAATACATCTGTTGCTATTGTTTGCGCAGGTCTTTATTTCGCCATTCGCGACGCGTTATTGTTTATTCCCGACCCAGCGCCGTTGTGAGACATTCGCTGGCATTCAGGGGTTAACCGCTCCCATCCCGTCCGATCATCCTTAACCAAACGATCGTCCCCAGGACCACACTCTTGGAACGTTTCCTGCCGCATCGACACCCGCTCCCGTCTCGGCCCGGAAACAACAACGTCACGCCCGAGGTCTTGAAATCCCAAGGAGGCAGGCCTTCCAAAACCGCGCTCGGAACCCAGTTTTTGTCCATCGCGCCATGCCAAGATGATGATCTACGAGAGACCGCTTCACGATGCCGTCCTGCCCGGCCCCAGCTCGCCCCCGGGCATGACGACCTCGAAATCCTCAAAATCCTCGTCGCTTAGCTCGCTCCCCTCGGACGACGGCAGCGTGCTCGCCGACGCCAACAACTTCGAAGACATTGGCCTGGATGATACTCAGGTCGAACCCCGACGCCTGTCCGATCAACCTCTCAAGGATGCCGCGAACCCTTACAGCCAGTCCTACTCGTCCGACTTGCGCCCCGTGACGAAACGGCCCGCTTCAGCCTCTACTCCCCGACTCCAGTACTCGCAAAGCTCGCCGCGGAACCTCCAGAATCGCGATTTCACGCCGCTACCAAAGTCACGACCGGGCCTGCCGGGCCTGCAGACGCGAATCAGGACGACAAATGGACGCGTCGCTAGCTTGGGGCTTCTGCCGGACCCTCTCCCGATCCGCACCCTCAGTCGCTCGCAAACCACCGTGACCCGGCACCGGAGTCCCAGCCCCAGTTTTTCCCTGTCGCCGAGAGACCCGAGCATGCGGAGGGGCAGTTGGCAGTCCAACAGAGAGCGCAAGACGGTGATCGAACTAGAGATGGAATGCGACGAGGACGATGGAGACGACATCCCCGACGGTCTCGTTTTGGACAACGTCCCTATTTCCCCGAGGCCTCCGTCGGAACGGTCCCTTAGCCGATCGAACTCCAAGGCGCCATCCCCGGAGCGTGCGCCCAAGGAGAGGGTGCGCAGTGTTGGGAACGGTACCCCGGCCGTGGCTATGGCACAAGGATCCCTTCGGTCGCCAACCTGGAAGTCGGATACAGCGCTATCTGCGATGAGTTCCGCCGGGTCCAGCCGCGTTTCGAGCCCCGTTGCTACGAGAGCGAAGAGCTGGTCCGCTGCTTTGGCAGGTCTAAATGCCGAGGCCAAGGCACTCACCGAGAAACTGGAGGAGCATGCGGTCCAGATGGAGAACAAAATGCAACGCTGCAGCACCGGCTCCATGCCCAACGCCAGGAGACACTCGGACACAGAGACCAAGCCACGGGTCAAGTCGGCCCTCGCAGAGCTGCCGCCCCTGCGTCGGTCCAACATCATGATTGATCCCTTGCCCATCTCCAAAGAGAAGGAAGCCGTCCTCTCGCGCACCCGCCCTTCCTGGCTCCCGCCCAAGGATCCCGCCGAGGAGCGCCGACACCTGAAGGAGTACCAGAAAATGATGGCGCAGAGCATCGAGGCCGAGCGACGCCGTCAAGCCAACAAACGCGCCCAGTCCGAGTGCCGCGACGTTGCCGCGGACAGCATCATGCAGATCTGGGAGCAGGACATCCTGCCCAATTGGAAGACTGCGATTCGCGAGCGCAGGACCAGGGATATGTGGTGGCGGGGAATCGCCCCACGCAGCCGCGGCGCCGTCTGGGCGCGAGCGATCGGGAATGATCTCGGTCTCACTAAGACGTCATTCGAAGCTGCGTTAAGCCGAGCGAATGAGGCTGAGACGAGAGCGAAATCGGGACACGGCAGCGCCGAGGACATGCGCGCGGCGTCCTGGTTCTCCGTCATTAGCCAAGAAGTCCGCGAGCGCACATGGCCAGACCTGCAAATCTTCCAGCCGGGCGGCCCGCTTCACCAGAGCTTGATCGACGTCCTGAGGGCATATGCCATGTACCGAAGCGATATCGGATATGTCCCGGGCTGCAATGTGAGTTGACACGACCGTTCAGAGCAAGAGCCAAACTAACCCCAGCTACAGACCATTGCAGCCCTCCTGCTTCTCAACCTTCCGACGCCCACCGACGCTTTCGTCTCGCTGGCCAATGTTCTCAACCGCCCCTTGCCGCTCAGCTTCTATGCGTCAGATGCAGGCGCCAAGCACTCGGCATATAACCTGGTCTTGCACACCCTCTCACAAAAGTGCCCCAGTCTCCACGAGCATCTTGCCCTTCTTCCGGACCACGACCCGGAACTCTACCTTAATGAAGTCTTTGCCGGCCTCTTCACCCGCCATCTTGCCCTCGACGAAGCTACGCGCCTGTGGGACGTCTATGTGTTTGAAGGCGACACCCTCTTAGTCCGCGCCGGCGTCGCGCTGCTCGCCCAAAAGGAGATGGAGCTTCTCGGCACCAAGTCGGTCGCCGAAGTCCACGCCATCCTTCGGACAGATGGCGGCAGGTCCACCCCCCGCGTCGTGGGCGGGAATGGCGAGGACGACCGCTGGATGAAGGCTGTTCGGGAGGCTGGCAAGGCCTGAGTCTTCCGTTAACGTCAATGAATACAAATGGATGGGTCTATAAATACAAAAAGGCGGACGGAAACACTCGGATGTGTTATGAACGGGTCATTTTCTCCAACGACACTACATTGTTGGCATCCATCCATCCCTGCTGCCTTTTGCCGGGGATCGGATTGGATTGGATTGGGTTTGGTTGGATCGGATGGGTTACGAATTTCTTGCAGGCAGGCGCTGGCTCTTCTTTTTGCAGCAGCTCTTCGTTCGTTCTGGTTGTTTCTATCAGCCTGCCTTATCTTACCGAGCTATATCGGTTATTGTTTATATTTAATATTCGACGTGCCGCCGGGCGTGGCTGTTTGGAGTAGAGTTTGGGGGGGTTATTTTTGGGCAGCAGTACATAGCAGCAGCAACAGCCTTGGGCGGGGAGGGAGGCGGGGAGCGTTTGATGATGGATCTACCCACGAGGGAGCGCTATACTCTGACCTGCCGTGTGTCAGTGGGGAGCGTTGCCATGTTTATATTTGTATAGTTGTTGTACACTATTGACTGTGTTGAGGAGTGAACTGGTCTGAGATGATGATGGTTGTTTGCGATGCACTTTACTGTATCTCGATCTTGGCTAGAACGTATAGATGTTTTGCTCTACTCGATGCTGTGCTTTGCGTTGTGTCTACGGCGTATTGGACATTGACAGGAAGTGATCAAGCTGAAGCTTGCTTGTGTGGTGTTGACAAACATGTGGCTCAACCCCTGAACATCACGTGTGTTCACACTCGCTCTTTTAACTTCCAACATACCCCCGAGGTTTAAACCAAAGCCAAAGGATTCTAACTTGACACCATCTTGATACGACCATGACTAAAACATCTCGATCTTCTTTCGCATTCCGGCCCCTCTCTAACCCCTCCCGCAAGTCACATTCTCCGACAGTTCAAGGCATGCTCAAACAGATCGTACACTACAAGTACAGGAGACAACTAACGTCTTGAAACACTTATCGTTCTCAAAGACACCGGCTTTCCCTTGCAATAAGCTCCCTACGCCACCTACTGGCTCCATACCCAGCCCTTCCCCAGCCAGCCGCCGATGGCCACATATAACCACGGCCTCCCCAGATAATATGGGCATAACCCAACTCACCCCTCCCACACCAACTCAATAACCTCATCCATCGCCTCCCCCATCCCTTCCCTCGACGCCCGATGCACATACACCTGCCGAAACCTCCCATTCCCATATCCACCCCCCCCTCCTCCCGCCCGCGGCCCCCCACCCACGGCAACCAACCGGTAACTCTTCTTCTCCCCCTCCCCCAACCTCTTCCGAAACGGGCCATACACAAACCCATACTTCCCACCCCCATCCCCATCCCCCACCCCGGCAAACGTCGCCTCCACCCTCTCCAAATCCACACCCCCCAACCCCCCGGGGCCGGGGTACACACTCACGCTATACCCATTCACAAGCAACGCATCATCCTCATGAAACCGCCACCTCATCAGGAAACAATCTCCACAGATTGTCGTGATGCCCGCCATGGCGGCCACGGGGGCGCGGTACCATGATTTCCAGTGGTGGATGCTGAGGGTGTGGCGGCCGGACTCGAAGAAGCCGGAGGGGTCGCCCATGATGTCGTGTTGGTGGAGGTCGGGGAGGAGGGTGAGTTTTGTGATGGTGCGGGTGTAGATGCAGTCGCGGAGGAGACCGTCGCCGGAGGGGACGGCGGTGGTGCGGATGCTGAGAGTTCGTGTCAGTGATATGGGTTTGTATTTTTTATTTTGTTGCGGAGTTTGCGGAGTTGGGGAAAATGGATTTGCTATTATGAGATGACGAGACAACCAAGAGAACGGGAGCCTGAAGGGGTGACAGAAAAGGATATAAATAACGGGGGAAAACAACAACTTGGCTTTCAAAGAGAAAGAGAGACCTACCACTCCTCCAAAAAAGGCTCCAACCCCCTCGCAAGCGGCACACTCACAAACACCCCGGCCCCACCATACGCCATGATCCCCCACGTAGCGATACTCGCAAAGTTGTCCGACAGCGCGCCCAGGTATGCCGGACGCGTGTGGTCGTGCCGCCGCAGGGCCTGGTCGAGTGGGTACAGCGCCGGGAAGAACGTGTCGTCGTCCAGCACGCCCAGCCAGCGGGTCTCCGAGGTCGCGAGGGCGAGCATGTCGCGGAGCAGGAGGAAGTGCAGTTGTTCGACAGGGGCGGGGCCACTGCTGCTTCCGCTGCCGTCGCGTTTGGGTTGGCCTTCGCCTTTTCTAGGGAGGGGGTGCTTGAGTGTGGGGGGGATGATGGTGGCGAGGATGCCGCGCTTGCGGTATTCGTTTTCGAGGTCTTTGAGGTCAGGGTTGCTGCTGCCGCTGCCGCTGCCGCTACTGCTGCTGGTGTGGGTGTGGGCGTTTGCATCAGCCACGACGGCCACCAGTTGAGCCCCTGTTCCCGCAAGCCAGTGGGCGATGACTGGCAGGGAGTCTTTGATGCGCTCGTATGAGGATGCTATGCTAAACATGAGATGGCGGTATTGCTGGTGCGGGTAGGCTGGGGGGACTCGGAGCGAGAGTGGCTCACAGGGCAGCGGCTCGGCAGCCGCGCAGTCGGCTGCCAGGTTGAGAATGGTCGTGTTGGTGATGAGCGGACCGGTGATGTTGGAGACAACGTCTCGGTCGATGTGGCGACGAATAGGCCTGATACAACGGCGGGTATACATGATTTTCTCGGTCAGGCCCAGACCTGGGCTGCGCAGCAGTTCGAGTTCCTTGTTGCAAGCCTTGCGCGCAAGCTCCTCGCGCTCCTCGGGCGACAACATTTCGGAGGCTTGCTCATGTTGCCCTTTCCCGAGAACAGTGGACAGGTGTGGGCTATTGTGAATCCGAGAGGTAGTTACAACGATGGCAGCGATGAAGAGTGCTACCAGGAAAACCACCGAGGCCCTTGGAGAGAAAATGCGGGCGAGCATGGCAGCGTGCTGGATCAGCAGCTCACCCAGCAGCGAGCTCGGAGGTAAGATCTTCAACCGGTTGTGATGCCGTTGACTCGAAATAAGGAGGAACAAGTGACGAGTTAAGAGAACGACTATCGACTGAGTAATCGAGATGGTGGTTTAAAAGGGGTAAATTTTGGGCGCCGACATTATATGGCTGTAGGTAACGAGGGAACAAGAACTGACTTTCTCCATGCAAGTACCCTCCTGTTTGACATGTTGAACAAAGTTGTAACGAATCGGCAGCTGTTTCATTTTGTCCTGGTAACGTTGAAGCGTCCCACCATCGAGTCGACGACTCGCACTTGCCGCAACATCATTTAGGACCGGAGCTCGGTTGTTTAGCCCCTTTGGCCAATTCACTCTGTCTTCTGCTATTATCGAGGCCACATTGTGTCTGAGAAATCCAAAGCTGTTATATCAAGCACCACCAGGGGTCCATCAATGGACCGACTTAATCATGAAGCACAAGCCATGATGCGCAGGGCAGGATTTCGACCGACACGGGCGCCCACAGACATGGCATCTGCGGCCTTGTAAGACCACCTCAGGTAGGACAACGTCGCTGCGCTTGGCAGATATTTCACCGTCGTGGAACGCGGGTAATCTGTCCCTCACATAGGAGCTTGGATGATGTAACACGATGAGTATGCGGCAGCATCGCACTTCATCTGTGTCTTGCAGCCTCCATGCGTCGTCCTTTGACCTGTTTGCTGACGTTTGGGGGAGTGTCAACATTTCCACTCGGCCCTAAAACAGGATTCCACCTATGGCATGGGCGTGGTGTTCACTGATGTGACCTCAAAAGTAATTGGCCAAGTCGATATGGCCGTCGTTCTCGAGCAACGGAAAGAGATTCAGGGCTCCAAAAGTTTGCTCGGCATCGGCATCGAGGGATCCGCCCATGAGCGAAAAGTCTGGCGTCCTGGGAAGCGTGTCGGTCAACCCGAGGAAGGTCGACTCGAAATCGAAGCTGAAGCGCGGAGATTGACCATCGGGATACCCCAACCGCGCTTTCTCTGGCCTTCCCAGACCTTTTTGGGGTGAACATCCGCTAGGACTTGTGTGGTGGTCTCCCGAGAGCCCGTGACTATCCTTGGCAGCACCAGTCTCGCGGGATACTCGAGGAACGAGGCCAAAGAGCTGGGAAGAGCTCTCAGTTCTCTGTTGCCTTTCTTGAATCTCCCTTTTCTCGAGATACTCCAAGGCAGTGGTGAGCAGGGACTTGGCAATGAGTGAGTATTGCACGGCGTGAGTGTCGGTCTGAGAAAAATACTCGAGGGCGGCTATCGAGGCACGGCAGTACTTTTCAATGATGCGCCCAAATCCGCCCAGGAGCCCGAGACCGAGAACAAGCGACGAAGCAAAAAGCCATGAACTAGGGAGAAAGGTAAGCAAGTTAGGGAGAGAGCGTAATAGACCTGGGTATACTTACACAATCACTGGCGCTCGCCGTGTCATTAGTCCTCGCTCGATGAGGTGTTGCACCGGCTCCACCATCAAGATGGCGGCATCTATACAGGCGTCGGCCAGTTTTGACTTGCCCGTCATGAGACCAGCCCTGCTCCCTGTCGCCAAAGGGTATCCTTCTGACAGCCTGTGGTGCAGTTCAACCATGAGGAAGGGCCGAGAAACAAGAATAACAGCGTAATAATACGTCGACATGACGTGGCAGGCACCGTTTGCCATTTCGGGCTGACCCTCGGCCGAAGACCCTTCGACAACGTCCTTGAGCCGCTGCAGCCAGCGCGTCGACCACTCTCGAAGCTCGCGCGAGATGCCCTCGGTCAGCCGGGGGGATATCTTGCGGCGCGAGTAGACTTCCTGGACAATCGCTTCGACAACAAGGAAGATCTGGGCTGATGCATTCAAGAGGTCAAGCCGTTCGTGGCCGGCGTCGTCAGGTTCCCGGTACGGCACCGTGCAATCCACGTCGGAAGTGGCCGGTGGGCGGCCCATGGATGTACTAAGGAACAAGTCCAAGACCCTCAGACTCTTCCAGAGACGGTCCCTTTGGCGGTGAATCTCGGGGCCGAACCGTGCATTGACGGCGGTCCGGTGGATGCCGATGGAGTAGGCTGCTCGTGCTGCGATGCCGAAAAAGAGAAAGGCGGCGTTGATCTGGCATGCGCCGAGCGAGTAGAAGCTGATGAGGATAAAGACCTGAACGCTGGCAACCCCGAGGTTGCCGCTGAGGCTAGCAAATGCATTCTGGCGAGCGTAGTCAAAGTACCGCTGGGCGGTGCTTTCATCCGACTTCTGGCATCCGACGGCGAGAACCAAGTAGTTGACGGCCGAGGAGACATCAACGGCCCTGTCCTGTGGGCGAACTTGCTCGGCCCAAGCTGAGATGTCATTTGCGAGGCGGCTGTTGTCGAACAAGTCGATAAGTCCGGCCGTCACATCGAGGTAGGCCGAGACGGCAGGTCCGGTGGGCAGTTTAACAGGCGGTGGCTCAGCTCCATAACCGCCAGACGAGCCTGTGCGTGAATAGACATTTTCGAGGGCCGAGTAGCCACTAGTTTCGGGAGCAAAAGCGTGGGCATCAACGCGAGTTGTGACGAGGCGACGGACAGTTTGGAAGAAGGAGAGGGGTGCGCAGTCCCCAATGAAGATGAGCTTGCCCTGGGCGTCGCACAGCAGACGTGCCTCGCGAGGGACTTCGGTCTCCTCATGCTCCTCAAGGGCGGCAAAGACGTCCCTAGGTTGGTGGTGATGGTCTGTGGGGTGCAGGGCCGAGGGAGCGGGTGCCAGCGACACGGCGGGTTGGGGAATGATGGGAGTGGGTTGGGACTGCACTGGCGTGGGGTGTTGGCTTTGTTGCGAGAGCGGGTCCGGGTGGCTGGTTCTGGATGGTGCGGAAGCTGCTGAAGATGAGGGGGATGCGCGATGTTGCAATGCGATATCATCGGAGCGGGGCCGGGGCCGGCGACGGGGCGCCGTGTATCGGCAGTGGTCGGGTTGCCGCCGTCTCACGCAATATGAGCAGGGGGTAGCGCCGCTGCATTTGATCTTGCGCAGCTTGCAAATGTCGCACGCATTGGCCACGCGTGTGCGGTGCGATCTCGTTTCCATTTCGCTAGTGTAGCCAATGCAGTGCTTGAATTGGAATTGGGTTTTGTTTGGAAGAAGTTGAGAAGTCGCAGTCAAACTTGGTCAACCCTGAAGCCGGGTCCGCCTGCCGATCAAAGCCGAGGCCCTAATCGGGAAGGCACATTAGCGTTTAAGACCCGCGATGACCTGCGGAGCTCAAACCTTCCTCTTATGGTCGTACAATTGCAAATAAGTCCCTCGGTAGGTATTAAAGGTTTTATTTTCGTGTCAAGTGCCCTCATTGATCCAAGTTGCCTTGCTCTTGGTTTGTTATTTTGAGAAATCTCGATCTCGGTTCTCTGAGGATCTTGAGTCTTCACATTGGATGGACTACAAAACCCAACTGTTCGATTCACTCGAGGTGGTTATTAGGCATTCTCGGGTAATCATCAATTGGCAATAATTATAATCAACTGGTTCCAAGACTCGTGCTGCGAGAGCTATTCGTCCATGTCAACGACAGCCAAACACAAACAAACAACGAACCGAGTTGCAAATGGGAAGCTGAGTCTCATTGTTTCCGGTATTAAGCCCCTCTGGTTAGGGCTCGGAATTGAGAAAATATGCTACATAAGCGAGGTTGGTGCTATGAAAACGAACATGAATCAGGTGCAGGATTATGACGCCGCAGAGTCGTCAGCACACTCGAAGGATAGGACACTAAGTAGAACCCGAGGACACGGCCGCCCTACCCTCCGAAACTCAGAGTACCTCGGACGCGCAGTCTCAACTGCAATAACACAAGAGACAAGAACACAAACGAAGCAAACCGGCCACCCCAGGGTATAACCACCACCCATTAAAACATATAAATAAAACAAAACAAAAGAACCTCAAACCCAAACCCAAACCCCACAAACACACACCAAGTCCCAACAGGCATCCCGTCTTAACCCAAAGTCTTGAACAGATCCCCCGCAAACTGCACACACAGCTCTCCAAACTTGGCCACATCCTCTGCGGCCCCCGCCCGATTCATATTCTCCGTCTGAATCCGCAAAAACTGCTCAAGCGTCTTGCGCGACTGCTTCATGCTAGCACTATGCTTATCCCTTGCCGCAGCCGCAGCATAGCTAGAAGCAGCCTCCCCATCCACACTCGCACTCGGACTCTTGGCACCAGCACCAGCTTCATCACCGCCCTGACCCTGGCCATCTTTCTGAACCTGCTGAGCCTGTTGATGAAGTTGCTGCAATACCCCCACCTGCTCCCCCACCCTCGCCACATCCCCCGCCACCTTAACGAGCGCGTTGAAGAGCATCTCGTGGCGGACGGCGGCGCGCTGCTCGGCAACGTCGAGGCGCTGGTGCAGTTTGGTTAGGTCGGTGTGCAGGTCGTTGGTGCTGTTGTTGCTACCAACGGCGTCGGTGGCAGTACTCGTGTTCAGGGTGGTGATCTTGGCCTCGAGAGACTTGAGGTGCTTGTTGATGGACTTGAGGGTTTTGGTTCCGGTTGGGGCAGATGTGAGCGGGATGGGGTCGGTTTCGGCGTCGTTGGGAGCGGGGGTGACGCCGTTGATGTTGGTGGGCACCTTTTCCGAGTCGGTGATCTTGGGGCCCCGGGAAGGAGTTGACTTCGGGTTGGGGGCCACGCTGGCGGCGGGCACTGCGGGAGATTTCTTCTCTGCTTCGGGCTTGGGCGGCTCGAGAGTCAGAGTCGGCGTGGCCTTCAAGCCATTCTTCTCCGTCTGCTGCTTCAGGCTTCCGACCGAGTCTCGGTCGGCCCTGGTCTTGGCCGTGTTGGCCGCCGTCTTGGGAGTGTTTTGCTTCTCCTTGTTTTCATTGGAGCGCTTGTTTGCTTTGGGCTCATTGGCCTCGCCATTTGCCTCTGGCTTTGGTTTCTCTGCAGACTTGAGCACATTGGTTCGGTTGGCCAGCTTGGAAGGAAACGGGGTGGGAGGCTTGATCGGGGTCTCTCTGATAGTAGTAGAGATACCATCGAAACCAACCCAGTCCTCCTGGGAGACGTGGCCGTCGGAATCCTGGCCGGCCTTGGAGCGACGCTTCCTGCCGCGTTTGACACGCTTGGCGCGCTTAGCAGTGGGCGACTCGTCGAGGGCTTCGGTGCTGACGCGTTTGGTCGATCCGGCAGCCGAAGACGAGCCAGTGACAGTTTCTTCGGACTTCATGGCGACTTGCGCTGGGTATCTGCTTATGTCGTTAGAGACTGCAATAAAAATAATAATGCCGCTTTGGGATAGAGAAAGTCGACCAACTTTACTTGTATTTTTCGTTGTTCTGGGTTGTTGGAGTCGCTAACTTCTGAGCGAAGGACAGTCGGTTGTTAAGGAGAGGAATGGAAAGAAAAGGGTGGCAGGCTGCGGAAGTTGGAAGCAACTTTTAGAAAGTTGCGGAGTTGATGGAAAGTGGAAAGGTGAAAACTTGTTGTTGTTGGAAGGGCAAGAGAGAGTGAAGAAAAAGAAACGAAAAGGTTTGTTCGGCAGCCTTGAATTTGAAGAAACAGTCGAGAATCAACCTTATTGAAGGAGGTTGAAGAAAAGGAGATTACAGCAAGTAAACAAAACTGCAACAATTAACAGCTTTCTAATTCAAGAAAGCGAAGAATACCAACAGTGCAGGCATTTTGGAAGGTTGGGAGCCGCACTTGAAAAGGCACCGGGTGAGTGCTTCTTGTGGCTTATTGTAATCTGCCGTTGACCTAAGGCTTGGTAAAAGCTCAGCTGAGAAAAGCGACACTAATGTTCGCGTTCATGGAAGATAAAGCGCAAGCCACAGCCCGGCAACGACCTCGTGTCACACCCTTTCTCTATGTTCCTAACTTTCCTTTTCCTTTAGAATCAAAATTTCCATGCGGAATATATTTACTACCAATGGAAGTTCCAGAGTGACCTTTCTGAAATTGGCAAAGACTCTGTAGGTTGTGAGTTGCAAAGCCTGGTCTTAGTAGGACACAGAATTTGTATTGGTATCGAGTTCTTGCAGACTCAGTGAAATACCAACAATAAATTCCCAATGATTGTGACACTGTGCTTCTGAGCTGAGATAGCCGCCCTTTTTAAGGCTTTGTTTGTTAGGAGAAACCTCAAGACCAATTGATGATCGACTGCATCCGCCATTGATGGGTCCTGCATCCGCCATTGATGGGTCCTGCATCCATGGCTGTTTGGTTCTAACTGTTGCTCCCTTGTCAGCCATCTCTGTCAAAAAAGGCTTGTTTTGCTGCCAAGACGGGACATTGGCCAGTGGTTCCATGCCTTTACCCCGCAGAAAATACGAGGGCGCTAGAACGGTTTGGGCAGTCTCAGTTGGGGCCGCGAGTCCTGGGACACATGGGCCAACGAATGCAACTTCCCGAGGCCTGCAGCACAGCCCCATCGTTGCTGTCCGGCACCTTCGGGCTTGACACAATCCCTGCAATCCCGGGCGGCAGCGCAGGGATGAACAAAGAATCCACATCCTGCGCTGAGCTTTTCTCAAAGCTTTGTTTAATTTTCTGTAGGATGCAGATTAAACCCGCCGTCGTTCCATCCCGTCTCGTCAACCCCTTACCAACACGAAGTGGGCCTTACGTCAGATCGTTTACGGACGACAGGGACCACAAAAGAAGTCGCGCCGCAGCCAACGTTTGACATTTGATGTTTGACGTTTGGTCAGTGCGAAGATCTGATGAACCCACGAACCTAGCACCGACCACCGGTCTAGCGACGAGTGCTAGCCAACGCCGACCTTTGCGCCGTAACCCGAGTCTTTGACCGCCGTCGACAACGACCACCGAGTCAATCTCCCTCCGATCCGACGACTGCCGACCCCCCTCCAACAACAAATGCGCCGGGAAACATGGGATGGACAATGAAATCCATAGCGGTATCGCTGCTGCTTGCGGCAGCAGGCGTAACCGCACAGTCGAACAAGCTACAGGTCGATCTTGATTCGCCTGGTGAGTAGCCCATGGCTCCCTCGTCGACGACAGATCAGCCGCTCACACGGGAATGGCAGACTCGATCAAGAAGGCCGCCAAGCTCATTGCGGCCAACCTATTCGACCATTACCACGGAGACGAACCCGGCCAGACCCCCGGCATCCTCCCGGGCCCGCCGCCGGCCGGGCCATACTACTGGTGGCAGGCCGGCGCCATGTGGGGGACCTTTATCGACTACTGGTTCTACACGGGCGACTCGACATACAATGATGAGGCCCGCCGCTCGATCCTATTCCAGGCCGATCCCCCCGTCAATGCCTTCATGCCAAACAACTGGACGGCCTCGCTCGGCAACGACGACCAGGGCTTCTGGGGCATGGCCGCCATGCTCGCCGCCGAGGTCAACTTTGAGAATCCGGCCGAGGATGAGGCCCAGTACCTGGCCCTCGCCCAGGCCGTCTTCAACACGCAGGCGTGGCGCTGGGACATGTCGACGTGCAACGGCGGCCTGCACTGGCAGATCCCCATCACCAACGGCGGCTACAACTACAAGAACACCATCGCCCAGGCCACCTTTATGAACATTGCCTCGCGTCTCGCCCGCTACACCAAGAATGAGACGTTTTCCGAGTGGGTCGACACGGCCTGGGACTGGACCCAGGGGGTCGGCTACATCACAAAGGACTGGAACGTTCTCGACGGCGGCCACGAGGAACACAACTGCACCGACCTGAACCCCGTGCAGTTCTCGGCCAACGCCGCCCTGCTGGTCCACACGGCCGCCATCATGTACAACTATGTGCGTCCCTCCCCCTCACCCTCCTTTCCTTTACAAAGTAAAACTATTACTAACCCCCGCCCAGACCAACGGCGCCAAAAAATGGGAAACCCGCACCCAGGGCCTCGTCAACCGCACCATCGATCACTTCTTCCCCAAGGGCATCATGGTCGAGCGCGCCTGCGAGCTCGAAGACCGCGTGCAGTGCAACACCGACCAGCACTCCTTCAAAGGCTACATGCTGCGCTCCCTGGCCACCGTCGCCGTCGTCGCCCCCTTTACGCGTGACACCATCGTCAAGACCCTCCGATCATCTGCCGAGGGAACAGTCAAGTCTTGCAAAGCCGACGGCACGTGCGGCTTCCGCTGGAACACGGGCGCCTACGACGGCGATGTGGCGCATGGCCCTGCGGGGCAGCAGATGAGTGCGCTCGCGGCGCTGTCGACGCTGTTGCTCGCGCAGAACCATGTGCTGAATGGGCCGTTGACGAGTGATACTGGCGGTACGAGTACGGGCGACCCGAATGCGGGTTCGAGGGTGTCGGATTTGGAGCCCATGCGGGAGATTACGGCCGGGGACCGGGCCGGCGCGGCGATTGTTACGGTCGTGGTGCTGGTGTCGTTTGTGGGGAGTTTGGTGTGGATGGGGATGGGGTGGTCCGAGGGGATTTAGAGTGTTGGGTTGTGTGTTGATGATGGTTCGAGGAAGCGAGCGAGCGAGCGTGTAAACATGCAAACGAGCGGTGGTATGTATGTGAAGTGGGAGGTTGGACAACACCGAGATGTACCAGTGTGTGGTTCAGTTTAGTCTTTTGGTATGGCGTTTGGGATGTGTCATTTTCGTTGCGTCTCTCTTCGGGTTATATATATTTTACTACTTGATCTTATTTTTGATGCTGTTATCTTACTGTTACCTTTTGTCGGACCGCGGCATCGAGGATGCTAAGCATACAAACGGGTCCTTTGGTGGTATTGTACGGCCACGCGTTTCATGCCCTGGTCGTCGAGCCTGAACAGAGGAGTCTCCTTGGGGTTCGTTATCTCCCGTCACTATAGCGGCACAAGTTGATCGGGGATTCTCCTTTCGTGCGTTTCGGTTATGTACGAAAGCTGTGGGTTAAAAGCTACTACGACACGCATCGCCATCTGCATTTCCAGAAGAACACATTGTTCAGGCTTTGAAGCAAGTAACGTCATGCCGCTAACACTCGAGACTCAATGAGAGTAGTCAAGTTTAAATCCCTACACGTAACTAGATACAACAGGGCAAAGTCGGTAGGCAAGGGCTGATACATATGTATGTAGGGGTGAGTGCATCCTGTCGTGCCCGCCCTGAGCGTCCATCCGAGAACATGACCAAAGCAAAGTAGCAAAGTCCCCCTGTCTGCTGCTTCTCATACTGAGAAGTTTTCATGGTGACTGAAAGTAAATGAGAAATTGTTCAGCCCCTTTTCCCTCACTTGTTCCCAAACCCAACTGTCTCCATCCGTCACTTGCCCGTCAGCGACAGGCTGGTCCCAGGAAACAGAACAAAGTAAGCTTCCTTCAATGGGAACTACTCCATCGACCATTCTGGGGACTTTGCCCTTGGTTGTTCCCAACTTGATGATGATGCTGGCTGCGCCGGTCCCGCGACGGGGTCTGGATTGTCGGCACTTGCGGCATGAACCGGGCTCCACGGGGGGCAACCTGCAAATCAAATGAAGTGCGGCGTGATGCTGAGCTTGACTCGAGCGTCTCAAGACGAGACAGAATCTCTGCATTGACCGACGCTTGGTTCTGCTGGTACTCCGTGGCCATCTCCTCCAGCTTTGTCACCCGCTCCGTGAGAGCGGCCCAGAGCGCTTCCAGCCGGCTTCTCGTCGAGGAAGTACCATCCGCTCTCATGTTTTG
Source organism: Trichocladium uniseriatum (assembly GCA_017139535.1). Taxonomy (NCBI): domain Eukaryota; kingdom Fungi; phylum Ascomycota; class Sordariomycetes; order Sordariales; family Chaetomiaceae; genus Trichocladium; species Trichocladium uniseriatum. Next base: position 306,916 of record WOUO01000022.1, on the reverse strand, counting down.
ATCCTCGTCGAGGACTGGGAGAGTGTCGGAGTTGTCGCGGCCAAACTTCTCCTCCAGCTCGTCAATGCGGTCAGAGAGCTTGCGTGTCTTCTTCTTGAGGGAGCTCACGATGGGGCTCAGCCCTTCCTCCTCCATGTCTTTAAGCTCCTTAGCCTGCTTTTCAACTGCCTTCAGACAGCCTTCAAGTCGGACATTCTGGACGGTGAGGCGCTCGTTGAGTTGGTCGAGCCGTGAGGTGACCTGGTCCTGATCGCGCGTAATGGTGGGATAATACTCATTCCACTGCTTCCTAATCTCGGTCCGCATGTACAAGGCCCGACTATTTAACCGCTCATTCACGTCGGTGATAGACTTCTGGATCTCTTGAATTGCCGCATCCTGGGGTTCGCGACCCTCGACCGACTTGAGGCGAGAGTCTAAGCCCTCAATCTTAGCCTCGTGAGCCGTGATTTTGGCATCTTGAGCATTGATCAGATCAATATGCTCGGCAAGTTGGTGCTCGCATTCTGTCACTCGAGTCTTGGTTGGGTTGCGTTTCTTCTGGGTGGAGATTGGCGACTCGTCTTGCTTTGCGACTGGGCTTGACGACAGCACAATCGGCGAGAAGTTGGCGTTTCGAGTGGCCTGATCCGCGCGTCGTTTTGCCGAACGAATGCTAGGGCTTTCAGATCGCTTTCTCTTCCTGGGTTCGGTGACCGAGCCACGAGGGGTGGCTAGCTCGATAACAGAGATATCACCGGAGATGTCGTCAGGTGTGTCGACATCTTGTTTGATGACAGGGTCAGGGCCTGTCGTGTGATTTCCCAATCTCGAAGGGGGCGGGCCTTGTGCGGGTTGACGCTCAACTCCGCGTGCGTTCCTGGCTGCTCTCTCTCGCAAAATACGAGGCTGGCCAGCATCAATCAATTCGCCTCTATCCTTCATGACGACCCATGAGCGGTAGCGAATGTGCCAGGGTACTAGCGCCGCTGGCTGGGGCGGGGGATTCGACTCCAGGAAAGTGATCCATTCATCCACAAGTTGTGCAACCCTGCTTCTTGGAGACTGTACCCTGCTGTGGAGGTACAGCTTTCGCGCAGCAACAAAGATCTCTGCAATTTCTCTGGCGATTATCGCGCCGCTGTGATGGCTGCATTGGTGAACCCGGTCCCAGAAGAATGGGGTGGTATATGAGTCCTTGCAGTACAACATGGCTCGAAATTGAACAGCGACGTTGTTGCCCACACGCAGAGAGTAGTTCTCAACCACAGAAGTTGCCGTCGAGAGCAACTCAGGACTGGTGAATTCTCTTTTGTAGAGAGCACCCGAGAATCTGGTTCGGTAGTCGGGACGTCGTAGGTTGGTGAATTCGAAGCCACGCAGCCCCCAAAATGGTTTGTGTGGCCACATATAAGCCGGCGGCGCAGTTGTAGACACCATCATGTTGATTTGGCAATTTTAGAGTCGTCAGTAAACCGCCAATGGGTATTTTTAGGTGTTGCGGCTTCTAGTAATGGAAGAAGAGCGGAGGCCTAAAACGGAAATAATGTTAGCGACATTAGGTTTCAAACTATTTTCTATAATCCACTGAAGCCGTACCGCTTTCCATTGAGCCTTTCTGGGGCGGTCGAAATTGGTGTTGAGCCTCTATGTTAGAATATGAGAGGGAGTCGTCCGAAGGGAGCTTGAAGAGTGGTAGAAGTTCAGGTCGACTCGACAAAATAACCCGAGTGATGCGATGGAAAAGGATATGAGATGCGGGAGCGAAGAATTTCGTTGGGACCCCGCGGTCGAAGGGAATATGGTCGTAATCTTGATGGCCTCGGGATGAAGTGTAGAGGTGAGAGGTGGAAGTGCGAGGAATAAATTGGAATCCCGTAATTGTTTTTGTGGCCGCTGGAAAATCTGCGGCCTTGTTTTCAAGATAGAAACCGGTTACGGCAGATTGCAGAAGTGGGAAGTTTGGAAGATGTTGGGATTGTTTAAAGTTGATGGGCAGAAGGGAACTTGCGCCCTTCCATCGTGTTTCTTCGCACCTTGTAAGATGAGAGTCGTGTTTTAGCTCCTAGATATCTTTTAGGATTTCTGAGAATTTCGGCTGCGGTTATGTCCTAGCTTTTACAGTGTTGCGTAGCACTTCCAAGTCCCGGGAGGCGCCCGGCTTCGGTGGAAAAGGAATGGCACATGCACTGCATCCATGGTTCGATGACTGTTCGTGGTTGCGTGTTTCTTAATGTCCTTTCACTTTTCTCGAAGGATTATTGATGTTTTCACAACTTGGCGTTTCTTACTCTCCATTTACAATATGAGCGTGCAATCTGCTGGGTCATGGCGTTGATGAAGGTCCCGTCCTGCAAAACAATGAGTGTTGACACGGATCAGGGGTTCAGGGGCTCAGCTACGGCAAGCAATAATCCCACTCTCTCAACCGCTTTGATATAGTCGAGCACAAAAATCTGACGTGTACCTTACAGACCTCTCAAACCATCCCTTCTCCATGCACTTACACTCTTTTCCCATCAAGCACTTGAAGTTGGGGTCGTGCCGGGCAACGGGTGCGGCAGGGTTGTTTTTAGCGCCCTCGGGCCCGGCTTGGCGCGGCGCCAGCCGATCGGGTCCGGGGAGACCCACACTCGCATTGACCTCAGCCCATTGCGCCGCCAATTGAGTCGCTCCAACTCTCTCGCGAAACTCAAAGCTCCAAGATGAGGTCAACGACCCAGCTCCTGCTGCTCTGCAGCGCCTTGTGGTCTCACATCTCGGTGCTCGCGACCCCCGATTCCCAGCAGCGACCGCTCGTCGACCCGGCAGCGACTCTCCCAAACACGCACCATGCCGACGACGCGCCCCCATACCGGAAGCAGCTTCTCGACCTGCACAAAGCCCTCGTCGAAATCCCCTCGATAAGCGGTTCCGAAGGCGACGTTGCCGCCTACCTCGACCGTCTACTCCGCAGCCACGGCTACAAGGTCCGACTCCAATGCCTCCCGGACAACTCCCCGTCCTCCTCTTCCTCTTCCTCCTCAAACCCGCGCTGCAACGTCCTCGCCTGGCCGCCACACCCCAACACCCCCACCACCGACCTCACCCTCGCCAATCGCGTCCTCATCACCTCCCACATCGACGTCGTCCCGCCCTACATCCCCTACCGCCTCAACAACATCCTCCTCCCGCCCTCCACGCCCATCAACCACTCCCTCATCACCCCGGACACCCGCATCTCCGGCCGTGGCACCGTCGACGCCAAAGCCAGCGTCGCCGCCCAACTCACCGCCCTCCACACCCTCCTCACCACTTCCTCCATCCCCCCCTCTTCCATCGCCCTCCTCTTCGTAGTAGGCGAAGAGACCTCTGGCATCGGCATGAAACAATTCTCTTCCTCCCCGCTCAACCCCATCAACCACACCCCGCCAGGGAAACTCAAATCCGCCATCTTCGGCGAACCCACCGAGAACAACCTCGCCTGCGGCCACAAGGGCATCGCCACGGGCACCCTCCGCGCTCGCGGGCAGGCGGGGCACTCGGGGTACCCCTGGCTAGGGAAGAGCGCTACCGGGGTGTTGATTCATGCGCTGGCGAAGCTGTTGGATACGGATTTGGGGAGTAGCGAGAGGTATGGGAACACGACGGTGAATGTGGGGACGATGGAGGGCGGGGTGGCGGCGAATGTGATTGCCAAGGAGGCGAGCGCGAAGTTGGCGGTGAGGATTGCGGTTGGGGAGGAAGGGACGGGTAAGGGAATTGTGGAAAAGAGGATGAGGGAGGTGATTGAGGAGGTGGATGCGGAGGCGTTGGAGTTGGAGGTGGCGGCGGGGTATGGGCCGGTGGAGTGTGCTTGTGATGTTGAGGGTGAGTTGCAGTCCGGAGTGATGTGTGGATTTGGGCTAATATTTGACAGGGTTCAATACCATGGTCGCCAACTACGGGACTGACGTCCCCAACCTCAAAGGCGACCATATCAGCTACCTGTATGGGCCGGGCTCCATCCTCGTGGCACACGGCGACGATGAGAGCCTGCTTGTGCGGGATCTGGAGACCGCGGTGGAGGGATACAAGAAGCTGATCCAGCACGCTGTCAACAGCTAATCTGGATGTCTCGCCAATTTCTCATAGTTTTCAGATACCAATTTGACATTCCCGCCACACATGATATTCTTTATAACCTGCATAGGTATTAGCTAGCCAACCCCTCCAACCACCCCGGCCTCCCCCCTCTCATCAGCACCCCCATATCCACCGCCTCCCTCCCTAACCCACCCCCCGGGTACGCCCCCTCCCTCGCCCTCTTCAGCAACTCCCCCCTCGCCCGCTCAATCACCCCCACCGTCCACACCGGCACCGCCAGCGCCGCATCCACCCTCTCCAACCCCTCCTCCCCCATCACCGCCAACGCCGTCAGCCCAAAACACGCATGATACACATCCGGCGGTCCCCCCGGGTACTTGCTGAACCCACCAATGGGGTGGGCCATGCGATCGAGCAGGAATCGTCGCGCGCCGCGCCAGTCGAGCTGGTCGCTGTGCCCGAGGTTGACGAGCGCCGCGCCGACCCACCACGTGTAGCACGTGTCGGCGACCTTGTTGCAGCGGCCGTTGCAGGCGACGTGGCGGAGGGCGGTGGGGTGGTTGGCGAGGGTGGTGGGGGAGAAGGGGAGGGTGAAGTTGACCGGGTCTTCTGTCTCTTCTTCCTCTTCGTCTTCTTCGTCGTTAGGATGTTCTGCCTGGGCTAGGGGGGAGTCGGGGTCGAGGTAGGCAAATTGCCGCGAGGTGAGCCAGTGGATTAGGTTGGGCTTGCTGCGGATGCCTGAGTGGAGGATCTTGCTGGTGTGGGGGGTGGTGGTGGTTTCTTGGGGGCGGTCTAGGAGGGAGAGGGCGCCGATGGCGCAGTAGGCGTAGCCAGCTGGTCATGTTAGTGGGTGAAGGTTCGCATAGGAAGGGTTAACAAACCATGGGGCTCTTCCTGCGAACTGCCTGCGAACCCGCCATCGTAGGTCTGTACACAATTAGCATCTCATCTAACAACCATCAGCCCTTGGCAACCCACCTGCGTCATGAGAATATACCGCGCCAACCCCTGCGTATCAAAATCCTCCACCCACCCCGGCTCACCCTCCCTCACATCCCCCCTCAACATCCAACGTATCGACGCCGCAATGTAACAGTACCGCATGTCATACCCCCCACCAATAAACCACCCCCGCCCCTCCCCCTGCCCGGGCAGCCGCGTCAGCACCTCCCCAAAACTCCCGTCCTCACGCTGCAGCCGCCTCAGCCACCGCAGCGTCTGCACCCGATCAACTCCGGCAAACGCACCCGCCTCGTCGCCGTCGTCAGCCAGCAGCGCAAGCAGCTGCAGTGCAAACAGTGTCGCGGGAAGGTTGGCCAGCCCAGCGGGCCCCTCAATATCCTGCGCGCCTGTCTCAGGCTCCCACTGCTCGAACCCCTTCAGAGGGAAGACGAGCGAGGACGAGGCGGAAAAGCCTCCGCCGGGGTGTCGGTGTGAGAGGACCCATTGGCGCAGGCGCCGGCGGTCTTGTGGGGGGATTAGGGGTTTTGTGGGATTGTTGCGGGGGGTTAGGATGCTGATCGAGTTGATGATGAAGTAGGCCAGGGCGACGCGGTTGCCTTCGTTGGAGAGGTAGTGGCGTGGCAGGGGAAACTGTAGGCACATTTTCCAGTATTTGAGGTGGCGTTCAGTGTCGAGCGTCGGCTCGGGTTCTGGTGTTGGGTCGGCCATTCTTGGTGGTTGTGAGTGAGATGAGACTGGCACGGTGGCTCCTGGTTGACTGGGTGCTACTGTGTTATTCTGGTGTAAAATGTCGTGTTTGCAGTCTGGACGTGGTCTGATGTGCCGAACCGTTTTACTTTCCGGTTTTAGAAACGCTGCAAGTTCATGAGCCAAAGTTGCAGAAATGGCCCCCTCCAGCGGCTTCAGTTCATGGAAGGCACTGAGAGCAACGCGCACCCCGCCATCACCCTGGTCGTTGCTCCCCAATACTGTGTACAGAGACAGGAGCTGTCAGCGCTAGACAAGGGGTAGCTCCAGCCACAGGCACTGGATTTATGCATAAATTGTGGCTGCGGGCAGTGGATGGGACGCCTCTTATCGCCAGGAACTGGCCGATAAGCCATGTGAACTGCGTCCCGTCAACTCGACGGCTCGTCCCGTTCAATCAATACGGAGAACATCGGACCTGCCTTTTTGGACCCAACTCCGGCCTCACAGCGGGACGATCTTGCGTGGCCTGGCGCATCCTCGCCAAGGTATATCAGTTCACTTCAACAGCGAAGCAATCAGCGGCGCTCCCTGCAGCCACCTGTGGTCCCGTGTCCTGTCGCGCCTTGCCGCATCCACGCCCTAGCTACGCACAAGCTCCCAGGTCGCCAGAGAAGCCTTCCAACCCCTCTTATCCTCATCAACAATACTAGCTAGACAACAACCAACAACAGTCATCAACAACACAACCACTTCAACATGGGTCTCATCTCCGCCAAAACAATCCTCACCTCGCTCTCCCTCTTCCACATCACTCTCGCCTTCTTCTTCCTCACCAACCCGCACGCCGTCGCCGACCAAGCCGTCGTCTACCTCCTCGGCGAGTCCATGGGCCTGGTATGTCCCTTCTCCCCCCATCCACCCCGTCCCCCTTCAACCCCCCACCATCTACTAACTCTATCTCTCCCAGCCCCACTCCCGCTCCTTCGAATCCCAATCCCCCGCCCTCGCCTTCCTCGCCTTCGTCCTCCTCTTCCTCGGCCTCTCCGACCTCACCACCCTCTCCCTCCCGGACGAAATCGCCCTGCTCCAGCACTGGCCGACCCAAGCGCCCTTGCGTCTAACCCTCTCCTTCGCCCTCACGCTCTACTCCTTCTTTTTCAGCGCGTCATCACCACTTTTTTATACGTCCACCTCCGCAGATGAGTCAACGGCAGCGTCAGGTGGGGGTTTGAGGATGGGCCACCCCTCGGCACATCACGCGGCGCATCATAGCGCGGGGTATTCACCCTCTGGGTGGGGCGGGGATGCGTTGAAGAATAGGGTGTTTTTCACGTTTGTGTTTGTCGAGACGATTAGTTGGTTGTGGGTGTGGGTGACGCTGCAGGAGGAGCAGAAGGAGATTGTCGCGAGGACTCAGAGGGCGAGGAGGAGGGGGAGCGGTGCGCGTTACGTGGAGAAGTAGAGGGAATTTATCGGGAAAGGAGATCTATGCGATTTTGAATGTTTCGTTTTGCGTGGAATCGGTTTTATTTCCTCGAATACCAAGTGCTGTGGATACGGATGATTTCTTGCATAGGGAGCGTATACGAGCGGACGACGTTCCCCTTCATTTTCACCACAGCGTTGATTCATGTGTTGCTCTATTTTTGCGTTTATACTGCAGGCAATTATCAACAATCCTATACACCAGACTTCTCGCTGAATCACTTCATCCTCACCTCGCAATCACTCCATCTTCACCATTCCCCACCCCTTCACCCCCTCCCGCCAGCTCTCAATCACCTTGCCAGCCCACTCCTCCGCCGCCCCCCTCCCCCCAACAACCTCGCTCACCGCCTTGACAACCTCATCCGCCTCCTCCTCTTCATCCTCGGCCCCAAAAACCAAATCCAACAGCCGGTCCAACCACCCGCCCTCCCCAAGCGCCTCCTTCAGCCGATGCACGTGGCTCTTAGCCTCGCCCAGCGCCTTGCTCGCCACCTCGCCGAGCGCCTTCATCTCGGTCAGCACGTCCCGGTGCAGGCCTGACCGCCCGCTCCGGTCGCGCGCCATCTCCCTGTCGTGGAACGCCGCGACAAATGCCGCGCTGTACTTCATGACTACCGCCGTCTCACGCACGTAGGCCAGGGTGTGCATGTCGGTGAGGGAAACGCACACGCTTGGCATACGGGGGTTGCTACTTTCCAAGGAGAGAGCGCCGCGCAGGGTGGCAAATCCCTTTTTGATGGATGCTGTCGCGAGGGAGACAGCCTTGGGCGCGGGGTCCGCGCGCCCGGAGGACAGGCCGGTCAGTAGAGCGGCTGAAAGGAGGGAGACGATAGTGTAGTAGGTCGTTTCGGCGCTGGTGAGGTTGGATGGGGTGGCAGGCTTGTGGAGGAAGTCGGGGAGGGAGTTGCTGAGGCGCGCCAGCATCTCGAGCGTGTACTCGCGGTCGTGGACGGCAGCGGCGTCTGGTTTGGCAGGCTTGTAGTCTTTTGGCGGCTTGTAGGTGAGCAGGTCAAGGTACTGTTCCGAGAGGAAGGCGAGGTGGGCACGTTCGTTCTGGGGGTATTAGCTGGCTGTCCTGTATTTTAGGGGGGTTGCTTACCGAAAGACCCGGGCCAAGACGGAGAGACTCGTGAATCGGCCGGTCGTACGAGCTCTCGAGCTTTGGGAACGGCCCATAGTCCGTCTTGTCGACCAGGACGGTGTTATCATCAATGTTTTCTGGGTTGTTAGCAGGGGCCGCGACTGAGAAGCAGAAACAACTCACCAGCAAGCGGATTCTCCTCGATTTCACACTCAATCTTCCCCCCAAACGACCTCGTCGCGCGCCGCTCCTCCACCAGTGTCATCATGACGGTGCAGCTCCTACGCAGGTTGCTGTCGTACTCGGTCATGTCGAGGATGCTGGTGTAGCTACCGGACGAAAAGGCGTCCCAGATGCGCAGCGGAGACTTGTCTCGCAGGGTGTAATTGTAGTAGCTGCGCAACGGCTCCATCAGGGGGCGGGTCCCGTGGAACAGCCCCGGAGAGATGCTGAATATCCTGTCAAAGAAGAGCGGGCTGAGCGAATCCTGAATTGTCCGCTTGACATCCAGCGGAGTCCAGAGTTGGTAAGCATACGACACGCAGCCAAGCATCAAGTACAGCTGAACCAGCAACAGCCGCAGCCCATTGTCACTCGGCGTCTCCTTCAGTTGAGTGTCGAGAAGCAGCACGGCCTGCAGGAACAGGCCGGGGTCGACATCTTGCCATAACGATCGCGGCAGGTCCGAAGTTCGCGGCCGCAAGCCGGATAACTTGAGAAGAGCAGAGCCCATGACGAGAGCCAGGTCTAGACGAGGATCCTTGTCCAAGCTGGGAATGGAAGCTACGATTTCCTTGTCGCCGTTGATCTGCGTGTAGACGTCTGATGCGTCTGCAATGATCTTTTTCAGGCAACCCTCGCATGGAAGCGAGGCCAGGTTGGAGCAAACTCGGCACTGGAATGGCTTCTCTTGAGCTTGGCCATCGACGACGGAAGGTTGAGGCGAGAGGGTCTGAGGGCATGTTGTGAGGAGGTACCGGAGTTTGCACTCCAACGCCTTGAGCACGGTTCGGCGCGCCATGTCGGAGTTCTGAGACTTGGTCAGTAAGTGCCCCAGCCAACCCCCCAAAGGAACTTACCTCATCGAGGATTCGGGGTAGCACGGTGTCTACGAGAGCCGTGGCTTCTTCGAAACCCAGTTCGGCCACGTAGCCCTTGACATCGTCAAAAGCAGAGAGTCTATCAAAGTACTGGTCCAGGAACAACCCAATCTGGACTACCCTCGGCGATAATGTTGCTTTGTCGTGGTTCGGGTTCAATGCCGTTGCCGGCAATCGGAAGGTGGTCTCCAGGAGGGCCAGGTTGATATTCTTCTTGTACATCGCGCCTGCCTTGTCCTTGATCTCGATGAACCTCTTTAAAAGAGCCTGTACCTCGGCGAGGGCGCTGAGAAGCATTGGTAAGCATGTTGAAAATGTCGGGCAGTGGGGGTTCTTACTTTTCCGAGTCCGTCGCTTTGCTGGCAGCGGCGGCAAACTTTCTCCATATCTGCAAGTCGCAGACGAAAAAGGGTGTCGTCTCTCCTTCAAGGCCGAGGTTCAAGGCCTCACGGCACAGATTGTAGATGCGGTCCCATTCGCCCCAGGTCTCGAGTGAAGTGAGGGATTCACAAAGGAGAAGTTTGCGGCCCTGCTTGAGCTGGCTTACAGCTCCCAACTTTGGGCTTTCCAGCCGAGAGACGAACTCTTCCTTAGTCCCATGGCTCAACAGCACCCGGTAATAGAGGCAGATCTCTTCCTCCGTCAAAAGACCCCTGTCTGTGGGCTCCAGCTTTGAGGACTGCAAAGGTCAGCTGAGTCTGTCATGTCCAGGAAGGGTGGCGTACATTTTCAGTAAGGTCGGCAGCCCGCTCGAGCTGTCTGGCGGCTAACAGACTGTATACCTTGCGGCTGGCGTCGGTGCACTGGGGGCTGATCTGTGCATGTTAGATTCGAGTACACGGCGGTTCGTCGGGAGGAGACACACTGAAAGAAGGTATGTGAGGGTGATGTTCCAGAACATGTATCGGCGGTCGGTCGAGTTGGCGTATGCCTTGTCCAGGGTTGTTGCGATCTGAACAGGTTAGTGGTGTTGGGACTGTCGCGGGGCAGACAAGTTACACACCTGCTGAGCGCTGACGAGATCCCACCGTTCCAAGCAGGTTTGGAGGCACTGCATGGCCAGTGGGCTCTTGGGGTTGGCCTTGACCCATCGGGCTCTCAGGGGACCGAGAGTGTCGGCATACTCAACTTCGTAATCGAAGAAGTCTCGACAGGCCCACTCATAGAGCTCGAGGGTGTCCATGTCTGGCGTCTTTTTGTTCTTGACAAGCTCGTCAATTGCCACCAGCACCGCACACTTTTCGGCAGTGCCGTCGAGCTGCGACTCGGCACACATCTTGATGGCCTGGTGAGACTGTGAGCATCTATGTTTCCTTTCATGAACCACTGGTTAATGGTCACACACCTCGTAATACGGGTCTTTGAGGGTCGCAGCCCGCTTGGCCGCAAGACGAATGACGGTGCTCCAGTTGCCATCGCTAAATGCCGACTGCAGCTGCATGTCAACGCTGCTCTTAAGGGCCGGCCGGCCATATCTGTATGAAGACATGGTCGCGGGAGTCAGCGTCGGCACTGGGAGTTGTGATTTGTGACTTCAAGTTGTGCAGGTGCAAGACGGGAATTGGCAGGACTCGATGCAGTTACACAAATTAGATCCGTCAAAGAACCAATAGGGACCGATTTATGGTCCTTCCAGCCTGATCCGCGCTTGCTCTTGCCCAAGTGTGGCGTGCAGTTCACGGTTTCCGTTATCGTTCATTTGGCGGGGTTATTGCTGGTAGTGGCCCGTGCATCAATTCCGGACCCCACCTACCGATCTGGGACGAGCCGGCTTGGCATTCTTTGCAGGGAGGCAGGACGCGGCTCTGTCTCCACAGCCTGGAAATCGATACCGATTCTGACGTCGGTCTTTGCTTCACCGGAACACCGAGTCCACGACAGAACTGTTGCCTATGCGCCGAACACCCACGCATAGGACAGCGTGAGAGTGAAATCATGGCGACTCCATCGGGAAGCGAGGCAGAACCTTGGAACAAGGAGACGAAGCTGAAATTCGAAGGGTAAGTTCCTCTTTTCTTGCCTTGCCCCAGCCTCCCATCGCCGCTTGTTGTGCTGACCGTTTGTCTGTGACACAGAAAGGACCGAAGCGAGTTCCTCGACCCCTGCCAGGAGGCTGCCGCCCGGAGTATACGATGCCTTCACCGAAACGGAGGAGACCGGACGTTGTGCTCGGATTATTTCCAGTCAGTGCTTGCCTCGGGCCAGGAGTGTCGCTCGAGATGCTTGCATGCTAACGGTGGATTCTATAGGGCGTATAGGGACTGTAAGAAGGCATGGGTATGGGCTGCAGTTTCCACCCCTCTTCCTTGCTAGACTCGGACTGACTCAACTTAACCTGGCGTACAGATAGATAAACGGAAGGGGCGCAAGTGAGCAGCGAGTTGTTCTGATACCCCCAGTCGTACGTTCCACGATCGGCGTGCCGGCGATCTGCCGCCTGAACGTGCTCGGATACTTCGAGAATCTGCGAGGCAGACAAACGGAGTATTCTCACAGTCTTAACGAGCGGCTTGACGGCACCCCTTGCAACGATGCTGTACCATTACATGTAATATTTTCTGCTCTGCAATTTCATGCTTGCGAGTGGCTGGGACATGGATCGCCTTGCCGTGCTGTGTCACTGGGAACTTGGCAAATGGGTTCTGATCTCTCCATGGACATTCCCCTCCATGGCAGCACTGAGGTGATTGGGGCTGGGCAACCAATGACTTGGTGGATGGAGACACAGGTTCAAACGCCGGTGTTGTCCAGGGTTAGGGTGTGATAGCAAACGAACCCTCGACCCTCGATTGGGACTCAGCAAGACAGTCGACCCTCACAAGACAGGGACAAACAGCGCAGCTTGTGCTTACGGGTTCACGTAACCAAGGCACGGGAATATTCGGTACGAGTATTCGTAACCCACGGATACCATGTTCAAAACACCGACATTGTTGACCCAGAATCAGCAATCAGTGGCTCCTTCCGTCGTTGCGTCAGTCAATCTCCCGTCCAGTGTCCTTATGGACCTTACTCAAAGGGCAACAACGACTCTGGGCTGTTGCTTTTTGCTTTCGTCTTCTACATCGAGGGCAGAACATTCATTTTCAAGAAGCACAAATTTCCCAAATTCCCGATGCTCAAAAATCTCAGATCAAATGGCGACCTCATGTATCTGTATTGAGCAATCAGGGGTCCCGACTTTCCCAAGTCCCCTTTTTCCCTCCATCCTCCTTCCCGTCGGATGCCTACCGATTTCATTACTAACGGAGAGTCCTGGCTCGTCAGGACACGAACCAGGGACCCCGGAATGCTGGTGGGAGGTGAACGGTTCCCCAACTCGATACAGATACCGTCCCCCGAGTTCCACAGGGCCCAACGCTGTCGTTGCCTCGCTGTTGCCGCGGAATCAAACCCAGCCTCGTCGTTTTCCCCTTGTACATTTCACCGTCTCTTCCAGTCGACGCATTCCCTTCGGCATCTTGGCATCTTTTGCTCGGTGCTGTTTCTGGGCGAAAACTCAAGCAGAGTCAGCGTCCTGTACTTGTTTCCCAGACCTGCCTTCCTCGCCTCCCTCCTGACTGTGAGATTTCCAATCAGTCCATGGATCACGGCCCACTGACGAAAGCCGCTTGATTCCCCATTCTCGTTGAAACCCACCCCTTCTTTGTCTCCCGAGTTCTTCTCCATCTCAGACTCAACCCAAGTGGATATCTCGCTGTCTTCTTGAAACCGCTCTCGAAATTCTTTGGATACCAGCCGCAGTACGACCAAGGTACGATGACAGTCGATCAAACACCTTCTCAACGCCCTCATGATTAACATTGATCCCAGTCGCAATCCGCCCCCGCGCCATTCCCAGCCCTCACCCTGTTCAAGAGCCACTTGTTGCCCTTCAAGCCCGGCCGCCATTCGCATCAACCAACGTCATGGCATCCCTGCCTACATCCAAATGGCCCTTTCACCCTTTCTGGGAACTAGATGGCTTCCATTTTGGCAAACTGCCATCATTACACTTTGGAACAGGGATGCAGCAAGCTCTCGAGAAGCCCAACTTCACCACTGTCCTCACCGCCACCGATTCAAATCAGCCCTCGCAGGCTGAGTACTCCCGGCGAGTGTGCAACAATGTTGCGGTCCAATTTCGAGCGATGCTGTACTGCAAAGACGCGCACCCCGGTTCCGTCTTCTGGCAGCGAGTCCAACAATGCAGCCATCGCCATGGTACGCAAGTGGCCGAAGACATTGGGGCCATGTTTGTCGAGGCTCGCAAGGCCTATCTGCGATTCCAGAATGGGTGCCCAAACGAGGCTGCCAAGCTGGTTGATGACTGGATTTCATTCGTCGACTCTATTCATCGCCGCTCCGGGCTGACAGTCCAGGCACCCGTCAGGGCCACCTGGGACACTCGGTATCAGGAATGGTCCGACATGCGGGAGAGAGGCGGTCTGATGGATTCCGGTCAATCTCCGGCGGAGCGCTCGAGACTGGAGGCAGCTCGACAGCAACCAGCAAGAGATGCAGGTGGCTCGACGGGCCCTACGGATGATGTGAGGGTGAAACGGGAGGAGGGGGACATTCCTGATGACGCCTCTGTCGTTGACTTGGGTTCTGCCATGCCCGACGGCTTCGGTCAAGGAGTGAACGGAAGCTCGAAGAGGAGGGGAGCTGAAAATTCCGACTCGCGCTTGGCAAAGCGTCGGGTGGACGCTTCGACCAGAGACAGCCAAGTGTCAAGTCCAGCCGAGTACTTTCACCTGCGGTCGCCACCGCCCTCATCTCCTTTGGCACCACGGCGGGGGCGCCAAAGCAATCCCTCATCAGTCGCGACATTGAGCAGCCCGGTTGCAAGGCAAATGGGAACAATCTTTGCCGTTCCAGGGATCAACGACAATCCAATCTCAACAGCATCGCGTCTCACGTACTGTGAGCAACAGCTGACTAGCCACATGAGTAGGATGTTGGATCAAGATCTCAGGCTCACGCACCAGAAGCATTCCGTGGCTCAGCATGCTACAAAAATCGAGGGCTTGGAATCTCGACTCCGCATAGTCGAGGAACGGTCCTCCGTCGGTCAGCAGGGGCATGCAAGGGGGGCAGAGGACCGACAAGGACCTCTCGGGGACACCGTCGAAGCAATCCGAGAGTCGGTTGCTGAGCATGAAAAGGCACTCAAAGGCCGGAGCAACTACATTCGCAAGGAGATCCGGAGCTACTGGAAGGAGCAGGTCGATACCTCAATCACGCAGGAGCAAACGCGCATCTCAGCCCGCCTTGATGGGCTCAACAGCGACCTGGCCGTGCACAAGGCCCGTATTAGAGACTATCAGAAGGCGGTTGACGGCAACACCGACAAGATCAAGAAGCACGAGGACAAGCTCGGGGTTCTGGAGAGCTCGCTCAAGAAGAAGTCGCGCCAAGGAAAGAAAATCGACGAGCTGTCGAATCGGCTCGACAAGTTGGAAACGTCGCGGGCCGGCAAGGCGGCAAACGACATCGAGTCGGACGAGGACGACTCGAGCAGCAACGACGAAGAAGACGTATCATCCCGAGCCAGGTTGCTCAGCAGGGTAGGCGGTCTGGAGGAGCGCGCTAAAGCACAAGACGACGACTCTGTCAAGAAGCAGAAGCAGCAGTGGTCCGCCATCAACAAGCTTGAGGCCCGGCTGCGGACGATTGAGGGCAAGCATCCCTGCGCCAGGGAAAGCCTGGGGTCGCTGGCCTCGCGGGTCACGGACCAGGCGGGGAAGCTGGCTAAGCAAGAGAAGGAAATAGAGCTGTTGAAGAAACAGCTGGATGGGTTTCAGGGCCAGCTTCAAAAGTTGAAGAATGGCAAGAACCAGTCAAGGAAAAAGGGGGGTCGCGCCAAGGGGTCGGAATAGGGGCGTGCACGGGTTACGTTTCTGTCTTTTTCTTTTTCTGTTGTACCTTTCTTTCTTCTCTCTTTTTGTGCTTTGTCCTCTAATTTTGGAAATCAACTCTTAACAGTGAGAAAGAAAAAAATTAAGTGAGGGTAGCTGGGTTGGGTTGGGGGGGTGGGGGAGGGCGGTTTTGGATTTAGGGGGGAGACTGGAAAAGTTGTAGAGTCTCGTTTGGTTCATCACACGTCTATTCATTTATTTTCTGGTTGCGAGTTTGGAAAGCACACGGATGGACTTCTTGTTTCTTTGCTTGGAGAGCTCTAGTTCAGGGTGAGATTGACAAATTACTCAGACAACTCGAGACCTTGGATAGAAAAGTTGGTTTGTTTCAGTAGATAGTCTAGTTCGTTAAATTGATTCCTTTTCTCGCTGCCACAGTTCACCTTGACCTCAGGCTGGTGTTACCAGCGTAAGTGGAAACTTGAAACGCCGTCTCTCAATGTTACGCCTAGACTCAGTTGAGTCGGTTCTGGGGTTTTCGGGATGAAGTTGAGCAAAGAATATCATGAATATCAGATTTACGTCGAACAGTCACATATGAGCACTAAGCGCCTCTACAGATCACGTAAAGTTCTATGATGGGTCTGTATAGCATATATTGTGCTCTGGCAGCTGCTACGCAGTGCCTCAAGACAGACCGGGTAAAGTAGATAGATGGCCAAATGAGGTGGTGAAAGTAAATAAACGCAGGTGTTGAAACCGTGCGTCAATGCTGGGCGTTGTTGAATGTGTCCCGTTCCAGAGATTTGCTTCTCAGGTGTGTTGAAGGTGTTCCGAGGCTGTGTTGAACGTGTACCTGATCTGTACAATCCGTGTTGAACGTGTACCGAATCCGTGCAATCCGTGTTGAACGCAAAGTGAAACTGTGCAATCTGAACAAATTCGACTCAAAAGCATCTGATCAGTAGTCACTTCCGCGACTCAGGATCTCCTTGGTCGACTCGCGGAGCAGGATGGTCTTGACTGGTTAGCACTCTATCACGTTTCAGACCCGGTATCACGCCACTTACATGCTCAAACTGCGCCGAATACGACCCCTTGATGTCCGCAAGCGGCTCGTATGCTTCCATGACGCCGTGCGAGACCAGGCAGTTCAGCTAAGGCCCAACTCGTCAGCACACCACCTCTCAGCAAGATAAAACAGAAGAACTCACCCCAGCCAAGTACCGGTCCAGCCCAAGCCGGTCTAGATAGCGCCGGCAAAACACAATCGAGCCAAACTGCTCCCGAATCGTCTTGTACAGGCGGTTGGCGGAGACCATAGGCAGGTTCACCTGCTTCGGGGCGTTATACGGCAGGCCGTATCCATAAATGCCGACGTCATCGCGCACCCTGCCGCGACCGGTCGTGCCAAACGTCTCAATGGCAAAGATCTCGCCTTCCTCCATCTTGGTCTGGTCCGAGTTGCGGACCGCAGGGATCGACTTGCCGCCGTGGATGCGGTACTGCTTGATGTCGTGGGCGCAGAGGTCGCGCACGGGCTTGACCGGGTACACTTTGCCGCCGATCTCGACCTCGTAGCTCTCCATGACTTCGTGGATCGCGGCGCTGACGTCGCAGATGCGGACGTCGATTCCGGCGGTCTACGCCAGAGTCAACTTCTAGTTTCGGGTTAGAGAGTTTGAGGGTTGAGAGCTTACCTTGAGACCGGTATTCGTCGAGTCCCTAACAGCAGCCAGCAGACTGTCATAGGTCGGGTCAAACGCCATGGTAAAGGCGCTATCGACGATCCAGCCGTTGATGTGCACACCAAAGTCGACCTTCATCACATCGCCGTACTGCAGCACGACATCCTTCTGGCCCGGGTTGGGCGTGTAGTGCGCAACTTCATGGTTCAGGCAGAGGCCCGTGGGGAAGCCCATACCCGACTTGAGGATTGCGCCGGGCTCGAGCCCCGGGTTGCCCAGGAGTGCGCGCACGCCATCTTCAATGCCGTTTGCGATGTCGAGCAGCGTCTGGCCGGGCTTCACCGTGTCCTGGACCCAGTGCCGCACTTGGCGGTGAACTTCTGCAGCTTTGCGGTAGTCACTGAGGAAGGTTGGGTCCTCGAGGTGCTGGCGGCTGTTTTGACGCTTCTCGGCGGCGGTGGTGCGGGCCGTGTTGGTGTCGTTGGCCACATTGGCGTAGCTGACGAGTTCGCCGAGTGGGTATTCGCCCGAAGGGAAGAGCTCGGTCAGGGGCACGCGCGGAGGCGAGGACTGCTTAGCCGTGGCGGTCTTCTTCTTCTTCTTTCTGGGCTTTCTTCTCTTCTTTCTCTTGCCGTTGTCGGCTGTTAGCGTGGCGGCGGTAGTATCGTTATCGTCGTCATCGTCATCATCGTCGCCGTCGTCCTCTTTGTCACCGAAACAGCCGTCTCCATCCCGGGCAAGATGGACACCCCGCGGCTCTCCACCAGAGCAGGCGTCGGGGGGAGGTGGTCCGCCGCCTGTGGCCGGTCAGCGAGGGAACAAGTAATTACACAATCTTAAATAATATTGAGTTGTTCTAACCATTGCCCTCAGGAATGTGGTCTTCGGGAGATTTGGCGCCCATTCCGACATGAACGCTGAGTCTTTGATGATGTCGTCTTGGGTTGAGTGATGGAGAGTGAGAAAGTTTGTCCCCGCATGAGATGGCAGCTTTAAGCGGTCACCAACAGGCAGCTGTCAGTCGTCTTCGAGTTGCTCGTGTGGATCATGATCAACCAATGAATGGCAGCAAAAAAACGAAATACGAGTATTCGTAATGTAATGTTACGACAATACGGAGGACGATAACAAATGTGAAGAGGAGCGCGAAACTCGAGATCAATTCGAATCCCATCTTCAAGATATCCTATCACGACAACAAGAATTTGAGTACGTAGTCTTCATCGTACATCTGTGTTATAGTTGACTATTTCGATGTCGAACACTAGCGAACAAACAACGGGAACTATTCTCAGGACCGGAATTACTGGCATCTTTTGCTAGTGGTTCGAGTGTGACTTCTGCTGTTCTTAGTTGCCTTTCTATATTCGTTTCTATTTTTATCAGTGGGCTTATTCGCCGTCATAAGGATGGATTCAGAATCACCACATCTCCCCTGCCGTCTACCACCGCCACCTCTCGGGCAGCACCTGGCTAAAGTCGAACCTCCCATCAGCCCCCTTGACCACGGTCCCCCTCTCCGTCACAATCGCATCAATCAGCCCATTCGGCGTGACATCAAACGCGGGATTCCACACGTTAATCCTCTGGTCCGCAATCGCCACCTTGACCGTCTTGCTCGCGTCCACGCTCCCATCGGGGTTCACCACCGCCCCGCTAATCTGCGTCAGCTCCTCGCGCTTGCGCTCCTCAATCTCGATGCCGGCCCCCGTCTCCGTCTCCAGATCGATACTCGTCGTGGGCGCAGCAACAACAAACTTGACACCATGGTGGCGTGCCAGCACGGCCAGCGCGTAGGTGCCAATCTTGTTGGCCGTGTCGCCGTTGCGCACGACGCGGTCGGCGCCGACGATGACGGCACCAATGCGCATGCGTTCGCGGTGCAGCGCAAACAGCGCGCCCGCCATGCTGTCGGTGATGAGTGTGGAGGGGATGCCCTCGAAGACGAGCTCGAACGACGTCAGGCGGCTGCCCTGGTTGTACGGGCGGGTCTCGGTGCAGTAGGCATGCTGGAGGAGGTTCTGGGAGTGCAGGGTGCGGATGATACCCAGGGCGGTGCCGTGGCCTGAGGTGGCGAGCGAGCCGGTGTTGCAGTGGGTGAGGACTGAGATGGGGCGGTCGGGGGAGGCGTTGTACTGCTGCTGCAGCCAGGCAGCGCCGTGGGCGCCGATGGAGGTGTTGTTGTCGAGATCCTTGGCCAGGATGGTCTCGGCTGTCTCGATGTACGAGTTCAGGATGGCCTCCTTGGCCTCCGGGTGGGCCAGGCCCTCGAGCTTGGCGGCTCTCGCAGCCAACTTGAGGAGGGCGATGGCATTAGAGAGGTCGACGGCCGTGGGCCGGCTCTCCTTGAGATAGTCGAGGCGCGACTCGATGTAGGCGATGGTCTCTTCTGGTGTGGTTGACTCTGTCGGTGGGTGAGTATGTTGGTCAGGGGTCCCGGGGTTGACCATCACTCACTGCAGTCCCCGTTGTGCAACTCGACGGCGTGTGCGAGCGCGGCAACAATGGCGATGGCGGGAGCGCCTAGAAATACTTAACATCCCGTCAAATAGGAGTTAGCTTTGGATCCGGCTCACCTCTCACTCTCATGGACCGGATGCAGTCAAAAGCCTCCTCGGCGGTCGACACCTCATCGTAGTGGTGCTCGTGCGGTAGTCGGAGCTGGTCTAGCACTAATAGTTTGCCCCGCGAGTACTTGATTGCCTGAAGCGTCGCCATTGGAACCGCGTATAAATTTGAATAGAAATTGTAGTCAGATGCAATAGTAGGATGAGAATCTGGAGATAAGTCAAAGATTCCAATTCCGACTTTATCAGGTGAAGCAGGGACATGGGCTTGTTCCAATGCCGATGGAGGGGAAAATGTCTCTTTGAAGACCCTGTATCACGACGGACAGGGGACCCCGCTCAGTGGGGGTTTGTCCAAGAAGGTGGGCAGGGTCTTGGTGGGGCACCGTTCAGGGGAGCATGACATGGCGCGCTATTCCCAAAACGCACCAAGGTGAAGCTGCATGGAGCTCAGCGGTGTGCCACTGACGTGCCAGGTCCCCGTCCTTACCTCGAACACCGCATTTCAACTTTCGCATTGTTAGTTGATTGGGCTTCCACAAGGGTCATGCTATAGACCCAGCCCGCGCTGTCCAGCATGGAACAGCCATTCTCGTCGTCCAAGGTGACAGGTAGGCTCCCAGTTGTCTTCTCCATTCTAATCGAGGGAGCTGTTGCCCAATTGACTGTTAACTGACCACCGTGCTGCTCCTCTTTAGTCGAGTACTTTGATCCCCACGATGTCTACAAGCTCCTGGCCCCCGGTCTGATCCCCCGCCTCCCCCTCCGCGATCTCAACTGGCAGTCGCACGCCGGCCCGCTGCGCTCCATCAGCACCCTCCACGTCGAACTCGTCCCTGCCGGCACCGACGTCTCCACCATCTTCACCACCCCGCTGTCCTCGCCGAACCCCAAAGCCCCCAACGCCGCCGACGACGATGGATCGCGAACAGGATCGACTAGCGCCCGCCCTGGCTCCACGGAGCAGACCGACGCGACGGCCAGCACACTCCGTCCACCAGGAGCAGGCGCTGCCAAGGAACGACGGCACCAAATCCCCGGCCTTCGACGAACCCCCTATCTCAAAGTCCTGTTGGTGCGATGCGACGACAACGAGGCATACAAGTCGACGACGAGGGCCGAAATTCGCGAGTGGATCAAGACAAACACACCTGCCTCTCAGGGGAAGCCCGACAGCCACGCCGAGAACCACGATGCCTTTGAGTGGCTGATCCTCCACGTCGTGCTGCCAAACTCGACCGCTGCCACCCAGCCTCGCACCTCTGGCAAGCTTCCAGACTCGAGCTCCGATACCACCAAGACATCGACGGCGTCGCGATGGCGCGGAGGCTCAAGCACCCTGCTGGACAAGATGCGCGCCGACTTCAACGGCTCTACCAAGGGCGCCATTGATCGCGTGAGGCAGATCCGCATTGGGATCAACGATGTGCCGTATAATATGCTGCCCCGTGTAGTCCCGGCGGTTCCCACAGGGTACACTGAGACGGAGCTGGAAAGCGACAACGCTTGGGCTGACTTGATGCTCAAGTTCAAGGAGCTCATCCTGTCGAGCTTTGACCGACGCGTTAGCCAGTACGAAGAAGACATCAAGGAAAAGGATGCCCAGAGAAGTCTCCCTGGCTGGAATTTCTGCACCTTTTTCATCCTCAAAGAAGGCTTGGCCCGCGGTTTTGAGAGTGTTGGTCTGGTTGAGGACGCCCTCGTCATCTACGACCAGCTGGCCGTCGGCCTGGATGCCATCATCCAGGAGCAGGCCACCGCGGCATCTGCCGAGACACACGGCGGCGCTTTGCTCAGTTACACTGAAGAGTTAAAAGAGCTCGCACAACAGGCGACAAGCGAGATCGCCGGCGGGCATCTCGAGTTTGATGAGGATGCAGCCGATCCCGAGTCCGGCCAGAAAAAGCAGAGAGAGCAGTTTGACAGCATTCCCATCAGCTCGTCCAAAAAGCCGTACCGGGACCTCATTTTGGCCAACAATGTCTCAGTGTTTGACTTTCGGTGCTACATCTTTGCCCGTCAGATCGCCCTCCTTCTACGCCTGGCTAACGCCTGGTCGTCTCGTGAGGAGCTCCTGGCCAAGCTCAAGGAGCAGCAGGAACTGGTCCCTCGCGGCGTTGCCCCAAGGATCCCTCCGCCGAAGACGGCCGAAGAGCCAGAAAACCTTTCACACCTCGCCGAGATTTGCAAGCGGACGCTCGAGTTCGTCCCTGCCGTGTCGGCGGTCATGAGGCGAGATATCCTAGCCGCCATGGCGGCTGTGGCCAAGGCTCAAGGTGATGAGGCCGACCCCCAAGTCAACCCCGATCCTCTCCTCTCCGGGGTCATTGATAACATGGTTGCTTCCTTTGCTTTCTCTGTCGCCCAGCAAATCCTGGCGCAGACGTCCACAAAAGCGCTCCCTATTCCACCGTCCACGCTCGGTACCCCTGACGCCCACGAGCAAAAGGCCTCGATCCCGGAGCCCAAGACGATGATGCATCCCGCGAGGAACTCGTCGCTTATCAACCATCCAGTCCGGCCTCCCTCGAGTCCCCTTGGGTTCCCAGGGCCCGGCCGTCTAGAAGACAACGCACCCGCCCCTCCCTATCTTAAGGCCGGTCTCGAAGACCTCGCCGCGCAGAGAGCCGAGCTGTGCGCCTTGTCCAGAAATATCCTCGAGGAGTGTGGAAAGAAGCGCGGCTGGACGGACGGCTGGGCCTCGGTGCCTACTATGGGCGAGACCGACATCGCCGAGATGGAGGAGGTTAGCTTGGAGGATGACGACGACAAGGCCCAGCCAGAAGCGGAGCCCGAGGTTAGGTTGCAGACTTCGGTCGCCGGTGTGGGCAACTCCCTGCTCCGGACGGCCCTTGACAACAAGGACGACTTTTACCGTCTTTACGAGACGCTCATTGATAAGGCGCTGCGTCACTATACGGTCGCCAACCATATCCACTCGGTCCAAGCCAGCATGGCTGATCTGGCCGTGCTCAAGTTCCACCTCGGCGAGTACACGGATGCGGCCTTTTACTTTTTCAGGGTCATACCCTTTTTCGGCGGGAGCGGCTGGAGCCTTTTAGAACTCTCCATGCTCGTCATGTACGCAAGGTGTTTAAAGGAGTTGCAAAACCTGGACGACTATGTCAACAAGGCACTCCGTGCGCTGCTGTGCAAAGCGGCGGCCGCCGAACGAGAGAGGCGGCAGCAGAAGTCGCGGGCACGGATTCGGCTCGACTCGGCAGCCAAATTTCCCGAGACGTCAACCATATCCGGTTTTCTGGCCGATTTGTTGAGTGTCTCGACATCACTTGAAAAGGACGTCAGAATCCCGCTGGCCAGCCTTTTCTGCGACATGGGGCTCGACGGCCCGCCGCTGTATGACGACGGCCAGGACAGCTTCTCGCTCTTCTTGGACCTCCACAGTTTGTTGGTTGATGAATTTGAGGCTACTTCGGTCAGCGTACGAGTTTCGGGCACCGCGGCTGGAGCGACCAAAGAGATTTGGCTTCAGAGCCAAGACCCGGTTACGATCAGACCCGGCCCGAACAAGGTCAAGGTGCAGAGCACCGTCATGATGGCGGGGACGTTTGAGGTGGACCAGGTTCGTGTGTGTAGCAACAAGGTGCTGATGCACTACGACACCAGCCAGCCGTCGGACAAGTCATCGGCAGTCCTTAAGAACCCGCGGGTGACCCTTTATCAGCGCACGAGCTGTCTTGACGTGCAGCTGATGGGCACCCATGACCTCCAATTAGATAAGAAAAAGTCGCTGGATCTGGAGCTATCGACTGGGTGGAACAAGATCAAGACGTGCGAGGTCAAGATCAAGGCTGCGACTGGTGGCCTACGGCTCGTCATGGGCGAGGCAGAAGTAATTGGCTCGCCGCAGCCCACAAAATCCCAAGGCGGCTCCTTTACATTCGGCGCCATCGAAGCAAACAGCTCCGTCAGGATCCGGTTCCCGTTCACCGTCGAGCGGGAACTGTTCGACGTGGCTATTAGGGCCGAGGTGACGTACTCGACCGACATGGGGAACTTTAGCTTCTCGAAGGCCTCCACCGTCCCCATTGCCCTCGATCTGGAAGTCAATGTCCAAGACATTTTCAAACACGACGCCCTCTTCTCGCGATTCGCCGTATCCACAACCACCGACAGCCCGCTAAGGCTACTCAAGAGCGAGCTCATCGGGTCCGACCTGTTTGACTCGCACTTTGGGCTACCCTCGAGCCGCGAGATCATGGTGTTCCCCATGCAGCCAGCCAGCCTGCTCTACAAGATCAAGCGCAAACCCGGGTCGAAGCCCGGCCCGAAAGTAAAGAGGGTTCTGTACCTCAAGCTCCACTACAGCGTCATCCAGGACGAGATCGAGGCACTCTTCAGGCAGACCCTTACCGCTGCCCTCCAAGACACGCCCCTGAAGCAGCTGTCCAAGCTGGTCGTCTCCAAGGTTATCACCTGCGTCCGCGCCAGCCTCAAAGAATACGACCTCGAAAAGGCGGCCCTCCTCAACGAGCTCCCAACCGCTTTTCTCTTGACTACCAACTGGGACAAACAGTTTGCCGGCCTCAGACCGCTTCAGGCAAAGGGCAAGGGAAAAACATCCTCCCCCGCCGCGTTCCTCCAGTCCTGGCTGCGCTCCCACCCGGTCCTGCCCCTCCCCGAACCCATCCCTGATTCAGCACTTCACGGCGAGACCACCCACTCGATCCTCATCCCCGTCGATTTTCCCTCCGTGTCGGTCGTCCACACGGCGGATATCCGCTTCCAAGACGATCTGCAGACGGTAGTGAACGGCATTGATGGTGGTGACGGCTGTCCGACGGTGTGTCTCAACCAGCTGCTGCCCGCGACACTGCATCTCAAGTGGACGCGGATATGGGATACCAACCCGTTACCTGGGCTAGGGAATGTAAGGGAGAAGGATTTGGAGTTTGGATATGAGATAGTCCCTGGTCCCGGAGGGGAGGGGAACTGGTTGGTTGGTGGGAGGAGGAAAGGGCATTTTGTCATTCCGGCTGTGTCGACTGCGGCTTCTTTTATTACTGGTGATGAGGTAGAAGGCGGCGGTGAGAGCTCGACGCCGGAGCTGGAGGCGGATATCCCGCTTGTGTTGGTACCGTTGCGCGAGGGGTATCTGCCGCTGCCCGGGGTGGAGATTCGTGAGGTTGGGGTGGGGGGTGAGGGGGGAGGGGCGCATGGGTCTGGGCGGTGTGAGACGGATTATCGGAATTTAGGGGAGACGGTGTGTGTTGTGGCGGATCGGGGGAAGGTTACGCTGAGTTTGGATGCGAGTGGGGCGTCGGGAGGGCCGTTGGTGTTGGAGAGTGAGAGGGGTGGGTTGGGTGGTGGGGGAAGGGCGGTTGTGTAATGGGTGAATTAAGGAGATAGACTGGTAGGGCAGTGGGCGCCATTCATGCGCATCCTCCGTACATTCATGGCGTAGACGAAAGATGACTTTTTGGTTTGAAGACGGTGGTTCAGCGGGACTTGGACATGGGTGACCACAAGGAAACAAGGTCGACACCCTCGCAGCTCCCTCGCTACCAAATACTGGTGTTGATCATGGAAAGCTTGGCCAGCGCTTGAGGGAGATCCAGAGGTCTAAAAGTCCGGCGCCGACTCGGGACGGCACGGAGGATGTCAAAAGCGGAGTCCGTGCCAAGGCCCGGGCATCTCCGGGCTGTTTCCGGCCGAAGCAACATGACGTCACTTCTGCTGAATTGTGCGACAACGCTTGTGACACTGCCGGCAGTCGCGGCCTAAAGTTTCTTTCTCGGGAGACAAAACTACGCATGTTCCTTGGCTTTTTTTGAGATTTTTGCAAACATGAGATTGACTGACTACCAAACTTTTGGGTTCTTGCAGATTGCAGGTCATATCATTTTGAAGGCCGCACCTAGTTAGCGGCTCGCAGTCTACCGACGAATACACGACCCAGGTTCAAGGATCAAACTGTGCATTTTGCAAGTGAAGAGGCTTCCAAGTGGGCTCCTTTTCTGTTGCGATACCACTGTACCCCAATGCTTTTGCTTGACCACTTTTGTGGCTAGCTCTTACAATTTCCAATTGAGACATCCCTCAAGAGAGAACATGTCTCAATCCTCACAAACCCCAAATGGCTCAGCTCACTCAAATCCGGGACACCCGAAATCAGGACAGGCACAGAATGGCGAGGACCAGGTTGGCAAGCAACACTCCGAGTCCGACAATGACAACAAGGACCTCCAGCGGACCCCAACAAAGGAACTCCGTCAACTAGTCCACCACAAAAAAAGGAAAATAGCTAGCAAAAAAGAAGAACTCAAACAAAAATCCAAACCCCCCGGAGGCTTCGACGAGACACCCCTCCCGGACGCCCCGCAAGGCTACACCCTCAAATTCACCTTCCACCGCGCCTTCAACCTGCCCATCGCCGACCTGCGCTCCAAGTCGTCCGACCCGTTCCTCCACGCCACCTTACTCGCCGCCGTCCCGAAGCGCCACAAAGAAGACCCGCCCCTGACACGGCGTACCCGCACTCTGCGGCGGACTACCGCGCCGGAGTGGGAAGAGAAATGGGTTGTGGCCAACGTGCCCGCGTCCGGGTTTACGCTTAAATGTCGAATCTATGATGAGGATTGGCCGGACCATGATGATCGTCTTGGGAATGTTACGATCAGGGTGTTTCAGCTGGATGAGAACTGGGAGGGGCTGGGCCCGGATGGGAGGGTGTTTGAAGTGAAGAAGCGGTCGGGGAGCAAGAGGGCGTATCTGTTTAGGAGCGTGGCGTCGGTGATGTGTGGAAACGGGTCTATCACGCCTCGGCTGCATGTCAGTATTGATGTGCTGGGGAAGTCGGATCCGCCGCATGCGCAGATGTATACGGTGGAACCGACGACGTGGGTGAAGCACTATAGCCCGATGATTGGAAGGTTGACGGGGGTCAAGGTGAATAGGGATGAGGAGGGGGATGGGGCGGAGAGGGGGAGTGAGCGGGGAAGTGCGCGGAAGACGCAGAAATATGAGTGAGTATTCTCCGTCATGTGGTCCGCGAGATGGAATATTAACGGCAACAGCTTCCAAGCCAACGAGATCCAGCTCTCGGGCCCCGTTCCCCCCAAACTCTACCACCGCTACGTCGAGTTCCGGCCCATAATCGGGCGCATGTTCTCGGACAAGGGCCTCAGGGGCCGTGTCCTCAACAAGGTGCTGCACAAACAACACAACCGCATCTACAACTTTGACTCGAGCACCGAGTACGGCACGTTCCCAGCGTGTAGCGAGGAAGCGACGCTACAGTTTCTGCGCATGGCGCACTTTGACGCGGGCGGCCGCATCTTTACCTATGTCCTCACCCTCGACGGCATGCTGCGGTTTACCGAGACGGGCAAAGAGTTTGGCATTGATCTGTTGAGCAAGCACACGATGCACTCGGATGTGGCGACGTATATTGCCTGCGCGGGCGAGTTTTTTATACGGCGCTTGGCGAAGCCGGTGGATGCCAGGTCTGAAGACGACGACAACGACGAGAATCTTGATAACAAAGCTGGCGACAACAATGATGACAACGACACTTCCAGCAACTACAGCAATGACGCCAACGACAACGGCAACACCAGCAACGACAACAACGATAACATCACCAACCAACCAACCCATCCCGCCACCTCCCTCCCCAACGGTCCCCCCTCAGCCCCCCCTCCTCCAGACCCCCACCTCTACCAACTCATAATCGACAACGACAGCGGCACCTACCGCCCCGATAAATCCGTCCTCCCCCTCCTCGCCCACTTCCTCCGCCACAACCTGCCCGGCCTGCACATCACCGCCCTGCACTGCGCCGACGAGAACCTGACAAACATGAAGAAGGAGCAAGCAGAGGTCAAACAGAAGGAGGGTACCGGGGTACGGATGGTGTTGAACCGCAGCCCGAGCGGGAGCAGTCTGTCGTCGGATGATGAGGACCGGTTGGGGGCGCTGGAGGCGTTAGGTGGGGATGAGGAAGGGGGTGGTGGTGGTAGCGCTGCAGGGGAGGGGTTAAGGAGTAGGAAGGAGAGGGTGTTTGATTTGGTTATGGGGGCGGGGAAGTGGACGGAGGTGTTGCCTGGCGGGATGGGAAAGGGGACGGGAAAGGGGAAGGGGAAAGAAAGGGAGTGAGTGTTGATTTGGGATGGTGTTGGGTTTTGCTGGTTTGCTTCAGGGGTAATGATGACGGCCAGGGGCTTGGATAGAGTTTGTTGGATGGGTTGTTTTGGTGACACCAAGTCCGGCCTTGAGTATTTGTTTCGTTGATAGCCAATGTTTATGATACCCAGTATGCATGGCCGCTTCGTATGTGATGATGTGAAAGAAAGCCACTCCTTGGAACTTCCATCGTCACTGTACTTCGTATTGAACATGGACAAGGCTGACGATTTGCTCATTGACACAGAGTAGTGTCGTGATAAATGCAAGACTTGCACGTCACACGCAGATCCTGCTCCAGAAATCCAATCCTGTGTCAACAAAGACCGGCTTTGCGCACAGTCCAGACCATCGGGCGTCGTCAATCTCGTCAATCTTGAAAGTCAAAAAAAGAATGATTTGCGACGCACGCATGGAGGTCAGGGAAGTGGGCGGGGAACAGAACGGCCAGCGGCCCACTTCTGCCCACTCATGCCCACTCATGCCCACTCATGCAAGGAGAACAGGGGTGGCCCAGGCCACGAGATCCGGAGCTGCACGCTTGGCGCGTCTGCCTCTGCTTCTGCTGGTTCTGGAAGGCATGCAAGGCCGTTTTCCATGGAATGAACCAATGGAACCCTCGGTGGAGGCGAGAAAAAAAAAGGAGGTTTGTCGAACAGTTTTTCGAGACTGAACAAATATCTGCAATCAACGCCATCCTTTCCCTTTTTCTCGGAACTCCAACCGAACCTGCTCGCTTCTGCTTTAATTAAATCACGGAGAACACCCCACGGATCCAGACCCGCAGCGAACCCACTGTCCCACCCGCTCCGACTGGATGTGGCGGGTGCTCCGACTGCGCTAACAATTTTGGAGCTTCTGCCCGACAACCCGCCCACACACCGTCGAGTCGACCACACGCGCCGGCTTCCTTCCTTCCACGCTATCACGCCTCACGCATTCGTGCCGTTCGATGCCGCCATCGTCGACGCCTTGCCCACCTCCTTGCTCGCTCGACATCTCCCATCACGTCGGGACCGAAAGGGGCGTCGGGATACTCTTGGCCGGACGAACAAACTAGCTCCATCCTTGGCCTTGGCTCTGAGCAACGCTAAACCTAGTCACTCGTTCGACCCCTTGCGAATATTTGGGAGCTCGACTTTTCTATTCGAATGTTCCGGTCCAACAATCCAATCGATTGATGCTCCCCCCACTAGCGACGGCAATTCGAGACAGCTTCAATAATCCACACCACCGCTCGGCCGCCAGCGGATGACCACCGGGATCCGTTCCCACGCGGAGGGATGCAGACGGCAAAGGGGAAAGCCGAGGCCCTTGGACGGAAGGCTAAGGTGTGTTGCCACCCATAACCTCTGCTCTATTCTAGTCGCTGACGAAAACCTCAGCTTGCTCAGTCATACCAAGAGCTCCTCGAGTAGGAACCCCGTTGCCTCCCTAACAGCATCGCGCTGACCCCCTATAGCGAGTTTGCAAACAAGGACCTCAAGTCTGTCGGGAACTACACCCTAGGCCGTCTAATTGGAAAGGGCTCGTTTGGCAAGGTCTACCTTGCCACCCACAAGCTCACTAATGGCTCCAAGGTGCGTGCCAGAGGCCGTCCCTACGGACAACACTAACCCTGACTGCAGGTCGTTCTCAAGTCGGCCAACAAGGACGACTCGAACCTCGCCCGCGAGATCCACCACCACCGCCAGTTCGTCCACCCCCATATCGCTCGCCTGTACGAGGTCATTGTGACCGAGACCCTGGTATGGCTGGTTTTGGAATACTGCCCTGGCGACGAGCTCTACAACTATCTCCTCCGGCACGGCAAGCTCCCCGTCGACAAGGTCCAGAAAACGTTCGCGCAGCTAGCCGGCGCCGTGTGCTACGTCCATCAACAGTCCTGCGTCCACCGCGATCTCAAACTCGAAAATATCCTCCTCGACAAGCACGAGAATGTGAAGCTCTGCGATTTTGGATTCACGCGGGAATACGAAGGGAAAGCCAACTATCTGCAGACGTTCTGCGGCACAATATGCTATTCGGCCCCGGAAATGCTCAAGGGGGAGAAGTATGCCGGCGAAAAGGTGGATGTGTGGAGTTTGGGCGTCATCCTCTACGCCTTGCTCTGTGGAGAGCTACCCTTTGACGATGACGATGACGGAGTTACGAGGTCTAAGATTTTGAGCCAGGAACCAAACTACCCGGATCACATACCCCCGGATGCTTTGTCTCTGCTCAAGGGATTGCTCTCGAAACGGCCCCTGCTTCGGCCGACGTTGCCCGACATTCTTGCCCACCCGTTCCTCGCCGAGTACGCCCAGCAGCAGCAGGAGATTCTCAAAGTAGAGCAACCAGAGCCATTTTCGACACCCCTGGAAAAGGAGACGCTACACCGGATGCGGAGCGCGGGCGTGGATATCGATTCGGTCGTTGGGAGCGTGCTGGCTCAGAGATGTGATGCTCTGTCCGGCTGGTGGACACTTCTGATCGAAAAGGAGGAGCGCAAGGCAAGGAGACGGGAGCGGAAGCGCAAGGAGAGGGAGGAAAACAGAACCTCTCGGCGCTTCTCGCAGGCCTCGAGCCGGCTCAACGCCTTGGCCACTGTCGAAGAATCACAGTTTGTGAAGATGTCGGACCCGCTCCCTAGGACTCGGGGGAGAAGCGAGAGAAGGAGCGGCTACTACCCGCCTCTAACGATTCCCGATATGCCTGACCTGGCCGACTTTTCCAGGGCAAACGGGAATTTTAGTCCGGACAGCGAAGTGCCACCCCCACCCATCGACAAGGATTCGATCCGGTCCGTCAGTTCGTCGAGGCACCGCAAGCCAATACCGCCGCCAAAGGAGGGAGTGATGCGGAGCGCACGGTCACGGGGCTCGACTCTCCACCTTGTGACGACAAGCGATGCGTTAGATGCCAACAGCGCCTCGCAGGTAGGAGACGAAAAGAAGGTCAAGAAGCGGCCGTCGCACGCAATCATCGCCACGTGGAAGAACTGGACGCACTGGCTCTTTGAGAATACGCGGCGGCACAGGCACTCCAGCAAGCGCGGGAGCCATTCAACGCCCAACCTCGCGTCCAAGGCAAATGGGAAGGACGGGAAATCCCAGGACAGCAGCCCACGGCCGCAGACCAGCAAGTACCCTGTCAGCGGCATCTCATCAACCCCGCAAACCGCTAGCCTCCCCAAGGGGGTGGTTGCGAACGGCTACGCCGCACGGGCCGGACTGTCCGTCGCAGTGAGCCCTTCCGCCCAACCCGTCACCCCAGGCCTCACCACCCCGCCCATCCCAGGCTACGGCCCGCGCGTGCACACATCGGGCTCATACAAGCGCCACTCGCTCTCGCCGTCCCCGCTCACCCCGCGTTCCACGGTCCGCCGCTCCTCGGGCCCCACCGGCCTCCGCGGCCGCAAGTCCACCTCGTCGTCCGTCTCGTCCGTCCGCTCCCTACACCACGCCCACCACCACACCCACAGCAAAGCCAGCTCTACCTCGTCCAACGGCTCCGTCTCGACATCGGTCTCGAAAACCCCCATGCAAACCACCCGCTCCCCGCACCACTCGGTTAAAGTCCTGCCTGCCACCCCGACGGCGGGCGCCTTCCCGAATAATATACGCCTCGTCAGAGATCGCTGCGGACCGCCCCTGAGTATTTTCAATGAGGCGCTGCCACCAAACGTAGCTGGGGGACCGGGCCACACTCCGGTGCAGGCGCCGGGGAGTCCGAATCCGTTTATCGGTAATATGGGTATGGGGATGGGAGGGGGCATGGGTATGGGTATGGGAGGCGGTGGGGTGATGTTTGCGAAGAGGAAGAGGAATCTTTTTAAGGGCCCGATGTTGAGCCTGGCGAACGGTGGGAGTGGGAGTGGAAGGGGTGAAGGAAGGAGAGGCGGGGATGGGACGGGATCGGCGGGGCATTCGAGGAGTGCGAGTGCGAGTGGGTTGGGTAGGAGGAGTGGGGAGATGGCGATTCAGGAGGTGGATGAGGATGAGGAGGGGGAGGAAGGGGGGGTGATGGAAGGGGGTGGTGGGGTTGGAAATAATGCGGCGGGTGGGGGGATTGGGGAGTTGGATGAGGAGGTTGAGGAGGTGGATTCGTTTAGTCCGATTGTCAAGGGGCCGGGGGAGATTATTGAGGAGAAGATTTATGAGGAGGGTGAGGAGATGGGGATGGTTGGGGGGTTACAGCCTGCGGCGACGATTAAGCCGGCGGGGTGACCATCTGCTTTGACTTTTGGTTTTTTGGGTTGGGACAGAACTGGAAAGGGGCTGCTGGAGAAGTAATTGAGTTCAGGGAGGAGGTGGGGCGGGCGGACGTGTGTGCGGTCCTGTGTAGATGGGGTGGTGGTGGTCTTGATATGGCCGGTTTTCTGACATTTGCACATGTATTGATTAATTAGGGATACCACTTGACACTTGCTGACGCAGCGTTCTTTTGTTTGTCTAGAGAGTTTGAGAGGGGAGATGGAATATAGAGAGATTTGGAAGTTGGAAGTTGGAAGTTGTTTGAGCTGTGTGTTGTCAAGTCTTGTTTGGTTTCAAGGATGTATCAGCATTCATCGCCATTTCGGGGCAGCCCTCCTTCTTGGAGCAGGTCCGGGAAACCTTCTGGCCTTATCACACCAGGTCTTTTCTCAGAAGCGCACACACACAGCCATACATCTTCAAGATAAGAAGTCGCACTAGCTGGTTGGTGTTAACTCTCTGTTTCCTCTGTTTTGGTAAGGAAGATGCATACTTACTTGAACTTCTGGCGAGTGTAGTAAGTCGTCTTCTTCCCATAGTAGACCCAGACCTTCACTCCGTTGTGCTTGCCGCGCTTCCAGTCATCCATGAGGACCTTGTGTTCCTTGCTTCCAACCTTGAAAACCCATAGATCTGAGCGGAAAAGATGCTGTTCACGGGTCACTGTGGCCTCCATCCAACGGTTCTAGGTGACTGGCCCCGAGACTGAGCTGCCAAACCCTGAAGTGCGTCCTCCAATGTGTAATGGCAAACACAACATGCTGGCCGTTGTGATCGAGAGCCTTCTGGGCACCCTTGAGCGCCTGATTTTCAGCCTCGATAATGTGTGCGTTGCCAGCCCCTCTGCGTTTGCCTTCAACCAAGCACAGCTGTTTCAATAGCCCAGCAGGAGTGAGACGAAAGATGATCTGGTCGATCCGCGTCCTGTGATTCTCGTCAGGAGATTGTTCGCAGAGAACGGCGTAGCCGTCCTGCAGTTTGAAATTAGCCTGCATCATTGCCTGCCAGTATCCCACTGCCGTGAATTCAATGTCATGGCCATGGGCACGGGTGTAGAGTGCGCCAAGCACATTCTCGGACAAGTCGGTGGCCATGTTGGAGAATCCGAGGAGGATCGCGAGGATATGATGTGGGAGTGGAAGGGACGATGTTGAAGCACTTGAGAATGTGATCTGGGAACAGAAAAACGTCGTCGAAGAGGATGTGGTTTGAAGATGGAGAGATGATGGGAGAGAGCTTAGACTTTATAGCGTTTAAGTACTTGTATTGTACAAGCTGAGCCGGCCAGCGCCTGCATCGCGGCGCGCTCTTCAATTCTGCTTGGTGTGGTAGTTTTCTACTGATTGGGCAGGAAGCAAATGTAAATTAGCGAGTTGTGAAGGTTGGCTCGTGGAGGTTGATTAAGGTAGTGAAGGCTGGTTAGTGGAGGATTGGTTAGTGAACGTTGGTTAGTGAAAGCTGGTTAATGAAGGTTGCCCGGTCAATGAAGGTTGGTTAGTGAAGGTTGGCTAGTGAAGGTTGGTTAGTGAAAGTTGGCTAATGAAGGTTGGTTAGTGAAGGTTAGTCAGCGAAGGATCCATGACGGGGGCTGCATCCTCCTCTTTCGGGGGCCATTACATTTAGGCAGCAGGAGATACTTTGTTCCCCTGCCGAAGCTGGCCAACCAAACAATGGCGTGTTGTGCTGCCGAGAACACTGGGAGCGGTGGCAGACGCCCTGCGATTCTTCCATTCTAAACTGCACAGGCGACAAGCATGAATATCACTAGAGGTGTATTAACCGACTCTCCGGAACCCCCTGCGAGGGAGGCCGACGACCCCTCTCTGCATAAGATCACATTGGGTGTACACCATGACGATGCCATCGATGCTCCGATTCCGGAGGTTCAAGCCACGACAGAAGACCGCTTTAAAGACTCGGACATGAGCGGTGTCACTCATGTCGTGATACAGTGAGTGGGTTATCTGGGGCAGGTACACACACTGGGCAGGGCTAACCGTGGTAGAGTAACGATTCCCCGACAAACGGATATTTTCTGCTATATCGGCTACCAGTACGACTGGAACTACCCATCGCCATTTTGGCATTTCCTTGGGAAACTGGTGGCCAAGGCTGTATTTGACAACAAAACCGAGCTCCATGAATTCGATTTTGTTGCTATTGGCAGGCGAGAGTTCATTGCTTTCACGACGTCCATGTGGAGGGCTACCGTTGAAGCAGAGAAAGCAGCCGCGGGTACGGCTACGCAGCCTGAGCTACCACCGTTCAGTGTCATCGAGGTGAACTTCAAGAAGCCACAGCCGGGGAAGCCACTGGAGATGACTTGGGCACCGGCCAGAGACTTATTCGCCAACAAGATCAGGCAATGTAGGTTCAGACTGATTACCCCATATTCTGCAAGCCATACTGAATCGGGTTGATATAGGGAGCGAGATTGATAAAGTCTATCCGTACAATGTAACCGCGGAAGCTGAGTCCACTCAGTCGGATGAAGATGTCGGGTCCGTCGACAGTTCAGAGACACAGGCTCAATGATGGCATACCTTTGCTGTTAATAGACTGGGTTGAGATATGCTTAGTTAAATTGTCTGTCTTGAGACAGCCGGTTCCAGTACTTGGCGGTCGCTCAGATAGGTATTCCTGGATACCAAATCCGGGAAGTTGACTTACAAGTCTCGTGGCCGGATGACGTAGCATCGCCACCCACACCCACAAGACCATCATGGCAATGTCCCAAAACCTGCTGCATGGACGAAATCAAGATAAAAGGATCAGACCGCAGACAATTAACCAGCCTGAGATCTGTCCTGTCCAATCCATAATTTCGTGAAGCAAGCGTTTTGACTAAATTCCAACATTAATTAGTTCAAGTTGCCCAGCAACCCACCACCAAACACACATCTACATTCCAAGCTCCCTCCCAAACCTACCCAACTTATCCCAAAATGGAGTGGGCCAAAGACCAATATAACAAGCAATACGACATTTGGGTCCCCTGGCTCGAGGATCTCTACCTCCGCTACTTTACCCGCGACAACAAGACCAGTTACACCACGCGCCGTACGTACACAACCCCTTTTCATTCCAGTTAATTACCGCTTTCCTTACTCAGTATTAATGGAACCCAACTCCCTTTGTATGATACAAAACTAACACACTCACCTTCTAAAAAGAAAACCTCGAAAACGCAAAACTCGCCACCGACGTCGACGGCGTCGACACACTGCAAGACGGCGTGCATGGACTTGTTGCAGATCAGCTTGGGCAGGATGGCCTAGGGAAGCCGGTCGGGGATCTGTTGTCGCGGGAGGGGATTAATCGGGTGGAGAGGGGAGGGAAGGATGAGAGAGGTGGGTTTTTGCCGCAGCTTTAGCTGACCCCTCTCACCGAGAGGAGTTGAGGCATGGGTGTTCGGGTTCAAGTTGGAAGTGAGGGATGCCACTGTGAGGGAGATGGATTCATACACGACGGATTGCAGCGTTTCGGTTTGGGTTGTTGTTAGCTGGGTTGTCTTGAATATTTCGGGGGGGTCTGCTAGTTTCTAGCTTTCTTTTGAATACCCATCTACACAGGAGTGTATTTCGTCAAGTCTAGATTTGCACTGGCATCGCTTCATTCATCCTGTGTCTGTCAATTATGCTCGCACTGATTCTCAATTTGGACCATCCACTCACTTAAACCTTCCCGGAGGTACCTGGGAAAGCAAATGTGTCCCCCCATCCTAAGCTCTTGTGATGCAAATTCCGGCGGCCTGACTTTGTGTCTCAAGGCGCAAAATTCACTGCAACTTACAAGGGCCACGGGGAGGGGAGCAGGCATGTTCAGCGTAGGATAGTGAGAATTGGTAAAATTACTGGTGTTTCGATGTTACAGCATGACGACTCAAGTGCGGAGAGTATTCAGTCTAGAATGAATAAATGGTATTTGTGCGAGTTATGCTTTTATTTCTCGAGTTCCACCTTCTTTTTGTCCATGTTCGTCGACCCCGCAATTCCGACTATCTGCAGGACCCCACTTCAGGCCAGACCTCGCTTCGGATTGCCTGCCGAAGACAACGAGGCTCGAGCGAGGATCCATGGATCTCCCCACTTTGCGTGGACCCCTGTTCAGCTGTCGCAGGGGAAAGGCCTTTAGCCACGCGAACATCTGACGATTCTCGATTCTCATCCCATGAACTCGCAACTTTCCATTCTCTTTGTACATGTCGCTTCCCATTCATTCTTTTACACTACACAGTACATACTTTAGTCTTTCTTTCGTACTACCCCGCTGACGCCGCCAAATCCAATCGTTTTGAGCACGCCCTTCTAAAGAGCTTACGTACTCTCTTGCCGACCACCGGAACACCGACAACTCGAACCCGGCGCAATGGCGCGACGCCAACACATCACCCTGATTCTCATGGGAGTCTTGGTCTTCCTGAGCCTGACCTACTTCATGTCCTCGAGCACCTCCAGCGACGACCGGATTCCCACAAGGATAGCTGACGACACGTTGAGCCCCGCTTCCGGCATCTCCGACAGCATCCTCTCGGGCGGATCCATCGCGCCGAAGCTCGAGAATGCCACGGCCAAGTACGTTTAACCCCTCTACTCCCCATCCTGACACGCCATCCTAACAACACCCGTGTCCCAGAGCCGAACTCGGCCGCGCGTCCTGGAAACTCTTCCACACCATGATGGCGCGCTTCCCCGAGGAGCCCACGCCCGACGACAGCCTCGCGCTCAAGACGTACATCCAGCTGTTTGCGCGGCTGTACCCGTGCGGCGACTGCGCCTCCCACTTCCAAAAGATGCTGGTCAAGTACCCGCCGCAGGTGGGCAGCCGCAACGCGGCCGCGGGGTGGGCCTGCTTTGTGCACAACGAGGTCAATAAGCGGTTGAAGAAGGAGCAGTTTGATTGTAACAAGATTGGGGATTTCTATGATTGTGGTTGTGGTGAGGACGGTGCGGAGAAGAAGAAGAAGGGGGAGGGCGAGGAGAAGGGTGGGTTGAAGGGGGATGATGGGCTGAAGGGGAGGGCTGGGGTGACGGTGGAGAAGGAGGAGGGTCTGACACGGGGCGGGTAATAGGATGTGTCGGGAGTTTGGCGTTCGATTTCTTGGGTATATCGAGGGACTAATAGCGGCTTGGTTGCAGTCCAAGTCTTGTCTTGTTGGGCGTCGTAACGGCCCTAATGAGGTGGGATGGACGGACCGGTAGGAGAGGTCGAGTCTTTGAGGCGACCGATTTCAGGACATCTCGGCTGGCCTGGCCTCGACTCGGAATTAGCGGCGAGTTTTGGATTTCTATGGCGAAGCCCGATATGGACAGTCCATCTATGGATGTCACTTCGAAGCCGGGATTATTGCCCGAGCTGCGCCTGGAGCGGATAAGTATATATTAGACTTTTGTATTGCACAAACACATATCTTTTTGTACATTATCGTTCTTCAACCTGTCTCCCTCACCGAGTCACCTTTGGTCTCAGAGACATCCCCAGATAAGACCAAGTTGCGATAAGATAAATGATAAGATAAGATGGGCCGCCGCCAGCTGACACGTGACCCAGCTCAGCCGGCAAGGCGCACGCGTGTGTCTGAGCTGCCTTGAGCTGGGGAGCTCCAAGCTCGCCAACAACAACGATATCCTGCGATTTCTCCGGACCGATCCTCCCACCCCGCGATTCCGAACCGACGATACTTTATTTTCCGACTGCACTATCATCAACAGATACCCACAATCTTCGAAAATGGAATTCGGCACCTCGGGCTCGCTGAGAGAAGGTTAGTGACATGCACACCCTCAGGGCTGCCTGCTCCACCCCCGCCAAGGTACTGATGATTGTTCCTAGATGGCATCCATCTTGATATGGACCGGTTGAAGAAGGGTGAGGTCAAGTAAGTTGGTCCGGAATCCGACCATATTACCTTAGGGACTATGCTAACATTCTCTAGTCTGGGTACCTCGATGTAAGCTCGTCGCCTTCCGATCTCCGCAACCCTACATTTCCCGAACTGTCTCCTAACGACGATGCGATAGTATGGCGGTGACGTTCAAAGACGGTGTTATTCTGGGTTAGTTCGCGCCAACCAACGACAGTTCCCACCGCTCCCCCGCCCTCCCGCTAACACGAGCGAACCCCTCCTAGGCGCCGACTCTCGGACAACAACGGGTGCATACATTGCGAACCGCGTAACCGACAAGCTCACCCAGGTACACGACACGATCTGGTGCTGCCGGTCCGGTTCCGCCGCCGACACACAAGCCGTCGCCGACATTGTCAAGTACCAGCTCGAGCTCTTTGCCATGATGAACGGCAAGGCGCCCACAACACAGACGGCCGCGGCCATTTTCCAAGAGATTACCTATGCGAACAAGGACCGGTTGTCGTGAGTACAGGAACATTCGGTTTGGGTTACAATAAGATGGCGGCTGACCAACGGACGCGACAGAGCGGGCCTCATCATTGCGGGCTGGGACGAGCGGCACGGCGGGCAGGTGTACAGCATCCCGCTGGGCGGGTCGCTGCACAAGCAACCGTACTCGATCGGCGGATCGGGCTCGACGTACATCTACGGCTTCTGCGACGCCAACTGGAAGGAGGGCATGGAGGAGGCCGAGGCCGTCGACTTTGTCAAGGCGGCGCTGCGCGAGGCCATCAAGTGGGACGGCAGCTCGGGCGGCGTCATCCGCATGGTCGTGCTGACGGCCAAGGGCGCCGACAGGCACCTGTACCTGCCGGATACAGACTACAAGGTCCGGCACACTTGAGTTTTGGGTTGGCGAAGGCACGATGCGGGAACTGGGAGTCTAGGTATCTAGGGGCTGGGCGGGCGTGTGTAACAATATCATTGCGTTTTGGCCGCCTACACGTGCCTAGAAGCCTCGTGCGAACCAGATGTCTGGGATTCGCTTGAGCTGCGCAGAAAGCGGTGAAGAGCAACAGGAGGCCAGGCCTTGCTGCAAGACGCAGGGTGCCTGCAGCGCCGGGATTTATCGACAAGAGATGCCTTGCTGCTTGCATGTTCATGGCGTGCTGTGTGACAGTCGTTTGTATCTGCAAAAGTCAAGGCAAATGAGGCGATCACGTTCCACGATCTCGACCTGCCGTGGTCCTTGCCTGCCAGGCATTGGTCAAAGGCAGTCAGGCGACAACGAGATCGGGAGGTCGAGCCGAAGCCACAGCGGCCGTCCCAGCTCCATCCACCACCCTGAACGACGGCGCGTGAGTTTGTTGCTGGATAGCATTCGAGTACGAATAAAAGACTTGATACAAGTATTAGACCGACTGTTAGTTGTTACCGTGTGCCTGGAGATCAGAAATGATCGGTGAG
Organism: Trichocladium uniseriatum; assembly: GCA_017139535.1. Lineage (NCBI taxonomy): Eukaryota > Fungi > Ascomycota > Sordariomycetes > Sordariales > Chaetomiaceae > Trichocladium > Trichocladium uniseriatum. Next base: position 267,760 of record WOUO01000022.1, on the reverse strand, counting down.
GAGGGGCCCCCGCCCTTTTGCATTGCAGTCGGCATGGACGGATCTGTACGGATCTGTACACCGCACCTCGTGGTGGCCTCGCGACACCAGATTGGCTGGAGTGTTTGATACTCGGTCTGTGGGCAGATGGAACAGCAGCATGGGATAGCAACATGGATTCGGAATCTGGAACATGGAACATTGCGATATCGGGGTTTTTGGGTGAGGGTGAGGGTGATCGATCGATTTATTACCTCCTTATCGTGTGCGCAAACCATACTGAGGATGTCTTGAATGGTTGAGGCGTGACTGGCTAGATAGTTGTAGACCCTGGGCTGGACGGGATATATTCGGGATAGAGGGTTCGAGGTGATTAGATATTCATGCTTGCAGGGGAGCAAACTTGTTCCTGATCTCGCCGGCGATGGGGGTTCGTTGTCGAGGGGAGGAAGGAGGATAAATGGGTAGAGCGAGAAGTGTCTGTCAGAGACCGCGACGATCTCGTAACATATTTGGGTGTCGGAGGCTGAGATGCAGCTGTTGGTGATGATCTTGAAAGCGCAAAGTGGAGGCTTGAAGAGGGGACCCCGCCAGCTGGAGGTGGGGTAGGTTGCAATTCAAGATGATGTTTGGCTGTTGTGGATCAGTTGCCGTCTTGATCACCGTTCGCATTCGGCTTGCTGCCGTCGCAAGAAATCACGCTGCTTGGCATGGACCGAGCCGTCTTGCCGTCGTCGACAGTGGTTTGACAAGTTACGGATAGTTGTTCTCAACTGCTCGGATTTGAGACGACAACCTAGAGCTGAAGCAGTTGTTGAAACGTTAAAACAAAGAGCAAGTGGCGAGGGGGTAGCTGGGCAGCTGGCTCCACTTGCTTTATTTACCCACCACACGTGGCGGAACTGGGCCACCAGGGCCCTCGTCAAGTCTCCCACTCTCCACTGGACTCACGTTATCGCCGTCCTCCAACTCCCCTGTTCTCAGCTGGATCACGCAACGCACACCTTATTTCTTCGATCCAGACCGTGACTTTTTGTCTTCTTCTCTTTTTCTTCTTGTTCCTGAACCTTTTCGCTTCGATTCTCGAGTCGGAAGCGGCCTTTTCCTGGGACTTGGGTTTTGATCTCGATTCGAGCTGCATTTCGGGTTGCAACTGCACCGAGCACACCCTATCCCTCCGGCCGCTTCTTGGCATTGCTTCATCACCTCCTCGCGAGCTCACCATCGATCATCGGCTGTCCATCATCGATCCTGCATTCTGCCTCTGCCTCTCCTTTCAGCCTCGCCACTAGCCTTCCGGCGGCGAGAAACGGTGTCGAGCTTTCGTGCCTTGATCGGGTATTTTTATTTGCTTTCATTGCGCCGCCGTCCGCGTCATCCATACGGCCCGGATACCTCCCTTCATTCCGACTTTCGGTGCGGATAGAACCTTATTTATTTACTCTTCGACTTTTTGGCTTGGTCCTTGCTTGCCTTTTTATCGACCTGTGCTAGTACTCTCGCATCATCAGGTAAGCAGCAGCAGCGCTTTTCTTTCTGTTTGTTCCTCTTACACCCCCGCGGTGGCGTCATCCGCTTGTTTCGTCCCAACCGTTTGCTTCGACATCAAGCCCTCGTCGGATCCGCGCAGCAGTTTGATTGCTGTTGGACAACATCTACACAGTATGGCCTCTGGCGTCACTTGGAGTCGAGCCAGGCCTCCCAACCTCGCCCCTTTGTGCGCCATTTGGATGAAGTGAGCAGGAGCCGATCGCGGACAGACCAACCGTGCATTCCGTGCGTCGGCTCTTGTGTTTGTTGCTTGCCTCGGTGCCTCGGGGGACCACCAACACGGCATCCTGCTGATATGTGCACTCCGCATGTACGGAATGCAGGCAGCCCGTTGCGGGACAACTGCCATTCTGCAACCCCTACTACTCCAAGTCTGCACAAGATAAACCATTGTTTTGCAATCTCCGTCTTGACCCATTCCACCCGCTTTCACCCCACTGCCAGGTGCCCTGCAAGTCTGGCCTCCCGCGCTGCAGTCTATTCCCGGCTCTTTATCGCCGGGCCCAGAATTCCTAGCCAAAGAAAAAACGTGCTAATTCTCTGCTATCTGCGACACAGCCACCCTCGTCCCGATAACCTCGAGGGCCGCTTCCACCCTCCACCCGATAACCCTCCCAAGTTACATCATCCGCCTTCGGCGACAACACCCGCCTGCCCAACGCCATCGTCACGCATGGCTACCCTGATAGGCGACGTATTTGCCGAATCCTCGTCGCGATTTCACGGCATGATCCGAGGCCATTCGCACGACATCAACTGCCAAACCCGATCCGTCAGCCGATCTCGAGACAGGGATGCCCAGTCTCATCACGCGCCGCGCCCAACCCCGAGTCCACGGAGGCAGGGCTCTGCATCCTTAGCTGGCGTGCAGAACCAGATGGAGAGTCGGCGAGATGTGCGAGAAGGGGACGAAGCATTGCAGGATACTCCCACAAAACCGGCGCAGGCAACCCGCGCCCCCACCAACGGCGGGGCTACCAGACTCCCCTCGCCACCCCCCTCATCGTCGTCTTCCCAGACATCATCCGCCGGGGCGCAACCACGAAATGAAATCCCCAGAGACGGCGCGCACGACCCTACCCCGGCATCGTCATTCTCGGCCTCGGTCTCGAGCGCCTCATCGGCGAGTACTGCTACCACCGTGATCGCCGCACCCGTAAAGTCGATACCCTCACCCGATTCCGATAGCGGGCCGTGTTGGGACTCATCCCAAGCCCAAACGCATGGTTCTTCATCCATCCCCCACTCTCTCGACGATGCGACCGAACCGCCGATACAGACCCAGACGACGATCCGAATCCGCGATCTTGCGCACATCCAGAGCCTGGCCAAGGCGGACCTCCTCACCCCCAGCGGGCCCGGTATTCTAAACGACCCCCCGCTACAACAGATGAAATATGAGATCAGCGGCATGCCCATCGGCGACATTATCGAGATGGTGGCCGCCCTCCTGACCAAGATCACGACGACCAACGACCTCCAGCACGACGCCCTCAATCGCAACGCGCACCACCTCAGGCAGGCGCAGGCGCAGGCAAGGGGGGAGGAAAGCGGCGGGGGCGATAACAGCATGAGCCCGCTCAGCAGCAGCGTGCTAGCCTTCCACGGCAAGAATGTGCCGGCCATTACCATTCTCAGCTACCTCAGCCGCATCCACAAGTACTGCCCGACCACATACGAAGTCTTTCTCAGCCTGTTGGTGTATTTTGATCGCATGACGGAGCGGGTAAACGACTTGGTGGTCAAGAGCGAGGAGGCGCGGCGGGCGCAGGCCGAGAAACAAGCAGCCCAGACGGACCCGGGGCCCAGGGATGCCGACAGGGATGTCGTCATGCGCGATGATTCCGACGACGACGATACGGACGAGCAGAGCGAGGGCATCGAAACGGACTCGGAGCTGGCCGACGACACGGACGTTGACGAGGGCTCAGAGCGTGCGGGGCAAAGCGGTCGAGGACGGAGCAGCAGCAGGGAAGTGAAGGCGGGGAGCAGCAGCGGCAGCAGCGGGGGTGAATCGGCGTCCAACAACGCAAAGGATGATGGGCGCCACGCCCCGGCGCAGGCCACGTACTTTGTCGTCGACAGCTTTAACATCCACCGCCTCATCATTTCCGGCGTGACATGCGCCAGCAAGTTTTTTTCGGATGTGTTTTATACCAACTCGCGATATGCAAAGGTCTGTCCACCTCCTTCCCACCATTTCCCCCGCTCTCCCCCAACTCAATTCCCTTCCCCCCTTCTTCAAATACCTCCGTGTTAACGCAATAAAAAACTAGGTCGGCGGTCTCCCCCTCGCCGAACTTAACCACCTCGAACTCCAGTTTCTGTTACTCAACGACTTCCGCCTGGCCGTGCCGGTCGAGGACCTCGAGGCGTATGCGACGATGCTGGTCGAATTTTATGCGCGCGAAGTGGTGGCGCAGAAGGGGTCTGTTGACTGAGACAGGGGGTTTATTTTAAGAGGACTAAGGGGAACTGCCTGGCTAGCTAGCCATGTTAGCCGGGGCCGGTTTAACGATTGTAGACGCGGGCGCTTCTGCTGCGAGGGGACAGGAGGATGAAGGTCCGAAGCTAGTTCGGCGTGGTGGGGCCGGGCGGGGTGCGGGGAGGTGGGGAAGGGGCCCGGGGAGAGGGGGGTCGGTCGGCATTTATATGTTTGTCTCTATGATGATGCGGAAGCAAGATACCAGCGTTTTTCAAGTGATTTGTTTGGTTGGCGATGGCTAGGGGTGTGTGTGAGTGAGGTGGTGATGGCGATGTGGTGACGCAGTGTGGTTGCTGCGTGTCTATGATGATCATGGTGCGTTCGTGTATTGGTATCCCGGCATTTGAAGGTAGTCAAGTTTCTAGGTCATTGTATACTACAACATTTGACACTCCCCGTGGTTTGAGCAGGTGACAGACCTGTATTCGACAAGGACGTATGTCCTTGGGGCGGAGTGGGGTTGCAAGAAGCCACGAACCGCCAGGTGGGCATACTATCAGATTCGGAGCTTCCCACCAACTTGTGGCTGAGAAGCCCTTGCTCCTGGTCTCCTGGGTAATATGCATGTATTTATGGGTATAAACGTAAAAACAGAATTTACAGAACATAACGCGCAAGTTACTTCATGTCACTAGACCCCCCGGTACGGGCCTCTTCCAAGTTGGAGATCCTGGAGTGCCAGTCCTCCTCACTGAGGTGTATATTTCCATCGTTGGATGAGACTGGCGCAGTAGATGATAAAGGTTTAAGGCGGTTATTGTGGTCTAATTCGATGAATTGTGCGGGTTTCGAGTGACGGTCTGGGCGGATGAGGGCACGGAGGATGGGGATCGAGGCACCCATGATCAGAGTAGCTGGCTCGGCGGTACCAAAGATAAAGAGTTTGACATTTGTGTCTACGATGGGTTGTAAGATCGTGCAGCTCCGCCTGGTAAGAGGCAACGCGGAAGGAGGGGAAAGGCTGGTAGTACTCACCATTGTCGTTACCGATGGACTCGAGCGTCATAATCTTGAGGAAAGGCATGATTCCAGAGCTGTGACGGCCGGTTAGTGATGGGACGCACGTTTGCGGATCTAAAAAAAACTCACATGATACCGACGCTCATGGCCACCAACGCGCCTAGCTTCTCCCGCTTGTTGATGGCGACAGTCCAGATGATCTTCCACGGAAGAACGGCAAGGACTATATCCATCACGCCCGAGTATGCTGTTTGCTGGGTGTCAGTCCTTGGTTCCTCAAGCTCGAGCAGCCGTTGCCAGAACTCACCGGCAACAAAGGCGTTGTAGTCCTGGACGATGGCAGGCGGAAAGCATGTGCCCTCTATCTCCTTATGCCATTGCCTCCGGACCGGCCAACACTGCACCCACTGGACGACACCGTTGGAGCCCAGCACGAGGTTGACGGTAATAATGATAAACCAGATAAAGATGCGCACGCGGCCTTCGGCGATGCGCAGCAGCGACATGGCGAACGATGTCTTGCTCCAGCAGGTGGCGAGGATAGAGCAGAAGCCGGCAATGATCGAGTAGAGGTTGACAGCAATGTAATCCGGGGTCAAGTATCCAATGTCGTCGTAGTGCTTCCCCAGCCCGTGACTGACTGCGGCCGACTGGAAGGCGGCCGAGGCGACGAGGGCCACCCAGCTCGCGACCAGGACGTGGTCGTCCCACCACAGGCTCCGGCGTCGCAACAGCTTGGCGTAGATCCGTAGGCCGAGAAAGAGGGTCGCGAGGCCGACGAGCGTCCAGATGACGCGGTTCAGGTACGGCCCCAGGTTGTCCTGTGAGCCGTCCCTTGGCTCGATTGTCTGGGTACTACTCGGCCCAGAGACCCGCCGGGTCAAGGCGTGTCTGCCGTGTGGGCCGGCCATGGTTGCTACAGGGTGTCTCCCATGCGTGCCGTGTAGAGTTGCTGCAGTGTCGACGGTGGAGCCGAGAGTCGGAACTGGCCTGGTGAAAGTTGTGATTTTCGTCTCGGCTCTCCACAGGCAACAGAGAAGATCTCAAGAAAATCTCAAGGGTCGACAGAAGGAAACCGACATGCCGGGACCAGCGGAGATCCAAGGATAGGAGAGCGTTGTTTTATCATTCATGTCCTGACCTCTCGAGGCCTAGACCTCGGGTGCCGTCGTCGTAGTTCAGCGCCCCAACCTTCCTAGCCAATGCAAAACCTATCGCTGAGTCCGAGGGCTTAAGCTTGGCGGGGCTCCTCCCGGGGTCGTTAGCGTCTTGGGACCCGTCACCATTGGCCGCCGTACTCGGGCCCCCTATTTCACGCGAGGCCAATGCGCGTCGGGACAGGCTAGCCCTGATCAGACGGCGGAGGATGGCCAGCCGGGGCCCGATTCGCCACTGGTCGTTGGCGGGGGTGGGGCACAAGGTGGCATTCCGTCCTCGGTTGTTGTCGCCGGTCTGGGGAAGCTGGGGGATGGGGAAACCACTCAATTGACCATTTCCCCGAAGAAACCTGGCCTGGGTGCAAAGCGTGCTATGGGGCCCTCGGCCGCGAGTCCCTGAGCCTTGGCGGGCCGTGCCAATGATCCAAACTCAGCCAAACGCCTCAGCTGAGGAGTCTCGACAGGGACTTGATTCTAAACAGCGTTAGATATCTCCACCCGACGGCACTTGCACATGCAAGGGCCAACCTTGGTCATCAAAAATCCTGGATTGCCCCAGGCTCGTTTTCGGAAACTATTCACGAGCCCAAGAGGGGGCTTGACGGGGGCATGTCCAAGCCCTGGCGGCGGGAGGAAAAAGAGAAGTCGGGGACTTGAACTTCGTGACTGAAGATTCAAGCAAGTGAAGTGCCCTGGGGGCGGGACTTGGGAACAAAGTGGAAGAATGATTTTATCAGCCTCGCCCTTGGATATCTCAAACGGTGATTGTCGTCATTTCTTCCTCCCGTCACTGCCCAGGTGATCGGCAAGACAAGACTCAAGAGGAACGGGCCGAACCCCCAACCAGGTCAGCCCCCACCGTGACGTGGAGTCGACCATCGACTTGCATAGTTCGGACGACTGCCTACCAGGTAATGTTGGTTCAAATCACATGCGCCGCGGTTATCCAAGTCATTCGCGTTTCAGCACCCCCGAGCCAACCCAAACCAGTAGCCGGGGCCGGTGCATCAAAGGGGCCAACCCTTCCGTCGCCCTCGTCCAGGTTGCCGACGGCGGTGAGAGCCTGGAGAACGGCCGTGACTAAGCCCGCGACCAAGCCCGCGACCAGGTCCAGTTGATGTTTCGGGTAGGCATTGACACAGGTGGACATAGAAAACGTTGATCGAGGGCATTCTCTAGGCCCCTTAGTTTTCCCGTTTTAATGCTCCGGTGAAGGAGCTGCCTACGCTCCGGGCCATCGCCATCGTGATGCCATAGCATCCAGCATACAAAATGCTCGTTGTTGTGCGCAATGCCCTCGGGAGTCGGGACTAATTAATGTCGTGCGTCATGAAATCGAAGGCAGGGCCCATCCGACAATCCCCAACCTCGTTGAAAAATCAAGGTCAACCACCTTAAAGTGCTGGACAGAATCCTTGCAATCGCCCTCGGGGGTGGTCTAGTAGCCCGTGGTCAAAGAATCGCTAGCAACGTCAGAGCTAGGGGACAATACCAAACAGATTCTCTTCCGCGTTGAGTATCTGCGGCGCGGTGATTAGGACCGTCGTCTCGGCGGGGACGCGACTATCATGACGGTGCGAGACGTGCCAAAGCGGGGACCCCGAATGTTATGGCCCTCTCGGCGTAAAAAGACCCAGGTTCGTAGTCGATACCGGGCGCTAGGCACATGCGGTCCTGGTGGATATCAGTCTCTCAGAAGCCCAGATCAAAGGAATAGAGCCCCAATGGCTCCTGGAATGAGTTTGTGTGGAAATGGTGGTAGGATCAGGATAATTATATACCTGATGGGACTTCGGCCGACTGCCCCTAGAGATACACTGTGTACATTCATTGCCTTTCAAAGATGACTCTTTCAAAGGGAGCGAGGACATTGACAGTCGAGATCATCTTTCAGGCTTGAAAAAACGACAAGGAAAAAGAAAAGAAAGGAAAGGAAAATGGAGAGAAAAGGGTGGGGGGAGGAACGGAGAACGGAAGAGAAGGAGGGAAGGGGGAAAAAAGGAAGGAAAAAGGAGGAAAGTAGGGAGAAAAAGGGAAAACCATTTATAGCAAACTAGTTGCTATGGCCATCGGGTATGTGATTATACCTCTGAGCTCGAAATATGGGGGCCTGCCATTTACGGTGGTCTAGAATTACACAAGGACTGCCCCCGCGCTAGTCTCGTCCTCGTTAGAGACCCGAAATATAAACATCTTCCCGCAGGTTATCTCCGGCGGGGCGTTCGATTAATTTGACGTTGGAGATAAAGGCCAAACCTTACAAAGTTGTTTGTCTGACTTCTATTCTGCTTCACCACGGATCAGTGCGATTAGGTGGATAGAGCTGACCAGACAACGTGAAACTGTCGAGAAACCAAGATTATGACCAGAAATACTTCAAGTTGCATTCAATCATGATTTGAGTTTGTGAGACTGAGCTTGTCCTCAAAGCCTCAATGGCATAATTGCCATGTGCTTTGATCAGCCTCCTTACCGATCACTTGATATGCAGCCTCTAATAGGAACTGCACTATATGGTACCAAGGGTTGTGCGCTGGAACCGCATCTCCCAGCATCCAAAGTACACTTGTAGAATCGATAATGCTGTAAAAGAAGGATGTGATTTACCGATATGGCTGGGGATAATAGCCAATGTTGAAGAGGAATAAGAGGGTAAGATGTCGTTCTCTTCATAAGCATACAGGTAACAGGCACACTTCACCATCGCACTATGGCAGGCAGGAGCAATTACTCTTCATGGCTCTCTTCAATATAAGTTGAACACTTTGATCCCTCTTCTGGCCTAGGCACTGATGGCACAAGCGTCACTCAACGAATGCCCGGCTTTACTATGTAGTCACTCCTGCTTGCCCTTAATGTTTGGTGGTAACTGTCCCTTGCTATTGGACGACAGCGCCGCAGCCTAGCTGGCTCAGGACGCATCGTGGAAGTACCTACCGGAGTATGAGTATGCCGCCGAGGGGATCGCGATATCTGGCGCGCCCAGAACTCTTGCAGGCTGAAACTACATTGACACCCTTTTATCCATCATTGTTATAGTTCAAGCTTCATTGAAAGTTTGGGATCCCATTGGATAGGGGTCCTTGCTACCTAGGTAAGATGATAGAAGAGTAGAAAGGCAAGAGAATTACTTTATGATCTGGAATCCTGGACTGCCCGAGACTCGCTTTCGGTAACGGCTCACGAGCCAGAAGAGGTCCAAGCCGGTTAGTAAAAGAAGCCCCTAATTCTAGAAAGTCGAAGAGTGATTCCAGGTCGGTTTTGACTCGAGTGATATAAACTATGTTGGGAAGTTGAGTCCGAGGTACGGGTCAACCACGGGACTTCATGACGGGATTCAACCCTCGACCCTCCTGTCAACGCTGCTGGGGCCTAAACCGTTCAAATCACGCAGGAGCCACTCACTTGCGACTACCGGTCCCGACATGCAGATGTGGCCGAAGACACAACCTAATAAACCCCCAAGGTTATCAGAGCGGTAGAACTAAGCTTTGTTGCAGTTCGGATCGACTGCCAATTACCCCTGACTAGAGTCTTAGCAATGGCTTAGCATTACGGTACTTGAGTTGTCGGCATGACATCAGGGGCGCCACGGCCAAGTCTCTTGGGCCCTTGGCAGCTTCTAACATACTTTTTTCCCTCTACCTGCCTACCTACGCCTTTCTGTGAAACTGCAAATAGCCCTCAACGTGGTCATGGGCTAGAGTAATTGGGTGCAGAGCGCGGGCCAAAACTGTCAACCGTGGCTAGTGGTCAATATCAAAGGGAAACGAGAGGATAAGATACAGTACTCTTCACAAGCATACTGACGCACTGTGTACCATCGCACTAGACTGGCCCTCGCCAGGACTGCGTTTACTGCGCATGAACTTACATGGTAGGCCCTGCTATGGCCAGACAGCACCCTTTTTGGAGTGTAATCTTCATTGAAATATTTAAAGCTTGAAACCCGAGCGACTCGGCGCAGGCGTGCCTTTTCTGAGATGGTAAGAAAAGAATAGACGGCAAGATGCTTTGTTGCTGATAGGTTTGAACTTATGGCCTCCAAAAAAAAGAGGTGCAACCTCTCAGCTAAGCTGGGAGACTACTTCCTCTTAAACCGGGAGTTAATCGGCTATAGATCTACAACACCAGACTATGGTTAGAGTTCGACAGACACTTAGTGGCTTTGTTCGAAATTCGTCAAGTTAGGTCAGTTTATGCACCCTCATTTTCCATCTTCTGCTCCGTTGACTGCCCCTGGGGCTGAGACGGGGGAGAAATTGTGTCTCCACTGCCATCGAATGTAGTGGATTACCTACTGCTCGAGCGAGGTTGAGGTTGAGACGTGTGAGTGAGGACGAGGAAGAAGCAAAGCTCGGCGCGACTTCGAGCCCGAATCACCGCTAGTTGTGTAATTTTGTTTCCCTTCCCCCTCGCGCAGCTCCTTTGCGGCGCCCAAGAGCGCTTGCATAGTCTCAGGCATCAATTGTCAGATGAGGGCAAGAAAGCCTGCTGAAGCAACGAGGCTTCCAATGCAAGTGCAGCCTCTGCACTCTGCACCGCCGGCAAGGCAGAGAGAGATCAGCGTCTCATACGTACATGGCTGGCAGATGCAGACGCCCTGCGTCTATGCATCCTAAGTAGCGAGGCTATGCCGGGCAATACGCCTCAACTGTCACGCAGGCAGCAGGTTGTTGGCCTCCTCCCGTCTGAGGAATTGTTCCCGTGTCTAGTGAGGGATAGGACGGGAATGTGGCGCGCACTTTCTTTTTTTGTGTTGCAGGACATCATGACTCAGAGCACCCTGCCTGAGCATCTCGAGAGGATACGGAGATGGCAGTGTGATGAGGAGCCTCGGAGGGGGGATCTCGGCGCGCGTGGTTTGAGCTGAGAAGTCGGCTCTAGCAAACGATTCAGGTTTGAGTCTTTCCTTTGAGGCTGAATTCTTAGTCCTCTCTTTCGTCCTCACACAGCCTTGCCGTCGAGAATGTACGGAGGACTCCGTCCAAAGGTCGATCGTAGCTAAAACGGTCACCGGGTGTTGCCACGACGGCGGACGGGAGCCAATCCGGGCAAGAAGATTGGCGAGGCCCTGATACGGCACGTGGCGAGCGGAAACTCCCACTGCTGACTCGGATTAAACGGTGGACCGTGACCGTCCGTCGCGTTCATCGTTTGATGAGCGCTGCATGTATGAGTAATTCAGCGGCGCGGACGTCGCACGAGGGACCATCAAGGTTTTCTGAAGGATCAATCACAGGCCAAAACGGCATTCTTGCAGCAGCAGTTGGATCCTTTGCGGGGCAGATCCTTCAACTCTGATAACATACTGTGAATGGGCCCATCCGAAACCCCAACACCCTCAGTGGGGATTTGGGGAAGAAGGTGGTCCAATGGCGATCTGGAACTTCGAAAAGTTTTGAAGAACACGTCGGGGCACCTTGGCCGCACTGCCGCACTAACAATTCCCTTCACCGAGAGAAGCACGCCTGAGGACTGCCAGGTTGAGGTTTCACTTGGGGAAGACTCGGTTGAGTTACGAATCAACATCCGATGCCGTCCAGCAGGATCAATCCTATTCCCCGACATACTGTGTTTGTGACGACTGTGTACACTGTGTGCCATTCGCTGTTGCCGCTGGTGGTTGTCGAGTGGTCGCATGCAACTCTGATCTGCATTGCACTTTCCTGATGGCAACACTTCGGGCCTGCGACTCTGGTTCCGACCCTCAACTTCCCCTCTCCACCAAAACTTTGCCTCGAGCCGTGACAAATGTGTTTTGTTGCCCCATTGCCGGACATTTTTGCAGTGGCTGTCTTGTCCCGCAAAGCCAAAAGGCTTATGTCCAGGCGGCTCAGTTCTCGGCAGTCGCACCACCTTGATCGGGCCGAAAACCCCACATATCCCCAGGAACCCCGACTTTCAACAGGAGCCAAGACGCTATCCCCGACGTCAGCCAAGACGGTGCCGAGCCTTGCCGGTTCCGCGCGCCAAGAGCGTTGCGGCAACGGCTGCCGGGCTGCGTGCCAAGGTGTGTGTTGTTGATGCATGCAAACACAACTTTGGCACGAAACGCAGCACCGTCTCCGGCGACACCGTTGGAACGATCCACGAATGACCCATCCCGCCGGATTTCTGGAGTTTCTGGGGTTTCTGGGGATTTCTGAGGGTAAATAAAACTGGAACGGTGATCTGTGACCCACCATCAAACCTTCTGGCTCACCGGCACTGCGTGCATTGGCGGAGTCGTGGAGTCTGAAGTTCTGGTGCGGAGGTTGCAGAGGAGGAGTCGGTGTTGCAGATGCGGAGGCGGAGGGTAACGTTGTGGGATCATCGCTGCGGTTAGGATGCGCGCGATGCGGGGCCCAAACCCTTGTTGCGCAATCCTCACAGGCCTCATCAGCACCCAGGCACCCTCAGGTTCAGCTTGCCCGCCTCCCGGCTTTGTAAACGGCGCGCAGTTGGCAGGGAACTTGCGGCAAAGCTTGCTAAACCCCGGGTTCAATACCCCGACGTGATCCTCTCTCCCCACGCTCCACCTTGGCAATGGCCGATCATCTCAACCTCCTGCCTGATGCGGGGGAGATTTGTGGGCCTACCATGCGTGAGGGCGGGCTGGTCAGTGTGTAAGACAGTCGCGTGCATGTGTTGAAGCAGGCGGGCGGAAGAAGAGCAAAAAAAACCTGGAATATTAATTAAGTTCAGTCGTCCCAACACTCGCTCCCGGGCCTCGCTTGTGTTCCCCTCTGCCTCTGCCTCATCCCCGAAAAGAGACAACCGTCTCTGCGCAACATCCCACAGAGCCATTCCTTACAAGCGACCACCCACTCAGTGTCCGCAATCATGGCGGACAGCCCGAGCTCGGACAGCATCCGAGCTGGCAACATTCAGTCGTACGGACCACCGACCCGCCTCCAAACGCGCTCTGGCTGACAATTCTTGTGAAACCAACAGTACCGACTCCAAGGGTGTTGTCGGACACCATCTGGAAAAGGGCATTTCGCACACCGAGAATGTTGACCTCAACCGAAACCTCGAAGCAAGGTGAGAGCGAACAATCAGGGTTTAAATTATTGTACTCCGTGCTCACCACTCCCCAATTAGAATCAAGAACCCGCTGGAGGGCATCCCACGAGATGAGCTCATGCGGCGCGTCGAGAGCTTCGCCCAGGAGAAGGGCCTGACCGAGCACATTCCCATGCTGCGAAAGGGCGCGCTGGTGGCCCAGGACCCCAGGGGATACGAAGACATTACGGGACCCGAAGCCCTCAGCGACGAAGAGAAGACTGTCCTCCTGAACGAAGTCGAGCACAAGTGGCGCCTCCCCATGAAGCTGTTCCTGACCATCGCGACCTGCTCCATCGGCGCTGCAGTCCAGGGATGGGATCAGACGGGCTCCAACGGCGCCGGCATCTTCTTCCCCAATGAGTACGGGATCGGCGGCGGCGACGCCCGCAGCCGCTACCTGGTCGGTCTTGTCAACGCTGGTCCCTACATTGGAAGTGCTCTCATCGGTTGCTGGCTGTCGGATCCCATCAACAACTGGATCGGTCGTCGCGGTGTCATCTTTGTCTCGGCTCATTTCTGCATCTGGCCCGTCATCGGTTCTGCTTTCTGCCACAGCTGGGAAACGCAACTTGTGTGTCGACTCCTCATGGGTGTGGGTATGGGTGTGAAAGCGTCTACTGTGCCTATCTACGCCGCCGAGAACTCGCCCGCCGCCATCCGTGGTGCGCTCGTCATGTCATGGCGTGGGTTTCCTTCCAAAACGCTTTGAAGCTGTGAGACTAACAACAACCCAGAAATGTGGACGGCCTTTGGCATTCTCCTCGGAACTGCTATCAACCTCGCTGTCTACCATGTGCACACCGGCCTGAACTGGCGCCTTATGCTGGGTGAGCATCATTTTTGAATAGCAGTCCCCAGCAAATCACTAACCACTTGTACAGGCGCGCCATTCATCCCCGCCGTGCCGCTGCTCCTGCTCATCTACCTGTGCCCCGAGTCGCCGCGCTGGTACATGAAGAAGAACCGATATGGGAAGGCCTGGGATTCCATGGTGCGACTCCGGCACCACGAGATCCAGGTCGCCCGCGACATTTTCTATATCCACTCGCAGCTCGAGCTCGAGATTCAGCTGCTCCGCGACAGCACCTACCTCCAGAGATTCGGCGAGCTCTTCACCATCCCCCGTGTCCGCCGCGCCACGCTCGCCGCCTTTACCGTCATGATTGCCCAGCAGATGTGCGGCATCAACATTATTGCGTAAGTACCGGTGTTTGAGGCACAAACTGCACGCATGCTTACACCTCCCAGCTTCTACTCGACCATGATTTTCAAAGAATCCGGCCAAAGCGAATACCAAGCCCTCCTCGCCTCCTTCGGCTTCGGCCTCATCAACTGGGCCTTCGCCTTCCCCGCCTTCTGGACCATCGACACCTTTGGCCGCCGTTCCCTCCTGCTCTTCACCTTCCCGCAAATGATCTGGACCCTGCTCGCCGCCGGCCTGTGCACGCTCATCCCCATGGGCACCACGCGCACCGCCCTCGTCGCCCTGTTTGTCTACCTCTTTGCCGCCTTCTACTCCCCCGGCGAAGGCCCCGTCCCCTTCACCTACAGTGCCGAGGTGTTCCCCCTGTCGCACAGAGAAGTCGGCATGGGTTTCGCCGTGGCGACCTGCCTGTTCTGGGCCGCCGTGCTGGGTATCACCTTCCCCTTCCTCCTCGAGGAGGCGGGCACCGTCGGCGCGTTTGGTGTGTATGCCGGGTTCAACCTGGTTGCGCTGATCATGATCTTCTTTTGGGTCCCCGAGACCAAGCAGCGAACGCTCGAGGAGCTGGACTATGTCTTTGCCGTTCCCACGCGCAAGTTCATGTCGTACCAGCTTACTGAGACGCTGCCGTTCTGGATTAAGCGCTATGTGCTTTTCCAGAAGAGTGCTACGCTCAAACCACTGTATCACTTTGAGTCTGTGAAGAGGGTGCAGCAGCAGGAGAGGGGTGTCAAGGATGGCGGTGCCCCCGTGGACGAGAAGAAGGCTACTGCGATGAACTAGAGGAGGGGTGGGAAAGAGTATGATACCTAGTTTGGGAGATGGGTGGATAGTGTGTTTATTTGCTGGTTGCGGGAGGCGATTGTTGGCTTAAGCTTATACCACTTGACGTTATCGGGACACGAACTATGATAATATTGCAGTTTGGGACATGGCTGCCTCATAGATACTATAGGTATCTAATGATTGCAGCATAAACGGCATCCAAGTTGCAGGGCCCTTTCAAAGAGTTTGTGCGACTTTACCCATTTCACTTGAAGCCTATTTTAAACAAACCACGTCTCTCGGCCAACATCCACGACGTCGACAAACCCAAATACAAACAACGAATCCAAACACATGCCGCCATTCCTATCCCAAAACTGCCCCTTCACGACCGCAGATAGTCGCAAACAGCCCTACCCCATCGCGCGGCCCCCTTGTACACCCACATTCCCGGGGCATTCCCCGTCTTCAGACCCTCAATAGCCTCAGCCAGCTGCGACCCGAGTCCCTCGGCCTTAATCTCGGCGAGCGGATACATGTACGTCTTGAAGCTAAAAAGAATTGCTTGGGTTTCCGGCAGGCGCGTCAGGGTCTGCAGCTCGACTCTGAACCGGGCACTGTCGACATCAATGTCCTCTTCTTCCTCCACTGCGTCACCCGCGTAGATGTGGTTCCCGGTCGGGGCAAAGAGCCGCGGATGTGTCTGCACTGCCCACTATATCATTCAGTCAGCATTAACAACCAGAAGAGAGACAAAAGAAGAAAGAGAGAAAAAAAAAAAACCTACATTCAGCCTCTTCACCCCCTTCCCCACCGCCAACCGTCCAAACAACCTCTCCATGCCCACCCCAATTTTGTCATACGCCGGCACCGGCCCATGGATATCAACCAGCTTCTTTCCCAGCTTCTCGGCCGGCGCGAACCCCGACGGGTGGCAGCTCACGAATGCTACGGCCCGGTGTTCTCCGCCAGGACCTCCATCATCTCCACGATCCCGTAGGACTAGGAACAAATCGTCCTCGACTGTCTCGCCTAGGATCCGTAGCGCTTGAAGAGGGTCTTGAGGCGGTGGGTCGAGGGGGAACGTGCGATTTGTGATCTTATTCCGGAACAGCGTTGCTGTCTTCTTGGGATTCGGCTCGTCTTGATTTGGAATCCGGACGAGCTCAAACATGCTCGGGTACCGTGTCGGGAGGTACTCGCCCAGGAGGTAGGAATAGAGTTCCGTGACTGGTGCGTGGCCTGCGGGGGTTGTCCCGAGCACGGCAGGGGTGTGGTCGGCTATGATCTGGCGGCGGGCGGTCACGCGGTCGAGGTAGTTGCTGTCGATGAGGATGAGGTCGGAGGGGTCGGTGGCTTGGAGGGCTGCGGGGTGGTTAGTGTGGGATGTAGAGATATTGTATTAGGTGTGAAGGGATACCCATTGTGATATGGTATTTTGGTTTGAAGGGCCGTAACTTGGCTGGCGGTGTCGTTTTCCAGTCAAAGTTGGGGAGAGGTTCGGTCGTCGGGGTTGATACATGGTGCTCCTTGTTCTCGGTGGTCTTTTCTTTGTGATCTCTATGACGAGAGCTGTCTACTCTTGTTTTCGTATCACCATATTTCAATAATGCTGACTGTCGTCGGGACCAGAATCTGCGGTGTAGTGAGTGCAGCCCAGCAATTGCCGTCACCATGACGCAGATCACCAGGAGAGATACAAGAGATGGCATGCTGGAGTTGTGAGAATGTAAATCAACAAGATTGAAGCGTAAATAATGTTACCCGTATGAACCGATAGTAGGAATGAAGATAAGGTATTACCCCTCCTTGGAGATGTGATTTGGCAGACCGCTTCCAATGTGTTGGCAGTATCGCTGAATGACCTAGTGGAACGTCCAATAGAAGCATGGTGGCAATTGTTGTGAAGCATCCAATAGCAGCCATCCAAGCACGCCGGTTCGCTCATCTCCAGTTGTGACTTCCCAAAGCGGAATTGGGAACTGCGCCTGAATCAATCGGGCCGCGTGGCTCAGCCTCAGAGCCAAGCAGATTCCTTCCTCCAAAGTTCAAATGTCAGGTGTTCCCACTCACAACCCACCTCATTCTCATCCACCCTGCAACACATCTCAAGGCTCACCCATCACCCCGCACACACCACACCACCACCACCATGACCCAAACCGGCCGCAAATGGATAGAAGGGGATGCGTCGGCAGGCCTCACCCACCTCGACCCCATCCCATCCTACGAAGAATCCATCGCCGTCCCCCCACGCCTCCAAATCCTCGCCGCCACCTGGGGCGGCGTCACCGTCACCCACGAGATCCAGTCCATGGTCGGCGACGCCAGCGACAAGCTCCCGCTCAACATGCGCACCATCCACAAGGTCCTATCCCCGGACCCTGCCCCGGGCGTCTACAAGACCCTCTGCGTTCTCTACCGCTTCGACGACGCCGCCAACGGCGAGATGCACCTCCTCACTGTCTCCGAAAACGACTCCCCCGCCCAATTCACCCTCACCAAACCCACCTCCACTGGCCCTAGTACCGCAATCCCGCGAGACAGCCCCCTCCGCTTCACCACTACCCTCGCCCAACCCCCCTGGCGCTCCTCCGCCACCCCGCACAACAGCAGTTTCAACACAAACACCCCGCAAGTCGAGATCCTCGCCGTAGTCCACGGCCCGCAGCGCTTCGAAACACCCCAAGTGCTCTCCGAGCTCGGTGCCTTTTTCGAGGGCCGCAGGGGCCAGATCCGGATGACCAATGCGTTTTTCGGGCGGGATCCGTGTCCCTACCGGCGCAAGTCGTGGAGCGTGTTTTTCCGGTTTGTCGGGCCGGGCGGGTTGGGTACGGGGAGGGTGCAGGTTGTGACGGGGTGGGAGGATGGGGCGTTGGAGGTTCCTTGGAGTCGGCATATCTAGGGACTACTCGTGGGATGTAGGGGTTAGTTGGAGAGAGTTGGGGAGGGGATTGAGTTGGTTAGATTGAAGATTGGATTATTGATGAGAGGTGATGGAGTGGTGTGTTTACTCTGCGTGGTGAATGGAGTTGAGAAGCCGAAGGTTATGAACTAAATGAGACGTATGGATTTAGAACGGATGCTAATAGCTGGCCACGCTGTGTTGGGTTTGAAGGGGCATACGGAAATGATGGTGTATACCTGCGGCTAGGTTTCTATTTGATATAAGCTCTGAAAGGTGGATGGTGGTTTGAGACTGAAGATACACCTGAGTCAAATATAGTACAGTTGAGATATACGTCGGGCCAAGGACTGAGACTGGAGTGTTGGAATAGTAGAGTATATCCGTGCTGATATTACCGTGCACACCTTTACAATATTTTCCTTCCTATTTTTGTCCTTTTTTTCGTCAAGTGATGTACAACTAAGGCTCGCTTAGCATGGCATCCCGCGGTGCGTTATTATTTCTATGGCCAGTGGTGACAGCCAAGTCTTTTCACTTTTTTTTTATGAAATGAATCTTGTGTAACACGCATCCACTGGTGCCTCCCATCCAAAGGTCTTACGTTGCGATACTTGAACCTTGACTACCGACTTGCAATTTGTAAGTTGAGTCAAGGCCAAACTTGCCAAACACAGAGAACGCCCTTCAGAGCCGGACCGTATCCCGAACTCGATCACCATGCTCACAATGCCGTTAATATCGCCACTCCCAAACACTCGAACAGTCCGTCCATACTTCATATGTGCTGGCCGCTACCCATAAAGTTCCACTGTCCTGAATCCTGCTGGCTTAGAAATCTTGCTCGAATTCCCCATGTGGAGAGCCGTATCGTGTGGAGAGCTGCTTGCTAATCCAGTGGGGCGGCCCTGCAGTTGCCCTGACGGTCACCACCCCTGAGAACCCCTGATTATCAAGATCTGTGACCCTCACGGCCCACCCCGTTCCTTTGAAGGCTCGAAGGCTCTTATTTCCGGAAAATCTCTAGCACTATGATGATCAATCTAGTTCAACACAGATCCATCTAGATCTCGAAATTTTAGATTGTAGGAGTACGCTTGCTAAGCTTGTGGACCTTCGACACCGTGATGGACAATTTGAAGCCCGCCTTATTTAAGCGACTGACAGCGGAAGCCCGAGACATACGCCAAAATGCTGTATAAGCCGCACCATCCCAAGTTGAGCTACGACTAACCAACAGCAACTTTCACCTGTCTAAGACTCATCCGAGACGCAGTATACGCCACTGAGGGGTACTCCTTCTATAAACCTCTCACCAGTTCATCCTCACCCTCCTTTCTTTTTCACTCCTTCCCAACTCCCTCAGACAATACGAATCTACCGTATAAACACACATCCTCACAACCACACACAACACACCACACACCACGCAGACTACACCATACACATCACACACCACAATGTCCCCCCTCACCGTCGACCCCCACTACCAGCAGGCGACAGCCCGCTTCGCCGGCATCGTCCCCCCAGTCCCCACAGACGCCGCCTCGCTCCGACGCCTCAACAACGCCATAATGGGCGCCGTAATGGACTCATTCACCACCCCCGAAGACTCCGTCACCGAAACACTCCTCCAATACACCTCAGCAGACGGCACCCCCATCTCCCTGCACCGCTTCACACCCAACAACACTACCACCACCACCACCAATGGAAAAGACACCACCCCGCGTCCCGCAATCCTCTACATCTTCGGCGGCGGTCTCGTCTCAGGCAGCGTGACCCTCTACCGCAAAGACATCATCCGCTACGCCGCGGGAACCGGCCTAACCATCTTCGCGCCGGCATACCGTCTCGCACCCGAGGCACCGTTCCCCAAGCCCGTCGAAGACGTCTACAGCGCGCTCGAGTGGATGCATAAACATGCCAGCAAACAAGGCATCGACGCCAAGCGGATCGCCGTCATGGGCATCAGCGCCGGGGGTGGGCTGGCGGCGGCTGCGACGCTGATGGCGCGGGATCGCGGGCTGGCGCCGGGGATTGCGAGGTTGGTGTTGGTGTATCCTATGCTGGATGATCGGACGAGGCTTGCGGCGGATGATCCGCTACATGAGCATTTGACGTGGACGGCGAAGAAGAATGAGATTGGGTGGAATGCGTATTTGGGCAGCGATGCGGGCAGTGAAGCGCCCAAGGTGTCGCCGTATGCGGCGGCCGCGAGAGCAGCGGATGTGTCTGGGTTGCCCAAAACCTACATTGATGTTGGCGAGCTGGACCTGTTCAGGGATGAATCGCTGGCGTTTGCGAAGAGGCTGGCGGCGGCCGGTGTTGATGTCGAGTCGCACCTGTACCCTGGTGTTCCGCACGGATGGGAGTGGGCAGCGGCTGACGCACCAGTGACGAAGAAGGCAGTAGAGAATAGGATACGGGCGCTACTGGATATGTAGATTTAACGGCTGTAGTTGTAAGCTCAAGCTACGCGTTGTCATTTCAGCTCTCGCTGTTCAAAAGAGATTCTCCAAAAGTTTTGACGGCCTCTCGCAGAGTATAGGCCGCATTGTGGTGCATCCAAAAGTGATTGGCACTGGACACCTCGTGGGCGCGGAACCTGGAGTCCTTTACTGCCTCCAACCGGGAGGCCCAGTTTCGCAGCTTGCGGACAGGGACAAAGCCATCACGGTCGCCATATATGGCTAGTGTCGAGTTCTGGACGAGTTTGTCTTCAGCCTCGGCCGAGACTGCACGTGCGAGTACATCTGGTTGCGGGAGCTCTGACTGTGATGTCTCCTTGCTGGCCTTTCCCGATCTGTTCCACAGCTTCCCTGGGATACTCGACAACGTGGAGGGCACGGCCATGGTGGCGAGGTTTGTAATGACGCCCTGCAGTGGTGAAACGAGCAAATAGGCGGGGCGGGATGCGAGACGGCCGGGAATGGGAAGCAACCGATCGGGGGCGTGTTCGGTCTCCGCTGCCCCGTCCAAGCCTCGAGACGATAGGCTTTGCGAACTTCGGGATCGCCGATGTCCCTTTCTCGCCTTGGCTAGAAGCTCCGCAACCCCATGTCGCATCGTCTCTTCCAGTTCTACCGACAAGGAGCGCCGTGACTCGTGGCTTTTGCGGTTCTCCTCATCTCCCCCCACACGCAGGCCAACATGTTTCCGTGGAGACCTGGGCCTCAGGTGGTCGATGGCGGCAGTCCTTGCGCTGGCCAGGACAGTGTTTTGCATCTCGGCCAGGTGCTGTGCGCGCAGTCTGATTTCGGCTGCGGGAGAGCCACATTCGGGTGTCTCAAACAAGGCAACTATGCTTTCGAGCGACGGTATTTGGGATGTGATCATGGCGCCGTACGAATAGCCGGCCAGCAGCAAGATGGGCACGTGAGGTGCAGTCGTCTCGGGCAAGCCTGGAGTGGGTGGACGTATCCTAACCACAGATGTCATATCTTCGTCGCCTTCAGCTCGTGATCCCGCGCTATCGGTCCGAGGCAGGGAAGCTTCGCCGAAAGGGTTGAGAAACTGCACGTAGCTTGAGACGAAGCCGACGGCCGAGATGTAGTCAGCCCGTTCGGCCCGGGCCGTCCACGAGGTTCTGCCGGCGGACCCATGTGCGCCTCTAAACGACAGTAGTAGCATGTATCAGCGAACCACTGTGCAGCATCTTCTAGGCAAGTCCGAGGCAGTAAAGTCAGAGAATGGCCCAAACCTGAAATTGAAGGTGCCGACGAGAAACCCCAGCCGCAGAAGCGTGCCGGCTACGATATCGACAACGGGGTCGTCGTAACAACCGCCGAGCGGTGCATATGGATGGGCGACAATTGCAGCATGCCGTTGCCAGCACGGTGCATCGGGGGACGCGGTTAAGGACGCGGGGTGGTAGACTCGGCAGTCCAGCGGGAGTCCATCGTGCAGACTTGGCACAGTAAACCGCAGTGTCGGTTTCGGCAGCATGGTGGGCGAGGCGTATCCCAGATCTGCGGTCATTTTGGTCACTTCCCTGTTTTCTGGAGAGCTGAAAAGCCAGAGTTTTGAAGGTTACACGTCTCGTCGCCAACCCTCGTCCCCGATCCGCGTTGGAGCTTGGAAGGCGCGTGCCGAAATTTTGAGTGCGCAAGCTTTCAGGGCTGAGCTGAAGCTTCGCTGGGGAATGACGGAATGACGCATGCCCAGCGGCTCGAGCGCCACTTCTCCTGATTATATAACCCGTTTCTGGGCCAATGAACTACCCGTGGTTACCCTCCCCTTTGGGCTTTTTTTGGTTTCTTCACTCGTCAGATCCTTCCAAAAAAGGCTTTCCATTATCGTCAGCAAAGCAGGTTGAGGTTCCACGACAGGAGGTTTGAGAATGGTTGGTTATCCGAGCTTGCCGCATGCCACCTCTCACCTGCAGCAGCGCAGCCGGCAGATGACGAAGCACATGGATAATCCCCGCGCATGTGAAATTTGGGGGGTTCCCTTGGACTCTGACTCGGGACACTCATCAGAGAACGGAGCCACGGGAGCCGGTTTACGAACAAGAAAAGTGTTTGCTGACCCAAGAACAAAACCGGAACTGAGTTATGGTAAGTTGCCCAAGCGGTTTTGGGTAAATTATTCAACTGGCTGCGTCTTGAAGACAAAGGATGCAGGGACGACTTCCGTTGCTTCTTGGAGGTTCGAAAGGGTGGGATGTTGAGGTCATTCGCTTAGAACTTGCATGCCGATCGATGCCGATCCATGTCAGCTGGCCAGCCTGCCAGCCTTGAACCGATCTGGGATCTTGCTGACTGTCCGATTTCGCCCTTAACAATTCAGCTGCACACGGTCACAACACCTCGCAGCCTAACTGTGTTTCTCATCGCAATCACGGGCGTCCAAGTTCTGGCGGTCCGCCGAGTTCAGTGGAACCTACCATTGTCGGTGAGCCCACGCCTAATACGGGATTGGTTAGTGGACCGTCTGGACCTGGACCCCAGACCGCCAATCTATCCCTGCCGGGGCCGTTGAGACCCGCCTTCCCCACGAATTCTTTGTTCCTGCCACTTCCCTCCCGCAATTTTGTGTGGGGTCCCCAGACCTCCACGACCCATCTTGCCTGTTATGGCTGGAGAATCGGGCATTTCGTCAGGTGGCCTTTCCGGGGGCTTGATCTGGCCCGAGACACCAGGCTCGGTGCAGTCCACAACCCCACGTCTTCTTTCTTTTTCCCGCCCAAAACCTGTTGCTATGCTCCGTACACCAGCCGGACATAACCTCGATATCGTCGAACGCGACAAGTAATCCGCTATTATAAGAACGACACGTCACAAGTGTACGCCGCCTTGCGCCCTTACCGCCACAATCAATCACCCGTGCCCGATCTACGGAGGACCGCGACCCGAATTCCACGCCGTCGGAGCAGGGCCTGATCCCTCTCCACCGCGCCTCGCGCCTCGGACCCCGCCATGCCAGACTCTCTCGTCCATGGGCCACATCTTCTCCAAGCCAGCACCGGCGACTCCGAGCTGAAGCCGTCCCTACTCGACTCCGCCAGTCTCAAGAGGAGGGCGGCGATAGACCTAGGCCACGGGCCATTCCAGCTGTCCAGGTTCATCCGGTATGCAACCAACAAAGTCCTCACGTTGCGAGATGGTCTCTCCGAGTCGGAGCGCGAGGACAAGAGGAGGATCGAGGAGCGGATGCAGATATTGGCTGCCCGCATGGCAAACGTAGGTGTTCTGGACACGTTTCCCGGCGAGCCGGTTGCTGATACCAGTACTACAGGCCGGGACAGTACAGGAATGGGAGAAAGCGGCCAAAGAGCTCGACCGGCTAGAGGGTAACGACCAATGGAAGCTTGACGACTCGAGCGGCGACTACAATGCAGAATTGATCAGTGCCAGGTTGGCCGAACTGGACGAGGCCCGCGCCAATCTCGACACTGACGCCATGATCTATGCGATTCGGACGGCCTTGTCGCGTGACCTTGGCGGCATGGGCAACATGGACCTCTACCGCCATTCCTACGTTGGGACCAAGAGGTTGGTCGAGCGCTATATCCAGTCAGTCCTCGAAACCATCCAGGTGTTGGTCGATAAGAGCACCTACCATGCTGGGTTGGAACCCAGAGACTTGCTCGATTCCATGGTCTACGCCAGACAGAGCTTTGGGAGGAGCGCTTTGCTCCTGAGCGGGGGCGCCACCTTTGGCATGTCGCACATCGGCGTCCTCAAGACGTTGTTCGAGGCCAAACTCCTCCCGCGCATCATATCGGGAGCATCCGCCGGGTCCATCGTCTGCTCCGTCCTGTGTACTCGCCGGGACTCAGAGATTCCCTCCGTGATTGAAGCCTTCCCGTATGGCGATCTGGGCGTCTTTGCAGGCAGGAATGAGACGTTCTCGAGCCAGCTGTACAATCTCCTGACCAAGGGGAACTGGTTCGACATTAGCAATCTCACAAGGGTGATGCGCAACTGGCTCGGCGACATGACATTCCAGGAGGCCTACAACCGGACACGGCGGGTATGCAACATTTGCGTCTCGTCTGCCTCGATTTACGAGCTCCCTCGGCTGCTCAATTACATCACGGCCCCCGACGTCATGATCTGGTCGGCCGTTGCTGCCTCGTGTTCTGTTCCGCTCGTCTTTGAGGGCGTCCCCTTGATGGCCAAGGATCCAGTGACTGGGGAGCAAATGCCGTGGAATCCCACGCCGCGACGGTATATTGACGGGTCCGTAGACAACGACCTCCCCATGACGCGGCTTTCGGACCTGTTTAATGTCAACCACTTCATTGTCTCGCAAGTCAACCCCCATGTTGTTCCCTTTCTCACCAAGGATGACCGGCTCTACCCCGCGACCAATCCCGGAAAACTGCGCCAGAAGAGGGAATCGCAGGACCGTGCGGAGTGGTTCTACACGGCCACGGATTTGGCCAAGGAGGAGACGCTCCACCGAATGCAGTGCTTTGTCGACATGGGCATCTTTCCCAACCTCCTCACCAAGATTCGTTCTGTCTTGAGCCAGAAGTATTCTGGTGACATCACCATCTTCCCCGAGATATCCATCGCCGATGCTACCCGCATTCTTGCAAACCCGACTTCCGAGTTCATGATACGGAACTGCCTGACGGGCGAGAGGGCGACGTGGCCGAAGCTCAGCCGCATCCGTGACAGGCTTGCCATCGAACTCGCCCTAGATCAGGCCGTGCATGATTTGCGGGCCCGGGCCGTGTTTAGTAGAAGCCAGGAGGATCTCCGCCGGTCGACGCACGCACCGAGCCACTGGATGACGGGCTTCACCATGGGGCCAGCGGAGTGGGTTGTGCAACCGCAGTCGGGGGACGCAACGCCCGAGGAACGGACGTTGGGCCGGCGTAGGGGTTCCGGTGCCACCATACAGCTTCTCGCGTCGCGGCATAGGAAGGCGTTCCAGGACGTCGGAGATGAGGAATCGGATGAAGACGAGGGGTTCTTGGAGATGAAGATCCGGCCGAGCACTAAGGTTGTCCGTCCGAGCCGGTCTGGCGTCTGGAAACCGCGCCTTAAGCGGAGCAGCAGGAGCCACAGCCAGTTGCAGAGAGGGAGACCGCTCGGGCAGAATCTTTTGGACGAGCTCAAGCTGCCTTCCTATGACTACTTGAAGCCATCGACGCTAGTCAAGAACAGCTCAAAGGTTTCATTTGAGAACAGGGGTAGCGAGAAAGTTGGGAAAGCTTCCGCTTTGCCTCTTTCTCCCACGGGAATAGAGATTCTCGTCGGGCCGATGCTAGAGACCGGGGCAGCCGAAACGCAAACTTCGGATGGCGGCCAAGAGAGTGATCCGGACCCGTACGCAAGGAGGGATGACGGCGGTTCATCAAATGGGGGAGAATGGTCAGATCTCTGCAGTTTGACGTCGTGATGGCGTTGGGATAGGTGTTGAAGAGGGGCTGGGGACAGAGAGCACTGGTTAGCGGGGGATACGGGTTGGATTTGCATTGCTAGAGGAGACATGGGAGTTAGTGGTGTTGGAGGGTTATTGGTTATCACCTGAGGGTGGCAGGGTACAGCATTGCACTTTTGGCGGAGGCTGCGAAGGGTGATGGCATACAGTATACTTACGAGGGCGTCCAAGACGACCATCACTAACCTACCCTGGTATTAGGAATGAGTGGATACAGGCATTACACTCCAAGCCTATGATAGAATACAGTAATACCTGTCAGTCCAAGCCGTTCAAGTCTAGAATGTGAGAGGCAGGGCCTGGACTCAGACTGCCGGACTGTCAAGTCCGGTGTATTTACCCACAACACAGCCGTTCCGTCCTTCTTGTGCACCGGATTCTCGGGGTAAACTTGTTGTGCCCTCGTCCGCAGCCTTCCTCGGCTCCTTTTCCGAGTCACCGGTTGCGCCGGAGCTGCGCTGCGGGCGAGTACTCAGTACTGCCTGGGAGGAAGTGAAGAAGTGAAATCTGGGTTCTCGTCAGCGAGGGTGAGGGAATGGCTGCACGTGCAGGGTGGGGGAGAAGAAGAGGGAGGGAATTAGGAACATGATGGGATAGTGATTCACGGGGTGATGAAGTTGTTGGATGAGTTGGGGGGGTTCGCTGGATTATCTAATAATTTTCAAGGCACGATTTGTTAACATCTGCAAAGAGGTCACACCAATTCACGCGCAATGTTGTCATGAGGGATGGGTACTTGAGGACGAGGTAAGTTGTCTCTTGGTGTGTCCGATGTCCTCAATCCCTGTAACGCACTGGAATCACGGAATATCCTCTTCATTATGTCCTTGCGAGACAGCCTGATTTTACCGTCGGGAGGGGGTTACAATGCAAGTTGAGGCATCGTAAGACATGCACGGCAGGAAATTACCTTACCTAATGAGCCTGGGATGTGACACGGTCGTGATGTTGCCGACCTTTGCCGGCTCGGAACGCCCAGCCCGAAGATCCCTGTCGATTGACAATCTGATGATCTGATAAGATGGGCCTGCATGACAAGGTTGCACCGAAAGCGGGGGTTGAGGAACTGAAACCCTGCCAGCCCGCTCAAACCCTACCAGCGGTGAATGGGGAGCCAGATCTAAGCCACAGTGCAATGTGACAGCGGTTCCGATGCCGGGAATTTTCTGTTTCTATCAGGGGCAGGGCTAAGCGCGGCAATGAAAGGAATCGCATCTGTGGAGTCTGTTGGTGCGAGTTCTGGGGAGGTCCTGGCCGCCCTGGCGTCCGAAAGGCCCGAGAAGGGGATGCATGCGGGGCGTTCCTTTCGGCTCCGTCGCTTGCTCGTACCGAGTGTACTTCCCTGGTTCTGGTCAGAGTGAATGGTCTTGGTGCCAGTGAATAAAAGAAGAGTGCTAGCCCAAGTTGGCCCTCCCCCAATATTTGCCTGTCTTGACATTCCCATCCCATACCCGATCCGTCTTACAGCCCATACCCCAACCAGCAACCATCAATATCATCAGCCGGCACAAATACACAGCTTAACGACAATGGGCTCCCTGTTCAGACCTTTAATGACACCTGTAGCTAAGGTGCTCGTGGTGGGCGGCTCATACGGCGGTCTCTCTGCTGCCCTCAACCTGCAAGACCTCTGCCGGGGCCGAGCGCCACGATGCGGGCCCAAGCCCGCCGAGGGCGAGCATGTCGAGAGGCATCATTTCGATATCGACATTACCATTGTGGACGAGAGAGATGGCTTCTGTGAGTACACTCCTCCTCTACCTATTCGCGAACCCCTTCTGACCATGCAGACCACACCATCGGCACCCCGCTGGCCCTCGCATCCGAGGCCTACGCCGACAAGGCCTGGGTCAAGTACGACGATATCCCGGCCCTACAGTCCCCCAACATCCGCGTTCTCCAGGGTACGGTACAGTCGGTCGACCAGGCGCGCAAGGTCGCTGCCTACGTTGCGCGCGGGACCACCCAGCCCTCTGAACTCAAATACGACTACCTCGTCGCCGCCGCCGGCCTACGCAGGGTGTGGCCTGTTGTGCCCCAATCGCTCCGCAAGAAACAGTACCTGTTTGAGATGGGCGACCATATCCGGGCAGTGACGGCGGCCAAGCATGGTGTGGTGGTTGTTGGCGGTGGTGAGTCCCTTTACTCTCCCTAATACCCTACCCCCTTTAAACCCATCCCTGACACCCCACAGGCGCTGTCGGCATCGAAATGGCCGCTGAGCTCAAGCTCACCCACCCCGACCTCCGCGTAACCCTTGTTCACTCGCGTGCTCAGCTCCTCTCGGCCGAGAAGCTCCCCGACGAGGTCAAGGACCGCAGTCTGGAATTGCTGCGCGATGGGGGCGTCGAGGTGCTGCTATCACACCGGCTCGACCGGACCGAGGAGATCAAGGCCGACGACGGCAACGGCAGCACCGCTAAATGTTTCAGGGTGCACTTCACCAACGGGCACAGCATGCTCGCCGACCACGTCGCCGTGGCCATTTCCAAGCCTGCGCCATCGACAGGGTTTTTGAGCGGGGATGTGCTCGACGAGGAGGGCTATGTCAAGATCCAGGCGAGGTAAGCAAGCATCCCCACCCCTTTCTGTATTTATATCCCGCAGTAACTGACACACCAACCCCCCACAGCCTCGCCTTCCCCCCCACCAGCCCCAACCCCACCTCACACTACGCCGTTGGCGACCTCGTCCGGTGGTCGGGCATCAAGCGCTGCGGCGCCGCCATGCACATGGGCTACTATGCCGCACACAACATCCACCAGCAGATGCAACAACTCCAGCGACAACAGCAGGAACAAGAGGAAGAAAAGTGTTCGGCAAAGACTGAACCCTCTCTCCTGAAACTCGAGGAGATCCCGGCCATGATTGGCCTCGCGGTGGGGAAGCAGGCTGTGGCGTACTGGCCTGAGGGCGGGGTGACGTGGGGAGAGGATGTGCTCAAGGCGTTTTTTAACGACGATCTTGGGTTTTCGAGTGAGTATTTCGTTTGGTATTAACCTCGGGTAGACTGTGCTGACTTTGATGCTTTTAGTTTGCTGGAATCATATGGCACTTGGGGAAAAGGCGTGAGACATTGCATGGCGTTGACAGGATGGGATAACTTAGCGTTTGGGCATTTCTGAGGGAATTCGGGATATTTCAGGTAGTTTGGGGTATTTTCTCGTACAAATAATAGATGGCTTGCGTTCAAACGGTTCACAGGACGGAAGTGTAAAATGCAAAATCCAATTACCCCTTTTCCAGACCGGGAATCACTCTATTGTATACATTAAAGCAGCCTGCTCACAGCTTCGGCACCAACCCCACCGCCGTGCCGCCCATGACCTTGTCGTTGTCGTCCAGCGGGCACAGTTGGAAGAAGCGCTCGCGCGAGCAGCGCATCAGGGCGGACCGCTTGTCGGGCAGGTCGATGAACTTGTCGAGCCCGAAGCCGTGGATCAGGTCGTACATGAGCACGGGGCCGTTGGTGTACTTGGGCTCGCCCACCACGCTCACGGTGCGCGGCTCGTCCAGGAACAGGTAGTGCATCAGGCTCGACCACCACGCGCTGACCCGGTGCGGGCCTCGGTACCGCACGTCGCCCACCAGACTGTGCCGGCCCCGGTCGTAGTCGCCCGCGGGGTAGTACGCGCTGATGCGGTCCTCCTGAGAATTGTTAGTGACTAGTTGTGAGTTGGAGTGAGAAAACAAAGAACTCACCTTCCCCCAGTACACCTCAAAGTACGCAAAACACGTCTCGTCAAACCGCGCCAGAATGGTAATCTGGTGCGGGTCCTCGTGCGCCCGGCGCAGGTACGCGCGATGCTGCTCGAGCGTGCCCCTCTGGTCCCAGCCCTGCGACACGCGTGGGTCGTTCTGCCACGTGTTGAACAGCTTCAGGTGCTGCTCGTCGGTGTAGTCGAGCGCCACCATGCTGAACGTCTCGCCCAAATGCGGGATGTACCGGCTGTAAATGACGGAGCCCGGCCGCGGCTTGGCCCGCCGCCGCGGGTGCCACGCCGCTGACGCCCCGTTGCTCGTCATGACGTACTCGGGCGGCGGCAGCGGGTAGGCTGAGAGGTCCGGGTCCTGCTCCTCGGGCACCCAGGCCGGCCGGGACCCAAAGGGCGAGCCGGCGCCCTGCCAAAAGGCGCCGCGCGACAGAACGAGTTCTGGCGTCGGTTTGGCATCCTTGGAGGCGGATGTCGGGTGGTCGATGGCGAGTCCGACCGTCTTGAGCTGTGTTGCGAGACGGTCTGCGCCGGGCCCGGTTGTCGCGAGACGGAAGGCTTCTTCGCTCGGGCGCACGGTGAAGATGGCGTATGTGATGAGCCAGAGCTGGCCGATGGTGGGCGGTTCTGTGCTCGTCCAGCTCACTGTCACTGCGGGGGACCGTCTCGCCCGGGCCCAGGGTGTGTTGTTAGAGTCGTTTGGTCGGTCGCTCGACTTGAGGTACTGGGGCTCCGAGAAGGAGACAGAGGTGCTGTGGAGGGCATTGGGAAGGGATTTGTTGCCGGGTTCGGGATCGCGTGGTGTGAGCTGGTATGTGTTGGGATCTTCTCCGGTCTTCTTGACGAGATAGGCTGTCTGGTACGGGTGTGGCAGCTTCAAAATTGGCTCCGAAGATGCCGCATAGTTGGCGAGCTGCCGCTGTGTTTTTGATGACGACATTTTTCTCTCTCGATGATCACAGCATGCAACGTGTGAAACGGGTGCTATACGGACCTTCTGCAACAGCGGCAGAGATGTCTCTGGAGGAGCACATGCATGACGGATAAAGAACCCCCCAAACCGAGTGGAGAGTTAATTGGCATCTGTGTGCATGCATCCACTCGGTATTGGGCTGGATCCCGGCTCCCAGCGGAAACCGGTTTCCCCTGCGCATTCTGCTCGTGGCGCTGTTCGCGAATGTTTCGAGTCAAAGTCCCGCAGAAGCGGCCAATGGTACGAAGCGATGGTGTGCTGGGATTCGGATCTGATAACTTTACTCAGACGCCCGGCAGCGGATCTGATAATTTTTCAGGCACCCCCGTCTCTTGGCGCCCGACCTCGGAGGGGCCACAGTTCCGAGCGTGGGGCCGTTGCATCCCGGCTGAGCCCGGCAGTGAGATGCGTCTTTTCTCCATACGGAATATGTACCTTACTTCATACTTGATGCCTTGTTGAGTTCCAGGGCTGCCCAGCGGCAGGCCAACACAAAAATACAAAATCTCGATTCGAACGAGCTCGGTAACAGTGTCGCGAATTGCGAATTGCTCAACTTTCCGAGAGCTGCCGTGTTCGTTCCGGCGGCGTGGGGAAGGGGCAGTCACAGCCTTGGCATGAATAATCTTATCAGATCCCGAGGAAGGCACCTCTGCGGCTGGTCCCTCTGAGGCATTTTACAGGGGAAGGGTGACCCACCATCACACCACCCGAGTTATCAGATCGTGGCAGGAGCTCAGTTCCCCACCACCACCCATCGCTCTTCCCCCGCCAGGCCGGCAAGAAAAATCTGATCCGTTCCCATGCCGCTCTGTGGGGTCGCAATCTCCTCCAGGCTTCTTCTCATCCGCCGTCAGCCGAGGAACTGGGACTGCAACACTGGCGATTCGTGCAGAACAGCAATGATGCAGAGCACCAAGGGAGCTGAAGGAAACCGGGAACCGAGGAGCAAGCGAATCAGGATGAATGGCGGACCAGCCAAAAGTGAGGAACCGGGGAGTCCTGCCCGGATTCATCTTATCAGATTAGATCCAGCCTACCATGTCCCAGCCCACCATGTCCCGGCCCTGGTCTCGAAGTTACGTTCGCAGTGGAGATGACCCGCGCCCTGGGGCCAAGCCGCATGGCATTCCTCCCGTCATAACTCCTTCGGCTCCGGTCCTGCGGTTCCCAACTCCTGCGGAACATCAGACCAAATTGTAAACGATCCAAGGCACCTTCGAGTCACCTTCAAGGCACCCTCACGAAACACCCCTGATCCTGTGTCCAGAGCTGAACGAAACACACAAAAGACAGCTCTCTATCTTGTGCTACTTGAACCTGAACCCCGCCATGTCGGTTCACGTCCCACAGTCCGTCGAGGACGGCTTTGTGCTCCCCCAAACCCCCAGACCATCACTTTTGTACGGCCCTACAGATCCACCCCTGGTTGACCTGACACTCGGAGAGCTGCTCAACCTGCAATGCCTACACCACGGAACGCGAGAAGGACTGGTAATCCCTTGGACCGGCGCCAGATGGACATACAACGAGCTTAACCACCACAGTCGGCTGCTGTCGGCCGCGCTGCTGGAGATGGGCATCGGCGTGGGTGATAGAGTCGGCATCATGGCCGGCAACTGCGAGCAATATGCGACCGTCTTCTTTGCCGCAACCAGGATAGGCGCCATCTTGGTCATTCTCAACAACACATATACCCCGACCGAGGCGCAGTACGGCCTAGACTTTTCTGGTACGCCTGTCATGAAGATTTCTTCTGATACAAGTACATGCTGACCGGTGCCAGAATGCAAGGTCTTCTTCACCACCAAGAGGATTGGCCGGCTCGACCAAGGGCCGTTGCTTACTCAACTCGTAGCAAGGCCCACAGGGCCGAAGGTTGTGATTCTCAGGGGTGAATCCGAGGGGTACAGCACTTACACAGATTTGCTCTCACGAGGCGCACGGGTGAATCCAGACCACCTCCATCTCGCCGAGACCAAGGTGCTCCCTCACATGGTGTGCAATCTCCAATTCACCAGCGGCACCACCGGTCTCCCCAAGGCCGCCATGCTGAGCCATCAGTGAGTACCAATGCAACCCCTCACGAAAACCCAACTGACCTTTTTAGTAACATCGTCAACAACTCGCGTTTCATCGGCGACCGCATGAGGCTCACGCCCGACGACATTCTCTGCTGCCCGCCACCCCTCTTCCACTGCTTCGGTCTGGTCCTCGGTCTCATGTCCGTCATCACTCACGGCGCCAAGATCGTCTACCCCGCCGAGGTCTTTGACGCGCCAGCAACGCTCCGCGCCATCATCGAAGAGCAGTGCACCGCCGTTCACGGCGTCCCTGCCATGTTCGACAGCCTGCTCGCCCTGCCCGAGGCCAAGCACCTTCGGGCGTCCGACCTGCGGCTGCGCACGGGGATCATCGCTGGTGCGCCCGTGCCACGGTATCTGATGGAGCAGCTCGTGTCGCGGCTGGGCATGGCCGAGTTCACGTCGAGCTACGGGCTGACAGAAGCCTCGCCAACTTGCTTCAACGCCTTCACTGACGACCCCATCCACACGCGGCTGACGACGGTCGGCACGCTGATGCCGCACGCCCATGCCAAGATTGTCGACCGCGACGGCCAGATTGTGCCCATCGGCACCCGCGGCGAGCTCTGCATCGGCGGCTACCAGTTGCAGGCCGGCTACTGGAACAACTCGGAAAAGACCAACGAGGTCATGGTGCGCGATGAGGCCGGGGCCCTGTGGCTGCACACGGGCGACGAGGCCGTGTTTGACGAGCGCGGGTATTGCTCCATCACAGGGCGGTTCAAGGACATTATCATCCGCGGTAAGTCCACATACCTCTCTTCCCCCCTACCCAACAGCCAGATAGACACTAACTTCCACAGGTGGCGAAAACATCTACCCCCTGGAAATCGAAGAGCGCCTGGTTGCCCACCCCGCCATCTCCACCGCCATCGTGGTCGGGCTGAAGGATGCCCACTACGGCGAAGTGGTCGGCGCCTTCCTGGACCTCGACCCCAGCCACAGCCACCAGCCGCGGCCGGGCGTCGATGAGATCCGCGAGTGGGTCCGTCGTAAACTGGGCAAGCACAAAGCGCCGACGCACGTCTTTTGGCTCGGCCAGGACGGGGTTCCGGCCGCGCCGCCGCTGACGGGGAGCGGGAAGGTCAGGAAGTTTGAGATGGCCAAGTTGGGGAATGAGTTGTTGATGGCGAGGGCGAAGTTGTAGAGGGGGTTTCCTGAGGTGTTTCTTGGATATGTGCAGCGTGATACCTGGGTTTTAGTGGGTTGCTTTGTTAGAGAAAAGGGGCAGATAAAAGACGATATTGTCATTTTATAGCGCAATTGTTAGTGCCTCGGGGAACAGACAAGATTGAGTTAGCCATGCAAAGGGTCATATTGAGAACTGTCTAGTCAACTGTGAATAAAACGGCTTGTCATAGCTCTCAATCATCTAAACCTCCTGAAGGATGTGTCGTCCGGGACCTAATTAAGAATTCAGGGGAGGATATGGAACGCATTCAGGCGAAATGAACTTGGGGGAATTGCAATGCAGCAAACCAAACGAGGGAAACAAAAGCAACACATTTTCAATCAAAACTATTAATTCCCACTTAACTATTATGTTGAAAGCATGAGTGAACGCCTCTTGCACAAAAGTGGTGTTGCGCGATGAAGCGTCAACAAACTCCGGATGGATGCATCCATCCTACATCATACCAAACTTTGAGCGCTCCAACAACACAACAGGTCGGCTGGTGTAGTGGTTATCACGTCTCGTTCACAAGTTGAATCAAATGGAGTAATTCCACCGAGAAGGTGCCAGGTTCGATCCCTGGGTCGATCAATCTTTTGCTTCTGGATCCTTTTGCTCCACGTCAATCCCGAGTCATGCTCTCTTTTTATCCAGGTCTACTCATCCCAGGAAGACACGGGCTGTCATTGACTTGATTACTTAGAATCTTTCATGTATATTGGACAGAGCTTAATATCCTAACCCAAGTGCTGCTCATTCTCACTATCTCCAGTTTACACCCACTCACTCCACCTCACTCCTCCCCTATACACCAACCCCTCCTTCTCAAACTGCGGCCCCTCCGACTCCACGATATACCCCAACTCACACCGATCAAAACTCACCCGCTTCTGCTGCGTCTCGTAGAACGCATCAAACCGGCCCGCCAGCGCGTCGCGCAGGTTGGCCACGTTACCCGCGGGGTGCAGCGCGTGCCACGGCCGCACACACGTCTGGCCCTTGCACGACTTGAGCACAAAGAGTAACGAGTCAAGTCGGGATAGGACCTTGTCGAAGGCGACGCCGAGGAGGGTGGCGGGAGGGGTGGCGGAGGAGTGAAGGAGGTTGTTGAGCTGGTAGGGGTCGGTCTGGATAACAGTTAGTATCTGGTAGTATCTCCTGTAGAATATGATGAGGGGGTGACATACCTTGATATCGTACAGCTCATGCTCATTATTGCACCAGACTGAGTAATAAAAGTTATACTCCTCCCCAATAATCCGCAGCGCCTTGTACGTGTTGTTGAACACCATCCTGTCCTCATCCTTGTGGAACAACTTCCCCTCGGACACGGCAAACCCCCAGAACTCCACCGTCACATGCTCATGTCTCGTTGTCGCCGCCTCCTCAATCTCGGTCTTACTCAACGGGATCGCCTCGCCATCAAAATCCGCGCGCTGCGGTGCCCCCGCCAGACTCAAAATCGTCGGCGCCAAATCCACATGCGTTGTCACCACCTCCGCAATCTCCCCCTCGGGAACCCCCGGCCCCCGCACAATCAGCGGGATGTTGATATCCTCCTCAAACCCGCACTCCTTCCCGGGCTGCAGGCGGTGCTGACCAATATGATACCCGTTATCAGTCGTGTAAAAGATGTAGGTGTTGTCCAACAACCCGTGCTCCTCCAGCCGCTCGACCACGCCCGCGACCAGCTCGTCGACCGACTGCAGCGCGCGCAGGCGCTGGCGGTAGAAGTGGTCGTTGAACGCGACGTTTTCGGGGGTCTGCTGGCGGAGGTGGCGCACCCAGTTGGCGCCGGTGGGGTGGTCCGGGTTGAAGTTGGGGGTGCGGGGGATCTTGGCGTCTGGGAAGAGGTGCTCGTGGCGTTTGGCGGGGATGGGAGGGGTGAAGGAGACGAGGTTTTCGATTTGGTCGAGGTCGGTCGGGTCGGCGTCTTCGTCGAATTGGACGTTGCTGTGCGGGGCGACGGGCGCGATGCCGAGGAAGAAGGGGCGGTCGCCTTTGGCGGCGTCGTCGACGAAGCTGAGGGCTTTGGAAGCTAGGACGTCGATGGTGTGCTGGCCCTCGTAGCTGACTGGGGGGTCTTGGTTACGCTGGTAGGTTCCGTTCAGGTACGCGTAGGTGTAAGGGTCCAGCAGGAAGTCAGAGGCGTTCCAGCCGGCGGGGTAAGGCGCGTTGTAGTTTTCCACCGTGTGCGCGTTGAAGAGCTTGCCGGTGTAGTAGGTGTCGTAGCCGGCCTCTTGGAGCCAGCGGGGAAGGTAAGCATCGTTGAGCCCCTGGTTGACAAACTTGGGGTATCCTCCTGTTTCTGGTCAGCTTTGATTCCTCCCGTAGAATCGAGTGACACGTACCATAAGGCGGGTTCACGTCAGTGACATTGGTATTGTGTGCCAGCTTGCCCGTCCACAGAGACACTCTTGCCGGACAGCAGATGGCCGTGGTGCAGTAGTGGCGCTTGTAGAGGGTTCCCTTGTCGCTGAGGTGCTTCTTGATCAGGGGCAGATAGTCCAATGACTGCAAGTGCAAGTCTTGGTCGTCAGTCAGCACAAACACAATGTTTGGCTTCTTCCCCTGAGCACCCAGGGACCATGAGCCGCTCAGGCCCAAGCCAGTACCGAGAGGTGTTTGGCTGTCACCGAGTGCATGGACTGAGGGCAGCAGCAGCCCTGCCGCGAGGGTGGCTTCTGAGAAACGCATGGTCTGTGAATGTGGAATATGATTCCCAATGACGAGAAACAGAGCTTAACACATCAAATTAAAGCGGTCCCGGACAAGTTATCAATCCCGATGGTATACCGGTGCAATTGCCGAGTTATTCCAACACGGCCCCTGTTGTTGATGGCGTGATAGCTCCTGGCGATTGCACAGCCAACTAGCTGCGAGCAACAAACCGCTTCCGGCACAAGATTGTTCGCATTGATGCATCCTGACTGAAAGCGAAACCGAAGAGGAGAGTGGGAGGCCGATGTAGGAACGGGGTTTCGATGGTGCAGACGCGCTAGTTTCGGGGTTGACTTCAATTGCGGCGATGAGTGGGTGGAAAAGAGGGCTCGGAGCCTCGGAAGCTTGCGACATTGACTTTGGTGATGTCGCAATATGTTCCCTGAGATACCCCTGCAGCAACGACAACGGGAACGGAGATAAGACTTGTGCCCGAAACTGGGTGAATTTTGATAATTCTTGTACTCCGTAATGAGTGGCCTTGACCTTGGATCTGAGGAATTTGTATTTGCAACGTCGTGCTTGAGCGGTTGACTTGGAACCTCTTTTGATGGTTCTCCCTCAGATACGTCGGATCTAAACAATTGCGATCTCATTTAGCGGCACCAAATTCCGCGTGACGCCTAATACTCTACAAACCATTAAATAGGCGACTTCTGACTAGCCCAAACCCATAGTATGAGCACAGCCCTGTGACACCAAGTATCGTGGACAGCAACAGCACACCTCCCGTGAATACGCCCTGGTCGAAAAAGCCAATATGCGTAATCCCCTGCTTGCCGCGCTTGACAGCAGGAAGCTTGACCAAGGCCTCCTGAGCCAACAAGCCCAGTTGCTGTGGTGAGGCTTGGCTGAGGACCTGTGCCAACAGGATGTCTTGTTCTGACACGGCAACAAACTGGGCCTTGGGCTTGGAAAACGACTCTTCGCTGTATGGGACATGAGCGTCTGGGCTGACGGAGAAGTCCTCGGGTGCCATGGGATAGACTGCGCCAAGTACAATTGAGTTAGCCCTCAAGACATTGAGGAAGAAGTATTGTATTGGATATACTACTCACAGAGAAGGCTTGTTGGGACGTGGTTGACGAAGGACATGGGAGTATCAAGGAACTGGCAAAGGTACTTCGCCGTCGCTGGCTTGGTGAAGACGTATGCTGCTCCGAGGCGGCCGTTGCTATGGCTTATTACTAGTCAGCTCAACTCTTCTTGGTTTTGTATGATTAAGGTAGTTGTGAACATACCTCTTGGACAGGTCGATGGCATCGTCGATGCTCGTCACCGAATGGACAAGCAGACAACTTTCTTGCACCTTGCGGCGTAAGAGCGAGGATTTCCTATTTCTGCATCAGTATAGAAGAACCAACCTAAAGAACGAGTGTTTGATCAGAACTGACCTATCCTCAACATCGACAACGGCCCCGGCCGAGCTCCACGAGAGCACGTTCACTCCCCTTTCCGTCCTTGCCAATTCGGAGAGAGTGTGGCTCCCAGCTGTCCTCGCCGGTGATCTTTTGCCGTCTTCCGAGGTAAACCGCACGGCATGTCTCACAACTGCCTCGAGAAAGTCCTTCTTCACCCACTCGTTGACCAGCACCACATCAGGCGCGTACGGCGACCGGCCGCGCAGCGCAAACCTTGCTCTCACGAGCTCCTGAGCGGCCTTGTTCAGGTCGGCATCCCGCTCAACGACGGCCACGATACGGCTTTCGGGGTTGGAGACGAGGTGGTGTGTGAGATGGGCGCTATCTGTGCCATTCTGAAGCACGCGAATGTGCGGGTGATCGAGGTCCGAGTCTGCGATCGGATTGTTTGTGCTTTCAAAGATGTCATGGTCCAATGCTTGAGCGATGAGATCCAGCACCAGTCGAGGAGTCCTCAGGAGTGACTGCTCTGTTTGGACGATGACGCCGTTCCCTGCTGCCAGCGCAGGAACAAGCGCCGACATGAGACAGGAGAAGAAGGCGTGTTTTGCGGCTTGTATGATAACGATGCCAACGGCCTCTCTTCTTTGACGAGTATCTTGGCACCGCGAAACGGCGTACTCGTCATGAAGGGCTTGGTCGGTGTCAATGGCGGTAAATGCTTGGGCTAGCTGCCGCATGGCGAGCCAGTACTCGACCTGCACTTCGGCCTGAGTGTGACCCGTGTCGCTGGCGATGGAATTCTGGATTTCAGCCGCCTTTTCTGAAAGATGATCGTGTAACTTCTTCAGTTGCGTCTTGCGGAAGATTGAGTTGAGAGCCCTGCCGTCAATGGCGGTGGACCTGATCTTGCTGAATGGCCTTGGCATGGTGCTCCTGAGTGATGAAAATAAGTTGAGGTTCTGAAGACGACACGCGATACGCGGTTGTCTTTGAATTGTATTCTCTACTGAATTATTTGTTACCGAACCCCCTTATTGTGGTAGCTGTCATGCCAGGTAATCTCGGCGTTCGGGGCACTTGCGGAGGCGTCCCGGAGGCCCTTCGGTAGACCAACCTCCACATCCCGATTCTCCACACTCCACGCTCCCGCAACAACCCGCCACCGTTCGATCGAATCCGCCTGTAAGATGCCGGCACTGTTCTACGCAATGTCCATCTGAGCTCTCGCCCGTTGGCAAAGTCAATTCATCCACACCATTTGGGCTTCAGAACACGCAGTTGAGAACAATGTCATCCACCACAACAACCCAGACCCAAACACGCACACGGCAGAATGTGTTGAAGGATTACGAATTACACCACTCGCCAGGCTTGAGCAGAGTATCCCCCAGCACCTCGGCAGCGGCAGCGGCAGCGGCAGCCCCCGGACCGCAGGCGGCGCCCCTGAATCCGCCACATTGGGACACAACTCATCGCCGAGTTCCGCCGTACAGGCCGACCAACCGGGACCGAGACCAGTCCGAGGTTCGGGTATACACAAGCACGATCGAGCGCGTGTTTATCGGTACCATGTTTACAGGAGTCTTTATCAACTCTGTGAGTTCTCATCATCCCCTCCTCGTGAGGGACGTTCCACCCGAAGTAAGCGTGCGAGTCTAACAGGGTTGAATGTCAAGACCGCAGCCAAGGTATGGAGAGGGACTGTTGGAAGGTTTAACGACGGGGTGTTTAAGTATGCCATCGGCGGAGAGATATAGGGGGCAGAATCCCATGTACAATACCTATCGCTGGTGATGAGCATTCCGTTTTGACTCAACTGTCACTTTTCTCAGAAGAATCCATTCCTTACTCCTAGCAAAATTACTCATATTTGAGCTGATCAACCGTACAGCATCATTGCGTCCCTTCTTGTGACGGAAATTGCAACATCTTCACGTCAATAGTTCAAGTGATGAAACTGCACTCATACCACATCATTCTCCATGCTTCCTATCTGTATTCCAGGGTAAACATCACAAATGCTTCCAACAACAACCTACTCGGATCCCTTAACGCCCTTCATCCCCCCATAATCCTCCCTCAACTCCTGCCCCGCAATCTCGGTCGGCCGCACGGGCTGCAAGATATACAACATCCGCGCCCACTCCGTGTCACTGCAATTCCGCCACGCATGCATCGTCGCGCGCTGCACACAGATATCCCCGCGCCTCATGACCCGCGTCTCGCCCGAATCCAGCACCAGCTCCACCTCGCCCTCGAGCACGACCCCGTAGTCGAGACTGACGGTCCGGTGCATGGGCGACAGCGCGCCGGGGGGCATGTCGACGTATCGCAGGACGGTGCCGCCGGACACGGTCAGGCCCGGTGGGCTGCTGAGGAAGGTACGGTAGGCGGTCGTGTCGGCGTCGGCGGTGATGTTGACGGGGAACTCGGAGGTGACGTAGCACTGCGCGAAGGAGGCGTCACCGGCGGCGAGGGAGTAGAAGGGCGCTGGGGCCGGGATGGAGTCGTCGATGATGGCTTTGCCGGCTGGGTCGTGGGTCGTGATGAAGCGGTTGGGGGTGGGGAGCTTTCCTTGGAGGGCCATGATAACGATGATGATGACGATGATGGTTGAAAGGTATGCGTTATTTCTTGTAAGACGATCAAGACGAATCAGTAATAGTAGTGCGGTGATGTCGGTTTGTCATGTTCACATACTCAATAGATCGATTAATAAGTAGGTATCGAGAGTGCCGTCCGTCCGGCAACCGTCAACCGGCCCCGGGATGTGGGCTCAGGTGGGCCGGTCACTTCCCGATGACCTAGCGCCGGTACCCGTTGGTCATGAGACCCCTGCAATTTACTTGATCCGCTGAAAAGAACTCGGGCAAGTCTGAAGGTGAGTAGTCGGGAGGTAAACAACGTCAGTACATTTCCTCAGCCTCCGAGTAATCAGCAGCCATGACCTCGCCAGACTACGCTCATCACTTCTCAGTCCGCAATGTCCCGTTCGGGATTGCATCGTCCAAGGGACACCCTGATCCTCAAGCCGTCACCCGGCTGGGCAATTCGGTCATCTTTCTCCATGACTGCCATGCCGATGGTCTGTTCAGTGGCATTGACGGGCTTTCCGGAGGTGTCTTCGGAAACGACACCCTCAATGCCTTTGCAGCCCTCTCCAAGTCCATTCAACAACAAGTTCGCGAGAGAATCCAAGAAACATTCCAGAAGGAAGACGCCGG
Source organism: Trichocladium uniseriatum (assembly GCA_017139535.1). Taxonomy (NCBI): domain Eukaryota; kingdom Fungi; phylum Ascomycota; class Sordariomycetes; order Sordariales; family Chaetomiaceae; genus Trichocladium; species Trichocladium uniseriatum. The sequence continues at coordinate 226,552 of WOUO01000022.1, read as the reverse complement.
ACTATCCAACTTCCTCCCGTCAACCGTAGAGGATATCACGCAGGTGAAAATGCACATGCCAGTAAGAGTTGGCGATTTTGCCGGTACAATACCGTCCCTACCTTCATTCATCTCTTCATCACCCCTTCATTACTAACCGTTGCCAGACTTCTCCTGCTCCCTAGAACACGTCAGAAACGCCGGGCGCATCATCATCAACGACGCGCGCCCGCCGCCAGCCTTCTTCAACTTCCCCATCGCATATCAAGGGCGCGCCAGCTCTGTCGTAGTCTCCGGAACAGATATTGAGCGGCCGACGGGCCAGTACCGCGACAAGTCCGCCGACGAGCCCAAGCCGGTTGTGTTTGGCCCGTCAAGGGCGGTCGACTACGAGCTGGAGTTTGCGGCCATCATCGGAAAACCGCTGGCTATGCGGCAGCGGCTGCATGCAGTTGATGCTGATGAGCATATTTTTGGGTTTGTTGTCTTGAATGACTGGAGTGGCAAGTACTTTGCATTGTACAATCACTTTCCCTCACTTCTCAAGAAATAAATAATGCTGACACACGATGACATTGAACAGCTCGGGACATCCAAGGCTTCGAAATGACGCCACTTGGTCCTTTCAACGGCAAAAGCTTTGGCACATCCGTTTCGCCCTGGGTTGTCACGCCCGATGCTCTCCAGGCATTCCAAACAGAGGGCCAAAAGCCCATTGTCGAAGTCATCCCGAGACACCTCCTGGACCCGAACCACCAGACCTACGCCATCCGCATGCAGGTCGAGATCTTGACTGGAAACACGGCTACTCTCACGGGGACTTCGTGGGTGCAAAGCCTGTACTGGACACCGAGGCAAATGGTAGCGCATGCCGTTAGTTCTGGGGCCGCGCTGCGGACGGGCGATGTCCTGGCTACGGGCACGGTAAGCGGGGAGGAGGCGGATGCCAAGGGATGTATGCTGGAGCTTACAGAGGGCGGTGCGAAGGCCTTCAAACTGAGAGATGGTCAGGTGAGAGCGTTTCTGCACGATGGAGATGTGGTCAGGATGACGGCCGTCGCGGGGGAGGATCAGTCAGGGGTTGGTTTCGGAGAGTGCCTCGGCAGGCTTGTGGCCAGCAGGTCTTATGATTGATGATAGCCCAGAGCTTTTTAAGAATGTTAAGATTTGCATATGTATACACCTCACAATCACTAATCATTTGTCAAAAATCTTGGTTCCGTGTCGGACCTGGTGCCCGACTGTGTAGTTCGCATATGTCGTTTCGAGTTATTCCCCACAAAGTAGTACTACGCAAAACATTACCACCCATCCCTGTGATCACTGCCAAGCACCAAAAGCTCAGTAAAACTGGGTTGTGTCGACCATCTGCCGAATGTATGCCTGGGTTGTGTCGACCATCTGCCGAATGTATGCCCGAGGTTCGGATGTCCGGTTGGGTCCGGGGGCCGCCCGGAGACCGGGATGTGGCCCGCCTGCCCCTGCCACCCCGGCCCTGGGGCCCCTTGCCCCATCACCCCGCTCTGGGTCACCTTCTCCCGGGGACACATGGTAGCCGAACAGCAGCAGCGAGTCACGGTTGGATTCAAATAATAAACGAAGTGGAAGAAGGACGGTTTCCCGTGTCGCTCTCAGCAAAGCCCCGAAATAGCCACACAATGCCGAACCAACTGCAGGACCTCCGTACCGTTGACGACGTCAACTTCCCCTATGTCTTCGAGCAGAATGTAACAGTACCGCTCAAGTTTGGCGGCATAGTCCGCTGCAACATTTACCGGCCCAAGATAGCTGATCCAGTCCCGGTGCTCATCACCTACGGGCCGTACGGCAAGGACATTCACTACAAGGAGTGAGTGAGAGACCAAGAAGCCACTTCTTACCCACACCTTGAGAACCCGAGCTAACCAACGGGTTTAGTTTCACGCCCAAGTATGCCGAGGTGAACCCTCGTCACCAATCCGCGCACTCGGCCTGGGAGACGCCCGATCCCGGTTACTGGACCGAGCATGGTTATGCCGTGGTTCGCGCAGACGAGCTGGGCCTCGGGCAGTCTCCCGGCAAGCTCGACACCATGTCCCGGGGGACCGCCGACGCATTTGTAGATGTCGTCGAGTGGACGGCTGAGCAATCTTGGTCCTCGGGCAAGGTTGGCCTGTTGGGCATCAGTTACTATGCTGGGAGCCGTATGTAAACCCCGGATGACTCTATTTTCTCTTGTCTCAGCGAACATTACTGATTTGAAATAGAATGGCGGGTTGCTGCTCGCAAGCCCAAGGGCTTGAGCGCCATCATTCCATGGGAGGGCATGTCAGACTACTACCGGGATCGGTGCCGGCACGGTGGCATCCTGTCTAATGCATTCATCAAGTTCTGGTGGAACAGGCAGGTCATCACCAACCAATATGGCAGGCCGGGCAGGGCTGCGTCGAACTGGGGACCCGGTACGTAGTTTATGAACATGTCTCGTTGTACGACGTTTGCTCTGGGCAAAGTGGACTGACATTCTCTAATTAATAGATACCATTGAAGGCGATCTATCCGACGAAGAGCTCGCCGGTAACCGTCAGGACCAAACCATCGATAACCAGGCGCATCGCTTCCGCGATGAGCCCTACTATGCCTCCAAAGAATATGACATGAGCGACATCGAGGTTCCCCTCCTCTCGGTCGGCAACTGGGGCGGCATCCTGCTGCACCTCCGTGGCAACATCGAAGGGTACACGCACGCCGGATCCAAGTTCAAGTACCTCCGTATGATCACGGGCCGCCACGACCTGCCCTTCTACTACGACGAGGAAGTCGAAGTCCAGCGTAGCTTCCTCGATGCCTTCCTCAAGGGCGACGACCGTGTCGGTTGGTCGCAAGAAGGCAAAGTCCCGCCCGTCAGCCTGGTTCTACGGAAAGGCAACGTTGGCTTCAACGACGCTGAAGCCGAGAAAGTCTACCAACGCCGCGAGGAAAACGAATGGCCGCCCGCTCGCACCCAGTACACCCGCTTCCACCTCACGCCGGACCTCGCCCTCCTACGCGATGTTTCCGCAGTAACTGAGAAAAAGAAACTCACCTACCGCGCTCTTGGCACAATAACCAACCCCCAGCTCATCCAATTCACCACCCCGCCCTTCCAGACCGAGACTGAAATCACCGGCCACATCGTCGCCCACCTCTGCATCTCCATGTCGCCCGACCCGTCCTCCCCCACGATCCCGTCCGACATCGATCTCTTCGTCACGCTCCGCTACATCGGCCCGGACGGCAACGAGGTGTTTTACACGGGCACGGCCGGCGACCCGGTCCCGCTCACCAAGGGGTGGCTGCGCACTTCGCTTCGCAAGGTCAACAGTGAGCATCCCAAGCACAGGGAGTGGCTGCCCCATCGGGATTATACCAGTCGGGATGTGCTGAGTGTCATTCCGGGTGAGGTGTATCAAGTCGATGTGGAGGTGTGGCCGACGAATGTGGTGGTGGAGAAAGGGGGGAGGGTGGTTCTGGAGGTGGCGTCGGGGGATACGCAGGGGAGTGGCATCTTTTTGCATGATGATGTTGTGGATCGGTGAGTTTTGTTTGCTTCTTTCTCTTTTCTCCTACCATGTTGACTCCAGGGATGCTAACGTGTTACAGGTCTCCGGAGGTGTTTAGAGGGTTCAACCACATCCATTTCGGGCCGCAGTTTGAGAATTACGTGACACTGCCCATCATTCCGCCGAAGGAGGCTTGAGAGGGGCGATGGCAGGGGTACGGGTTGTTAGACGGGATACGAGTACGGACTATTAAATGCCAATAGAGCAATCCTTCTTTGAATCTTTACCGTTTGGTGATGTTGCTTCGAATGTGGAAACGGGCGTGCATGTTACATGCGATCATCTAACTCCCATGGTATTACCATGGCCTGGCGATCAATTGATATTGTAAAATGAAATTAGCAGTTGCAGATCGTTGTCTCTATCGGCTCTGAAAACACCGATGTGCGTTAGCATCACCGTAGAATGACTGTTGTCTTTCGCACGAGCTTGAGCTAGACTGCGTATAAAAGAATGGAGAGGCTGTTCATCGGCTTTGGAATTGGCACAAATTCGCACTCCGTCCTATTCAGCACCCAACCGATCTAGAATACACTCAACCGAACCGGGACATACCTAACCGAGCTGGAACATAGGGTATATCTTCAGGTCGTCTGGTTTAAAGACCGATATGCTGAGATAGGTCTTTCTATCGCTAACGACGGCCATGACTGTAGCAAGGAGGGAGACTAACTTGCCAGACTGTAGACGGAAGATGGAGGACTCCATTGCGGCTGGAGCCAGATACTAGCGTTGTATACGGCGACATCTATAACTGAAAGATGAGCACGTTTGACTCGGAGGAACGCCTACTCCCGTACATCTAGGTACTTTTTGCAGATGCGGTATGCAATGTAGCAGCTCTTTGCGGGTCAACAAGCCGCCGGACTGCCGTCTGCTGCCCGGGTAGACTTTCGCATCCATCTTTCGACTCTCTCTTGCTCTCGATACTCCTAGCCTTTGCCGTTCGCCTCTTCCTACCATACACTCCACGGAGTTTTTAACGATTTGTTCCCAATTCACATTTTTCGGAGCACAAGGGTAGGGCAGATGTGATTGCGGTGGCTGACGATATGAACTGCTCCCCGACGCCATAGATGTTGAACAGAGTACGACGTGATTTCGAGCTATCGATACTAAGAGTGACTAACAATCTTCCCAGCGAACTCGCCGTCGCTTTTGTCGGTCTCACCAGATGCCGACAGAGACATCGGCACCCCTCTTGAGTCAAGGCGCCGAGTAAGTGGCGGGTAATGCCGCTCTGTATGCACTGTATGGTGAGATCCTCGGGTCGGTATTTGCCGGTGGACAGGCGCATCTTTCTTGGGGGGGCCTAACAGCAGCCACCACCCCGAAGCAGGCTGAGCCGCAGTCTGGCCTTCTCCGTCAATTACCCGCATCCCCATCGACCCGGCTACGAACACGGCCTTGGTAATTTCCCCGTTGTCCAGCGTGACCGGCACTGTCACAACGCCTGGAGGGACTTCCCTCCGTCTGATAATGGGAAACCCGACGCCGTCTAGTGTCAAGCGACGATACCCGGCCACAAATTTGCGCTTGAGCTCTTCGTCAGTATAGCTTTGCACCCTCTTGCCGTCGGCCCCCCACCAACAGAACGCTGTTAGCCATCCCGACAAAGTCACGATGCCGCCAGACATGCTTGATGTTGTCTCGTGGACTGCCCGCGCCCAAAACTCCTTGATATCGGCCATATCTGGAGTATCGAAGCTAGCCACCATATACTCAAGGACCTTAGTCAACCGTATAGTCCACGCATCCGTCTCCTCGTGCCCAAGCGTCCCGAACCAGGCGATACGTTCAAGAATGTTGGCCCAGTCGCTTCTCTCTCCTAATAAGGTTACTGACGGGAAGCCGCAGCCGAACTTTACACGAGAGCCGAAGTACGGCTTGGTAACCCCGAGAAACGCCATAGCAGCTACAGCTTGGTCGTGCGGTGTTGTAGTAGTAAAGGTAGGCAGAAGGGTATCAGCAATGTTGGGACCCACAAGGCGCTCCTTCGCTTTAGCAGCTAGCTGTTGTGCAATGGCGCCGAAATCCACGCTCTTGATGGTGCCGTCAACATCGACGACAAGCTCCTGCTGACCTTCATGGACAACGAAGATGGAACGGAGTGCCTCGGCGTTCCCGTTGCCGTTGACGAAGCAACTGAATTGGGTAAGGATGGCGAGCCATATATCGTCGGGCCTGAGCCTTAGGTGCAGGTCTTGCTGCCAGGCGCGAATGACGGTGTGGGCAAAGCCATTATTGCTGGCTGCAATGGAGGGAGGGTCCGTTGAACTGAACGATGAGCGTAGGATGGAGGAGTGGTGGTGCCAGTGGTCGGGCGAGGTGATATAGAGCAGGCTCCGGGGCGACGAACAAGTGCTGTCGCCGTTTGTGCCGCTCTGGAGGTCTGGGTCTGGCTTGATGACGGTGGGCATCGCGGAGTCGGTCTCGGGGACGCTGGCTTCTGGGGGCTAAACTGGTGGTGCCAGCAAAGGTGAGGGACGAACCGATTCGTTGCTGTGCCCCCTTATTCAGTGTCTTTTTTCTCCTTTTCCTTCTTTCGCCCTAGGAACCCCACCAAGCAGTATGGTAAGCGGGGTACTCGGAGCGCTAAGCGCGGTGCTGGACGAGGGTTTCCTGTTGCGGGAAGCTAATGCGGCCGAATCGGTCCAACGGAAGGAAGCGTTCGAAAGTTCAAACGATCCAATGTAGGAATACTTACTACTATGTATATACTAGAGGTAAATATCATCTTAGTGCTCTAGGGTCCAACCAATGTGATCGGCAGTTGTGGCTGCTGGCCTTCTAGCACATCCACGGATTCTAGCAAGTTGGCATCTTGGCCACGGCTCGAGACAAGACGACAAGACCCGTACACACCCCAGTACACACCCCACGCGCCACAGACCAAACAGTCATTTTCATAACTTATCGCTGATTGGCCGCATCCATCCTCACCACCAAAAAACCACAACTCCAACGCCAAACCTTCAACCTTGATTCTAACTACTACAACAACAAGAAATATTACATCCAACAATATCGCTTCAGTTCTATGGGATTACGTCACTGATTACATTTTAGTTTCAAAGTTGTATTTTTTTTTCCACTACTGTTGCAAATGTCGTTGGACTTAGGGGTCGTTGATCGTGGCGGTGCAAAGGTGTGGGCGTATGAATTTTCCCCGCCATGTAACCGGGTCCCTTGTGGACGGCGGACGGCGGAGAGCTAGCCGCATTCAGAAAGCGGCCAAGTAGGGTGCCGTTGGGATTCAGGATGTGGATGTTTGCTATTTCCGAAGTCGGTCGTCGAGCCGGATATCTGGGTAGGTACTGTGGGCGGTTAGGTCGATGAGAGGGGCTGAAATAGGGGCCGTCAGCCGCTCTTTTCTCTCTTTCTTCTCCCCATCATCCCTATCCGCGGGACTCTTCTACTTCTTTCCCGGTTCTCCGCCAGCGAAGCTTGCCGCTAGCTCACCCACCCCAAGGGCCCAAGATGTGGCTCTCTGCCCTCCTGGCCGTCCTGTTGGGATGTGTCCAGGTCTAGGCCAAGGCAGTCTTTGCCCATCTTATGGTGAGTTTGTTCCCTAGGGAGTAGCTCTACCGGCAACTGACTTGAGATTATTCAACCAACTAGGTCGAAAATGCCAAACTCTGGAGCGTAGACCAGTGGAAGGTCGATATTAGATTGGCCCAAGCTGTCCACATCGACGGTTTTGCTTTGAATATCCGCGCAGACGACAAGACTCTCGGCACATCCTTGTCCAAAGCCTTCGAGGTGGCCGACTACTTAGGGTTCAAAATGATCTTCTCGTACGACTACGCCGGCGGGGGCCCCTAGAGTACCAACATCGTCGTCTCTATAACCTTGCTCTATTCCAGCTACGGCTCGTACTACATCGACGACCAGGGGCGGCCTATCGTATCGACGTTTGAGGGGCCGGCGTAGGCCGGGGACTGGGAGGGCATCATCAAAAAGACCAACGCCGCCTTTATCCCCGACTAGTCGTCCCTTGGGGCTAAGGCGGCCCTCGGCGTTGCCCCTTATATCCCACATAGCCTCTTTAGCTAGGTACCCTAGCCCTAGGGCAACACGAACGGCAACACGTACGTGGACGCTTCGTACATTGAGTTTATAGAGGTAGCAGAGGAGAGCTATAGTAGTAACTTACAATACAGTAAGTCTTCACTTACACCCGCAGCAAGGGAGCAAATAGGCAGTTGCTAATTACGTTGGCGTGTAGCGCAGTGATACTAGCAAGCCCCTAGTTCTATACCAACCTCCTAGGCTACAACAAGAACTAGCTATAGAGGGGCGACAACCTATAATTTAACTACTAGGAGGAGATCCGCTTTATTAACCTTAACTACGTCTAGATCATCTCTTAGAACGACTTTAGGGAGTTGTACTACATCCGCTCTCTCTACGTCGAGGGCAATAGTTACAAGGCCTTTATAGTTAGTAATGTAGAACATGCTGTTTTCCCACTATAGTCTCTATCTTCACCTGTTCACGCCCACCAGGCTAAGAAACTCATTTCTCGTCTTCTCCTTCTCAAAACAGCCCACCATGCAGCTAGTGATGGTTGTCGCCGTCGACTTCCCCACCCCCCGTATGACCATGCACAGATGACTGGACTCCATGACCACGGCTACGCCCTGTGGGTTGAGCACTTCCATGAGGGCGTTTGCGACCTCCTTGGTCAGCCTCTCTTGGATCTGGAGACGACGGCTGAACATTTCGGCGATTCGCGCCAGCTTCGAGAGGCCGATGACGGAGTGGTAGGGGATGTAGCCGATGTGCATCTTCCCCATGAACGGCAACATGTGGTGCTCGCACATGCTGAAGATCTCAACGTCCTTGACAACCACCATCTCGTTGTGGTCCTCGTGGAAGATGGCGTTGTTGACGATATCCCCCACGTTCTCCCCGTAGCCTTTCGTAAAAAACATGAGCGCCTTGGCGTATCGTTCGGGGGTGTCGAGGAGCCCTGGTCGAGCCGGGTTTTCACCGACGCATTCGAGGATGGTCCTCACTGCATCATACATCTTGTTGAGTCGTTCCGCTGCTTGCTCAGAAGACTCTTCAAGTCTTGCTCGCGTGCCGGTGCCTAAAAGAGGATAGATGAGTTCCTTGTAGCATAGGAATGGGAGACGAACAGAGATATAAGACGCACCTGGTCGGCTCAAGCCATCAAAGTCTGCCATCAAAGTAGGTGGTCTGGTTTCTTCCCCATCCGGTCCCGACTCCTCCCTCAAACCCGGGGAGTCTGGCTCATCCCCCGGGTCTCTGGCGGCGTTAGCCATGCTATGCCGCCGCTGCCCGCGGTTGTTCCCGCCACCAGTATCTCCCCCATCCCTCTTCTTCGTCTTTCTCTCTCTTCCCATTTCCACAGCATCACCGTGCTGAAAATTTCTCTCGCTGTTGACCGAGGGGGGAGGTGACATCCTGCACCAACTCGGGTTCCAAGGTCAGGGCCGCTTTGTTAAAAAAAACAAAAAAAGAAAACCGGGAGGGAACTGCGCCTGCAACACGTCTGGAGTGAGTCACTCTGGGCGGTTGCCTGCAAATTCATATTAATTATGTTGTTACCCTTCCGGACCATTTCGAAGGAGGCCGAGATTGCCGCAGAGGAGGTTCAGCAGGGTAGGCCTCACTACAGCGCACCCAATGCATTTACCTTGCAACGCAATGAGGCCAACAGCCCCTCACATTCTTTCGGTTTGTCACAGAACGCCCTGCATGTTGGGCGCGGCGTTTATGTCGCACGCGCGAGGCCACCTACATACATGCCAGGGCTTCACCGGCACAAACTTGATAACTTGATTGCCCTTCTCGCTGTCAACAGCACTACATTGAGGTTTGCCCGCTCCAAGGCCAGCATTTCATCGATCCCCTGCAAGTATATCTTTTGACTGCAACAAGTCACGCTCTCACCCGCAACTTGAACTTAGCTCAATGGCTACTCTTGACTCCCTGAAGTTGGCCCTCAGGCGCAAAGTCAAGGCCACGACGCCGGCCAAGAATCATCCCCTGTCCGATGAAGAATACAGTGCCGGCTTTGACATCCTGGCCCAAGGCGGATGGACAAGCTACGAGAATTTCGTCATCCCTCACCTATCCCAACTGCTAGCGCCCCTCTTCGACTCCCGGGTCCGTGTCTCGGTGCTGGAGATCGGACCCGGCCCAAAGACGGTACTGGGATACCTGCCCGAGCGCATGAGACGGAAGATCAGAAAATACACCGCACTCGAGCCCAACGGCTTGTTCGCTACAAGACTGGAAGAATGGCTCTGCCCTACCTCCCACTCCCAGGCAGCGCCTCCGCTACCTGATCTGGAAAGTCTACCTGATATCCATCGGATTCCGTTCGTTGCGGACCCGGAAGACGCCGCTACGGGCGCAGGCGGCGGCGAAGTCGGAAAGTTCGATGTCGTCCTCTTCTGCCACAGCATGTACGGCATGAAGCCTAAGCACCGCTTCATCCGACGAGCGCTGGATATGCTTCGCGATCAACCACAAGGGGCTTCCTTGGTGGTGGTCTTCCACCGCGAACGTCTGCACCTGGAGGGCCTGGTGTGCCAGCAAACGGCGTCTTTCCCCGCCGGCGTCGTCCGCGTGGAAGACGATGACGGCGAGGTACTCGACCGCTTCGCCGCTTTCGTCGCGGGTCTCGCCGCACCGGACGCGGCCACCGGAGCCGAGTGGCGCACCGTCTGCCGCGCCCTGGGCCGCCGCTGCCGCGAGGCAACCGCCCAGGAGGTTCATCTCCTGTTCGACGCGCCCACCGTCATGGCGGCGTTCACCCAGCACGCGACGACGGCGCTGCAGGAGCTCGCGGCCGAGGTCCCGCTGCTGAATGGGGACGGGGGCGGGACGGTCAAGAACAGGGAGGCCCGCCTCCGCCGTCCTGCCGCGATTGCGAGGCCGATAGAGGTCGCGCACGTCCAGGCGTGCGTTCGGTGGGCGCTCAGGCACGGCGTTGGGTTGAGCGTCATCGGCGGGGGCCACAGTGGCCACTGTCTCTGGCCGAATGTCGTTGGCGTCGACATGGGCGCGTTTGACCAGGTGCATATCCTCCCGGCCGGGGAGGAGGATTTGGATTCGGATTCCGGCCCCTTGATCGTCGCGGGGGCCGGCTGCAAGACGGGCGACATCATCCGTAAAGCCATGGCGACGGGTCTAACCGTGCCCCTGGGGGCTCGCCCGAGCGTGGGCGCAGGGCTGTGGCTACAAGGCGGTATCGGGCATCTGGCAAGGCTCTACGGGCTCGCGTGCGATGCTATTGTCGGTGCCGTGGTGGTCAGCGTCGCGTCCGCCGAGGTTGTCACGGTTGGCTGTGTGCCGAGCCAGCATCGGCCGGCCGGTGCGGTGCGCCTGTGCGAGACCGATCTGTTGTGGGCCATAAAGGGGGCCGGTACCAATTTTGGCATCGTGATTAGCGTTACCTTCAAGGCATATGCGGCCCCGACCTACTCGGTTCGAAATTGGGTTGTTACTCTGAGCGCAGAGCAGCGCGAGGCGCGGCGCAAGCTCGGCGACTTTGACAGATTAGTGGCCGGACAACTACCCCGGGGCTGTTCTGCCGATGCGTATCTGTACTGGGACGACGGGGGTTTGCGTCTCGGCGTGACCATGTTCGAGACGTCCACGGCCGGGACCAGCTGTAATACGACACCTCCGCCCGCGCCCGCGAACGTCGCTGCAATTCTGGGTCCACAAACAAACTTCCAGACAGTGGACTCGGTCGGCGTGTTCGACGCGGAGATGTACATGTCCGCGATGCATGGCGGGCACGGCGGTGGCAAGACGTCCTCCTTCAAGCGGTGTCTGTTTCTGAAGCACATCGGAGAGGCCAACATGGCCGACATCCTGACGGCGGCTGTGGAGACGCGCCCTACACCGCTCTGCTATCTCCATCTGCTCCATGGCGGCGGAGCGGTCGGCGACGTGGCGGCAGACTCTACCGCATTTGGCTGCCGAGACTGGGATTTCGCCTGCGTGGTGACCGGCGTCTGGCCCCGCGAGCAGGACGGGACCGAGGCCGCTCGAGCCGCCGTGGGCTGGGTCTACAAGGTTGCCGAGGCGTTGCTGCCCATGAGCCGCGGAGCGTATGGCGCTGACCTCGGGCCAGACCCCCGAGACGCCGCGCTGGCTGCCAGGGCGTTCGGACCGAACATGCCGCGCCTGGCTCATCTCAAACGCCGCTGCTGGGACCCGCGTAATGTGCTGCCGTACGCCTGCCCGCTCCCGAGGGCACCGATGGAGCCAAAGCTCATCGTTCTCGTCACGGGCGAGAGCGGCGCCGGAAAGGACTACTGCGCCGACGTCTGGGTCTCCGTGTTCACCAACCGAGGCTCCGAGGCACGCGCCGTCAGCATAAGCGAAGCGACCAAGCGTGAGTACGCGGCAGCTACCGGCGCTGACGTGGACCGTCTGTTACGGGACCGTACCTACAAGGAGCAACACCGGCCGGCATTGACGGCCTTTTTCCAGAACCAGGTGCAACAACGGCCCCGGCTGCCAGAGGAGCATTTCCTGAAGGTGGTATACGGCGCCGTGGATGTGGACGTGCTGTTCATCACGGGCATGAGAGACGAGGCGCCGATGGCGGCCTTGTCACACTTGGTACCGGAGAGCAGACTGCTCGAGGTTTACGTTCAAGCCAGCGACGGCACGCGGCGAGCTCGCCGGGTCGCGCGCAACTGCAATGGCGAGCTGGATCCAACACCCTTGAACTGCCGCCCTAGTCTCGTCTTTGACAACGACGCAACCGGAGAGGAGATGGCCAGAGGGTTTGCCGAGCACCACCTGCTCCCTTTCCTTCACGAGGACCTGCAGCGGCTAGCGGCCATGGTGCGCCCGGTCCGGGACTTTCCGCGCCCGGGCATCGAATTCCGCCACGTGCTCGGCATCTCCCAGCAGCCGGGCGGGCTGGCCCTGTGCGCGGCCCTGCTGGAACGTCACTTCTCCGGCCGGTGGCCTGCGGTCGACGTGGTGGCGTGCTGCGAGGCCGGCGGCTTCGTCTATGCGTCGGCGCTGGCTGCACGGATCGACGTGCCCTTGGCGCTGATCCGCGAGGCCGGCAAGCTGCCCCCGCCCACCGTGTCCGTCGTCAAGTCCCCGTCGCACATCTCGTCTTCGGCATCCAATCACGACTCCAAGACAAGGATCGAGATGGACCGGAATGCGGTCCCCAAGGGCGCGTCCGTGCTGGTGGTGGATGATGTCCTCGCCACGGGGCGGACGCTCTGTGCGGTCCTGCGGCTGATGGGCGAGGCTGGCGTCGGCCCCGAAAATGTGAGCGTCATGGTCGTGGCCGAGTTCCCTGTTCACCGTGGCCGGGAACTGCTGCGCCGGCATGGCTTTGGTAGAGTCAATGTTCAGAGCCTTTTGGTCTTTGGCGGCGCCTAGGCAGAGGATGAGGGTATAGTGGATGTTGGATTTGCCTTTCGCAACGGATTGTGTTTCTTTAGCGCCTGGCGTTGATAACAGCTACACTCAAACTCTGTTCGGGGGAAGAGAGAAGCATCACGGTAGTTTCCATCGTCATTGATGGTTTCCTCAGCTTCTCAGGGAAATACGCCTCAAACCTGGGGAAGCCCCTAGAGTCTCGGCACAGAGATAGCACTGCCCTAGAAACACAAATGTTTGTACTGTAGCTACCTATGTAATAGCCGCCAAGATTATGCTACTGCCGCCACAGCCTTCGCCCACCTCCCCCAAGCAAACTGGCTATTACACATGTTGGTCAACTCCCACGTCTCAGCCGTCAACTCGCCCTGCACGCCCTCATCCTCCTCGTCTCCAACGGCCCCGGCCACAAAAAGCGCCGGCATGAAATGATCATCGGTGCCGTGCGCATCTCTGTACAGAGGATGCTTCATCAGTCTCGTCATGGCACGCCTCAGCCTCGGACCGGTATTATTCTTGATCACGTCCTCCACCGCCTGGCGAAACTCGAGCGCCCACGTCTCGGGCGGATGCTCCTGCGCAAAGTTGTCCGAGAAGCGCAGCATGGGCAGCCAGTAGTTGCGGTACAGGTTGTGGACCGCGCCGCCCGAGCCAATGATCAGGTAGTTGTCGTTGCGCAGCGGGCGTAGTGCGGCGCCGATTTTGACGTGGAAGTGCGGGTCGTAACGCCCGTTGGTCGAGATGAGCGTTGTCGGCGGGCAGCCGGCCGGGAACATGCGGATCAGGATCAGGTACGTGTCGTGGATCCAGTCGAAGGTGGCATTGCCCGAGGCGGCGAAGCCGGCGTTCTGGAGGAGGCTGATGCACCTCTCGGCTGTTTGGAGGTCAGGGTTGAGCCTGTAGTTGACGTACTTGCTGGGGTGGACGTAGGCTACTGGTGACATGCCGGGAGCGGGATTGGTGGCGACATGGACCTCGTCGCCCGGAGCGTCCCAGTGTGCTCCCTGGTCGTGTCAGTGTCCGGTACGTGACCCGAGTTAGAGGTGTGAGATGAGAATGGTTCCGAAACATACCATCATGATCACCCCCTTGATATTGTTTGCGAGGGCCTCATCGCCGGCCTTCTTCCAGTACGTTGCCGATTCTGACTCCTCGCCAAGCATCATGGTCGAGCCATGGGAGAAGAAGTAGACAGGGGTAAGGGGCGCTGTGTCCATGTCAGTGATGCTCGATTGCAGGTCGGCCGTGCGCAACTTGCCCATGCTTGAAACAGGTTCAACGCGCAGAATTGCAAGACTGGCTTTAGATGCTCACAGGCTGCAGACTGACCGCGAATAACTGGGAGCTAGTAATCAAGATTTAGGGAAGGGTGGTGGTGTCTGGGGGGGGGGGGGTGAATAGTGACTTCGCCCGGGCTTTCCCTTCCAAGTCATCAATCGTTCCGGATATGACTTGACCTGGCTAGTGATGTACATCCCAGGGGCCATTGCCGTCGTTTGCCTTTGCCTCTCCTTGGCTCGGCAGGAAGTAGATGGTGGTCTCGGGGCATCTGCCGTCACCCCTGACCCCTGCTCGGGACATGTGGGGGACGTGGGGCCGAAAGCCTAGAGCTGCCCGCGGCTTTGCTTCTGTCTCGGCTGTTGTGCCGGCAGCTCCCCTTTGCGGGTCTCTTGACTTGCCACATCCCCCAGGGCCCAGTGTAACTCATCGCCCTCCCCCTCCCCCTCCCGTCCCGACTCTCCTCCACCCGTGTCTCCTACGATGCCACCGACCCATCGCCAACATCCGACATGAGCACCATCGAGGTCGCGGGGAGCGCCGCTAGCCCATCTGCAACCGAACAGGGGCTCTTTCAGTGCGGGTCGTGCAAACGGACCTACAATAGATTGGATCACCTGGCCCGCCATGTCCGTTCCCGTGAGTAAACAATGGAGATAGATTTGTGCTTGTTGGTGATGGAGATGATGGAGACTGACAGACTGTAACACAAATGAATAGACACCAACTTTAAGCCACATCGATGTTCGGTTTGTGGCAAGTCGTTTTCACGGACGTAGGCGGCCTAGAATGATATGAACACCGTCTATCATCCTTGACTGCTGACCGCAACCCTCAATATTTAGAGACCTGCTCAAAAGACACGTTGCTGCCCATGACGTTCGGAACTCAAAGGTCAACAACAATCTGACCCGCGGTGATGCCGATGATGTCCCAGGCCGTGTCTCGCAAGCGTGCCGGGCTTGTGCCGCGAACCATGTCCGATGTAGCGAAGCAAAGCCGTGTCGACGCTGCGCCGAAAAGGGGCTCGAGTGCATCTACACGCGTATTGACGATGTCCTGTCCCCCGCACCTGCTGCGGTTTCACAAACAGACCACCTCCTGCTCAGTCCGACATCGATGCCGTCGAGCCTCGAAGTGCAGATGGCCGACATGGAACCAATGTCCATGGATGTCAGCGAGGGTCAGGAACCGCCGCTGCAACCTGACCAAGGAGCATCGCCATCGCAACAAGCGAATCTGGATCCACATCCGCCGAACTCTCACCCCTTCGTCGCTGCCGGTCCTTCAACAGGCCGTGCCATTCAGCAGCCCACCTTCGGTACGTACGTCCCATCCCGTTCCACATAATTGCGTATATTGTAGTGTGCTGTTGCTAACAGCCATAGACGATGACTTCATGGGCCCCCATCATCCCGAGCTCCCCACAGGATGCTGTACTCCGGCGTTTTCCGAATGGAACTTCCTCCCGGGGTTGTGGTCTGCCGATGGTACTAATGGCATAGCTGGTGTCGAGCAACCTTTTCCGGGGATTGAGCTCGACGATCTTGACCTTCGCTTCCTGGACACTTACAACACCACGGTCCCCTTCCAGCTGGGTCACTCTTCCGCATCAGACGCCACCACGCGACAGGCTCCCTCAATGGGCGTTTCAAGCCTGCCCCACCCGGCATCGAGCGCCTCTGAGGCATTCCGAAACCATGACTGGCGGTTTCGACCCAACCCCAAGGACCATAGCGCCGCCGAGGAACACAACCTGTCATTACCTCCAGATACCGGCGACCACCCGTCCCCGGAGTCGCACATGTCATCTGCCCGCCGCGCTACGCCAGTTCGTCTCGGCTCCGCTACGCGCGACAAAATCCTGACCATTGTCATCCAGACATGCCGACCCGAGAACCTCCCCAAGGCCATCGCCTCGTTTCCAAGCGTCGAATTGCTCGACATTCTGATCCAGTTCTACCTCACCTCTCCCCATGCGCGGGCCGATTCGTTTATCCACGCCGCCACCTTCGACCCTAATGCGAAGAAGCCGGAACTCCTGCTCGCCATGGCAGCTGCCGGCGCCGTGCTGACATCGGATCCAACCCTAACCAAACTCGGCTACGCCATGGTGGAATGCATCCGCAGAGCCATTCCCGCGCACTGGGAAAGAGACAACACGCTCGTCCGAAACCTCGAGCTCACCCAGGCATTCCTCATCAACCTCGAAACCGGCCTCTGGAGCGGGCTCGGCCGCAAGGTCGAGATAACCGAGAGCTTCCTACAGTCGCCCCTGACCATGGTCCGGCGGGGCGGTAGGTTCCGAAAGTCGAGCTATCCAGCTAGCATATTGGACGTCAACAACAACAACAACAACAACCTGGACCAAACCACGTCAGACGAAGCCACCTGGCAGGCCTGGATCCAGCAGGAATCATTCAAGCGAACCGCCTTCCGCCTTGTCCAACACGACCTTCACTCGTCCATGTACCTCATGGTAAACCCGCTCATTTCCTACGCCGAGCTCTCCCTCCCGCTCCCCTGCTCCCCCGCCCTCTGGACCGCGCCCTCAGCTCAGCACTGGAGATTCCTCCTTACCCAGCACCCCTCCTTGTCCCACCAACCACCCGCGGTAGCCGACTACCTCGACGACCCGGGCGCCTTCAAAACATCATGCGTCCAACAGCAGCCCGAGTCTATCCCGACCCTCGACCTGGCAATTGCCAACGAAGCCTTCCTCGCCTGCGCCTGGTCCCTCGCGTGGGAATGCATCCAACTCACCACCCTCCACCGCTCCTCCAGTAGTAGTACTACTAGCGTCCACGCAGGAGCCCCCAAACCCCGCCGATGGAATACCTTCCTCCTCACCTCGCGCCGCGAAGAACTGCTCACCCTCCTCGAGCCCTTCCGCCTCGGTCTGGCCGCCGGGTCTCTCGACAGCACCCCCACACCCTCCTCCTCCCTCCCACAACAAACTTGCGGCAACGACTTAGTCATACTCATGCGCCTCGAGCTCCTCCTCCTGCACCTGCACACCCCCTTCGAAGACGTCCAATTGTTCGCAGGCATCGAGGGCCCCGAGCAGGCGCGCGGCGCGTACCCGTCCGTGTCAGACTGGGCGCGCACCGAGGCCGCGCGGAAGGCGGTCTGTCACGCGGGCCAGGTGGTGCGGTTTGCGAGGCGGGTCGGCAGGGGGATGGTGCGGGGTCCTGGGGCGGTGGTTATGTACCAGGCGAGTTTGGTGTTGTGGGTGTTTGCGTTGCTTTTTAGTAGGGGGAATAGGGGGAGGGGGAAGGGGGCACAAGGGGGACGGGGAGGAGGGATTGGAACTGGAGATGCAGTGGGGGATGGTGATGTGCCAGTGGGGATGGATGCGGTGTGGTTGGATGGAGAATATGATGCAGGGTTGCAAAGGTTTGCGCATTTTGGGGTGGGAACACCATATCTTAGCAAGAGAATGGCGGTAGCGACGTCAGAAGGAGGTCGGGAGGGGGTTTCATTGGGGGATCCGGAAGGGGTGTTGGGGGCAATTATTGGGATTCTGAGGGATAATTATGAGGGACTGCTGAAGCCGCATCTGGTGGAGCGGTTGCTGCACTTGATGGAGGCTCTACAGAGGTCGTCGGTCGGTATGATGGAATTTCACGGGCAGCTGGACAGGCAATGATGGGACTCGTTTTTACCCCTGAGTGCATAGCATGGAAGCATCGTGGAAATTTGCTGGGAAGATTACTAAGTTTGCTTTTTTTCTTTGATGTCCTTATAAACTTCTGGGAATCAACGGGTATCATCTAATGAGGCCTGTGGCTGATTCATAGGCACTGACACACAACGATGATGGGAGACTTGAGCCGACGTAAACCATGCTATCAGCAAAACGACAATTCCGCAACACAATAGTTAGTTACAGCAAGTTGATCCCGTCGGAAACTATGTACAATACAAGCTCCGCCAAGATATAGTTACTCGATCCTCTCAACATTCGCCAAGTCATCAACCCCAAAGCCCTCCTCCATTTTGGCGTCGACAATACCATAAACTGGCATCTCGGCAAACCCGGCTGCGATGTGGTGAAGAGTCGGCAGGGTCGTCCAGTCACCCTGGTTGAACTCGAACGTGCTGTCTCGGCCACGGTACGTCTTCTCTACCACTCGAGGGGTCCCCGAGCCGCCTTCGCCCTCCCGGATCAGCACGGCGTAGGCAGCATCGGCTTCTCCTGGCTTGCCGACTGCCGGAACATAGCGATAGAACATGGTCCCTTCCTCCTTGGGCTTGGGAGGTGGCGCATGTGGACTTGGCGCCTTTGTCCCGTTGCCGTTGATCTCGGGTTGAGCCTTGTCACCAATCCTCACCTCCACAAGACCATCCATGCTCATCCTCAACAACATCTGACCCCTCCAACTGCACTCGACGCTTGTCGCCCCTTCTCCCTTTTCCGCTGCTACCGCCGCCGCCGGTGTGATGTCAATATCACAAAAAAGCTTGGGCATGCCCAGCTCTTCCCGGCCCGTAATAATCGGATCAGCAAGCGACTCCAACAGCACGACCAACAATGACCCATGTACCACGCTTCCATCTTTCCGCGTGTACTGCACTCCATGGATCCAAAGACCCAAGTACTTGTACCCGCCACCGCCCAGCCACCTCATATCCTTAAGCTCGGTGCACCGGAAGCTAGCCTCAGCCACCGTACCAGGAGAGGAGAAGCTGAACTCGGCCGTGGGAAACAGAGTCTTGAGGTATGTCGCCGACGAGCGGAAGCGGACCGAGTAAGCCGTAAAGCGCGAGTCGTGCGCGGGGATCGGACGGCCATAATGGTCTTGCCGCGGACTTGGCATGGGCCCGAAGGAGAGCGGGGATCGCCAGCGGACCGGGCCGCTGCGCGCCCACAGGTGCTCTCTGAAGGCGCGCGAGGAGTTGTGCCACTCGTCGTGGCCGAAATTGTAGTTCATAAAGTCCATGACTTTACCAAAGTCAGTCTCGGTACAGAAAGTTGTGGCGGGTATAATTAAGGTAGGTGGGCCTTACTGTTGAACTTTCCACGGTTGGCTTCGTTCAGGTCCGTTCCCGCCATTCTTGTCAGGCTTTGGATTTTGTGTGCCCTGCCGTCTCGAATCTTTTCGTACAGAGCTAAGCGGTTGGAGATGTCGTCCTCGGTAGTACCCCGAGGTAAGAGGACGCACAGAGCCGCTGCGTCTTCGATGGCCATGGCGCCTGTGCATATCAGTAAGGGTGGGAGGTCCAAATCGGAGCACTGGTTATGTAGGTATGCTCACCTCCTTGACCCTGGTGCGGTAGAAAGGGATGAGCTGCATCGCCAAGCAATACAAGCCGCTCCTTATGCCATGCCGGAATCCTGTCCATATCTAGCAAAGTCCAAACCTTGAGCGCGCTAATGTCGACCATCTCTAGAAGAGCCCGGACAGTGGGCTCGAAGCTGTTGTAGACATCGAGAAGCACCTCCTTGCTCACGCCCCGGTTCCACCCTGCGCGAGTCAACACGCGCCCTTTCGAAGTTAAGCTTGTGGGATTGTGTGGAGTGAGCTTACCTTCACCCTTGGATGCCGAGAGATTGCTCGGATGGATGCCAACAAAGTTCATCATCGTGTTGTCGGAGCATGGGTACATGATCAGTCGCCGATCGTCGCCCATCCACATAGTCATGTACCCTTCGCGTCTCGACAGTTTCTCAGTGACCGGGTTCTCTTGGATCTGGCGCACGGGAACCAGGAATCTGAAAGCACTCTTGCCGGACCCAAAGGGCCTGAGATCGGGACCGGCGATGATCTTGCGTGTGACAGACTAGTAGTATATGTTAGTGACTTCCAGGTTGTTTTGAACCAAGCGATTGTTTTTCCCTACGCTAACTCCGTCAGCTCCTAGAACCAAGTCCCCTGAGAAGACGGACCCGTCCTCAAGCGTGACTGTGGCGGTGTCGGGGTCGACGGTCGTCACAATGCTCGAGGTCTTAAGCACAGCTTGTAGCCCCTCACCATCCGGGGACAGAGCTTTACGCTTTAACTCTTCGTGGAGCTGCACACGATGTGAGAGCATCCATGGCTAGATGACATTGTTTGTTAGCCAGGCTCTGGTATCCCAAGTTCGAAGGGATAAAACGGACATGTTGCCATATTGAGAGTGATTTCCTCAAGTCTAGGTCGAACTTCAGCTTGCCTCCAGCTTCGTACTCGGTGACCTAAATTACTGATCTAAGAATCTGCGCATGCCTTCTTGCTGTGGTAGTTCAGAAACTCACGCCGTTCACCGGATTCGCACCAAAGGTCTCGGGAAAAACGCCAAGTCGCCGAAGAATGCCATGACAGTTAGGAGCGAGATGGATAGCAGCACCAGTCTCCTGGACTAACTGTGATCTCTCAAAGAGCTACATATGGCGTGTCAGCAAACATTCATCTGATCCTTGACTTTGACCAGGTTACCCACAGTCACTTCATGCCCCTCCTGGCGCAAACCCAGGGCGGCAGTCAGCCCTCCGATTCCTAAAATCCCAGGTTAGCCAAGCTGACAAGGCTTGAGTAATCTCGTTTGGTGATTCCAAGTACCTGCCCCAACAATGAGCACCTTCAATGGGCGGCCATGGCCTGAGTCTGCTGTTTCTGCCATGACGAAGTCAGATCTTGACGAACTACCCCCCAAGTGAGTGACGGGTCGTGATTTAAGACTCTTGGTCTAAAGTCCAATGTGACCTCATACTTGTGTCTAAGCGGTGGTTTAAGACATCCATCCGTTTTGGTTAGCATTCAACACCATTCGATACCCCACACTACGGGAGAAGTGGAAGACCATCGGGACCCGGCTCCACGTCGGGACCAGAGTAGCAGCGCCCCCGCAACAGACCCTGAGCCTCCAAGTGGAGGGTCACAATGTCATCCATATCCCGGTATCGGCAGTTAGAAGCGGGAATTTTATTACTCGTGGTGTTTCAAATCAGCGTCCCCGACCCCTCGCTTAGGCGGGAGTCCCGACGGGGTACCCCATGGGGTCCAAGGCCGCCAAGTCCGGGGTTTCCGGGGCCCCGCGTTTTACCCCAGCGTACCAACCGCACGGTATCTAAACGCCCACGCCAATGCCTACATGCAGGCCCAGTGGTTTAATAGCGTCGGATATGGGTGGAGGCGGAAGCCCTTGTCCTGTGATGCAGATATCGTTCCATATACAAGATCGATGGTCCCATTTCTCCTGTAACTAGCCTTTCCTTTGAGCTTTATCTGTCGACTTTCTTGTCGGGTGACGCGATTGACACCTCTCTGCCAAGCATGAAATCCTTCCGGGAAGCTTTTGCTCTCTCGGCCGAGGAGGTGGATGAGCACACGCCGCCGGGAACTGTCAGGATTCTCGGTCAGTCAAACTCCCAATCCCAGCCCGGCTTTGTCTAACCAATGACTGATTAACTTTGCGTCTCAAGACCAGCAAGAACATGGCTCGACCAGCCCCGACGGCCACGGGCACCTCATCAAGTTTCCCAAACCGTCCAACAGCCCCCGAGACCCTCTCAACTTTTCGTTCACGAGGAAGGCGGCAGCCTTGTTGATCGCCTCGTTCTACGCCTTCGTCGCAAACTACACGTCCTCGGTCATTGCCCCGGTACTCCAGCTATGGCCGAAGGTGTTCCCGCAGGACCCGATATCGTTTTCGAAGCTGTCCTACATCATCGCTGTGTGTATTATCCACGACTATCCCTGACCAATTAACAAACAGGGAGTATTGGTCGAGACAGTATTAATGCTGAAATCTCTTTTCTTGACCAGGTCCATGTCCTCCTCCTTGGCGGCGCCAACATCTGGTGGGTGCCCCTGTCCAACTGGATGGGGCGCCGACCCGTCCTGCTCGTCGCGACGCTCCTCATGACGCTCTGTTCCGTGTGGTGTGCCAAGGCAGATTCGTTCGGCTCGCTGATCGCGGCGAGAGTGCTGCAGGGAGCTGGGGGTGCTGCGGCCGACACAGTTGCTCCGGCGCTCATTGGGGATCTGTATTTCATCCACGAGCGTGGAAGGGCTATGGTAAGTTTCCGTTCAAAGGAGGAGAAGGGTTTGCCAACTGACAGACACCATCTCAGGCCGTGTACACCATCTTCCTGGCCGCCGGTTCGCTCTTTGGCGGTCTTACCGGAGGATACATCGGATACAATCATGGCTGGGCCAGCGTCTGGTGGGTGTGCACCGCCTTGTCTGGCTTCTTGTTTCTCGGCGTAGCTCTCTTCGTCCCCGAGACACTCTTCGACCGAGAGTCTACGGACAGCGCCAGCAGCGTGTCCTCCTCGGATGACAGCACCAAAGAGCCCATCATGAAAGAGCCCACCACCACTAAGGAAGAGGTCGAAACTATCCCTGTGGAGCCACCCCAGACGACTAGTTCCCCCGAGCCTTTCACGTACCTCCAATCCCTCCAAGTCAACCTCGGCCGGCATTCCACCTCCCGCGGAAGCCTCCTGCACTACTTCCTCCAACCCTGGCGCACCCTCGCCCTACCAGGGACCTGGGTCGTTATGCTGCACTACGCCGGTCTCGTCGGAGGCGTGGTCACCGTCTCGCTCATCGGCCCGCAGCTCGTCGCCATGCCGCCGTACCTCTGGGGCGCCAACGCCGGGCTGATCAACGTCGGCGGCCTGGTGGGCTGTCTCCTCGGCTACCTGTCCACCTACCTGCTAGCGGACCGGCAGCTCAAGCATCGCGCGAAGCGGCAGGGGCGGGGCATGGCGGAGGCCGAGGACCGGCTGCCGACGCTGTTCTTCCCGCTTGCCGTTGCGACGTGCGGGTTTTTTGTGTTTGGGTTCTGTGCGCAGTATCCAGCTCCTGGCCGGTGGGTTGGACTGCAGGCTGGGTCTGCCATGATCACGTTTGGGCTTATGCAAGTGCCATCAGTGGGGTTTAATTATGTGAGCCTACCTTGCCTGATTACTTTTGAACTCTTCATTCTCAATGTTTGCTGACCATATCCTACAGTTGATCGATGCTTATGGCCACTTGGCTAGCGACTGTTTCACCGTGGTCACAATTCTCCGCGCTGTCGTTGCCTTTGCTTGGACCTTCTTCGTTGCCACCTGGGTCAATGATAGGGGGGCGGCGGAGGCGTTTGGCATCTTTGGTATGCTGATGGGTCTTTTTGCCCTGGTCACCGTTCCTCTGTGGATGTTTGGAAAGCGGATGAGGATTGCCACTAGTGCAAGGGTGAATCGCCGAATCTAATGAGGAGGGTATTTGCTAGGACTGTCTAGTCAATGGGTCCTTGCTGGAAGCCTCACATCAAACTGTTACTCGTTCTAGAGCCTCTTCAACCTCCCCCGCTTATCCCCGGTATATTGTAGTTTTGTCATGCTACTCCCAAAGCTTTGACAACCGCGTAGACACTTGTTGGCTACAAAGAAAAGAACCAAGGAGCGATGTAGTAATAGCCGTCCCTTTCGGCCTGGGATGGCTCGACGCACCGCTCCTAGAAAACTCGCAACATCCCGTGCTGTGTGCGGTGGATGCCCGCGCCATTTTGCAAAGAACAATTCCGCTTTTGCCGCATTGCACAAGGTTCCGGAATATCGCCGTCGTGCCGCCATCTCTCGCGTGTGATGCACCCCTGACCTCGCGGCCGCGATAGTGCTCACACGGTCTTGAACACAACACAGGTTGATTGCCTCAACTTTCACAGTGCCTAGCTCTTCTCCCTCCTTGCGAGCTGCTTTTTCAAGAACCGTTGCATCAAGTTTGTGCCAATCAGGACAAGTAGCTCAGCTCCGCGCCAAATACGTTGCAGTGCCACACCCTCCATTTCTCCGTACAAGGCAGGGTTCTTAATACGCATATGCGCCTTTGGTGATAAGGCAGCTCACTATCTCGTCAATACATGCTCTGATTAGCTGCCTATTTACAAGCAATGATCGGAAACACAGTCAAAGCCCCTTTCCCATCCATCCATCTTGTCCCCGTCCAATAGACTTTGCGTACCATCAAGCTTCCCCTAAATACAATCAACGCCCTGGGAAGGGTCGATGAGACCCAGGTCAATAAACTCTTCATAGTTCCAGTAGTCCCCCTGCACACCCTCACCATCGACAGCAACATTCCCCGAGAATCGATACGTCCAGTACGCGCTTCCCTGTGTGTACTTGTCCCACACCTTCCAGCCCGTGTTCAAGTTGAGGGCGCGGCTGGCAAAGGTGTTGTTGCTTGCCGCCTGGACGGACCACTCGCCCACAAAAACAGGAAACTTGCCATCGCCCGCAGAGTCCTTGGCGTCGGTGCACATAAACTCCGGCACGTTGTCCGAGGTCGTGGCGCGGCCCGCAAAGTAGTAGTTGTGCACGTCAAAGACGAGGGGTGTGGCCTTGTCAAAGTGCGCCGACCAGAACTCCTCGCCTTGGAACCCGTCCTGAAGCATGATGGGGATGCGGCGGTTGACGCGCTGCACGCGCGCGATGACGCCCTTGAAGTAGGTCAGGACCCAGGCGGCGCCCGCATCGCTCAAGGCGAGGGGGGTGCCGAAGACTGAGAAGTCCCGGTTGTCGGCGGGCTCGTTGATGGGCGCGAGGGTGTACCCTTGTGGGTAACCCGAGGTCTGGATGAAGGAAATGGCGGCTTCGACGGCTCGGTATGAGTAGTCCAGCGCCGTCTGGTTCTGGAACCAGTCATAACTTCCCGCTCTTCCGCCGATCTCCAAGCCGTTGATACCGCCTGGGAGGGAGTGGATGTCGACGATGACGTGCATGCCGTGCTTTGCGATGGCATAATTCGAGATGGACTTGAGGTACTCGACTTGACGACCCGTGTACAGCCGGGAACCTGGCACCTTCACCCAGGCGCTGTACCCGGTGGGGATGCGGAGGACATTGATCCCCGCGGCGGCCAGCTTGTCGATATCCGCGTGCCGGATGTAGGTCGCGTATCGCTGCTCAAGCACGGGGCCACATTGGGCGCCGAGGTTGACGCACAGGTCCCATTCGTCCAGGGCGCTTCCGCCGTACTGGGCCCAGAAAGCGGGATCAATGACGGCCTCCTGATGGAGCCAGCCTCCGAGGTTTACTCCCTTGGCCTTGAATTTCCTCCAGTCAAGGTAAGATGACGAGGGGGCGGCGAGTGCTTGTTGCACGCTCAAGAGCGAGGATAAGACCGCAAGGGCAGAAAACATGATGAAGGAGAACACTGGAAGGGCTTTGGAGAGCACAGCTTGACAGGTTTGTTGTACATGGCCACAGGAGGTCAGGCTCCTTTCGATTTATACATGTATTTACTCTGGGCAGTCACAGTTGTGTTATCGGCATGTGTAGTCCGGACTCTTCATTCCTCTCGGGCTTCGAATACCGAAGTTACTTTCCTATTTCGATCAAGTATGGGTTCCATTTTCTGGGTTCCATTTTCTGGGGTCCATTTTCTGGGTTCCATTTTCTGGGTTCCATTCTCTGGGGCCCATTATCTGGGGCCCCGCAAACTTCTCGGATTTCCCGAGGACCTGGGGTGCATGATGCCATGTTCCATGCGTGCAGCTCGCTCTCTCCGTGATGTTACCCCATGTTGTGAAGTCGGGAAGTGGAGAGCATACCCGACAGAGCAAAGGGTGGACCTAACCTTTACCAAGATTCATGTTGCGTCACTTTCATTACAGCCACTCGGGTTAAACTGGCCCGGAAACGCACAGGAACCGGTTTCTACTCGGAGATATCTCGCCAACTCGCCATCACATCGACCGAGGAGTTTGGCGTCAGGGACCAAGAATCCGTTCAGAACAACCTTCTCGGCTTGGAAATGTGTGGACTGGAAAAGGGGCACTGACAGCGACCATGTCGGGCCACAAATGGCATATCCGGGAGTTGGGAGCCCCTAGGAGTCTCAGTTGGCCTGGCCTAATCCAGACCCCCATGCTCCCGAGGTCGCAGCTATCATTAGAATTTCTCTGACCCATGGGGAAGTTGTTACGATAGGGGTAGCTAGATAGGGGACACTTGATGGTATATACGAGGGACTGAGCGAGTTGCCAACCAGCGAACGGTTTGTTTGACCTGCATTATCTACAAGAAGATCTCAACCTCATACGTTCCATGCTCAAGCTCCACACTTTCCCCAACCACCCTCCTCTTCTCTCCCTCCTTCCACCCCGCCCTCATCACCTCCACCACCGTCTCCTTCCTCGGCAACAAAACCGTCCCCGTCGTCCCAACCGGCACCCTCACCTTCAACCTCCCCCCCTTCTCCCCGCTCTCCCACCGCACCTCAATCTTCCCATACGGACACTCCACCTCACCCTCCACCCTCCCAAACTCACTCCCCACCGGCGGCCGCACACTCCACCTCCTATACCCATCCCCCGTCACCCTCACCCCCAACACCGCCTCATAACACCACTCATAGATCGTCCCCAACATATCATGGCACTTACTCCTGCACGCGTCCTGCCAGAACTCGCTCAGCGTCGTCTCGCCCCGCCTCAGAAAACGCATGTAGCTCGGGTGCTCTTCCTGCCGCGCCATGGCGAGCACGATGTCGGGCCGCTGCAGGTCGGCGAGCGTGTTCCAGAGGTACTTGAGCCCGATCTCGCCGGCCTCGATGCGGTTGGAGGAGGAGCAGGCCTCGAGGAAGGTGCGTTGGATGGCGGGGATGTGGGCGGCGGGGACGAGGGAGAATTGGAGGGCGATTGCTTGGGCGACCATTGTGGGGGCGGATTGTTGGGGAGGGGAGTTCAAGTTGTCGAGGGAGGTGTAGAAGGCGTGGGTTAGGGACTCGGAGGGGGTGACGAGGAGGTGGGTGTTGTAGACGGTGTAGATGCGGTCGGCCCAGGCGCGGTATTTGGCCTCGTCGGCAGTGTGGCCGAGGGTGTGGGCCATGAGCTGGACGTTGCGCAAGCATTTGTAGTAGATGGCCGTTTCGATGTTGGCTTGGTGGTTGCCGAAGGCGATGTCGCGGCCCCAGTCGCCGAGGCCGTGCTCGATGAGGCCGCCTTTGCGTTCCTTGGTGCGCATGTAGTCGAGGTAGCGGGTGCAGGGGACGTACATCTTGGCGAAGGTGTAGGTCGAGCCGTAGTAGCGCTTGAGCAGCTCCGGGAGGAAGGCAACGGCGCACCCCCAGGTGATGGTGTCGTGGAGGGGCCCGCACATGTACCGCATCTCAGGGGCCATGGTGGGGACGAGTCCGTCGGGCTCCTGCGCGTCGGCAATGTCGCCCAGGATTTTCGAGTAGAGGCTCTCCATGTCTCGTATGTATTGGGTTGCTGGTGCTAGGAGATGGGTGACCTCGAGCCAGCCAAACTTTTCGATTTGCGGGCAGTCGGTGTGGTAGCTAAAGAGGTTGCTCGCGAAGGACCAGTAGCACATGTTGATCAGGGCGTTGACGTCTTCCTTATCGGTCGTCATGGAGCCCAGTCGCCGAGCAGCCGACGAGACGTGCTGGCCGACGACCGAATGGATCACGGGGAGGCCCTGGTCTGGTTCGAGCGCTACCCCCTCGACTTGAATGTAGCGAGCGCTTGTGAAGCAAAAGTCGGGCGTCCAGCTCAGCACGCCGTCACCGGAAAGAATGATTTTGGAGTAGACGCCGTACTCGAATTCCTTGAACAGCGGATCGGGCATAAACACGCGGCCGTGCTCGTCAACGGATTCCGAGTACCGGACAATGACTTCGGAACCAGCAGGGCCGCTCACTTCGATACGGACCATGGTCGACATGTTCTGTCCGAGGTCAAAGCTGACGGTGCCCGGCGCAAGGGTCTTGGTGGAGACGGGGTGTATCGTCTCGTGAAGAGTGACTGGCGGCTGGCTTTGGTATGCCAGCTTGCCCCTGGGGCCGGTAAGAGGCTTCGCCGGAGGCCACGCGGCATCGTCGAAGGATACAGTATCCCATCCGACAGGGTACTCCCTCCGGTCATGTGTCTCCGAGGCATAAATGTTGGCAAGCGACGTTGCACTTGCCCTGACCTTCCAGTCTGGACCGGAAATGATGGTTTCCCGTCGACCATCCGGGTAAAGGAGGTGTAGCTCTGCAAAAAAGCACAACTCGTTTCCGTATCGTACGTACGTGTTGTCCTCGTAGGCCGGCCAGAAGAACCGATCGCCCTGATCCCCTGCGTAGAAGCCGTTGCCGACATGGGCGCCAAGGACGTTCTCTCCGTCGCTGAGCTTATCCGACAAGTCGTAGGCGACAAACTGGACGGTGCGGTGGTAGTTGGTCCAGCCCGGGTCGAGGACATGGGAGGAGGCGGGTGACCCATTGCAGGAGAGGTTGAAGTGACCGAGACCAGACGCAAAGGCGATGGCCCGGATAGGCTTCTGGGCTAGCGTGAAGGACTTGCGGAGATAGAAGGGCTTGTCGCTGCCGTTTCCGACCCATACGGATTTCCAGCGGTTGGGTTCGTCCTCAAACCATGTTCGAAAGATGAGACTCGAGTGTGGCATCTGTTGTTACTCATCGGTCAACCCGGCAACTAACAGAGAAGAGGTCCAGTCAACATGGTGCCGCGACGGGGCTTACGTAGGTTTGGTTCATGCTGTACGGCGGAAGCAACCGACTCGATCGCGGGTAGGCCGTGAAGAACTCGTTCGGCTGAGATGTCGTCGCCTTGTCATCCTGATCCCATACTGTGACCTGCCAGTAGTGGAAGGTGGTCGACCTGAAGCCATCTTTCGGTTTGCAGACAATGTTCCGTTGTTCATTGCTCTCAACCTTGCCCGTGTCCCAGAGAAGCTCCGCGTCGGTGTGCCCCTGAGGAGTCAGAGCGAGCGTGACGCGATACGCGGTTTGCCGAGCCTTCTCAACGTTGGAGTCTAGAACCCAGAAGAAACGAATCTCATCGACGTCAATGCCAAGCACCTCGTGAAAGGCGTGGATGCCACATCGTGTGATTTCCATTTTCGTCTAGTCCGGGATTTGTTTGATGTGAGAGACAAATGTCACAAAAGGCAAGGGTGGGATTTCACATGTCGAATATGGCAACTCTTTTAGATGGTCAGTTCAACTCACTACTCTGGCCTAGATTCGGGCTTGTTTGCACCGAGTTCCTCTGCTATCGACCTCCGGCAGTTTTCTTTTCAGGTTCAACCTTGACCCGGCAACGGAGACCGGATACTGGATAGCGGGGCGTGGCACGGGTACTTCCATAAAGGGGAGCTCGGGTTATCCGGGGACCCCGGGTTTTCCGGGGACCCCGGTTTTGTGGGGGAGTGAGGTGTGACGGGTGCGGGGTGACAGAGAATAGGGATGTGGAGAACTAGAGGTGGCCCCCCGAGCCGTCTCCGACTCGATGCCCGAGGTGTGGAACACGCTGGCGGCGGTGAGAACAGGGGGATGACGAGTCTCCAGGTCTAGATTTAGACTCGTTCGGCTTCGGGCGAGGTCATGCCCGAAATCGAAAATTCTGATTCATGATGGCCAGTCCAGGCCCTGAACATCTCGCGGGAGTATCTCGGGGATGCTTGTTGGCCCAGGAGCCAGCAAGTACAAAAACGAGCGCAAAGCTTCAATGGAACCTTCGTCTCTGATGTTCGAAAGTCATCTACTTGTGTCTGTGCCGACGAAACGGTCCCCAGACAGACAGCATCAAGGCACCCGTCACAATGGGCCGCGCCACCACTATCTTCTCAGCCGTCTTCCTGGCCATAGGAGGCTTTCTCTTTGGCTATGACTCGGGTATCATCGGGTCAACCATCGCACTCGAGACCTTCGCCGACTACTTCGGCCAGCCGTCAGACACGACCACCGGAGGCATCGTTTCGGCCTTCCAAGGCGGCGCCATTCTTGGCACCATCATCAACATGTTCGCCGCCGACCGGCTTGGCCGGCGGCGAACCATCTTTGTTGGGTCAGCTATCTCATGTCTTGGGGCATCCCTTCAAGCTGGTGCTGTCAGCATCCCCATGATCATTGTCGGTCGATTCATCGGTGGCACCGCGGTCGGCATGCTCACTTCAACCATCCCCATGTACGCCGGTGAGCTGGCCGAAGCCCAATTCAGAGGCGTTCTCTCTGGACTGCTCCAGTGGATGCTGAGTTGGGGCTTCCTGGTGGCCCAATGGCTGGGCTACGGGTGCTCATTTGTGGCGACCTCCTTCTCATGTCAGTTCCCCCCTTCGCTTACTACCACGTGTGGAAATGATATCTGGTTGCTAACGCGCGCTACACGTCGGTAGGGCGCTTCCCCCTTGCTTTCCAGAACGTGCCGAGTCTTATTATGCTCATCGGTATCTTCTTCCTCCACGAATCACCTCGCTGGCTGATGGAAAAGGACAGGCAAGAGGAGGCCCGGGTTGTCCTGCATAAACTTCGTTCTGGCGAGGATCACGAGGTCATCGAACTCGAGCTTCAAGAAATTCGGGACGTCATCGTCGCGGACCGTGCCCTCGGCGAAGTCAGCTGGAAGTCCATCCTCACACGACCAACCTGGCGGAAGCGACTGCTTCTCGGCTGCGGTATCCAAGCTTTCGGTCCTTTGAGCGGTATCAATGTTCAGAGCTACTACGGACCAAAGATCTACAAAATCCTCGGGATTTCAACGCAGACATCCCTGATGATCATTGGCGTCAGCGGTGCCCTGTCCATTGTCTACTGCACCATCGGCCTGGCGCTGCTGGAGAAGGTGGGCCGGATCAAGCCCCTGATCGTGTCGGCCGCCGGTCTTGCCGCAGCCCTGCTCGTCAACGCTGTGCAAGCCCAGTACTTCGACGCAGAGAACGTCAACCAGATGCGCAGTATGGTGGCCATGACTTTTGTCTTCTCCCTCTTCTACACTCCGCTGGGCATCATCTCGTGGGTCTACCCGGCCGAGATCTTCCCCGTCGAGGTCCGCGCTCTTGGCAATGCTATCACGACCTTCACCAACTGGACCGTCAACTTGATCTTTGCCCAGTTCACACCCAATGCTCTGAGCGCCATCGAGTTCAAGTATTTCTACGTCTTCTTCGTTTTCAACCTTATCGCCATGTTGTGCTACATCTTCTTCTATCCCGAGACCAAGGGTAGGACGCTGGAGCAGATGGATGAGCTTTTCGGGGACCAGCTGGTTCCTCATGCCATGAAGGACCCAGTGGGCGCGAAGGCGGCCATGGCCAAGCAGGAGGTTATTACTCAGGAGGTTGAGTAAGGGACTACACCAGGATGTCTAGGTTGGCTTCGTGTTTTCAGCAGCCAGTTTCATGTTCACGTTAGTTTATGGGGCCATATACGAGAATGTAATTAAGCAGTCATTCTAGTACCAATCTTCACTTCATACACCCCTGATTACTTGTTCTATGCCCCTGTCTCACGAAAGTCAAGGAACTTTTTGGCGATCATCCCGAAGAATTACAGCCTCACGGTAATATCAGGCGATGATGTAGTTGGTCGAACTGGGAGTGGAGGGCTTCCCTAACCAGTGCTTTTGGATTATGACTGTAGTTGCTGTAGGTGTTGATGTGGGCTTTGGGTGCTGGCATTTCTTCTGGCGAGGTAGGACATAATTATTGACAGTTTACGCCTCCGAGTATCAATTCACTCTAAACCTGGCATTTAGTAAGCATTGCAGTTCACTCCAATCTTCAAAGGAACATGATCAAGTTCACCAATTCGAAAATCTTTGTGTGTATATCTCAGGCTACCCTTGGCCGAACCAGCATGTTGAAATTCTCTGGCTTTACAAACCAATGATTCTTCGTCTGCCATTTCTCCTTGTCACACAGCTCCAGGTCAAAATCCCGAATCAGCCTCGGCACCAACTTGCACATCTCGAGCATTGAAATATGTCGCCCGATACAGGTGCGGGAGCCCAATCCAAACTTGGGGCGTCTCAGTTAGCTCGAAGATCGACGATAGCTGCGAGGTGGCACTTACAGGCATCCAGTGCCGGTTCATGGCAGATACCTTCTCCTTGTCCTCCTGGAGCCATCTGTCTGGATTGAACGTATCTGCATCGTCGCCGAAGATGGCCTTGTTACCGTGTTCAACCCAGCTGTTGATTCCTACGATGACCTGTCCAGTGACCTCATTAGTTAACCAACTTTACCAGAACTATCACGAAAAAGCAAGAGAACTCACGCCTTCTGGAAAGAAGACCCCGTTGATGGTTATCCCCCCCTCCGGAACCACCCTTTCGAGTGGCAGACCAGTGGCCGGATGCATCCGCAAGGCTTCCTTGATGACGGCTTGAAGATACGGCATACCCTGGCTCTGAGCAAACGTGATATGGGGCGACGCCTTGCTTTGAGGGCAATGCTGATCCACCTCGCCGCGCAGTCTTTTTAAAACATCCGGGTTGCGCAGAACATGGTACAGGATTGCGCTGAGACTGATGGACGTCGTATCAGAACCCGCCACCATGTTGGCTGCACAGCCCGCGAGGACGTGGTACGGAGTGAAAACGGACGGACTTTCCGAGAGTTTCCGGAGGAACTTGGTGAGGAAGTCCACTGTCTCTCGCTGCTCCTGGGGCTTTGCCTCGTCCTCGACCATCGTCTGGGCCTTGGGCTTTGCTTGATGTGTCGTCATACACTCCTGGGTATAGTTTAGGATGAACTGCCTCCCCTTTCCTCGCGAGCCGGCGAGCCAGTTCTGCACCTTGAAGAGAATCGGATGCATCCATGGAAAAACTCCAACGACGCTCGAGTAGACCAGGTGGTCGCCCAGGTTTCGCATCACATCGCCGACATCCTCGCCAAAGTCGAGGAAGCCGATCCTCTTCGAGTATGTGATCATGCCGATCACGTCAAAAGCATAACACTGCAGCCAGTGGCCCATATCCACATGCCGGCTCCAGCCATCCGTTGCGCTCATTTCCCATAACCGCTGGCAGAAGAGCTCGGCACACTCGTCGACATATGACTCGTAGTGGACGAGGCTAGACATGCTGTACGTGTTCTGGTATTGACGACGGTTGGAGGCGTGGCGCCTGGCATCTCGATCACTGAAAAGCGACCAAGCGCCGTGAGAGGGACTGGACCAGGCCTTGTACCAGGAAGACTTGACGAATTTACTGCCGGGGCCGTAGATGACATTGGCCGCCAAGGGGTCGGCGATGCTGAACCGGTTGACGCCATAGCGCACAACTGGACCTGTCGTCGACTGGATTTAGACCATGATAGTAATCACTAATATCGCTTCAAGACGAACGTACCATATCTCTGGTGGAGTTTGAGGTTGTCCTTCTCAAATTCACCTCGGTATATGCGGTAAGCATACCACAGGTCTGTGAATCGGGCAACAAACGGTCCGGGAACTGATGCAAGGCGGGCAAAGAAGGCTCTCCAAATGGCGACCGCCAGGGCCACAGCCAACAAAACCCCAAGAGCGGCGAGGGAGAAGAGTGCTTGCAACATGGCGATGACTTGACTACTTGGTCTGTTCAACGAAGTGGTAGACTACAGATGGGGCTGCCCCTTATTCTTAAGGTATCTTGGAGAAAAGCTATCCGAAGTGAGCCTCACGAAGAATAAACCATGATGTCCATGAGCCATCAGAAACAAATCAAAGGATATTGTGTGCTCCATAAGCCGACTCCACATGCCGCTCGGCAACTACTGTATTCAATTTAGAGACGGGGTAAAATGCGGGGGATCTGCAACCCCAGATCGACCAAGTGAACAACTCGCTATGGGTGGGCTGGGATGGACTGACCAATAAGGTCTAATCTGGTGTGACAGCGAGCGAGCCGTCGTCGGGGATGCGTGGAGACACCAGCCGGAACATGTGGAAGAGATATCCGGGGTTGCCGTGAGGGTGGAGGGAGGTGGGGTGCCGAACCCGATCCCTCCCAGCAGCTCCGTGTTTCACAAGGCCTAAACCCCAGTGTCAAGATCTCTGTTCCACTGATCAACAAGGATGGCTAAGACGGTTAATAACAAAACAGCATTGGCATATCGTCAACCTCAAACGACAAGATGGGCTCGGCGGCGGAACCAAGATGCAAGCCAAACTGGAAAACTTGGCAGATGATCAGCTCAGGACAGATGACTGTTTGTAGTTCCCCCACATTTCTATCCCGTTTTGAGCAGTAGACTTCGGCTCTAGGCGGAGAAGATGACGAAGTTGAAAGAGGAAATGGCTCCCCTGTCATACCTCTGAGAAATGACTGCGCTCTATACTCTCTTCACCGCACCGACGAATACGCAACGTGGCCTTCAAGAGCAAACTCGACAACAATCCCGAATCCCGGAATGTCTGCCGGGGCCTTTACAACTTGAGGCTCGCCCCTCATGCCTAGCCATCAACGGAGGACCACCCACCCCTTGGGCTCGGTGGACACATAGCCCCTTTTGCGTCGAGAACACCCGCTACGTTACTGCGTTTATACCAATGCCCATTTTCCTAGACCAAACAGGAGAGTCAGCGTCATTGATATCTACCCAACCGGCATCATATACGCGAGTTCAGCCGTCATTTCGATTGCGAAAATACTGTCATCCACGCCCCCCGGCTTCCCCTGAGATAGACGAGGAATCCCCGCCGTACGGAGTGCGAGATATACCAGGCAAGAGCAAAGGCCTCGTGGCTACACGCAAGATATCGCGCGGCCAGATGTTCATGGTTGATCAGGCCGCCGTGGTGGCTGACGCGCGACGACCTCGTTTAGTGTCGAGGTCGGTGGAAGAGGGTATATGGCGCTGTTTCCAAAGATTGCTGTAAGTGCAACAAACTGGAGGATACGCTCAGGTGGGTTGGCTTGAGAGATTGTGGAAAGGAAGAGAAAGGAGGGAGAAAGGATGGGTTTCCATACTTGAGTGGCGGGAGTAACTTTCAAAGATAACTATTACCTGCAGCGAGATTCCTCCACCCATCTCATTTATCTTCCATTAGCCCTTATTCTCAAATATACCATCATCCTCCATCCCCACCCCATCAACAGAACACGGCGGGTTCAGGCAATCGGTAAAATACGGCCGCGGCCCCTTGTCGACATGCAGCTGCGCGAACCGCTGAGCGACCGTCCAAAACCGAGGAGTAGAGTGGGAGGCCGGTCTCGGAACAGGGTTTCGATGGTGCAGACGCACTAGTTCCGGGGTTAACTTCAATTGAGGCGATAAGTGGGTAGAAAAGAGGGCTCGGAAGCTTGCGACATTGACTTTGGTGATGTCGCAATACATGGCCGAGATGATGCCCTTGCAGCAACGACAACGGGAACCGGGAACGGAGATAAAACTTGTGCCCGAAAACTCGTAAATTTTAGTAATACTTGACTTTGTTCTTCGTAATGAGTGGGATTCGAATTTGCAACGTCTTGAACGGTTGACTCGGAACCTCTTTTGACGGTTCTCCCTCAGACACGTCGGACCCAAATCATCTGTTTTTGTCACTCGTTCCTCGGTTTTTTTTTCAGTCTACGATCTTCAAAATGGTTCAACAATCAGAAACAGCAGGCAGGCAGACCGAACAGTCGCCGCTCCTGGGCAAGCCTGGAAACACAAGCGACCAAGGTGGCACAAATGTTTCAATTGAGGAAGTTGTTGACGGAAACGGGACAACTGTTTTCAAAAGTGCAACAGATGATGAAGAACGCCAGAGCCAGTACTGCGGAGAAGTCGAGGAAGTAGGATTCGGAAGGGGCCATGTGGTGCGCATCATCTCTGTGCTGCTGATCGGTGAGTTGCCCCTTTTCCCTTCATCGAGGCATCTTCCATAACGCAGAACACCGGCAGGCATCTTTGTCGGAAATGCCGATGGGTCAATTCTCCTGGCCACGCACCCCGTCATTGCGTCCGAGTTCAACGACTTGGGCAACTCGACATGGCTGATTACCGGCTTTGCTCTGGCTGGGGCGGCCACACAGACCTTGGTAACAATCAATCTAACCCCCCAGTACCCTTTTCAGCGGTTGTGGGCTGACAGTGACAAAGTACGGAAAACTGAGCGACATCTACGGCCGCAAAACGCTGGTCCTCTTTGCATATGTCATTTTTGTGGTTGGCTGGTATGTTGAAAGACTCTAACACAGTCATGTTTTGTGGCTTGGACCAGAAGGCTAACTCGTACATAGTGCTATCGTGTAAGGCCCCGACAACCATAACAGAATCAAACCTGTAGATGACGTACTAACACAATCAGCGGCGTGGGCCAGACCATGTGGCAGGTTGTCCTCGGCCGCATCATCTCGGGCGCAGGCGCATCGGGAATGGGCGGCCTTGTGTCCATCTTGATCACGGGTAAAATTTCCCTACCGTATCACAAAAAAAGTCAAGCAAGCTAACTGACGGCAGATCTACTCCCCATCAAGGAGGTCGCCCAGTGGCGCGCCTTTGTCAACCTCGTCGCAACCCTCGGCCGGAGTGTTGGCGGGCCCCTCGGCGGCTGGCTCGTCGATGTCATCGGATGGCGGTGGTCTTTCTTTGGTCAAGTACCCCCGATTTTGGTTGCCATCCTCCTTGTGGCCGTCTATCTGCCCTCTGGCAGTCTCTCTTCGACTGACACAGACTCGACCGCCACCGTCGATAACCCAGAGCAAAAGAGCAAGTTAAGCCGTATCGACTTTAAAGGCTCCATCCTCTTTGCCCTCACCATTCTAACACTACTCCTGCCTATCGAGCTTGGCGGTGTCAAGCTGCCCTGGTCCCATCCGATCATCTTGTCCCTCATTGCTCTCAGTGCCATTTTCCTATTTGTCTTTATTGTCGTGGAAAGACGCGCAGAGGAGCCGATTCTACCGCTCGAGATCTTTTACAAGCGAGATGCCGTCTTTTCCTTTCTCATTCTCGGCCTTCAAACGGCTGCCCAGCTCGGGGTATGTTCATTCTGCCACTGAGTAACTATTTGAAGGTGGACTCGACTGACAACCACCGCAGCTCATGTTTTCCGTGCCGCTGTACTTCCAAGTCACAGCCGGCGCATCCAACACCGTTTCTGGCGCCCACCTTGTTCCTGCCGTCGTTGGCAACGCTCTCGGCGGCTTGATCTCTGGCGTGCTCATCAAAAGGTATGTATTCGCTAAGCATACTCGCCAGTCTTGTACCTAACATGGTAATTTTCCAGATCCGGCCGCTACAAATCCCTCGTCATCCTCGCCGTCACCCTCTCCTCCTTCAGCTACCTCCTCCTCATGCTTCGCTGGCACGGCAACACCAACTGGTGGGAGTCGCTCTACATCTTCCCGAGCGGCTTCGGCACCGGCATCGCCCAGAGCGCAGTATTCATCTCGCTCCAGGCCGTCGTCGACCCGACCCACATGGCCCCGGCCATCTCCTTCATGTACCTGTCCGTCACCATGTCCGTTACCATCGGCATGCCCCTCGCCAACGCCGTCATGCAGACCATCCTGCGCTCGCGACTCGATAGCAGGCTGCCGGCGCTGGGGTTGGCGAGTGACGAGGTTCGCAGGGTATTAACAGCATTTCATTACTACCTGTGAAGACAAGAACTGACTCGATTGCAACTAGATCATCGAAGACACCCTGTCCGACGTCGACTTTGTCAACCGCGTCACCGGCAGCATCCGCGATGTCATTGTCAAGTCGTATGTGGACGGCCTGTGGTGGAGTCACGGTAAGCCTCTTGAGTCTATCACACAAGCCTGGCAGCGAAGACAAGGTGGCTAACACGGCTTGCTTAGGCGTCTCATTCCTGTTCTCTGCTACGGCATTCATTCTTTCCCTCTTCATAAGACAGAGACCTCTCGAAGGGTCTAGGTTGTAAAATTGGGGTAGTTGAACTGATATCGCTCTCACACGAAACCAAATCACAGCAAAGCAAAGAAAGGTTATGGAAAATTCAAGCTAGAGTCCTGAAAATTAGGTAGAGGGTTTAAAGAGGGGGGTGTGCAATGGCTTATGGCAACACAACAGCTAGGTGTACCACCTCAATCTGGACGATGGGGATTCC
Organism: Trichocladium uniseriatum; assembly: GCA_017139535.1. Classification (NCBI taxonomy): domain Eukaryota; kingdom Fungi; phylum Ascomycota; class Sordariomycetes; order Sordariales; family Chaetomiaceae; genus Trichocladium; species Trichocladium uniseriatum. The sequence goes on along the minus strand of WOUO01000022.1, from coordinate 188,571 downwards.
CATTGTTGTTCAAGGTCCTGAGCCGTTGCTGCTTTAACCTGAGCCAGGGTGTGAGCTCGGAGGGCCACCGTGGCTAAACTTGCCAATTATCAAAGATAGAAATACGCGTATTACCCGTCTCAAAATCAGCGCTTGAGGCTGGCGCTAACATGCCTCACCCATCGTAACACGACCTAGATCCTGCTTCTAAGCCAATCCGAATCGGGGAACCCAAGCGTGTCGAGTAATCCACAAAAACATCCCCGGAGATCTCGCATCCCTTCTTCCCCATTCCTCCGACGTTTCCTACATCTCGGCCGTGTTGTTTCCCCTGGACTGCTTCTCACGTTCAAGTCTCGAGCCTCGCCGATAGCCCCAACAGGTCATCAAAGACGGGGTGTCTTCCCCTATACCTTCTCACTGCTGTCCTACTCTAGCTAGACTTGCTGCATCGTAAACGGAAGCAACCCTATGGGGAAAGGCGCCTCTACTTTTAAGTTGTATAATATGCGTTAGTACCTTTTTCAACTCGAATTTACATGACTTTTCGGAATGTTGGAGCTGTCCTCAGGGACTGTGCAATCCTCCACCCTAAACCCCTAGATTCGTCTCAGGATAACCAACTTGTTAAACCTGCACGCTGTTATTGACACCTTGAGCCCCCTGAGTTGGCTCAACATCATACTCAATCTCCGTTCTAATGACATACTTGGCCCCCTTCCTCACTCCGGTTCCCTCATGCAATAAAGCGCTCGTATCCCCATGCGGGAATATGGCCGCGGCACCCATGACTGGTCTCACCGGATACGCGTTGAGCGTCCCCTCCTTCGCTGATGGCAGGAAGAAAGTCGTCTCTCCGCCCTCAAAGTCGTCGCTCAGATAGATCAAAAAGGTAAACAACGAGCTCTGCTTCTTGTCCGGAGGCGAGGCGTCATAGACGTACGTGTCGTCGGGTAGAATGCCCGACGGCGGCCACGCGCCGTCGATATGGCAGCGGTATTCGGCACCCGGCACATATCGATAGACGCGGAAGCGCCGATTCAGGCCCCGCACTAGGCGGCCGCCCACCGAGGCGGGTATAAACGGTGAGATGCGCGACCACAGCGTGTCGTGAAACGGTTGGTCAACCACCCAGTAAAAGTTGTGCGCCAAGATGCTCACGTCGCCGTCCTCGCGGAGTGGGGCGTCGGGAAGGAAGTGGACGGATTCGCCGGCAGCGATGATTGCTTTGCACTCGGTCGGGGAGAGAAGGTTGGTTGCGAGCGAAAGGTTGGGCACGAGTGGGTGCTGTTGATAGGAGATGGTTGGCGGTGTGGTGGAGAGGGGGACGGCACCGGGGGCCGAGGTGTATAGGAGCGCGTCGTGGTGGTTGGGCGGCTTGCGGAGAGGGCCGGGGGTTGTTTCGATGACGCGCAGCCCGCTGGGAAGCTGAGGAGCCGCGGCAAGGATTGTCCCGTCAAGAACCGAGGCGTACACTTGCTGCGTCGGTACCGAGGGCCCAAGATTCCAAGTGTCCTGTACGGCGATGGGAGATGACAGGTCCGAGTTGGCGATGCGGTTAGTGTCGATGGGCCCGCAAACACGGAGGACGGCGTCGAGTACAGCGATAACTTCTCGCTCCTTCGGGCTCCACCGGTCCACGGCGGCATCATGGTAACACGTTGACACACGGCTGATAACGTCGAGGTCGCGCACCCAGCGACACAGAGCACCCAGTTTTAGCTCTTCGCCACGGATTCTCATCTCGGCGAGAAGGACTCGCGCGTCGGTGTACTTTCCATCGGCCAGTGCGGCAGTGATGCGACCAGTCAAGTTGGAAGACGCGCTGTTCTGTCCGGTGGCGCACACCTGGCGGAAGTCGTAGACGGCAACTCGGAGGTCTCTGCAAGCCTTCGACTTGATCAAGGCCGGGTATTTTGAGAGCTCCGTCAGGGTTTCGACGGTGACGTCGAGCTCCTCCTGGGAGACGACCGTGAAGAGACTTGCCGGCCCGAGCGACGTCGCATCGCCACCGCCGTCGCTATCGCCGTTGCCTTCATGTGGCGGAGTGATTGGCTTGCTAACTGTCTTTATGAGCTTATTTGGAACATTGGGCTGGGCATTCTGTTTTCTTTTTTTCGACTTGCTGGTCATGGTTGCGGTGGTGGGGTGATACTGGTTGAGGTTGAAACTTGAAAGTGGGGCACCGGCCAGCTGAACTTTTCGTGATCACTTTTGGCCACCAACTCTCTTCTGTAAGTGGGGAAAATCGTGACCCAACTTTTTGACCCCCATTTTTTGGGAGAGTGTGACGTACATCCATGGTGTATCCCGGAGGCCTCGGCTTTAGATCGCAATCCTACCTACATAGCCAGTTGCGCGCACTGGCCGAGCCACCGAACGACCGTCATGTTCGTTATTAGCAGGACAATTCACAAGCGTATACTCGCGCCCGTATCTGAGAGCTGAATAGCTGTCTGGTCTGAGTTCCAGGTTGAGAGCGATGCTTCTTTTCGGAATTGATATGGATAAGATGTCTAGCTAGCCAGGCTTGGGCCTGGGTGGTGGTGGTATGCCTTAGTAGAGTAGTAGGAGCCCATGACAGAACAATTCACAGGTCTGCCACCTTCGCAGCCATGGCCATCGCTGAACTATCCTGCTCCCACTCTTGGAACTTCCGCGTGTGCAAACGGGACTCGAACATAAGGTCCAAGTCTTCATAACTCCGCCCGTTGGTGCTTGGAACTTCGAACCACACTGCCACCATGAACAGCACCGCCTGCGCGAAGAAAATGAATCCGATCTTGCCACCAAGGTTGGCCTCGTCCTCATTAAACAAGTACGGGAGCACCACCAGCCAGATGGTGCTGAAGAGGTAGTTGGACGCTATGCCGACGCCGAGGGTTTTCGATCGCAGACTCATCGACGACACCTCGCCAGCCACCGCCATTGCCGCGCCCACTGACGGACCGTAGGAGAGCGGGGTGATCTGTAGGACAATGCCAATAAGACTAAACACATACACACGATCATCAGTCAAAGGTCCTAAAACGGGGTTGCGAAAGCTGAATCAAATGAAGAGACGTACAGCAAGTTCTTGGGCGTTCGGGCAAAACATCCCGCAACCCCCATAATCAAGAACATGGCGGCACACAATCCAATGCCGCCGAGCAGCAGCGGCCGCTGATTGAAGCGCGCCATCAATGCCACGTTGACCAGGGCACTAAGCACGCCCAGGCTGATACCGATCTCAATCAGCATGGTGACGGTGTGTGAGGGTAGGCCCGTCTGGTTCAGGAAGTAGGGTGCGTTGGCCGAGAGAACGCCGCCAACCGCCACGTTCATGGAACTGCAGATCAGGACGACGCGCGTGCGGCGCCAGTTAGTTCCGCGGAAGCAGTCGAGCAGCGAGACGGCGCCGGAACCACCAGAGACGGCCGAGATGGTGCGCTCCGCCTCGATAGCGGCCATGATCTGGTCGACCTGCGGCTGGACGGGGTGATTTTTCGGGGAAAGACGCTCAAGGGCGCGCTTTACTTTGTCCGCCTGATCCCTCTGTGCGTACCAGTAGGGCGATTCCGGGATAAACGGCAGGCCAATCGCGATGGCGCCGGGGAAGGCCCAGGCAGCGGCGAAGAGATGCTGTGACGTGGTAATTTAAGTTAGAATCGTTTGAGCCTGTGGCTGATTTCTGACAGAATTTTAAATTAAGGGAGTGCGTGAAACAGGTGTGTCCGCTTACCCTGAAAGCCGACTCGTCTAGAATGCTAACTCTGCTAAACGTCGCAGATATGGCGATGAGGAAACCGATGTTCTAAACAGAGAGGCATTGGTTAGAAGGAGAAGGGAATTAACTAGGAAGGAAGGATTATTACCATGCATATCGTATTGAAGCTCAGGGCGATGCCGCGCATTGGCAACGGGGCAATCTCGGACACGTATTTTTGTCCCACCGTCATGGCAATGCCAACAGCAAACCCAGTGATCATCTTGCCACCCAGGAACTCGGCAGGGTTCTGTGCCACGAAATTGAGGGCAACACCTGCGGCGGCCACCACTGCGGTGAATAGGAATCCGAAGCGGCAGCCGAACCGGTCGATGGATTCTGCCGCCGTGAGGGATCCGACCAGTGTCATGACGTTGTACATGGCGTTCCAGGCCGACTGCCAGTACGCCGGAATGATGAGTGTTCCGTTGACGTCGCTCGCAAATGTGTTCCTGAGGAAGGGAGATGGTCAGCAATGCTCCCAGGGCAGATAGTAGTAGCTTCGCGTCGACCACTTACTGAAAGGCTGGCATGGCAAGACAGACGGCCAGAGCCAGATTGTCGTAGCCGATCATGACAGCACCAATGTTCGCATACAGGGAGTAGAAAACAATCTTGGGGTTGGCTCTGATGCACTGCCAGGCACCCATCTGGCCCTCCGGCAGCCCGGAAACAGAGCCCGGAGTCTCGGAAGTGCGTGTATCTTCATGATGAATTGTTTCAGTCTTGCCGTCGACAGCCATCTCGGGGAACGATGCAGAAGTACGGTGGGACTCTTGGTCTGGGGCAATCTGGGGAACTCTGGGGAACTCTGGGGAACCCTAGATAATACATATCAATTGATCCGTCACAATATGTGGGGAAGTGGATTTCTGGGGGAAGAGGCTCCTGGTGCTGGAACCGGGTTTTCCGGAACTTCGGGATTTCCGGTGTCTCCAGCAATTTCCTTTACACCTAAGTCTTGCTCCCCATGGCGGTGAGAAAGTTGAGCCCAGTGGATAAACTTGTTTGCTATTTTTATGCACTATTGATATCTACACATCAATTGCACAGGCTCGGCAGTGAGTACGGCAGTGAGTACAGCAGTGAGTACGGCAGTGAGTCCTGCCGCCGGAATGTACTTCGTACTGGAAAACGATCGAAGAAAAACGGTAAAGCCTGCCGTGGTCGGAGGAGCGATCGCCCTTTGCCATGTGAAACGTATTATTGTGCCATGTGCCACGCCGCTTGAGCCTCCAGTCTTCAAATTGTCTGTCTGTATTTTCTTTTGACCATGGCAATCCCACGTAAACATAACAGAACCCATTTCCAATCAACAATCAAGGCTATTCACATGGAAGATATGGATTCATCATTCCTGACTATCTACTCTATATCCAAATGTTCCAGCAGAATTTGCAGTGGTATGCCTTTGTCGAGCGCAAGCTGTCTCCTCTCCTCGCCTAGGCGAAGGTCAACGATCATATCAGCAGAACTTGTAAGCCGCAAGGTTCTGTCACTCCAAGATATTTCAATTACCCGCCCGCCCCCCGCGAGGAATGACCCTTTCAAGGATCGGATCATTTCGGGTCGAGGTTCAATGACCACCGGCGCGTCGATGTCACTGGCCGGGATTTTGACGCCAACAATTTCCCGAACAATCTCGTACATGGGCGTAGCGCTCCATCCATGGCAATCGCTCCGCGGGTTCGTCTCAAACTCGGCCCAGGTGGTCAGGTTCTGGTCCATCATCACCTTCCACGGCTTGACCATTTCGTCCCACAGTTCCTCGTAGACACCTGCAAGGGATGCAGCGCGGAAGACGTAGAAGGCCATGGCCAGCGATGTGCGAACCAGTTGATACCGCTCACGATCCAGCACGGCCCGGCGCATGAGCGCAGCTGCCTCGTCTGCAAACGCTGCGCCAGAGAGTACGGCCAACACCTGTGTGTGCTGCGAGCGGTCTGCGGATCCAGGCCCATCCGCAAACAGGCCCGTGGTCTGGTCAAAGCAGTGCCGCTTCGCCGCGGAATTCAACTCGGAGGCTCGCGAGCGGTACTCTTCCGCCACGCATGTGCGACCAATGAAGTCGGCAAGGTCAGCTGCACTCCGCAACGCGATGGCGTACAGAAGGCTGTGAATGGTGGCTGCGCCGCAGGAAAAGTACGCCGGGGGCACTGCCATCCCCTTGAACCCTTGCTCCGGCGTCGTCCACTCCTCAACCCAGTCAACAAAAGCCCACGTCTCATCTGGTCCGACGAAGCGGCCCACCAAGCCCAGAGGTCCCACGAGGCGGGCGAAATGGTCGAGAATGCTGTCGACGGTACCGAAGTAGAGGCGAACCAGGTCAGCATCGCCGTAATGCATCATGTGGTCGTGCACCATCAGCACCCAGTACAGCGAAAAGGCCGGGATCGAGGTCATCCGGCAGGGCGCGGGGAATTGGGCTTCCACCAGACCGTCCTCACGGCGGCTGGCGTAGAACTCGTGTAGTGTTTTGCGGGCCAGGCGGTCGTCGCGGGAAACTGTGTAGGTGAACAGCATCTGCAATCGAGAGTCCATGGCGAACTGGTTCTGCTCATAATAGGGGCAGTCCTCATATGTCTCGTGCATGCAGTTCCGCAGGGTGTTGAGCGAAACCCGCCACATCTTGTCCACGCTAGGTGACGAGGATGATTCCAGTGCCGCATCAATGGCTAACGGGTAGTGAGTTGATCGGTACCGGATGGAGCGGATCGTCAGCGGTGAGTTTGACGTCTGGAAAGTCAGTCGGACATAACGGAAGGCGCGCCACCAGAATGGCTCATAATGGTTTGCTCCCGCACGGCAAATGTACGTATCTGCCGGCCCATAAAGCTTCCCATGCTGTGAGTCGCTGCGGTCCCCCTTTGATCGAGAACGAGATCCATGCTCCATGTCGCCCTCGTAGCATTCCGAAGCAAGGATCGTCACCGTTGCGCCATCTTCTCCATCTTGATCCAAACACAGCTCGAGGAACCCCGTCGTTAATTCCTTTGACTCCAAATCGACCGTCACTGTCGACTGGCCGCCGACACACACCGGCTTGCCAGAGAGGAGGAGGGCTTCCCATTCTGACTTGCTCTCTCCAGAGCAACAGACCACTCCGTCAAAAGTAGATTGTACCTCGGGCAGGGCCGGAATCGGGCGCGGATACAACTTTCTCGAATCCAAAACGGGCGACATTTTTGCCGCCATGGTGCAAGGGACCGCGTTGCTCCACTCGGTGTCGTCAAAGTCGGCGTCAAGCCAGTGCTGGGCCGCCAGCCTCCCATCCGCCCTCTCCCAAAGCGAAACGAACGGCGGCCCGAGACGGAAGTCCCATTCCGAGTTTGGAACGAGCCGGACTGACGCGTCGCAGCGAACTTTCCAATTCCCGTCGGAGCAAATGTCGGTGTCCTATGGTAAGCCAGTCAGGAACCCATTTCATGGAAGACGGCTTTTCAGCCAGAGGAGTCATATCTCACGCCAACTTTGCATTGCAGTATCATGCCGGGCTTGCTAGTTCGCATCATAGACGTCGCGGCCGAACTTTCCGGGGACAGTCTCAAGACCCGAACGGCGAGAACGTTTACACCCGTCTTCAGGAAGGGGGCGATGTCAACGCTCTCATAGTACCATCGTGTCGGGTAGCTCTTGCAGGGGCCAAAACTGGCGGGGATTCCGTTGACGAACAGTCGATACCGGGTGTCGGCTGAGATGTGCAGAACGCACAATGGCGGAGGTGGTCCGTCCAAAACCAGCGATCTCCGGAACAGGACGAAGTATGGCTCGGCGTTGTTGTCGACTTTGGGCACCCATATCCATTGCGCACCCCCTATTGGGAAGGGCACTTCCTGGGACGACATACTAGACATATGTTTCGTATTACTTCGCCTGCCCGTTCTTCTTTTCCACGGTCAAAAGAGAACAGAAAGAGGATGGGTGGGAACGTTTCCGAACCTTACAGTGGAGAATTTGTTTTTCGAAGCTGTTGTGGTTTTCTCCGCCATCGATCAAGGAACGGTTAAGCCTCAAGTAGAGCAACGGGACAAGGAGTTGCTGTACTGGTACATAAAATTGTTATCAATATGGTCGTTGTCCAACCGGGCTCTGGTGGGTGGCGAAAGTTTTTGCTGATGTTCGGGGCCGATCCGGAGAACCCATGACTTTGTTGGTGTTGAGGAATGTCGGGAATCCCGATCAGCACAGACCTGACCTCCGTCGAAATCATTGAATGTAAATCAATCATGTGATGAGATCCGGCGGAGTCCATAAGGTCCACGGTTGGCGGCTTTTCCGGGGCTGACTCCCTTCAGCCCTCTGCACAAGCCGCTGCATTTCCCTTCCCCATCCCCTACCCTTCCCCATAGGATGAGCAGAACCAGGTAAATACACTGTGAGCCTGAAACTAACAAAAAAAACAAGAAACATAGTATTTGCTTCAACGAAGCCAGCAATTCCCATTCTTCGACGCAGAGTTGTCCTCAAGATCCCCGGGGTCAACACTGGGCTAGTGGGGCTTCGGGAATTCCGGGGTTGTTTGCCCCTTGTTTCGTTGTCCCAGTGACGCTTCTCTTCTGTGCCTGTATCGGCTTTTCCAGACACCCCACCGCCCGTTATCTCGCGAGCGTTGGGTTGCGGTACCAAAAACATTTGGCCATCTGGGCTCGGTGTTAGCTGAAAGGCTGGGGCAGAAATGAAGAACGGGGACAGGGAGTGTTCGAGATCTATTTCCGCAGGCACGACGAGGTTGGAAAAGTACAGAACTTGCTACAGCTGTGATTCATGCTAGGTGACTTTTACAACTGATCCCGAAAAGTGATTGGCCGACCACCGCTGACAGCCAACTTCCCGTATATATATATCTCGAGAGTGACTCACACCCACTCCGAATTGCAAAGTTTGACCAAGTGCATTAGTGATAACAAGGGAGGGCAACGCTCCGATCGGTGGGCGATTGGATTAAGCGAATTTTCCTTGTTGGTTCTCAATTGCTGGAAGTTGAATACGAAGTAGCTGGATGCCATATGTGTCTGGAAGAGAATCAATGAAACCTTGCACACCTCATGGCCAGCCGCAGAATTTTTCCTCTTGCTCTTTTTGGAAAGAGCACCCAATCATCGCGACACGAATTGCGGTGTTGGGAAGGGCCATATCATAGTAATACCGCGGAACTGAACCGATAGCAGTGAAGGAGGCAGCTAGGTACCCTCGAGGCTTGTGGGTAGGAACCGAGCCGCCTTGTGTTTGGACGGGACCATCAGTGTTCAATCTCCTTTCATCGCCAGCCTTAGAGGCGTTGTTCCGACCGTCGAATCACGAAAGACAATTCACTCGGGCTAAGTGCCCAGGAGAGCAAAGTCCGATACAGACAGACGGACTGCCGGTGGAAAGAAGACTGCGCATTGCTAGACAAAAACTGCATCATGGTAGCCCAACTAGAAAAAACTGAAGCACTGACAGACACCACTCCTGCATGCGCATGCTTGACTGCAGCAGAGTTCAGGATGCATGAAATCGCAGGGCTCGTCAACTGGAGTGCAAGTTGAACCAGTGCAAAGAGTGGCGGTGGCGGCGGCAACTTCGACGGTCGAGGTCACGGTCTATTTCTCGGAAGGGAACGCCCGATGTCAGCTGCACTGGCACTTTTACCTTATCTTCTGAAAAGGCACAAGACGGATCACATACCGCGGCAATGGACGCGATGCCCGTGAAGGTCGCTGTGGCAGTGGGCTCAAGGCTGAGGCGACTGCATGCCGACGAGAGAATGTTGTTGCCGTACTTGCTGAGCCCGGTCGGTACAGTCACATCTCGCTTCTTTAGAGTCTGGGGGCAACTGGCGTCGGTAACGGTGGTTGTGACGGGGCGAGTGAAGGTGAGGATGCTGAACCAGGCGGAATGTCGGTAAGTTGTAACCCAGCTATATGTTACTGGCACGGATACTGATTTCGGTGACTTACCTCGTCGGTGTCTCAATGACGTACGACGTCGTCGTCGCGGGAATGCCGAGGTGTGAGTAACAGAATTCAGTGGCCGGCTCGCCGAGGAGCGAGATGTCGCTCAGGGCGCTCTCCACGGCAGCAGCCTTGCAGCTCGGCTTGGCGAGGACCGAAGCCAAGGGGTTGATGGCGACAAGCGCGAGGAGAATTTGAAGGGGCTGCATTTTATGTTCTGTCGGCAACGAGGTGAGATAGATACCTGGTCAGAAGCAGCTCAGGTTGGCGACGCGCTGTGCGTTCGCCGACGACTCTTTAATATCTCTCTCAACCCCTGTTAGCTATCGTCACTTTTTAACATGGGTGGTGCCCTTTTATTGAGAACTATTTTCTCAGCTGCGCGCGCTAGCGGTGTTCCTGGACCCGCATCAATCTCTTGCTTTGCGGCTGGACCTTTCCAGAACTCGCACTTTGTCCAGTGAAATCTGAAATCCAGACCACACACGGGCAAGACAGTCCGGGACAGCGCCAAGCCCGATTGGAATGATGGTGGTGATGTTTACGCGTCCTGCTGGCCCGAGGCGACCAGCGGGTCCGTCGGCAGGAAGGTCCTCTCGTCGGGCTGCCGGCGGCCGGCCTGAGCTGGAAGTCCACGGTCGGGACCCACTCCAAAGTCAAGCTAGTTCTGGTTCAAGTTCCCGTTGTTGTTGTTGTTGCTATTGTTATTATCAGTCTAGTGGGCAGTGACGGCTGCGGTGGAGGCAGTTGAGGCGGCCAAAAGGGCGAGGAGGATGACTTTGGTGTAATTACATGTCGACAGAGTGTGTGGCAGGTATAGGTAGTAAAAGACCAGCTTGCCGTGAGTTGGAAAATTGTGTATACAGAAAAGAGCGAAACGGTTCACAGAACTTGGTTTGAGATATTATTTAAATGGTGGATGTTGTATATAGCCTTGGAACTGGTGCTTCTGGAGCGAACCCGCGGGAACATAGGCATTTATCGATTCGGAGTCTACTCGGTGCTACGTCATGGACTGTCGTCGCCGAAACAATGATGCACTCACTTTCATCTGACCTCTAAACACTACATAAGATCTTGGCTAGGCGTAGATCATACTGTTTGCCACCTTGGTTGAAAGGATACAGGATCGGACTAAACGGGTCGGCAGCTTGTCTAGCCCGTCGCTCATCCAGATTCTCGTGGCCATCATGTCATCCACTGCTGATCTTAAACCATGCAAAGATGAATTGCAATGCAGGCAGTCGAGTGTGCCTGGTCCATGATGAAAACGGATCTGGTGCACGGTTTTCACTGATCTCCTCGATCAGGGGTAACTCGTCACAGCCGTACGCGAGTGTAGAAGCAAGTGTGTACAGTGCAATGTTATCAGCTGCAGTAATTGGGAAAGGTATCAACTATTGTTGACCGCAACCTCGGTAACGTTACCCTTTCTTCTTCCGTTCATGTCTTCCACTAAAGGAGAAAGAGTCAGCATATCCATCGCTGGCCAAGATACAAAGTCAGCTATGAATTAGTAGACTGCCTCGTGCAAGATATGCAAGTACCCATGATAGATACGGAAGCAAGCCATTGTCCCCAAACAGTGCCACCCGTCTGCCTCACCGCGCTCTCTCTGCCACCAAGGGACAACCCGAAAATCACCCCCACCTTCCCCTCCAGACTTGAAAGTTCCATGCAACATCGCGAGACATGACCACATGGCCACATAAAGCAAAAAGCCAGCCATAGTCTCATCAACATGATCATCTATCATGTCCCTGCTACATGTAACCAAAAATACAACCCCCAATCCAACCTCATCCACCGCTAATCGACCTCAAGAGCCCGCAATCCCCAACCCAACCCGTCCCTGCCCCTGCCCCTGCCCCTGCCCCTGCATCCCGCCATACGCACCACCCGCCGCCGCGCCACCCGGCCCAGCCATATTCGCACTCGCCCCGACACCCGCACCCGCACTGGCCCCCGTCCCCGTTCGCTCCCGCATCCTCCTCCCCTCCATCAGCCCCCTCAACCCTCTCTTCTGCAACCCAATCACACTGCTCAGATCACCCGACCAAATCTCCCTCCCACCACCTGTACTGCTATCCCCGACCTCGGATGCGCTCCACTCGCTCCCGCTGACACTGGCCGTGGCACTGAGCTCGTCGCTCGAGACATGCGCGCTCTGCACCGCGGTGCTAATCTTGAGTCCTCCCGGTCCTCCGCCGCGGCTGCTCGTCGCCGTGTTCGCGCTGGCCTCGCTGCCCGCAACACTGCCGCCGCCGTTCGACTGGACGTGGGCGTCTGACGAGCCCATCAGGCCGTCGAGGCCGCCGGCCGACGCGGGGAAGAAGTTGGGGTTGAGCGAGCCGTCGATGCCGCGGCCGCCACCGGCCGCCATGGCCGTAGCGTTGAATACGGCGGCGGCGTTGCGGCTGTCGAGAAGGCCGTGGAGGCGCTCGACGACGGCCTCGAGGAGACCGTCGATCCGGTAAGGGCGCGCGATTTGGAGGAGACTGCAAAGAATCTGGGGCGTGCAGAGCGGGGAGGATGGCGCGGGGAGGCTCGAGGTGTATAGGAAGTGAAGGAGAGCCTGGATGGTTAGGTAGGTGTGGGGGAGATACAAGCATCTCGGCCGGCTGCTTGGCGGCAAGGTGTGGGGTGTGGGCGCCGTGTTGATAGCTGCAGGATCAACCGGCGCGCCACCCAAGCTGGATGAAGTTGTTGAGATGCTCGGTCTCGAATACAAGGTGCTGCCGCCCATGGACATTGGGCTCTCCGTCATGGCCCTGTTTCCGGGAGTGATGGTGATGCTCGAGCTCCGAACGGTGCTTCCAGGGGCCGATATCGAGTTGGATCTGAGCGTGGCCGCGTCGCTGCCATCGTGTGTCGCCGTGCCTTCCCTCAGCAGCTGGACGAAATAGGGTCCCCATCTCCTCGCGACAATTCTCGAGTTGATCGGGATGCGCTCGCCGCCAATGCAGAGAATATCCATGTCGGCCAGCTCCCTCAGCGCGAGGGCTTTCTCGCCCAGCTCTTCGGCGGCGCGGCTGTGGTACCTCCCACCAGCGGTGAAGCCTGCTTTGCGAGCTAGACTTAGGCCGGGTCCTGTGTACGGGCTGCTGGCACTGACGAATCCGCTCATGGGTGATGACTTTCGGGGGTTGTCGTAAAAGCCAAAGGCTTCCAGCTCGACCATGCAGACATTACTAAAATTGATCCTCCGATGATTATAGTCGTCGACGAGGCTTCGCTTCCTGTTGCCCAGCACGACGAACGTATTCCTTCTGTTCCAGAGCACGCCGCGGTTCCAGCTCCCTTGGCTGAAGACGGCGCCCCCGGCATCAATACGACTCCAGGTTAATGTACGGAGGTCCAGCGCCCACAGAGCGTATTCCTGCTTTGAGGATGTTAGATATGTTCCGCTCACCACAAAATGGGTGTCGATGATTCCTCCATTCGGGAACCTCAGCCCCGGTGGGCTGTAGGTGCCACTCATGGCTCGTTCGCTGAGGTGGCCGTCAGGTGACCGAATTTGTAGCTCCAGCTTGACGTCCAAGAAGTTGTAATTACTGTAAATCAGCATACTGGACCCGGGCTCTCTCGCCTCCGGGCTGACCCCCCCGGGGTCCTGCCGTGCGCCATTCACCCTGCCAAGTTTGCCCGTGACCGAAGGAGGCAGAGGTGCAACCACACTACGATATGCACCACAGCTCTTGCCCAGCGGTTGCGTCGAAACCCATTTTAGACTGCGCAGGTTGAACACACTGATCTGCTCAATGTAATGGTTGGATGCGTCTTGACCTCCGACCACAATCATCTCGGCGCCACCCGTACCGTCGATGCTGATGCCGATGCGTCCTTCGTTGGGATTGCCGGTGGAGGGGTTGTGTTGTAGCGCCGAAAGGGGTGCTCGATGCGAGGCAAACGACGCCGAAGACGGGAGGATGCATGCGCAATGTGCGTAGCGGCCCTGAGGGGCGTCCTGGGTGGGGATAAAGGTCCATTTCTTGGTGGGCACATCGTAGACGTAAATGTCCGACATGACGGTGACCTCGGGCTGCTGGTCTTGGGATATGTTTTTCTGGCTCGTCGTCGGGGACATGCCGCCATAGCAGACCATCTTGGTATCGCCAAGCGCGCACATCGAGTGGAAGTAGCGGGGAGGCGGAATGTCGCCTGTCGTCTCGAGCTTGGTCCAGTGCCGGCGGATCAGGTCCAGCTCGTACAGATCGGCCGTCAAAGGGGCAGGCCTGCTCCTGGACAGTATCCTCCCCCCAAACACGTACAACTTGTCCCCCAAGACCGTGGTCGTCGCACCAACGAGGGGATGCGGTTCCCTCCCTGTTGTCCGGTGTACGTTGCACATCAACCCGGACAGGTGGGCCGATGGAGTCGTCGAGCTTGCTGTCCCGACAGGTGTCCCTCCGCCCTGCGCTCTTGACTGACCGATGTTGGGAGAAGGCCCGGCCGACAGCGGGCCATTGCTCCTGGGCGTCAGGTTGTCGCCACGGTCATCCTGACCATCCTGCCGAGAAGAGCTCGCCAAGCTGCTCTGGCTACTGTTGGCGCTCATGTCTTGGCCGTGGCCGAGCTGCCCTCTCGCATAAAGTCCACCACTCATGTCAACGGACGATGTTGCGTCCATGGTGCCACTGGGACTCTCGGCTGCTTTCGCCTCGATGTCGAGAATTGTGGCCAAGCTGCCCTGATGCGGCGGCGGCGGTGCCAAGGGGGTTACGGGGCTCGTAGGGGAGAGTTCCGGCGGCGGGGGCTCGGGCAAGGGCTTCGAAAGGCTGTTTTGCAAACTCAGACTCCGTGCATGATGCGGCACAGGCGGATTAAAACCCCCGACTGGGAGGGGAGCAGAGATGGGGTATCTCGTGATCGTAGGAACGAAGGGCTCAGAGGGTCGACGGAAACTGAGCTGTGAGGGTTTGCCGGGAGTAATTTTCTTGATCCCGCGGAAGGCCGAGGAGAGGATATCAGAGGGAGTCTTGGAAGGCGAGTGCTCTTCGGGGTCCGGATTGGGGACTCGGGAGAAGTAGTCGTTCGGCTCGGCCTGCTGCTGGCCTGGTGTGCCGGCTGTTAGTCCAGAACCCGACATTGTCAAGGCGCATTGGTGCCCCTAGCCAGAAGCCAAATTCAAGAGGTGTCTGAGGAATGCCAGTGGCCCAGACACGAGTGGGCGTCAGAAGGGCATCTGGCGAGGGTACAATGTGAAGCGCACCGTCAACAGAACTAGAGGATGAAAGGGGAAAGTTGAACGGAAGGTTTTGGAACGGCCCGCCACAGACACACAGAGGGTGCGTCACACAACCTTCAACGGAGTCCGAGGTGATCCTGGAGTGGTGACGGACGGGATCAGGGACCGGGGCCAAGCGCGTGGGCCGGGATCCTCGACCGTGGCACTCCGGGATCAAGGGCTCGCCAAAGACGGCGGCAAATCCAACAGCGATCTTCGCTGGATGGGGCAGAGAAGGGACGACGGACTAGAGGGATGCTACACAAGAGGGTGAGGAAAACCCCGGAAGCGAGGCGGGCGCACGGGGAGCGCGAGTCTCGCACAAAATGGGACGGGGTCGCGGCGACAAGGGTTTGGAGTTGGCAACCATGGAATAGTAGCACGAGATAAGGAAAGAAAGAAAGAAACAAGATGAAAGGAAATCAAAGGACTGCCGTACCTGTTGGACGTCGCACTGCTTAATTTCCGCAATGCCCTAGCACAAGAGGACAGACGAATCGCGCGCTTCTCGGGGTCGGGGCGGATGGGGGTGAACAAGAGGAGAATCTCCAAGGTCCGTCCGCTGCTGTCTGCAGTGGTTGAGGTCAAGCGCGCCGCACGGACGGTGAGGAACCGGAGACAAACGAGCCGAGATGCTACGCCGTGCGGTCAATGGACGAGCTAAGCGGGGGGTCGACGCGCGAGAACCCGGCGGCTTGTCTGCGCAGTTCCGGCCGGCCAGTTTGAGCGATGTGCTTAGAAGGGGAAGTTGCAAAGAAAGGTAGCAAACACGCCGACTCGATCGGATCGCAATCGCACGAGGCTCAAAACTCCACCGAAGGAAGGGTGGGCTCAAGGTGGGGTCAGGGTTCTGGACAGCGCCGCCGCTTCACAAAGGTGGGGAGGTGGGGTGACGCACGGTTCAGTCTGTGGTCTGTATCCCTGACTCGCGAACAAAGCGCGCACCGAAGCGACGCCTTGAGCGGTCCTCTCCTTTCAGCGCCAAGCCAAATGGAAGCTGGCTTCTCCTTCCAGGTTAGGTTCTAGCCCAAGCTTCTGGCCTCACACTGAGCACCAGCAAATGCAATCACCAGGTCACCCTCATTTTGATATCTGTATGAATGTTATTCTCGTTCTACTTCTTTGCAACCTGGTGGCATTATTTTTCAAAGTAGATTGCCAACCAGCCCCTTTACACAACTGCACCCCTCAATACTCACCGTCTAGTTTCGTCGTCTATCGCCTATCTTACTCCTTGAGTTTTAAGAGGCGGGTTATATCTACCATACTTTCCCATCTCTCTACCACATACGACCATAGGCGCAGGAAAATTCGGGATCCCGTCCGCTCTCCCCTCGACAAACCCGCGACCGCCGGATCAGTACTCAGGTCGGTGACGACTGGGGAATCCCCGGTGTTGTATGTTATTTTTGCTTGTGTCCTCTTTATTCAGGGTCCTGTTTTGCTCCCCAATGCTTAATATTTGAGCCAAGAAGCATTGTAGGCCACAGTGAACGTAACAGACTGTTGAACTGTGCTTCTTTCCCTTGGTCTCGTTGAAGAGATTGGTACGACCTTGTGATCTCAGGGGTAGTAGCCAGTTGAGTCCATGACTCAAACTTTGAGCATCAGGTGCGGGTGGTCAAGCCGTCTTGTCTCATCCAGCTTCCTTCAACCGTCTTGCCACAATGACATGCTCTCCGAACGTAGCAACTTGAAACGGGGTCCAGCCCGATCCCCCAACCCCATGAGACCATCAGCCCCGACATCAAGCAGCACGCCGACCACTCACACTCACAACTCAACATCAACTCGTTGGGGGAAAGTCATTTATTTTTTGTCATTATAAACCCGGCATCAAGAGCCACTTCATTCCTTTAGTCTCATGGCCATGACACCTTCCGGGCATCAGTCATATCCCATTCCTTCAACACACATTCCATACCAACTTCCTCTCCCAATACCGCTTAGTCCGTCTTAGGCAGCGGGGTGAAGCGCAGGTAGGGCTTGACGACGCGCATCTGGGGAAAGATCTTGGAAGCGTCGTCGGTCTTGATGCTGGGGTGGACAATGACGTCGTCGCCGGGGACCCAGTTGATCGGGGTGGTGATCTTGTGCTTGTCGCCGGTCTGCAGCGAGTCGACGACGCGCAGGATCTCGGCGCTGTTGCGGCCGGTCGAGGCGGGGTACGACAGGATGGTGCGGATCGTCTTCTTGGGGTCGATGACGAAGACGGAGCGGATCGTGAAGGCGATGCCCTTGGAGTCGACGTTGGTCGTGTCCTGGTAGTCGATCCTGTGTATCTCATGTCAGTATTGTCAACCTAGGTACTGCGTGTGAGGGAGGAGGGCGCACATGTCGTAGAGGTATGCGACCTTGCGCTCCTTGTCGGCAATGATGGGGAAGTTGACGTGCGAGCCAGTGACCTCGTCAATGTCCTTGATCCAGCCCTCGTGGCTGCCGAGCGTGTTGGCCGACAGGCCGATCAGCTTGACGCCGCGCTTGTTGAACTCGGGCTCGAGGCGGGCCATCTCGCCGAGCTCGGTGGTGCACACGGGCGTGTAGTCCTCGGGGTGCGAGAAGAAAACAACCCAGTTGTCACCGACAAACTCGTGGAAGTCGATCGGGCCCTTGGTGGTGTCGGCCTGGAAGTTGGGGGCAATGGTGCCCAGACGAAGGCTGCGGCGTGTTAGCTTGGTTCTGGAATGATGAGTTTGTCGTATGAAAAAAAACATACGGAGCGGAACGGTCAGAAGCCATTTTGTCGGTATTTGGGTATCTTTGTTGTGGTTGAGAAAGAAAGGATTGTGAGTACGAAGCAAATCGCGCGAGATGGTTACGATAGAAAGCAGTCAGTGATGGAGCAGAGGAGACACGTCTGAGCTGGGGAGGGGTAACGGCCAAGTATTTAACAGCTCGATTCCTTGCATAGCTGTCCCCCCGACATCCCCAAGCTCCCGACCACCTCCCGACCTCTTGTGTGATTAATAAAACGCCTTGCTTGGCCTCAACAGATCCGGCCTTTGCCAATCCCAAAGCGGCGCTGCTTCATGTTTCCGGAGCATGCAGCGCGGGGCAACTGCCCCTCCATCAGTTTGACGTGGGGATGCAACTGCCCCTCAGTGCCCCATTGGGCTTGGCGTCGCATTGCGCGATCATTGGAGCCCCTCATTGGCTACAAGGTCGAGCTTTGCCATTATGTCATTTGGCGCCCGGTGTCGCAACGTGCTGAGCATCAGTGGGGGTTCTCGCAGGAGGAGAGATAGGAAAAGATTTATTTCAACGGCAGTTCGGTCCTCCCATTCTTTTGGTACCTTTTTGGCGATCCGGGTGGATACTGCCGGGCCGGAGATTCGGAGCGGGAACCTTGATGGACAACCCTGGCAACAGCTCCGAATGCGGGGCCAGTCGTTTCCCTAACCCTGGCTCAGGGGCTTTCGACACCGACGGATTGCTGTTGCAAAAAAAGGACAGACAAACAAAGCAAGAAGCTAGATATATACTGAAAACAGAATACTAACAGGGCGGTCTATCGTACAGGATCCAAGAGGTATAAGGTGTCGTGTCGGGGCATCACTCATACGAAACAGGAAAAAAAAAAAGGAGAAATCGATGACCCAAAGTCACCGGCACTTAGAGCTTGACACTGCCGCCCTGCAGTGCTTTCCAGTCCGCAGCCCGGAACTTGACATACGAGTCGCCCTTCAACCAAAACACATCATCATCGCCAGTCTTGCCAGGCTCCACGCCCTGGTCTCGCAGACTATTCTTTTGCTGCTTGTTCGTGCCCGTGGTCTGGATCGCATTCCCCTTCACGACACGGAGGAAGAGCGGCAGGGCATACTTGGGCAGTTGCGCCCGCACATGCTGAGCCAGCGTCTTCAGCGTCTCGCCGCTCGGTGGACCGCCCTCCCCAGCCAGTGCAGAGTCTTTGAAGATGACGGCGGCGCAACCCGCCCGGCCTTCGTGCTGCGGCAGCTCGACGCCGTATACGTTGGCCTCTTGGATACTCGGGTGCAGTCCAACCACCTGCGCAACCTCGGCCGTCGAGACGTTCTCACTCTTCCAGCGGAACGTGTCACCGATGCGGTCGGTGAAGTAGACCCGGTTCTCGCCGTCCCAGCGCACCACATCGCCGGTCCGGAACCAAGCATCGCCCTTGCTGAATACAGACCTCATAATCTTCTTGGACGTGGCATCCTTATCGCCGTAGTAGCCCTGGAAGCGCGAGTCGACGTCATTTGGCGGCAGCTTGAAGAGCAGTTCTCCCGGTTCACCTTGAGGAGCCCGGACGCAGAAGCCTGTTTTCGGATCTCGGTAGGGGAGCTCCGTCTCGTGGTCGACTTCGGCGATGGCGATGTTCCTGCCCATGATCAGGTGGTAAAGAATGCCGCTGCGACCAACGGCACCCATGCTGTAGTCGTTTCGGCTCATGTTCCAAGTGGCGAAGCTACCCTCTGTTGCGCCGTAAAACTCGGCGATTGTCTCTATACCGAAGCGCTCCTTGAACCGGTTCCACACGTCTGGCCGCAGCCCGTTGCCGAATGCGATGCGGACATTGTGCTTGCGGTCCAGATTCTCACCTGTAACTGGATCGATGCGTGGCGGTGCTGATAGCAGATAGCGGCACGTCTCCCCGACGTATTGGATGATGTTGGCACCGTGTTTCCGAACATCATCCCAGAAGAAGGTGGTCGAGAACTTGCGGCTCATGGCGAACGTGGCGCCGACCGAGAGCGTGTGAGAAAACCCAAGCAGCATGGCTGTGCTGTGATAGAGGGGCATAGCCTACAGCATGTTAGCATGAGAACCCCAAACAACAAATTTTAGACTCACCGTGTAAAACACATCGTTCTTGGTGGTCCCGACCCAGCGGGAGGTAAACCCGCCAACTACGGCAATCTTGGCCCACGACACGATGGCAGCCTTCGGCAAGCCCGTAGTTCCGCTCGTGTAGATAAGCATGCCCATGTCTTCACCCGTGGTGCCGCTCCGAACTTCGTCTGCGGGTCGGATGGGCTCATGAGACAACATCTCCCTCTCCAGCTCGGGCGTTACCACCTCAAAGCTGACTTGGCTCAGCTCTGACCGAACATCGTCTCCAACGTTCGCGGCAACCACGGGATCGATCAGCACGAGCCTGGCAGTTGCCTTCTTAATGCAATGCGTCAGGGGCCCGCCGCTCAGGTTGTAATTGATCAGCGCGGGCACTGCGCCGAGAGACCAGAGCGCAAAGAGCAAGAAGATGAAGGTGTCGGTGTTCTGGAAGTCCAGAGCCACCATTTCACCCTGTTTCACGCCACGCCGCTCCTTCAACCAGGTGGCGTAGCGGAGCACGGTGTCATACGCTTGAGCATAGGTGTAGGTCCGGTCCTCGAAGCGCAGAAAGACACGATTCTCGGACGACTTGGAGGTGGCCAGGTCCTCGAGGCGGTAAAAGAAGTTGAGACGGCCGCGATTCGTCCACCAGGCCACATTGGCTACCGTTGGGATGATGGACTTTAGTAGGTTCAAATCGTAGAATAACAAGGTCCGGGCATTGATGTAAGCCGCCGCCGCAGCGAGAGCTGGGACGGTGATGGAAAGCGGAACTACAGAAGACGGTGTTATCAATTAAAGGTTCTATCATCCGATGAGATGGGGTGACACTCACGGGCAGCCATCGTGATAGAGTGCGCAATGCCAACAACAATTTGAACGAGTATGTAAATGCAAGCGTCGACGTTACTGTCAGGCGCCGTTCATAAACATGAAATCAAGTATTCCGTGGCCTCCGAAGACAAGGAGCCTCGGGACGGAGTTCGCAGGGTTCAGGCTTCTCGGAATGTTTGTTTCGTCGAGGGAGTGGCCAGCATTTATCTTCGAACTGGGCCAGGGAACCCCGGGACAAACACCAGCCGGCAGGATCACGACTGGGAAACAACGAGGCACCGAGTCTGGGGACGATAGCGCAACGGTTTCAACGTTGCGGGGGAACATGGAGAGCAAAGCAAAGGACCTCGAGAGGAACAGCATGGGGAGCCGCGTCTTGGTGTGCAGCAAGTGCGTCGTGCCTCGGTTCAACCCGCCAAGAAAGCAAGCCAAGCGACCCCAGAAGCGATCAAGAATTCTAGGCACCTGAGCATTAACAAGGAATCGCAGACAGATGGCGGAAAATCCAAAAAGGCAATCATTGACGAGTCCAACAATGAGATTCCACCCTATTCCACAAAACGGTACACCTTGCGGTGATAGTTCCATTGAAAGGAAAGAATTGTCACACACGGGCAGAGAAGCACCAAGTCCATCGGAATTCAGGGTGCTGACGCGGATCAAGACCAGGAATTCGTTCGGGAACCGCGGGATGCTCCCACGCAGAAGCTTGGCCAATGAAAGGGCAGCCCTGCCTCGGAAGGCGATCGGCAGCTTGTGGACCCTGGAGTTGGCCCCATGTGAAACCGAAGCTGGAAAGAACCCTCATCCTGGTCGCTTATCGGAAGCATCAGGGGTGACTTATCTCACGTGGGGGGCTAGCCTATTTCGTTGTGGGTTGGCGCGCCGTCGCGCAGCGGCCGTCAGGAGGGTGCCAGCACGCCGCCAAACGGGATTCAGTGGATGGACAGTGCATCGCCATGTCTCCTCAACAACCTCCTGATCATGGTGCAGCAGAACCCCAGGCTTCGACAGCCGACACAAGTACGGTAGCAGATGCCAATGGGACGCCATCCCAAAAACAACCGCCGCCCGAAAAGCCGTCTGACGTGCGGCGACGCAGCCACATCATCCTCTCGTTTTGGCTGATTGTGCTCCTTCTCGGCCTGCCAATATGGTGGAAGACGACGTCAATCTACCGGGCTGATCTCCCCTTGCAGGAGATGCTCGATTGGGCTGACGGCAAGGTATGTGGCCATTAATTAGTTTGCGACAGTCTGCCCCTTGACTTGTTGCTGACACTCTGCCCGCCCTAGGCCTGTCGTCCCGTTTTCCCCTTGCGCATCTCCATACAAGCCAACTCGCTTCAGGATCAAGAGGCTCAAACCTTGCTTCGACTCACCCAGCATGCGCTCGATGATCTCAACGACTTCTCGGGCCACCACTTGCGCTTGCAGCTTGCTCCGCCACCCAGTCAGACCACCGAGAAGCACGATCGCGACAGCGCCTTGACCATCCGTCTGGTTCCCGGAGAAACGACGGCGGCAGCACTCGACCCGCATGAGCCAATTCTCGACATCACGTATCCGCCCAATGCGATACCCTCCGCGACATCGTCGTCTTCGCCCCTTGCGACGTACATCGCCACTCAGCTGCGGTCAACTTTCGCCGAAGAACAGGCCATGATCTCGTACCTACTATCGGCCAACTCGATCCCTTCGGAGCACCGTCCCCAAGGGCTTTCGCCCGAAGCTGCCGAGTCACTTTCCAAACGCGCCACGAGATCGGTAAAATATGCTCCTACATACCATCTCACCTTCTCGCTCTTCACCAGCGGGCCATTGCCGAACAGCTGGGATATCGAGGCGGCGATTGCTCAGTACATGAAGCCCGTGCTGGATGTTCTCTCGCCGATCCACAACTTCACCGTTGACACCCAGGTGCAGTTGTACGCCACGCCCGGGGTTCAGTTTGAGGGGCTCAACAAGGAGGATCTCTCGTCCTTCATCAACGCCGCCGAGTGGCCGCTGTCGCCGTCGATTGGCGGCGCGCCGACCATCAACTTTGTCGTCTTTGTCGGAAACCAAACCATCGGGAGGGCGGCATACACCTCCGAGAAGGAAGACACTCCCGAGACAGAAGCGCGCTCGTGGATGATTCCGCAATGGGGCACCGTCTACCTGCTCGCGCTCCCGTACGACACAACACACCTCTCTGCAGAGGCACTCAAGCAGCCCCTCCTAACCTTTACCTCCAACCTCCTCTCCCTCACGGGCACACCGCAGTCTGGCTCCCTACCACTACGCCTTTCAACGCTAGGCCGCATCCGCTCGGCCGACCTACTTTTACGCGCCTCGTCAACGCTCGGGTCGCTCGCCCGGCTAGCCCTCGCGCTCCCGTCCATCTCGATCCCCAGCAGCGTGGCGGATGGCGTGTCCAAGACAATGCGGCACCTGCAGCTGGCGTGTGAGACGCTGGGGGGCGCCGACGGCCTGGCGCACGCGCGCATCGCCGAGGCCGAGGCCGAGCGGGCGTTCTTTGAGAAGAGCATGGTCGGGCAGCTGTATTTCCCGGACGAGCACAAGATTGCCGTGTACCTACCGCTTCTGGGGCCCGTGGCTGTGCCGTTGGTTATGGGGCTGATTAATGAGCTCAAGGCGTGGCGGAAGAGGAGACGGGAGGCGGCGGAGAGGGGGAGGGAGAAGAAGAAGGAGTGATTGGAGGGGGAAGGGCATTGTGGTTAGCGGCGTTGTGGGTGTATTTTTGTATGTTGTAAATATATGGTGACTATAATATGAACTCGGCTGTCGTTTCCTTTGGCATCTTCTCCTATTATAACTCCTCCCACCATTACCCTTTAGCTTGATCCGGGAATCGAATAGCATTTCGAAGTTCGTCAGGAGACGTTCGATTTAGGTTGGGAGTAAGCATCTCACCTCCCGTCTCACGTCATTCGTGCCGTCCCGCCTGTGCCTGATTCTGTGCGTAAGGCGAACTGAATTGTGGTCAACAATTGTCCGACGTACTTCCACTTCGAACTCGAGATAAAAGGGTTATCCAGAGTGTGTTCCCCGGAGGACTGAGCAGTGCTGCTATGGTAATGCTCAGGGTCATAGAGTTCTAGTCGGACAAGCGCTTTTCAACAAGCGGGTTTAGCTCAGTTGGGAGAGCGTCAGACTGAAGTAAAACTTCGGGAACTTAATCTGAAGGTCATGTGTTCGATCCACATAAACCGCATTCCTTTTGCCAAAATACCCGAGAAAAGGGTTTCCCGGCTTTTTGTTTTGTTTTTTATTGCACTGGTCAACTACGCTTTTCTCTGAGTTTAATGTTTTGAATGAAGAAGTGCACAATACTCAGGCCACGGCCATTATGAAGGTACCAAAGTGAGGTGTTCGTATGTACTTTGCCAGTTCGGAACCCCCAACCTTCACAGCGACCCAGTGCATCAACTTTTCTCAGACACAACCCCGGTCAAACACAACTTCGAAGGTGCATTAAATCATCAAAAACCCGCCCTCGCTCATTGATATACTTAATAATAGAGAATAAGTACACATTATTGACCCCCTCCCTGCCCAGGCCCGCTCACTTCACATGTTTCCTCCGCCTCATCCGCACGGGCACCTTCCTGTCGGGACCCAGGGCACCCGTCGCAAAGACTGCCATGTCGGGCCTAGCCTTCCGAGCCGACACAGGATCAATCAACTCAATCTCGAATTCGTGCAGCATGACGGCCATGGCTGCCAGCATCTCCTGCTTGGCAAAGTGCCGCCCGGGGCAGATTCTGTTGCCGCCGCCGTACGGGAAGAAGTAGCCCTGCAGGACAGCCGTGTGGTTGATCGGCTTTGCAGACTTGTCGTCCTCGACTGTCTTGTCTGCCCGCTTGGAAGCAGTCCGGTAGATGGACTCGTCCGGCTTGCGCACAGGCCCGCTCGTCGGGTCGTCCGGATACTCGAGGAACCGCTCTGCCCAGTACGTGTCGACGGGGTGCTCGGGCTGCCCATTGGGGAGGATGCGGCCCGTGTTCCAGAACTTGCGGTCGTGAGCGCCGAACCAGCTGATGGATATCATCAGCGAGTCTCGCGGAATCTTCCATCCGCCGAGCTTGAAGTTGTCGATGACGGGATTGCGCGCTGACCCGGTGGCGGCACAGTAGCGCAGCGCCTCGAGATAGACACCGTTCAGGAACGGCTTGCTGCACAATGTCGAGATGCTAAACGAGTTGGTGTCCTTGTCGAAGGACTCGGCCGTCTCGGCCAACGCACGCTCAGTCAGGTTCTGCGAGAGCAGCACACCAAGCAACCCCCACAGCGTCGCGGGAATCACATTGCCGTTGGTCGCCCACAGCAGGCCGAGATCCATGCTGGCGCAGCCGTCTGGCGATGCGCCGGCCTTGTCAAACATTTTGGCGCGGACACGCATGAGACGGGCGCCCCAGACGGGCTCGTACTCGACTTCGGCCACGGCTGGGTCGTCGTAGTCGACATGGTCCCGGGCATACTGGCGCCACTTCTTGATGGAAGCCAACATCCTGTCGCGGGCGGCATAGGCCTTGGGCGCCATCCATCGAGGTTTCCGCCGCAACAGTGTCAAGATATGGCTGTCGTACTCCCAAAAATTACGGCAGAGGTCGGGGCACAGCTCAAAAATGCGCTCGCCGACCAATGCAGCGCCCGCGGCGTGGAACATTTCCTCGCGCAGGAAGGCGAACAGGTCCGGCAGCTCCGTCCACTCATCGTTCACCACGGGGGTCGTCTGCAGCTGGGCCGTGTACCTAGCAACGAAGCGTGCTGTCATGCCATCGAGAGAAATACCGGCCAGGCTGGTGTGCAGGTCGCGGTGCTGGTTGTAGAAGATGCGATGGTCTGGGTCCATGTGCTCCCAGCCCTCGAGCGGCTTCGGGTTGCCACCAGAGCCGTCGCGCTCGTAGATGGCAAGGTCCTCGGGCGGCATGCCAAACTGGTCCCGCATGGAGACCACGATGATGGGCTTCGTGCCCAGGTCCCGGGCGTGCTTGAACATGGCCTGGACCGGTTCGCCGTACGGGATGTAGTACAGGTTCTCGAGCCCCACGCTGAGGCGGAACGGCACGTTCCCAAAGCGCTTCCTAATGGCTGGTCAGACGGTCTATGAGATACGCAGGGGGTGGTTGTGGCTCAACTTACAGCGTCCGGCGAAGGAACCCTTCGGTGTCGTAGGCGAACTGGAACGTGTTGCCCAGAATCGGCACAGTATATGGCACCGGCGGAGGATCGCCTTCTCCTTGAACATTTTTGATCCAGCGTGCCTTTAGCCACGTCAAGACGTAGGTGAGAAGGAGCGGGAGCAGCACGGCGGCCGTGGTGAAGGTGAAGCGGCGGTCCCACCACGATAGTGAGCCGCTAATGGGCGGCATTGAGAGCGCCTCGGAAGCCATGTTGCTCTTCCCTGGTCGTGAAAAGTGCGCAAAGACAACAACAGACAAGAAACGTACGCGACCAAGAGGTTGAAGTCAGCTCGTTAAATTTGCTGACACCACCCCCACCTGCACAAGATCTAAGCATAAGCCACTACCCCTGCATCTCACCCCCTAGCCTCCTGGCTTTTCTGACGTGGCCTTGCATACGAACACAAGG
Source organism: Trichocladium uniseriatum (assembly GCA_017139535.1). Classification (NCBI taxonomy): domain Eukaryota; kingdom Fungi; phylum Ascomycota; class Sordariomycetes; order Sordariales; family Chaetomiaceae; genus Trichocladium; species Trichocladium uniseriatum. Next base: position 162,459 of record WOUO01000022.1, on the reverse strand, counting down.
CTTTGCCAACGCCTCTTCTCTTTTCTCTTTAGTATTCTCAACCTGCTCTGACACAGCCTAGTCACCGTCGCAACCGCCCAACCCCTGAGCCCCTTAGCCCCTGTTGCAAGGTTCTGAACCATCTAGTCTAGAAGCAATGCTTACATTTCCCAAGTGGAAGTCTAGCTAGCACATGCCTCTTGAAGCGCCCTTTCCCCTGTATACCCTGCAAGACCATACGTTAAGAAACAACTCTTGTCCTACGTAAAAGCCCAAGCCACAAAAAACTCAACCTTCCCCTCCTGCATCGTTAATTTCGCAACTTCGTGGTATCTTCTCACCCCCTCATCAACGAGAATACAGCCACAACATCTTGATAGATCATAAGACTGTGCGTGTGCTGTTTAACCTTCAGGATGGCGATATGACTGATGAATCTCATAGCCTTGCCGATCTCGTAATGGCAGGTGAAAAGGCAGTGGTTTAAAACAGCAATACCCTGTAGTCTTCATGAGCCCAACTCCTTGAAACCATTGATAGCAACATAAAAGTTGAAACCGCGCTCTTCGGCCTTAGCAGATACCCCCAGAGATTCATACCAGCAGTCAACTCCGTAGGTAGTCAGCATAAAAACACCAACCTGCCTAGGTTGAAACCACAGCCAAGCTCCATGACAACCTTAAAAAAAAAAGCATCAAGCAGTCTTCCCACCATCATCACGAAGCACCTTGCTCAAAATAACATAATCCGGCGTAAATATCTTCCCCCCACGCAGCCTCCTCGGCTCAGGCGAGATGCCGTCCTTTTCAAACCCCAGCCGCGTGTAAAAGTCCAACGCGCGCCGGTTCGCCAAAAAGCACGTCAACATGACCTTGGTCACGGGCGGCAGGTTTGTGGCGACGGTGACGTGGAAGTTCATGAGGAGGGTGCCGAGGCCGGTTCTGTGGCCGGTCAGTCAACTTTGTACAGTTGGGGGCTATGAAAGGGGCAAAACAAACCCCTGAAGTTCGGGCGCGAGATGGATCTCGTAGCAGTAAATGACGGGCTGGCCCTCTTCGTAGGTCGGCATGAGCGAGGTGAAGGCGTGGATGGCCTCGGTTTGCTTGTCCTTGACGAGGATGTACCGTAGCTCGGGCGAGCGCATCTCCTTGAGCTTTTTGAGCGGGTGCCATTTCCAGGCCGAGTTTTCATAGTCGCTCCGGCTGGTCTGCTCGATCAGGTTGAAGCAGGTGGTGAGCTCGTGCTCGGTGAGGTTGCCGGAGCTTGCTAGGCTGATGGTGTACTCGGTGTTGGTTTTGGGATGGGTCCAGGTTGTTACCCAGGGTGAGTCTTTGGAGCTGATGCAGTCAAAACCGGGACGTATTAGTCATGACGGTGATCAGGAAGGCCATATTTGTATGATTCTTCTTCCCTCCTGCATTTTTTCCTGTTTCTCTCCTTTTTTTCTTCTTTTTCTTGTGACACCGGACAAGACTAACCTCTGTTGTAAGTAATCGGCGATGAACTGCTCATCTGTTTTGCGATGGGCAAGCTCTATTGGGCTTGTTGGTGCCCGCCTTCGTTTTGTCATTTTGAATATGGAAAACACCAAAAGTGCAGTGAACTCTGTGAATTACAAGGCTCGACTCCCTGACGCGTTAAAGGAGACGCGAGGCAGGTACAAAGGTACTTGTCACTACACGTGTCAGTTCACGTGGCTTCGCGTTTTCCCCTCTGACTTCATGCAATGGCATCTTCACACCAGGATGGATACATGGCGGCCACTGTGGTTTCCGAAATGAAGTGTGCGCAGTAGGGACTAGCTGTCTTTCTTGCCCCTGTCTCTTGAAAGAAAGGGGGTAGGGGGTTTGGAGAAAGACCGAGACCGAGACATCAGAGTGAACGCTTTGATGTGGGGCTGGCAATGACGCTAAACAGCTGACATCGCGTCCTGCCAGCCGAAATTTCTCTGAACCCTCCAAGTTCACGGACCTCCACTCTCATCTCCCCAGTTTCGGCCCGGAGAGATCACAGCGTTCCCGATGGCCTCCGAGAATTGGTGCCGCTAGTATAATCTTCCCTTGATCATCCCGTCTCATTTAATTCCTAATTGATGCGGCCCATCCTGAACCCGACGCGCTGGTCGCTTCGCACCTATGCGACAGGCCCGAAGTCGCGACTGGGGCCGACCCTGAGCTTGGAGCATGTATGTCCGACCCCTGCCGCAGTCCAGACTGGCTGACAAGGAGATGTCAACCTTAACCAACGTTACCGAAAATCCAGTTCCTCCAGCGAGCCCGCGTGCTTGCCCTCTACCGGACCATCCTCCGCAGTACACGCCGGATCGGGGACCCGGCCACCCGCGCTGAGACGCGCAGGTTTGCGCGGGAAGAGTTTGAGCGGCACCGAGGCGTCACAGATCTCGTCGGTTCCCGTCACCAGATGCTCTGAGAGCACCTACTTGACTGATACTGACAGATGACAGGGCCACATCCGATACCTTCTGTCGACGGGCAAGACAGAATGGGAGGGCATGGAGAGGTATATTGACGGTTTGTGAAGCTCAAACAAGAAAAAAGCCAAGCCAATTGCCTGGGTCTCACCAGGCTTGTACTCTTGCTGCGTGCCGCGAGTGGTTTCCCAGTTTCTCTCGGGCGCAAACCTCTGCAACTGCAACCGTAACAGCCATGGTATCATGTCATGTTGGATATATGCCGAGCCGAGTTCCTGGACAATCCTGTCTTCCTCCCGCCCCGTCTACACCTCCCTTGCACACACTATCGTACAGATACCCCGCCGGGCCATGATCAAAACAGTCCTTCTGCCACGAGCCCGTCACCGTCTACCCCTGGCGCTGCTTGTGCCTCGGGTTGGCCGGGCATATGATGTAGAGGTAGCCATTGTGCCGCTTGTTCGCTTTGCGCCGGACGACCTGTAAAGAAAACCCGGCGTCAGGCATGGTTCCATAATCCCCAACCAATTTCCCAATCTAATTCTCTCACCTTGCAATGCTCGCACCGCTTCTTAATCGCGCTGCGCACCTTCATCCCCCGCGTCTGCTGCGTCTGGAACACGGCCACGCCGCTCTTCTGCTGCGTCCTGGCCACGACGGCGCCCGCCGCCGCTGAGCAGCAGCTGCCGCTCCTGTCATGGGCCGACGTTGTTCTGGGTTGCGAGAGGACGGCCTGCGAGAGGCATCGTGTCTGCACCGCAGCGGTAGTAGCGGGGAGGGCGGTGGTTGTCGGCTTGCGGGACGAGAGGGAGAGGAGGCGCATCGACGACGAGAGCGACTTGGTGGCCGACGCCGTTGTCGACCGCACGGCTTGCAACAGGATAGGTAGGCTCGCCATTGCTGCTTCTGGCTCGGTGAGTTGCTGTGTGCGGAGGCGGACAGGCTTCGCTGGCGGTCGGCTCGTTCGTCGGATCGGCAGGAATTGAAGATGGATCTTGGGACGGCGCAAGAGCCTCGTTGCTTGGCGCGGTCACGTGGGATGTATTTGTGACTTTAACCCTAACCCTTTATCAGTCCATTGTTGAGAACACCGTCTACAGTCAGTTATTTTGATCTTCGGTACGTCTCCCTGGCTGCCGATTAAACCGGCCTTCAGTTTCTTGTTCTACGGTTTGAAGTGATGCAAAAATGAATGTGAATGCTATGCAGAATCAGTTGCATGGAAAAATAAAAAAATGGACTCCTCCGGGAAGGCTCGAACTTCCAACCTCCTGATTAACAGTCAGACGCGCTAGCCAATTGCGCCACAGAGGAATGCTGCTTGTATTATGAGGGTCTCCAAACCAGGATACAACAAGGGTAGGCGTAGAAAACCAGGGGTTTGTTTGTTTTGAGGAGGCACGAATCAGATGGAAAAGGGGGCGATTGTGTAAGCTGGCCCCGGTATCGCTACCTGTGGTGATGATTGAAACTTTGCTTTTCTCCAGTAGCACGCAACTTTCGAAGTAAGAAAGCGGTTTCTAGTTCCTCGCCTGGGACAGAACCTACCACAGCCCTGACTTGGATTCACGCCGACTGAGGGGCACCACGATCTGGGAACGATAAGATAAAGGTACTGTAGTAATAATTTGCGTTCTATGTCGATTATCAGATCTATCTAGATGCCTCTCCGGGTATCTGGTATCCTAGATTGACCGAAACAAAACAGTCACATCATCATTTAGCTCACAGCCCTCAAGCCGCCGCCGCCGCCCGGTCCTGCTTGATCAGATCGGCCGCCCGCTCAGCCACAGCATACACGGTGCTCTGGATATTGCCGACCGGCTCCAGCGGGAAGATGCTAGCATCCACAATGCGCAGGCGCTTGGTGCCATACACGCGCAGGCGCTCGTCAACGACGCCGCCCTGGTCGCGCGGCCGCATGGCGCAGCTGCCGGCGACGTGGAAGACCGAGATCTGGCGCTGGCGCACAATCTCGCGGGCGCGGTCCAGATCGTCGGCTGTGATCTGGGGCAGGCGCTTGCCGTCGGGCTTGAGCAGGCCGCCAAAGGCGGTCGAGGGCTCGACGATGCGCTCGACAAACTGCACGGCGCGCGCCAGCAGCTCGAGGTCGAGCGGGTTCGAGTTGTACTTGGGGTCCCAAACCGGGACGGAGGACACGTCGGGTCCCGAGATGTGCACGGTGCCGCGCGAGAAGGGCTGGTTGAGGATAGTCATGATGGTAATGTAATTCTCGGGCAGGACGGGGAGGATGTAGTCGGCCATGCACTTGGGCCTGTCCGGGACAGAGATTTGGCTCGGGAACAGGAGATACTGGAAGGTAGCCTCGTTCTCGGACTCGACGAGCTTGCGGATGGCCTTGGCCTCGGGGGTCGTGAGCGACGACTCGTGCTGGCTGAGCAGATCCTTCTTGGCCTCGGCCTGCACAACGCCCGAACCGTCGACTAGGGGCGCGTAGGCGACGCTAATGAGGTTCTGGCCCAATGGGCCATCGCCTGACCCCTGGTACATGCCCATCAAGGCCTGGAGAACGTTGGGGTCTCGCAGGACGTCGCCCGAAGGCACGCCATCGGCGACCTCGAAGCTCTGGCAGACAATAGGATGGTCCTGCACGTTCTCGCCGACGTTGGGGTTCTCGACAATCACGGGGATGTTGTGCTTCTCCAAAAGGTCCCGGCCACCCACTCCCGAAAGCTCGAGAATCTGGGGCGTCTGAAGTGTGCCTGCTGCCATGATGACCTCGGACGAGGCCGTGACTTGCTTCTTCTGGCCGTCCTTGGTGACAATCTCAACACCCGTGGCCACAGCATCCGCACCGCTCGTCGTGTCGAAGATGACCTTGGACACCAAGGTCTCGGTGAGCACCACAAGGTTCGGCCGCTTGGCGACCTCGGGGCTGTAGTAACCACTGGCGGCGTAACTCCTCGTCTTGGTGGCCGGGTCGATGGTCGCCTGATTCTGGAAGGCTCCGAGCGCCTTGCCGGAGCGGGGGTCGGCTGAGACCTTGAGGCCGAGACTAGCAAAGGTCTCCATCCAAGCCTTGTTAGCGGCATTGTATCCCTCGCTGAACGAGACATGGATGGGTCCGTCACCCTTGGCCAGGCTCTCGTCGTAGTAGGTCAGGCCAACCATGTCCCGGGCAGACTGGGGCGGCGTGTGGACAGTGCCGAACTTGCGGAAATAGGGGGCCATCGACTCAAAGTCCCAGCCGGCGTTGCCCAGGGCGGCCCAGGAGTCGATGTTCCCTTTGGAGGGGTAAACCAGCATCAAGAAGTTGAGCGCCGAGCTGCCACCGAGCATCTTGCCGCGGGCCTGGTTGATGCAGCGGTTGTTCAGGGTTGACTATGTGTAAAGGGTCAGCTGTGCATCCTCTCTAGTGGCTAACGGATGAGGCTGACCTGCGGAGGCGAGCTGAAGTTCCAGTCATACTCATCCTTGCCGTACACAGCAGCGACCAAGCCTGGAGTCAAGACCAAGGGGTCACTGGTGCGGTCGCCACCGGCTTCAATGACGAGAACGCGCACATTGCTGTCTTCGGTGAGACGGTTGGCAACAACCAGACCAGCAGTTCCGCCACCGACGACAATGTAGTCGAACGGCTGGTCGAGGGCTTCAGCAGGAGCCATGGCCAAGGATACCTTGCTGGCGGCTAGAGAAAACAGGAGAAGTGGGGTAGATAGGCCGGGCAACAGGTTCAAGGTTCAGGCTAACTCGTCCGGTTGTTTATCGTAGACGAGTAGTTGTGTCGGCTTTGAAGTCAGGGGCTCGTTTCACACACCGAAGGAGGGACGGAAAAAGATGGAGAGAAGGATCGAGTTGTACAATATATCTCTCGCCTCGCGAGGTTCGCGCAATCAACATCCCCTCTCCATCGAGCCCCCTCACCTCAGAAATCGCCCCCAGAAAGGTTAGCATATCGGCTCTTGCGGTGCCCACATCTCCACCCAATGGTTTCTAGGAGGGATTGGCGCAGTGTTGGTTCCTCATTCGCGCCGGCCCGCTCCAGGGGAAATAACCCCATTCCAGATCCAGGTGAGGGCGAACATTCGTGCATGATTGCTGGCGACAGCGAGTTCAAGGGCCATCAGGTGAGGGTGGTTCCAACTGAGCCAACCACGGGCTCGGGCAAATGCTCACACTAAACTAACCAAGTAAGTTCCCAAAGACCCGGGACTGCTGGGTAGGGCAAGGGCAGACGAGACGGGAACAACCTTGCGGAGGCGGGATAAAAGTAGGAAATGGGAAACCTGAAAGTCGCATTCTGCAAGGAGTGCGAACTGCAGATATGATCCATTGCTGTTGAGTGGCCTGATGAGAGAGAAGGTAAGGAGCGCGGGGCAAAGTTCGAACGTTGACCCCACCACAATTTGCAATGAGGATGCCTGGTGGCCACTGCCACTGCCACTCGGTTGACGCAAGCGGAGGCAAGCGGAGGCAAGCGGAGGCAAGCCGTTATGCACCAGTGGACATTGGTTGACCGGATACCTTCCGCGTTCCGGTTGTGTCGTTTCCATTCAACTTTCTTTTTCCTACCAACCACGACCCCCCCGAGGAACCTCCGAAGAGACGCAGTGCTGGTCTGACCCCACTCGCTAACAACACCAGACCCTGAAAAGACAGGGGGCGGTTCGCCGGTTAGCGGGTCCATCCTTGCAATCCGCCCCCCTGTGTTCCCCTGTCCGGCCCCGGCTCCCCTCTCGTGGGTCACTAGCGAACACTAGGACGCCGATCACTCGCATTCAACGGCTGCCAGTGCGCCAAGACGGCACCGGTGGGCCGGAAACGGCTTAACAATGGAGACACGAGATTGCATGAGAGACAGTCGAGAGAACCGAAGTCCGCCTGGGCACCTCAACTCTTGCAGATCATCATCCGTGGACGAGTTCTTGCCTGTCACGCCAGTCTTCACCGACAATTATTCTTTCACATGGAGTGGGGAGCAAAACCTTTCCTCCTTGGGGGATCATTAAGGTGAACCCCTGCGCCGGCCGGCCGGCCGTCGTTACATTCCAGCCCACTTTCTTCCGTCCCCGGTTCGTCAATCACTACCGAGGTGTGGGCTAAACTCACAACAAGCCGCTGCCATCATCCACCACGGTTTTACCGTTTGACATTCGTGGGTTTTGAGTTCGGGAGAGCGTCACTTGCAAGCCACAACATCCAGCTCCTCGGGTCCCTTTCGGCCGTCACCGAGGATGGCGGCATCTTCCGGGGCCACGGGCAAGGTCGTGTGTCCTAACAAAACTGGAAGTTGCCGCTTTGCAAAGCTTTTCACGATGAGTTCATCTTTTCTTCCCTGACCCTAGTACCCCAGACGCTCGGGGCTATTGAATGGGCTAGTGTGCTCGCTGGAGTACGACGCTATGAAACAGGGTGCTGTTCCCTTGTCCTGGTATCGCCGACCACGGTTTGATGACCCGGCTCGAGTCCGGCCCTCCTGCTAGCAATCCCATCTCCCCGGCACCGGGTTTCTGAATTTCAGGGTGTCCTCGTTGATTGGTCTTGTGCACTCATCATTCCTGTCTAGGCCTTTGAGCGGTGCTCGCGCCGAGAAGACGGCGCGGCCGCCACTTTGCCGCGGACCCTGACTTCATCACTAGCGTTGCAGAGGACACAGCAAAGAGGATACCGAGAAAAACCCAGGTCTTGAGAATCGCCACAGACGCACATTAGGTGCTGACTGCAACGATCTAACATACATATATACATAGCAAGCTTCCCGGATAAAAATGTCGGCACTCCATCTGCATCGGCAATCCTCCCGCCCCAGTTCCCGACCCCGTTCCCACTTTCACTCTCCACTCCGGCGAGGGCTCCTGGTGACGACGGTCCCAGTCGTTTCTCTATCTCTTCACTCCTTCGACAGGCCCTATCCCCACTTGTTCTCTTTCCCTCTCCTTTTCTCCCTTCGCGCATGAGAAACGGCGCTTTGACCACGACCGGGTGATCATAGCACCAACTCGAACCACCATGTTCGAGTACGTCGAGTTCCCGGTGCTGCCCATCGTCAAGGCGCATCTCATCATCAACTGCGTCCTGACCCTCTTTACCGTATCAGTTGTGGGCCTGCGTCTCGTGGCTCGCTTCTTGTCCGGCGCCGGGCTGGGGTGGGATGACTACCTCATCCTGCTTTCCCTGCCGCAAGGCATTGCCATGCTGGTTATCCAGGGCATGTGTGAGTAGTCACCAGCTATTACTACGCAGTATTGCTTTGTTGTTCTCAAGTGCTAACGCCTCTCGTCTCAGGGGCACCAATGGGCGTGGGGTACCCCTTGACTGAGACCATGGCAAACCTGCCGCACATCCTCAAGATGCTCGTCGCCTACGAGCTCATCTACGCCGTCTCGCTCAGCACCATCAAGCTCAGCGTCCTGCTCTTTTACCTTCGCGTCTTCGTAAACAACGGATTGAGGCTGGCCACCAAGGCCGCGGTACTATTCGTCGTCCTATGGAGTGTTGGCAACGTCCTCCAGGTCTTCCTAATCTGCCGCCCCTTTGCCCGCACTTACGACCCGACCGTCGAGGGTACCTGCGGCGACCAGGTTGCCTCCTTTATTGCCATTGGCGCCTTCAACATCATCACCGACGTCATCATCCTGACTCTGCCCCTACCGACGGTCTGGTCCCTCAAGATGACAACGCCCGCAAAGCTTGGCTTGACGTGCGTGTTCCTCATCGGTCTTATGTAAGTACCTGCGAGGATCTTGTGTGGCCCCAAGGTATCTCCAGGCTAACGTCTCTCTCCCTTGCAGCGTCAGCGTCATTGCCATTATCCGCATCGTGACCCTAACGCAGCTCGACCTGATGAACCTCACGGGGACCATGATCTGGGCCGACTTCTGGTCCGCGACCGAGCCGAACCTGGCCATCCTGTGTGTCAGCTTGCCCATGTTGGGCTCCCTCTGGTCACGATGCACGGCGCGCCGGGGTGCATCCAAGATCGGTTACAACTCGTCCGGACTCGGCACCGATAACAGCAACTTTAGCAAGCTGAAGGGCCAGAGCAAATCCGACGCCGAAAATCAGATTCCTCTGGAAGGCCTCTACGCTGCCAACCAGCAAGTGCATTACCAGTCCGCCATCGCCGCCGCCGTGACCCCTGAACCCAGCCTCATCGACCGCCCCGACCACGACAGGGACAGCGGCTCAGAGAGAGCGCTGACGATGGGGCAAGAACCTTACAAGCCGGATTCGAGCGGAGATGGGGGTATCAGAGTGCAGACAAAGTGGACCATCTCGCACAACTGATCAACTGTATTAATGAGCGTTTTCCTTTGTATTGGGCAATTTGCATTCTAGAGTAGACGGTATTTGTTCTACATAATGATGTACAGCACCGCGATCCTATCTTTCCTTGGGACAGCGGGAAAGGCGGCAAGGTATTTGGCGGGTTGCCATATTGTTTGGGGGTTTCCGAGCCGGGCTGGATTCGGTGGCGCATCACACGGAGTACAAAAGATACCATTGCTTCAATGTCAATTAACCACCGGAACAAGAGAAAGTTCGACTGTCTTCAAGCCAAGGACTGCGCGCTTTTTGAGACCTTGGCCGCGGCGGAATGAGCTGGTTACACCGAGAAATCAGGCCATGCCCGTCCCATCGCGCCTCGCCCCTGCATGCCGTTATTCTGCAATGGCGCTAGAATCCCCGGGTTCGGCTGTTACGGTCCATCCTGACAAAAGTAGATTAACGTTGCATAATGCAACCCAACGGAAACAAACCCCCGCTTACATACTCATCGACCCCCTACCCGGTAACAAGAGCTCTTCGGCACTCACAGGCTTCATCCACGCCTCGGTCCTGTTCCCGCTGCCTGTCCTCCATCAAACCTGGAGCCGAGCAGTGCGAACCCGTCCGGTACGACCCGCTCGAACCCCCTGGCATCAACCGGACGGGATTCGCTTCCAGACATCCACCACCTTCCGAGAGCCACCTGTAAAACGCAGCCGCAAAACTCCTGGCTCCTCCGACGTTGTGGCACCATGTTCTGATGCTGTATCTCAAACCCCAAGCCCTCCCAAACCGCGCCGTACACCGCCTCGGTGCGCAGATCACCATCATTCGCATCCCACGCTCTGCCCCTGCGGGACCGCACAATACCCATGCGCCACCCTCCCGCAGCGTACTCGACACCTGCCGTACCATGGTACCCTCCAAGACGCAGTCGTACGCAAACTTAACGCGACCTGCCGCCACGGCGATCTGTCGGACCTTCCCCGGGCAGTCGGCGTCGCGATAGTCGACCAGGGCGTACTACGGCGGCGCCGTCAGCATGGTAAACCGCGCGTTACTCGCCGCTCCGATAAGCTGCGCCAGATGAGTTGTGCGGCGTACATCCCCGCCGAGGTGAACGTGTCGTAGATGAAGAAGGTAAGCGGCCGATCCACGTCTTCCTCTTCCGCCGTAGTAGTAGGAGGAATAAGCCCGGTCCCATGTAAATGGATACGCCAACCCCAACCGGTAAAACGCTGCCTGCGCTGCCATCAGTCCACAAAAACCACCACCGCCGCCGCCGGCTCTAACACCAACCCGTCATCATCATCATCATCATCATCATCATCATCATCATCATCACCCTCCCCACCACCCGGCACGCGCCAAACCAAATCCATCAGACAGACCACAAACTCCGTAAACGCCCCCGGCTGCTCATTACCGCTGCTCGCGCCCTGAACAAACCCAGCCACGCACTGCCCGACCTCAAGTCCACCCAACTCCAGCACTAGGCCGGGGCCGGGGGCTACGCACGGTTTGGGTCGAGGCGGTTTTGGAGGCCGGGGAGAGGACAAGAGCTTGCATTTTATGGGCTGGGTGATGGATGAATGGTGATTGGAATGTTGAGGGATGTGTGGCGGTGGGTTTGCTTCCCAGGCTGGTGAGACCGTGAGAGGGTTGTGGAAGTTGAGAGATTGTCTGGCAGTGGCCTAATGCTCAGTGAACATATTCGTATCATGGGTATATATCCCATTCTGTCTCTTGACATGTATTAAAAGGGCGACGTTCCTCTTGTAACCCAAGGGCGTCGCTAAGATGTTGAGTAAGCAGCATGCCCCTTTACGCTTCAACAACGGATTCGTAAGCTTGGGGGACAAGGTACGAGGCAATCGACATCTGACCATCACGAATGGATATCGTGCGTCTGATGATCAAGTTTGTTAAGCATCGGTGAATATTAGAGGATGGATACAGACGGAAGGGTGTGGGACTTCCAACCTCTGTGCCCAGAATCTAGGGGCTAGGGGTGACAGACATCCTTGATGATACTCGGCAGCAACGAGACCAAGATAGCAGGCTGAGAACTGTTTCGATTGTATGATCGGCACGTTGCTCGCATACTCATATCTTGTTCCTGGTACTCGCTTGCGCCCTTTGCTGCCTGATCGCCGTGCTGCTGATCTTGGAGGCGAAGCTTTCAGTCTTCGTGGCTTCGTCCGAGATCTCCTCAGCATCCAGCACGTCGACCTCAAAAACCTCCAGTGCCCGCCAGCCCTGCTCGACCCGCTTGTCATTGACGGCCTGCCCGCCGGATCTCGTCTCGCCAGACACGACCAATGCTTCAATGTCTTCCACCGTAATGGTTGGCCCAAAGGCATCCTGGATCCGGACGCACTGAACTTGAATCGTGCCGTCCCGGAAAGTGGCCCGGAAGTCGCCATCCTGCTCCTCAATCTGCGTTTGCGCGCCATTCTTCCACCCGCGGCTAGAGAGTTCAAGAATCTGCGACAAGAACACTAGAACGTTCCGTGCCCGAACTTCCCACAGCTGGACATACTCGGCGAACTTCTTGTTCCTCAACATCTCGTCACCAGTGATGCCAATGATGTAACGGCACGGCTTGGAGGCCTCATCCTTCCGGGGAACCTGAAGCAGCAGAGCGCCGGCTGTCAGAAGCAGTTTGTGGCCGGGGTGAAGATAATCAAAGGTGCCGCCAAGGCAGACCACTGGATAGGTCAAAGTCTGAGCTGACAACCTTGAGGCATCGGACTGAGTGACGTTCATGGTCAGACCGCCCTCGATCGGGATGAGCTGTTCTTGCAACAGTGTCTGCCTTCCCTCGGCAAACTTGAGATAGGTTTGGTAGACATTGAGTCCTAGCTCGCTCCTGACGTGGAAGATGAAGGCCCACGGGTGGTAGGCAGTGGCAAAGGTAGCCATATCCACAATGACTGTGTTGTTGGGCTCGATGGCGGGACGGAAGTCAGGGGTAACGCGCCTGTTGCGGTCGTGGTCGATCAAAACGACCGTTGCATCGACCGAGCCAGGCCCGCCGTCCATCTCGGTACCAATCCCGAGTTGGGCGCACACAACTGAGATGATGCTGTAGACGCCGGCAACCAGCTCCTGAGCTTGGTGCCATGAGAGCGTCTTTGAACGGAGGAAGGGACCATGAAGGACAGGGCAGGCGACTGCGATGATGAGCTTAGCAACACCCGTCGGCCGTTTTAGCTTTGAGAGTGTCGCCGTGAGCGAGGGCCGGTACGCGGCATCGAGGGAGGAGCGGTTTAGAGGATCCGGGGGGTAGGGGAGCAAAAGAAGCGAGGGTAGTCCGTTCTGTTTCATGGCGTGATGAACCACCGATGGAAATCACAAGATGCAAAGGATGCGGGGTCCTGATGAGCGAGTTGGGAGATGGAACGGGAGAACGTTGACTGAGTGATAAATATCCAAACGGTGTGGCTCTCGAGATGCTGTGAGACTGGCTGGGTGTTCTGTATTGGTGGTCGACTCGCCGAGACAATTGATCAGCTTGAAGCTCTGGTCCAATCCAGTCTTGAACAAGTTGGGTTTTGATATGCGATGAAAGTGGTTCGGTTTGGCTCTCAGTTCCAAGTGTTTCCGTACACAACCCTGAAGCCCAACCCTGAAGTCCAACGCTGTGTCAACGGCTGACCCACCACAGATGCGGGGGGCGGGCAGCCACTCCCGTGCGGTCGATTCATCCCCGCAACCGCAGGCACCTGGCGGGCGGCTGCTTACCCAGCTCACACACGCCCAGCCGCCGCCTATGGGACATTGCTGCCAGATCTGAGCCGCAGCTTCAGAAGCTCAAACATCCCACCACTGCTTTCTTTCCTCGTCGCTTCCTCGCCCGCCATAGCATTGCCGCTCCTGGGCTTCCGCGCCCAACAGCCTGCGGCTTGCCTAATCACGGCTAGAAAGGGCATCTCCTCTTCGCATCGCCCATCGTCCACCGCCCTTGAGGGCATTGAGAACTTGGGCATTGAACAGGGGCATCGGGAGTCCTTGGCGCACCCCGCCCCCGATTGTTCGATTCCCTTCACCCATCCCTGATCCCCTCCGCTCAGAAACCAGGACCCTCTCCTGCCCCTCCCCAGCGGATCGGCAGAGATGAATCAGCCACCGCAATACCAGCCGGCCAGGCGGACAGGGACCTTCTCTGGGCAGCATGAGGAGCTACACATGTCGTCGAGCGCGGCCCAACAGAATCAACAGATGTCGCCCCGCGACTACTCGACTGCTGGCCCGCCACACATCAAACTCGACCAGGCGTCGCCGAACCTTTCGCAGCTTCCAAACTACCAGCCCTCCGGCGTCGTGCCCAACGCACTGCAGCCGGGGCTGACCGGCGCCCGACCTAACGCGCTCCCCTCCAACACCGCTCCGACGCTGCCCACCATGCAGCCGCCCTCGGAATACCAGTCGCATCAGACACCATCCAAGTCTAACTCGCTCAACTTGTCGCATTCGCAGTCATACTCGCGCTCCAGCCCCTCGGCGCCCTACGAGGGCAGTGGGGGGTCGGGCTACATGCCATACACCCCCACCACGCCCGGCGGCACCAGCACCTCTTCGCAGTACATCTCGCCCACGGAACCCAGATACAGCGCCTCGAACTCGCAGCGCAACGTATCCAACACTCCCCTTGGCCTGGCGGATATCCGGCCCCGCGCCGACTCGAGTCTCTCCGATGGCTTGCCCAGCACCCCTGGGTATGAGCAGACGAGCGCGCAGTCCCGCACCAGCAATTACATGGCGCCGTGGGCTCTCTATGCTTTTGACTGGTGCAAGTGGGCTCCTCAGGCCAACAGCGCCGGCAAGCTTGCCATTGGAAGCTACTTGGAGGATGGGCATAACTATGTGAGTGACCTCGTCTAGCTGGCGAGAGGTTTGAGCAAACTGAGTGCGTGTCGCTGACGCTGGACATGCCAGATCCAAATCCTCGACGCCCAACTCACTCCCGCGTCGTCTGATTCATACGTACCTGGCGGGCCTAAACACAGCATGGATTTCACAAGAATAGCAGAGGCGACCCACTCGTATCCAGTCACCCGCCTGCTCTGGGAGCCTCCGTCGGCACAAAAGCAATCCACAGACCTTCTTGCGACCTCGGGCGACCATCTCCGCCTCTGGTCGCTTCCGTCCGAGACCCAGGTGCACACGCCCAGCTCGTCGATAACGTCCAGGAACGGCCGGGACGTGCCCGTCACGAAGCTCACGCCACTGGCCCTCTTGTCAAATTCCAAGACGCCAGACCACACGGCACCCTTGACTTCGCTGGATTGGAACACGGTCACGCCGAGCCTGATCATCACCTCGAGCATAGATACGACGTGTACAATTTGGGACATTCCGTCGTTGACAGCAAAGACACAGCTGATCGCCCACGACAAGGAGGTCTACGACGTACGGTTCTGCGCCCAGAGTGTCGACGTGTTTGTGAGCTGCGGCCAGGATGGCAGTGTCCGCATGTTTGACTTGCGCAGCCTCGAACACAGCACCATCATTTACGAGCCCACGGGCAAGGAAGAAAGAGGTAGAGTTAACTTTCCAACCGCCGTCATCGACGAATGCCTTTACTGACCACGACAATACAGACCCCAGCGGCGGACGCATCAGCCCTACCCTCGCCCAGCAGACCATGTCCCACCCCCCACCTCTCCTGCGCCTAGCCACGTCGCCGCACGACCACCACCTGCTGGCGACCTTTGCCCAAGACTCCAACGTCATCAGGATACTCGACGTGCGCCAGCCAGGCCAGGCGCTGCTGGAGCTGCGCGGACACGCCGGGTCGCTCAACTGCGTCGAGTGGTCGCCCACGAGGCGCGGCACGCTCGCCTCGGGCGCCGACGACTGCCAGGTTCTCATCTGGGACCTGCTCAACCAGCCGTCTTCGGGCCTGAACGGTGCGCCGCCGCAGCCCAACGACAACACGAGGAGTCCCGTGGCGAGCTGGCAGTGCGAGTACGAGGTGGGCAACCTGGGATGGGTGCCGCACTTGCCTGGCGGCGACGGTGGCGACTGGCTGGGTGTGAGCGCTGGGCGCGGGGTGTGGGGAGTGCGGCTATGATGATTTGAACTGACGATGGGATGGATTGATGATGACGGGATGCATTGAAGCGGGGAGCGGAAGGGGAGAGGGGGGAGAGAATATTGAAGCAAGAGGCAGTCTGACTGATTGAATTGTTGTGCATTGCATGTTTTGTCGTGTCTGTGTGTTCGGGAACGGGAGGGGGCTGAATGTTTATACCCACGAGGGTAAAAACGGGGTAGACGGGAGAAGGGAGGGAACGGCACATTCAAAACACTTCCTTCCTCTCATGTCATTTGCATAGTGTACTTGTCATGTCTCTTTCTGGTTGGCAGCCCGCATCATTTCTCATTATGATTCGTAGAAAGGCATTATATCCCATATACACACATTTTTAGAGCTTCTGCATGGCAACGATGTCAGAGGACTGGACGTAGTCCTCGAACTCGGAAATCTGGTCCTGGAGTTCGTCCAGAGAGACCTTGTCGTCCTCGACGACCAGGTTGATCTGCAGCTTGCGGATACCGAAGCCGACGGGGACGAGCTTGGAGGCACCCCAGACGAGGCCGTCCTTCTCAATGCCACGGATCGAGGCCTCGAGGGCAACCATGTCGGTCTCGTCATCTGTGTTGGAGCGGCGTTAGTGAATTGTCCATTTTAAAACCACGGCAACTTGTTGTTGTAGGAAGGAAAACATACCCCAAGGCTTGACGTCAAGGGTAACGACCGACTTGGCGGCGGGCTTAACCTTGCCCTCCTTCTTCTTGCGGTACTCAGCCAGGCGCTCCTCACGGATGCGGACGGCCTCGGCATCCTCCTCCTCGTCGTCGCTGCCGAAGAGGTCGACGTCCTCGTCCTCCTCCTCCTCAGCGGCGGCCTCGGGGGCCTTGGCGGGGTTCAGGGTGACCTCGGCAACGTCGGGGCCGTAGACGGTGTACGGCTGGCTGGCATCGCCGGGGAGAGTCGGGAACTCGTCCTCGTACGAGGCAATGTGCTTGTACCAGCGGGCCGCGTTGGGGTACTTGGCGGCGTCGGGGGCGGCGCTCAGGGCCTTGAAGACGACGGCATCAGCCTGCGAGGCGGAGTAGCTGTACGAGCGGGCAAAGTCATGTCAGCGGCTTGCGATCCAAAAAAGGAGCGATATAAAAATGTGGCAAAGACGGTTTGCGCTAGCAATCAGAGGTGCACAAAGTGCTGGGTGTGTAATCAAGTGCAGGTCTTGAGGCTGCTCAGCAACACGGACCATGGGAATCATCAGGAAAAGAGGGAAAGACGGTGTCGGATGAGAGCAAAAGCAAAAAGCATACCCAGCGACGTAGGACCGGGTAAGGAGCCAGTTGTTGAGCACTGGATGCAATTGTTAGCAAAAATGGCGATGCGCGTAATCGGTGGTGCGCAGGAGAACTCACCGGCAAGGCCGGCATCGGACACGAGATCGGTGAAGCCCATTTTGAGTTTGTTGAGTCGAGACGACGTCCGTGTGGTTTGAGAATTGAGCTTGTTATGTGTAGGGAGCTGCAGGGCGGAAGAGAGAGATGGCGGGGTAAGAAAATCTGGTGTTTAATACTTTCAAAACCTGCCCCGCACCCCCTCTAATGGCCTCAGGCATAAATTACTATCGCGCCCGACGCCCCACACGAAACGGAGCTCCAGGGGTTGCCGTTTTCCTCTGCCAGTCGGGCGCCAAGCCGATTTCACGTTGCACGCACTGTCACTATCATGGGCCATTGAGGGCTGTTACCATGGACCAATTCTAAAATCGGTTGAGCGGGACATATTTACCATTAGTTGGCTGGTGTATCCGTACTCCGTATGGGTAAACTGCAAAACTTGCAAGTATGGCGCCCGTCTGGAAGCTGCCATGATAGACAACAGTTCCTCTTTAGATCTCGACGGCTGCCTTGTGTCGAGAACTCGACGCAACTCCCATGACTCACCGCCAACATAATCACTCAAACTCTTCCGACGGACCCTGATCTCCGGCGCTCAAATCCGGGATCCAGCCCTTTGGGCGCTCACTGCCCCGGATGATCCGGTCATACCCCAGCCTCTCAACCTTCTGGACCGACTGGCGCGTGACCTCGAGCTTCTTCTCCCAGGCGATCCTGTTTCCTTTCGGTACAGGGAGCATCTCGAAGAAGCTGCCCAGATCGTGCATGTCCTCGACAATGGTACGCGGCTGATCAGCGCTCTCTCCGGCATTGCCGCCGGCCATGGCGCCTGTCAGGGCCGTTGACGTGGTCGCGAAGCGCATCATTTCGCCTGTCAGGTCGAAAACACCATAGAGATAATCGTCCTGTGTGAGTGAGACGGTCGGCGGCTCAGCCTGGGCGGGTTTGGGTGTATTTCCAGTCGAGTCGCCGGCATCGGCCATGACTTGATCCTCTGAAGCCGCCCCTTTTCGAGACAGATCTTCGACGATGGGCGAGAGCTCATTCTGATCAATGAGGGTCTGGGTCTTGAGGTAGTGCGCGAACGTGAGGGCCTCGACGAGTTCCTCGAGGCACATCAACGACCGGGAATACCGATAGCGGTTGATCCCCTGAATTTCCGGTGCAATGACGGCCAAAAGCTTTGCGATTTCTGCTAGGCGCGAGTCGACTTCAGCCTGGATGTTTGCCGGGAGCTGGCTCTCGATTTTGCGCACACTGGGGAAATATCAGTCGTGCCTCTCATTTTCCAAGGACGCTCATAGCCTCATACCGCTGTAAGGAGAAGATGCTACGCAATGTCAGCCTGCAATTCTGGCTCAAACAAGGCATGCATGGCATCTCACATCTTCTTGCTCAGGGCTGTGATATCGCGCGATGCCTTGACAATGCGTTCCCGGCGGTCATGGTGTCCGTCGAGCTCGTTCCGGAGCGTCTCAAACATCGGAGTGTATGCGTTTCTCACCACCGGTTTTTGGGCCGGCTTGGGCCCATCCCGCCTCTTTGCGTTGCCATTCCAGTCGCGCTTAAATCCAGACATGTTGCAGAGACAGGCTTTTATGGTGGTTGTGGCGGTTTTGCTGTTGTTTGGATGTCACGAAGACTGAAGTCAACGATCCATATGAGCATTGAACTGTGGTGGGGTCCATCTGCTTGGATGCTACAGCGACACCAGGGCGTGCACAGAACTCCAGGGGCTTCCACTCACCAAACAGTCCACTCAACAACAGGCGAGCTCCAACCGAGTTCAAACACACCCCGACACGAACCAATTCGACACCAAATTCTTCGACGTAAGGAAAATTGACCGTTTATTCGCGTCTGGGAAGCAACGAGAACGTTCAATCCTGGAAAACGGCGCGTCGCAGGAGCGCAGAATGCAGAAAACGCGGTGTTCAGTGGGTCAATGAAGTGAAAGTGAGTAGATGAATTGGGAGGTGAACGGCTGGGATGAATGGGAGCGACAAGATGGAATTCAGCAACCACGGCTGGAAGAGAGTTATGCTAATTTCAACTTCCAGGCAGTCGACCGCTGAAAATGGCTAAGGCTTCGGCGTCAGCGGTGAAAACACCATCCTCATCCGCACCTTCCCTCTTTACATCCTTTAGCAAACCTTCCCCCCTCTATCTCTCAGCAGCCATCCTCCGTTTCCTTTTCCTCATCTACGGCCTATGGCAGGACGCCAACTCGCCCGTCAAGTACACCGACATCGACTACCTCGTCTTCACCGATGCTGCGCGTTTCGTGTCGCGGGGCCAGGGCCCCTACGATAGGGAAACCTACCGCTACACCCCCGTGCTGGCCTGGCTACTGCTCCCGACTGCCCACAAGACCGGAAATGCGCTGCTAGACGCCGTCTTGTTCAGCTCTGGAAAGGTACTGTTTGCCGCCGCCGACCTGGTGGCCGGGTGGCTGCTAGAGCGCATCTTGGCCCGCTCCATGGACGCTGCAACGGCCCGCAAGTATGCCGCCATCTGGCTTCTCAACCCCATGGTGGCCACTATCAGCACAAGAGGGAGCTCCGAGGGTCTGCTGGGTGTGTTGGTCATGGCGTTGCTTTCGGCGGTGCTGGCGAAACGCACCGTCTTGGCCGGCCTGCTGTTGGGCTTCAGCGTGCATTTCAAGATCTACCCCTTTATCTATGCCCCCGCCATTGTATGGTGGATGGATAGGGAGAAGATGGGCAAGTCGGTGGCCAGCAAGAGGAAAGCCCAAACCAAGACCTCGTGGCTCGGCCAACTCTCCGCTTTCATCACCCCGGCGAGGTTGCAGCTAGCCGTTATCAGCCTGGTGACATTCCTCGGTTTGAACGTCATCATGTTCCAATAGTAAGCATACCATCCATCAGCCCCTATTTTATACCTTCAGGACGGCAAACTAAAACTAAAACACCACAGCTACGGCCCGCCCTTCCTCACACACACCTTCCTCCACCACGTCACGCGCCTCGACCACCGCCACAACTTCAGCCCCTACAACACGCAGCTCTACCTCGCTTCGGCCCTCCCGACCCTCTCTTCGCTGCGCATCGAGTCGGTGGCCTTTCTCCCTCAACTCGCCCTCTCGTGCGTCTTGATCCCGTTGGCCCTCGCCAAGAAGGACCTGCCCACGGCAATGCTGGCTCAGACGTTTGCCTTTGTCACCTTTAACAAGGTGTGCACCAGCCAGGTTAGTCAGCTTTCTTCCTTCCTTTTTAATGGCACAAATATGA
Organism: Trichocladium uniseriatum; assembly: GCA_017139535.1. Lineage (NCBI taxonomy): Eukaryota > Fungi > Ascomycota > Sordariomycetes > Sordariales > Chaetomiaceae > Trichocladium > Trichocladium uniseriatum. Next base: position 142,137 of record WOUO01000022.1, on the reverse strand, counting down.
GACTAAACTCGGCGGCAGTACTTCCTCTGGTACATGGTCTTGCTCCCGCTGTACCTACCCAGATCGTCCTTCCTCAAGAACAAACGCCTCGGCGTCGCCGCGCTGGCGCTGTGGGTTGTGGCCCAGGGGCTGTGGCTACAGCAGGGCTATGAGTTGGAATTTCTCGGTAGGAGTTCCTTCCTGCCGGGTTTGTGGCTCGCCTCGCTGGGATTCTTCCTGGTGAATTGCTGGATTCTGGGTATCATCATCAGCGATGTGGGACGCCAATCGTAGGCGGCACCATGAAGCCCTGTACTTGTACCATGTATAATAGGGAGAGTCGAGACTCCAGGTTGTAAAATATGACGCTAGAGAAAAGGGGGCTCATTCACAGCCTTCTTTCGGCTTGCATAGGGTCCGCTTGACGCGATGCTTCTTGTATTTCTTTTTTTTTGGTATCTTGCTTAAACAGCATCAATTTGGCACAACATCGAAATGCAATATGTCCCCCTTTGCCTACATACCTAGGCACGTAACCAGCCAGTGCGTGAAACCACTCCGGCGCCCTCAAGCCTTGGAAGCGAAGGCGACCTCATCCTCCCCCATAAAATCCCCAGATTACACCACCGCCGCCGCCATCGCCAAATTCCGAAACAACCAGCATGAACAACCAAACGCCCCTCCGGTCCGAAAATAGCACGCATATGAGAAAGGTATCCGGCCAGCTTTTGCAAGGTTCGAGTCCCGAACGCCCCCATCTATTATCCCCGGCCCCTGAAAACGACGAAAGCAGCAAAAGACAACGAAAAGAAATGAAAACATAATGCAGCACCCGGATTCCATGCTTGAGGGTGTAAAAAAGCAAGTGAAAAAGAAAGGAGATCATGCCGTGGCGGCGCAATACAGTGTGGCGGGTTACGAAATCGTAATCCCGCCGCTCAACAGCGCATAGTTGGACAGCTTGAGCGACCGGGCCTTGTTCGCCTTTGGAAAGTCCGGGCTGATGGTCATGTGGCCGTCCTTTGCGTAGCCGACCTCGCCAAACGTCTCGGCCAGCTCGTCGAAGTGGGCGGCGGGCCGGCTGCGGTTCAGCTCAGTCAGGATGGCGTCGCTCCAGACGCCCGAGCATCGTTCGCCGCGAAGGACGAAGTAGGGGTTGAGGTAGGGGATTGGTGAGTCTGTGATTGTGAGAAGGTTAGTTTGTGAGTTTGAGGTTGGGTTTAATGAAGAGGGAGGCGGCTTACCCAGATCCACATAGCGGATCCTCAGGTACTCAACGGACTTGAGGTTTGCCAGGGCCCGAATGCCGGCAATGACGAGCTCCTCAAAGGCGTTGATGAAGTTCATGTCGGTGATGCCTGATCCGGTCTCGTTCCAGTGCGCCGCCTTCCGGCAGCAGTTCTTGACCGTCAGGTCGATCGACTTGAGGCGGGACTGTCGTGCGTCCTTGTTTCTGGCCTTGAGGTCGATGAAGAACTGCTGGCAGACCCGGCCCGTGTAGGAGAGGTGCTCCAGGGACGGTGAGGCGGCGCCGACTGCAAGTCGCGAGCAAAAGTGTAGCCGGTTCGACACCTTGAGGAAATAAGGCGGGAACGACAATTCGCGCCGGTAGTCTCCCTCGATGCAGAGGTCGAGGCTCGTCAGGCGCATGGGTTTCACGAGGACGTCGGCCATGGTGAGGTAACTCTTGGACTTGGGCTTGCTGTACGAGCCGTGCCACTCGTGCAAATTGGGTAAGGCCGACAAGATGGTCCTAAAGTCTTCTTCTCCCCGGATGAGGTTCCACTGCCCCTTGCAGATCAGGGTGCGGACAGAATGCACCTTTGGCATCACGCGGGCCCTCTCCTGACCCGAGTTTCGAATCCAGTGCCTCACCTTTGGCGCCTTTTTCCGTTCGCCCCCCTCCAGCGTCATGACGCAGACCTCCGGTAGAGATTCGGAGACAAAGTAAAAGGCTTCCTCCAGTGAACAGTTGTCCATGGGCAAAATGTAGGCCGCGGTGGTCAGGCCATCCGGGGTGACGGTCGGCAGTGTATTTGCAGTCGTCAGTGCCAAGGGACCGTGTTTGGGCTGGAACACGGGGAACCATATCTCGATGTGCTTGACATAGGACCGTAAATGAGGATGGGCGGCGAAGTATCTGAAGGAGTCTCTGAGAGACTCGACCGAGGCCTTCAGTTTGATGTGCCGATACAGTCGTTCCTGGATCATGATCCTCCACGCTGGGCTGACCAGGGACAACTCAGACAGTTCTTTCCTCCGCGGGTGGCGCAGCGCGGTGCCCCAGCGCGTGACGGAGCTTTTGGAAGCTGCAGAGACTCGAAAACCGAACAGGTGGTCGAGGATGCACTCGTGAATTTCGGCGGGAAGGTCACTGATGCCCATGCCGATGTTCGGCCCCGGTGATTGCGCTCTTAGCGGCTCGGTAGGGTCCTGGCTCTCCAAATCCACGGACCGGGCTGTTGGACAACTACTGCAACGCAGCTCTGCGGTTCGCGGTTCGGGCTGGAGAAATGGTGTGCTGCTCGGCCGGGTCGGCGGTATGAAATCTGGCATTCGCACCACCTGATGCAGCGGCGGACTTGACGGGCCCGGGGACACCGGGTTCGAAGCCGTCGTCATTATCGAGGAGAGCTCGACGGCAGCGTTGCCCCCATCTTCCTCGTGTATTGATTGGGCTCTCTCGACCTTGGGGATGCGCGTGTCGATGGTGAGGGAGTCGACACGATCGCCGTCTTCGTAGCAGGACGTTGGTCCGCAGAGCGGATCCATTGTTCCCCCAGAAGGGATGTTTGTCGATAATTTATTTCAATCGTCTGGCGGTTCTTGAAAGACCATGGCAGGGCGGCTGGGTCGAGGTCACAGGGCGCAACGATCAATCAGTACGAAATAGGTTTTGAGAATCGGGGCTGGACCGAGGGGGGCTGAGCGGCGTGGGTACGGGTTGTTGGAAGATTTCCCAAGTTCCCCTCTTGTGTAGGTGTCAAAAAGGACAGGTTCAAACCTGATAAAACCCTGTTGGGCGTCGAATGTACTGCTTTGATTCGGTGGTGGGCCGCGGCATTCGTTGAGCCTGTTTCGTCTTTGCGTTGCAAGCGTGGTGCGGAATCTGTAATCTGGACAAAAAGTAATCTGCAATCTGTAGGTTGGCCAAATGATCGCGTGCATGGCGCGGGGTTTGGGGGTTTGGCGTGCTGCGCAGTGGTCTTGGCTCGGGTCTGGCCTCGCCTCTGCAAACGCGCCGTTTTGTCGTATCGATAATAATAATAGGGCGACAATCATGCATAATTTCCCCAAGATTACTGCAGGGTAGCAACGGCGGACGGCGGTTGCATTTCCCGGGAGGTGGACGACGTCAAGATGAAAGAAGAGAGACGCGGTTGCGAGAAAGTTAAGTTTTCCACTTCAAGGTTGTTAACTCCAGCTGTGTGTGTGTTTTCGATGTCCCACTTGTACGGATACATGACCCGTGGTGCTGTCTTCGTCTGTCGCCTTGATGCGCTCCAGGTATTGATGGGTTTCACCTGCACAATACATAACCGTTTCAGCTGGATTCGATCCCCAAGATTCTCCAGACGCAGATGATGTTTAATATCACTATGATGTCCTTCCACCTCATACTCCGTATCGATGCTCGAATCCAACACCCCGGAGGTGCTGTCTCCACTCTCCCGGCGCCGGTGGGGTTGTCAACCCCGCTGACCGGCCCCGACCCTGACAGGCTGACCCTGGTATCGGCATCCGCAACGAGAACCGGGCGGTCTGGAAGATTTCCACCGGAAGTCTTCGGGCATCGGCGCGACTCAGGCGGCAACGACGGTCATCGCTGGCTTAGTTCTCCTTTAGGTGCTAAGGGGTCGGGAATTTGGAGAATTAATATCCGCCATCATGCCCCATCTTCTGGGGATGACCCTCGCTTTCCCTCGCAACCGTGTATGTCCATGCGCAGTCTCGTTTAGGACCGGCGGATGGTCAAGGCATAATGTTCATGATCAGATGCATGTGCTTTGTTTTTCCAGGTCAATGAACCGAATGAACCGGTAGTAGTCCAGGTTCTAGGATCCGCCCTTCATTGAACCGATGCTGAATCGGGATGATCAGAGAAACAGACTCGCTTGGCATCTCATGTCTCTGATTTCGTGCAGAGACGGCCCAGGGGCTTGTTCATGGTGGAGGTGGTAGCATTCGGGAGCATCAAAACTTGGCGCTCGGGAAAAAAAACATGGTGTTTCAGACAGCGCTTGCAGGGACCTTTAGGAGTTGAAACGACAGCCCCTCACAGGGGTGTTCTGGGCTGAGGCCCCTAGGGCAATCCCCTGATTGCGTCCTCGTACCCCGTATTCGTGAATCTAACAGGCCACGTAGGATTTCCTTGAATGATACTCACTGAGCCAATCTGGGTTGCTCTGCCCAGTTCATCGAGATTGTCATCAACCAAAGGCATGGAAGTTGGGTTTGTCTGAGCCGGGCTCGAGCAGGGATGCGCCACCCCCACAAGGTCCATCTTGGCGTGCGGATCATCCAGTGTGGTTGCTGACTGCTGGTGACGGCTGACAGCGGGCTCGGCTGGCTGATCCGTCTCAGACCCTCGGAACGAACTGCCGAATGGAGCGCACAAATCCTCCCGATTCCTTTTTTCTGAGCCAGCCAACGTTGCACCTTCCTGCCCTGAGCAACTCCAGCAACCCCAGAAGTTCCAAGGTCACAGGGGAATGAGTGCCGGGAATAGGAATTGGAAATGGACCAACATATCACATCACACCAAGTTTTATTCGAGTCTGGGCCGAGCCTCATTGCCGCGCGGGCGGCAACGGTCGATTGGGTCTGGCGGCTCCAAGGCCGGATTGCAGGGGCCCAACAGCATGTCGAGCATGTCCAATGGCGGCTCGCGAGAGCTTACTGACTGACAGAGCACGATTCGGTCCGTATTATGGACGGCCCGGTGGTATTCGTAGCACGCATGAGCAAGGCGATGCCTTGGATTTACATGCCGACGAGTGCAAGCCGATCCCTTATGCTCCGGATTCTACGTACGAAGTACCTTATCCTTGTTTCCGACTCACTGACCAAGAAAAACCTCGTCGGTGAAGAGGTCTCCGAGACGCGGTGGCAAGCGGCTATGGACGAGGACGTGCAAGCAGGTCATCCAAACTGGTCCCGTCCTTGTCGAGGTGGAGGCGGGGCGAGGCGAGGCTCTCCCCTTAAGCCCCTCCATCCGAATTTGCCCCATCCGGGCCCGGAGGACGGCCGAGCTGGCCGGCCATAACACCAAAAGAGGCGGGAGCTTTGTTACGGAGGTTACTTCGCACAGCTCACTGTATCTCGCACGTTTACGGCGTCAGAGGTTAGTGGGGAGGCTCTCGCATGCAACTTGTCGAAACCAACAAGCGCGCTGCCACTGGAGGAAATACCCCTTGGCCAGCCAGGGATCTGTTGTTTGACTTGGCCCGCATCCAGGGGTCCGCAACACAACTCGTCACCCCCCTGCTCTCTTGTAACCAACCCCTGAACTTTGCTCTTAACGACACAACCACAAACAGCCATGTTGCTGGGATCTCAGCCCCGCATTGCCCAAGGAGGGCTCTTGATGGGCCACCACCTTCATGCGCGCCTCTTCAGTTAAATAGCAGCCGGCCTGCTTCTCGGTCAGGAAGCATTGTTCTTGATAGTATCCGTTGTCGTTTGCTTTGATTCACCTTCCTTGCATCTCTTCTTCTTCTGGGGGCCGGACTCTCCACTGATCGCCTTGAACCTCCTTCGTTCTTCATTTTTCTTGACCGTCCTCCCCGATCAGAGGTAGTCGACCCTCCTTCTCGTCTTTCTCTCAACCACCAGCCTTGCCAAGCCGAGAGCTGTTGTCATTCTCTTTCGGTCCCTCCTTTTACCCCTGAATACATACACACACCGCAGACATGGCTGGCCGACTGCTCCTTTCTCTCACTCTCGCCCTCTCCGCCCTCGGCGTGTCTGGCCTCCCAGAGTCCAGCAAGACGGACGGCTTCTACCTCGGCGTGCCCGTCTCGAACCCAGAAGTCCAGAACGCCATCCCGCACAAGTACATTGTCGTCTACAACGACACCTTCAGCGACGATGACATCCAGGCTCACGAGGCCACCGTCGTCAAGTCGATAGCCAAACGCAACAGGGGCAAGCGCAGCCCCTTCACCGGGAAGCTCCTGTCGACCTCGGTCAAGAGCTTCAAGGTCGGTTCTTGGCACGCCATGTCCCTCGAGGCCGACGACCTCATGGTCAACGAGCTCTATAACGCCAAAGAGGTCAGCTACATCGAGCAGGATGCCTACATCAACGTCAACGCTAGGCGGATCCAGGGTGCCGCAACGAGCGGCCTCGCCCGCATCAGCCACAGCAATGCCGGGAGCAGGGGTTACATTTTCGACAGCACCTCTGGCGAGGGTATCACGGCTTATGTAGTCGACACTGGCATCCGCACGACGCACAGTGAATTTGAGGGCCGGGCGACGTTTGCGGCCAACTTTGTTGACGATGTGGTATGTTCCGGCTCTTTGGAAATTCATGATCCAAGGACAGTATTTACTCACATTCTTTCCTTCTTAGGACACGGATGAGAACGGTCACGGAAGCCACGTTGCGGGCACCATTGGCGGCAAGACGTTTGGCGTTGCCAAGAAGGTCAAGCTGGTCGGTGTCAAGGTTCTGGACGCGGACGGCTCCGGCTCCAACTCGGGTGTCATTGCCGGCATGCAGTTCGGTAAGGATCTCACCCACCCCCCTACACCATCTCACAAGCCTTCCGTACTAACACCATACCCCCAGTCGCTCGTGATGCCCAAGAAAACGGTCTCTCCGGCAAGGCGGTCATGAACATGTCTCTCGGTGGCTCCCGCTCCCGCGCCGTCAACTCCGCCATCAACCAGATCGAAGCCGCCGGCGTCGTCCCCGTCGTCGCAGCAGGCAACGAGAACCAGGACACGGCCAACACCTCCCCCGGCTCGGCCGAGGCAGCCATCACCGTGGGCGCCATCGACCAGCGTGACGACTCGCGCGCGTCCTTTTCCAACTTTGGCCCGCTCGTCGACATCTTCGCCCCCGGCGTGCAGGTGCAGAGCGTGGGCATCGCCAACGACAACGCGACCGACACGCTGAGCGGCACCAGCATGGCGTCCCCCCACGTCGCCGGTCTGGCCGCCTACCTCATGGCCCTCGAGGGCATCACGGGCGTGCAGGCCGTCTCGGACCGCATCAAGGAGCTCGCCGAGCAGACGGGCGCGACGGTCAAGAACAATGTCCGCGGCACCACCAGCCTCATTGCCAACAACGGCAACCGTACTTAACGGACTTTCTGTTGGTTGTTTATTTGTTTATTTATTTCTAGCAGCAGGCTCTGTACATACAACACTATACTACTACTAGATGCATTTGGCATGGCAAGAGGGGGCATTTTGATCTGTATATAACATGCTCCTGGTTCTCACATTCCAAACGAGCTTTGGTTTCTACAGGCACGGTTCGATCGGGGCACGGTTTGCTTGCTTTTTTGCAATGTTGCTGGATGTTGGCGAGCAAGAGAAATACTCTAAGGCTTGAAAAAGAATAAAAGGTACAACAGTACACCATCCACGAAACACACTGACCATCTGCCAATGATTGACACTTGAAGCTCTGTTCAGTCATGTCAGGGGTTTGCATTCTGCCTTGCCCTATCATGAATTAGCCTGAGTCGCCGCGAGCGTGTTTCAGCCAGTTCAGGTTTCAGGCACACGTCATGTACACGTGGAACGGGGCTGTCTCGACATCAAGCCAATTGCCGCGATGGAAACGACTTGAATGAATGCGAAAGCAGACAGCAGAAGTAGAAGAAACAGGACTATTGTTTATCCTGGTTTCGTCTCGGGTTTCGGCCGCGGCCCTGAATAACATCGCGGAAGACGCGGCAATTAGAGTACAATCATGTACGTATCTACACGACACAATGCATGTCCGCAGTCCGTCGCCAGCAAGCCCTTCCGTCAAGAGAAAGAGCCCGGCAGGCAACGTGCCCGGATACCAGGCTACTTGCAAATGGGGTTCAATATCAGCACATCTTCGGCACAACCACAGCCATCGAGCCATCCCGGAGGAAGGCGGCTGAATTGCAATTTGACATCCGTGCTTTCGTCGAATCGAATCACTACAACTGTCACAAGACAAAAATCAAGCATACGTGTATTGTGTTAGTATTAGATGCTTGGTCCTCAGCATGACTTCATGTCGGGGCAGATATAAGGCCCTAGATGCGCTCGCCAGCCGCTCGTTATCGTATAATACATGACCACGGAATCGACGCCATGTCATTAGGTAATAATAGGAGACGTGAACCAAAAAGAAGAGATGGTTGCGCAGTTGTTTTGCGAATCTGCCGCGTCTGCGTCTTACAACTCGTCGCGGCCCATCGTGGGCACAGCGCTTGCAATGCTCGAAATGCTTGATGACAAGCTCGGCTTCCTGACGCTGCCACCGAGCTTCTCGTCGAGGTCGTGGAGGAATGTGTCGAACTTGGCACCGAAAAACCATGCAATTCCCATCTGAAAGGAAAACGGAGTTAGTTCCACTCAATAAAAACTCATCCGGTATCCACAACGGAACGGAGAAATTAAACATTCCGAAAAGAGGAACTCACCATGATAAGACTGAGGACAATCAGGGTCGACACGGCAGAGAGCACCAAGAAGAAAGCTTCCCAGCCGTCCATGCCGGGTTCTTCGGGCTTTTGCTTCGCTGCTGCCGCGAGCTTCTTGGGATCCTGCGTGGGGAAAATAGACTCGATGAATTGCTCGATCTGTTGGTCGTGTTAGACTGGCCATAATGCCGCAGAGAGTAAAGAGAGGAGTACATGCCTTGCCGCACTGAGCACTGATGGCCAGGTAGTTCGGATCCCTCGGGTCGTTCTTCTTGTGTATCCTTCTGGCATATCTCCGGAACACCTCGCACACGACGCGCAGGTTTTGTGTCGACTCCAGCATGAGCTGGCAGGCATCGCCCTTGGTAATCTTGACGTTCTTCTCGAAGATGGCCGGGTTGCGGAAAACCAGCTCCAAGGTGGCGATAGCCATGCTCTGGGGGATGGCGACAAAGTTGAAGACACTCTGGTCGCGGATGCCAGCCATGTAGAAGAGGCACTCCTCGCCGTGCTTAAGGGCGTTCAGCACCATCTCGGAGCTGCACTGGAGGGCCTTCTCGCGGTTCTCGGGCGCAAAGAGATCGTCCCACTTGTCGACATGCTTGCTCCAGATCTCCTTGGGCCAGAAGCGGCGCTGGTCAACCCAGTCCTCGTGCACGTCGCGGATGATGTTGGTCTTTTGGAGGAACTGCCCCATGCTCTCGGTCAGGTCTGTGCGCACCAGCAGCTGCGGGTTGGCGAGCTCGCTCTCGACAAAGAGGCGCGTCAAGCCCTCGCCGACAAGACCGGCCACGTAGTGGCAGTACAGCTCGTACTCGGCGATTGTGTTGACGCCGTTGGTGTTGTGCTCGGCGTTCAGCACGTAATCGGCCATGCCGTTGCCCATCTTCACCGTGATGTCCTTGATGATCTCGTAGTAAGGCTTCTTGACCTTCTTCAGCTCCGCAATGATGTTGTCAAAGTGCACCAGGAGGTCGCGGTCCTTCTCGTTGGGGCCGTTCTTGTCAAACGTCCAGCCGTCCTGCTCCATCAGCTCGTGGAAATTGCGCAGCAGCGGCTCCTTCTCCTTGACATCGATCGTCATGTCATCCTCAATGGTGTCCAGACCGCGCAGCACCAGATAGAAGAGGCATATCGGCATCAGCAGCTCGGGGTTGAGTTCTTGGATAACCGAGGCGAAGGACCGCGAGGTGAGGTTGAGGTAGTGGAAGCATGCTTTCTCTGTCGGTGTTTCCTTGGAAGTGTCGCGTCTGTGGACGGGATCGTGCCAGACCTTCCTGCAAGGCGCGTCAGTAAGCTGAGACTGGGCAAGATCGAAACCGGAGATACACACCATTGAATAACGGATCGGAGCTGATTCGGGTGGAAGAGAAAGTAGATGGCTTTCTGCGCGGCGCCCATTTTCGGCGATTCGGCGGTCCGGGTCCGTCAAAAGCTTCGGCGTTCAAGTAAGGGGTGTCGGTGAGACACGAGGCGGGAACTCGGGACGGCAAGAATGCTCGTCAATTGCCCGAAGATCGCGGAGGTCTTGCTGTCAAAACGTTGCACTTATCGCGCTCGTGGATGAATTTCGCGTCTTGATGTTCGGACACGGTGGGTGGTTGGAGATGGGCGACGAGGTTGCGGAGAAGGGAGAGGAGATATCCTGGAGAAGGGTCCACAGATGAATTGTCTTCCTCGACGCTGGCGGAAAAATAAACTGGCAACCCCTGGGCCCTGGTCCCCAACTTTTGTTTGACAGACCCACTTTACCCCAGCTGTGCTCAGATATCGCGCTTTTATTGGCCAATTCTGCTATAGGCTATATCCAGGGACCGATACGGAACTTGGCCTTTTGCATTCATCCTCCTGTTATCAAGTTGCCTTCCTTCGGGAAGCAGAAAAGCGTCGTGTCCTACTTTCTGAGGAGCGGGGAACGGCTCCGGGTCCCCGGCACTGGGGATTGCGAGGACGACTGATGCATACCTGAGACGCATTGTACTGGGTACTGTACGAAGTATTCGTAGACGACAATACAATATTGTACTGATACCCCACTCTCCATCGCTAGCAGGCCACTGCAGCGATGCATCCGTCCCGCAGCATCCCGATCTGGAACCACGGAGCTGGACAGGGCCGGAACATCATGAAGACACCAGAGGGGGCAGGTGAGACCTGCGTTAGCCCGACGTTTTATCAGCACTTCGCCCTCTCTATTGGTGCAACAGGGAACAATCGGCTCGGCTCGATTCCCGAGGCACCGCACTCGTACGTCGTTGCCACTTGTTTATTACACTTGAACAAGTTACAACACATCACATTGTCGAAGATATATTTAGGTCGAGCTCTCGTCACTTGACCTTCGGCTTAAGATTAGCAATCATTACCTTTTTCAACAATATATACCTATTTGACTTCCGTAGACTCTAAGGACGGCTTCCCTCCCGGAAATCCGCACGACAAGCGGAGAAAGGACTTGAAAGCACCACCACCCACCACTTACAAGGCACTAGTCAACGGTCCGCACCGTCAGATCCATGGCAACAACGAGCAAAAATGGAGCCGGAAGGAGCCGGTTCCTGATCTGGGGCGGCGATGGCTGGGTCGCTGGACACCTCAAGACTCTGCTGGAGAAGGAGGGCAAGGAGGTGCACGCGACCACGGTCCGCATGGAGAACCGAGAGCAAGTCCTCGCCGAGCTCGACCGCATCCGGCCCACCCACGTGCTCAACGCAGCTGGCTGCACCGGGCGCCCGAATGTCGACTGGTGCGAAGACAACAAGGAGGCGACCATCAGGTCCAATGCCATCGGCACACTGAACTTGGCCGACTGCTGCTTCCTTCGCCATGTCCACTGCACCGTCTTCGCTACCGGTTGCATCTATCAGTATGATGCTGCACACCCGTGGGACGGGCCGGGATTCCTCGAGACCGACCCGTCCAACTTTGCCGGGAGCTTCTACTCCATGACCAAGGCCCACGTAGAAGAGGTATGGGGTGACTGTGACTTTGGCTATGGCTGTCCTCAAGTCTTTGCTTTGGCCTCCTTGCCACCTGATCGTGCTAACAGCAACTAGATCATCAAGCATTACAACAACTGCCTGATCCTGCGATTACGCATGCCTGTCTCAGATGACCTTCATGCGCGCAGCTTCGTGACCAAGATCACAAAGTATCCGCACGTGGTAGACATACCAAACAGCAACACGATCTTGGCGGACCTCCTCCCGGCGTCGATCCTGCTGGCTGAGCACGGCGAGGTGGGCATCTACAATTTCACCAACCCCGGCGCCATCTCACACAACGAGGTGCTCTCCATGTTCCGCGACATTGTGCGTCCCTCCTTCACATGGAAGAACTTTAGCCTTGACGAGCAGGCCAAGGTCATCAAGGCGGGGCGCAGCAACTGCAAACTGGATACCACGAAACTGGTCGCCAAGTTAAAAGAGTACGGTTATGAGGTTCCCGAGATCCGGGAGGCGTATCGGAGATGCTTTGAACGTATGAAAGCGGCTGGGGTGCAATAACAGGTGAAGCAGTGAATAACGAAGGGGAAAAGTATGTTGGCCTGCGGGGCCTGTATTTGTGTCAGCCAGCCAGCGTCATAATCATTGATAAAAATAGCCAAATATCTGTAAAAGTGTGTTTGATTTGGAGATGCACCTGTCACCATGTAAACGTGCTTGCAGTTGAGACTGAATAATGTTTGCAGAAGCATGCCCGAGCGTGCTCCGAGCGGGATGATGTAACCCCGCTGATCAGCCCCCCGCCTCGGCGGCTCGGCGATTTCCGCTTGGGCTGTGCTTCACTTTTGGCATCCACTCAAAGCCTGGAAAGCCCGGAAAGTGGTTTTCAAAGTTGCGCAATCATACGGATATTAACTCCGTAAATAATCTTGGACTGACAAGCCCAAACCCTCAGCCTCGCTTACGGTGTCTACCTAGCCACTCTATTCCATACCGCTTGCGCATTCCACATTCCGACGCATTCATCCCGAGAGGCCTCAGAGCTGCGGGTGACGCATACAAACAAGTCAACAACCTGAAGCCGATACCCTTCCTCGAGCGCATCGTATCGCAACACATCTCCTGACTGTCGCCGCCATGGTGGTAGACACCGCATACTACGACACCCTCGGTGTCAAGCCGACGGCCACCGAGCTTGAGATCAAGAAGGCCTACCGCAAGCTCGCCATTATCCACCATCCCGGTAAGTGCACGCCCCCCTCATCGTCGTTACCCCCCTTGCCCTCGATGATGCTGACCGGCTGCATCACTTAGACAAGAACCCCAATGACCCAACCGCCCACGAAAAGTTCCAGGAGATCGGCGAGGCCTACCAAGTTCTATCCGACGAGGCCCTGCGCGCCGCGTACGACAAGTATGGCAAGGAATCTGCCCGCCCCTCCGAGGGCTTCGTCGACCCGGCCGAGTTCTTCACAAGCATCTTTGGTGGCGAGGCCTTTGCCGACTGGATCGGTGAGATTAGCCTGATGAAGGACCTCACCGCCACCATGGATATCACCATGACGGCCGCTGAGGAAGAAGAAGCGGCGGCGGCGGCGGCGGCAGCAGCAGAGGCAGAAGCGGCAGGCCGCACGTCCAAGGACGGCGAGTTCCCCGGCACAGACGAGGCGATCAAGGAGAGCATGAAGACGGCCGAGGGTGCCTCTCCCGCGGGTTCGTCGAGCGAAAAGAAGGCGGTCCCAACGGTCGTGGTCGAGGATGAGAAGACCGAAAAGTCTGGTCACAATACGTACAGCGGTGGCGGGGTAGCAGACGCCCCGCCCCCTTACCAGAAAACGCCGTCCCCAGGTCCCGGTTCCGGGGCGTCCACACCCAGGAACGGCCGCACCCAGATCCCCATCCGACCGGCCCTCATGGACAGGCCATCATCGGATGATGCCACACGTGAGGATTCGGTTGCCGGGGCGGACGGGAAACACAAGGACAAGAAGGGCAAGTCAGGCTTGAGCAAGGAGCAAAAGGAGCAGCTGGCAGCCTACGAAAAGGAGCGGGCTCGGATCCGACAGGAGCGCGTCGACACGCTCGCCCGGAAACTGCTGGACCGTCTCTCGGTGTGGACCGAGACGGACAAGGGCAAGGACGTGACGCTGGCGTTTCAGGAAAAGACACGGCTCGAGGTCGAGGAGCTCAAGATGGAGTCGTTTGGCATTGACATTCTGCACGCCATCGGTGCAACCTACGTCAGCAAGGCGACGGCGCTGCTGCGCAGCCAAAAGTTCTTTGGCATGGGTGGCTTCCTCAGCCGCATGAAGGACAAGGGCACGCTGGTCAAAGACACGTGGAACACCATCAGCAGCGCCATCGACGCGCAGCAGACGATGGAGGAGATGGCGCGCCTCGAGCAGCAGGGCGGCGAGGAGTGGACCGACGAGAAAAAGTCCGAGTACGAGCGCCGCGTGACGGGCAAGATTCTGACGGCCGCCTGGAGGGGCAGCAAGTTTGAGATTCAGAGCGTGCTGCGCGACGTGTGCGACTCGGTGCTCAACGACAAGAAGGTGCCCCTTGCCAAGAGGTTGGAGAGGGCAGAGGGTCTCATTCTGATCGGCCAGATTTGCTCAAACGTACGTTATCTGCTTTTTTTTCTTCTTTTTTTTTTTTTTTTATCTCAGTGCAACCGGTGAACTAACACATATGCCCCAAATCTAGGCCAAGCGCAGCCCTGAAGAAGAGGGCGACTACATGGCCTTTGAGCAGCTCGTCGCCGAGGCCGCCATGAAGAAGGAGAAGGAGAAGGAGTCCAAGAAGAAGGGCAAAGACAAGAAGGAGAAGGACAAGGGCGACAAGTACGGAGACAAGGGCTGGTCGTCTGCCGCGTCGGCGGCCGCCAACGACGCCCCCAACGTTCCCAAGACCTCGTTCTCGTAGGGTGGTGCGTTAGTTGTTTTTGCCATGTGACGGCGCACAAGGTGGGATCTTACCCCTGCTGTTGATGGCGTGGCTGGCTGGCGTGCTTGCGTGTTTGCTTGGGTTGGATGATGGGAGAAGTTGTCAGTTGTCGTCTTGCGTATGATACACTATACCTCCCCTCTTGAGATTTGGAACCCCCCGGCGTTAGAAGAGAAGAGTTGCGGGTTAAATTCTGCCATACAAACCTTCCACTTAGAATATAGGCATTGTAATTGTCTCGTGAGCATCAAATGTCATGTGTACCCTGCCCTGTACTGTGAGAACTTAGTTCAATAGTCATATACCCGATGGTCTATATTTCTCCGGATGATATTGACTCCCAGCCAAACTGGCCATGGGAGTATCAAAGTGTTGATTATGAAAATCATATGCCACATAGTCCAAAACCAAAAACGCGTTCGCACCGGCTCTCCTGTGCCTGCGTCCTCCTTTATGCTTGGGTATCTAATGGTACATGGTCCGACAAAAGAAAGCTGATGACTGCCGGGTTTTGGTTATGCCGAGAAGAGAAAAAAAGATATAGAGAGGAAGAAAAAAGACCCAGGTGTTCCGCACGTGTCCCGTGTTCCGCGCAATGCAAGCCAACCTGCCCATCCCGATGCCAGCCCAGACTTTGTACAAATGAAATAGGAAAACAAACAACCACTCAATAGGCAGGCTATGCCATCAGCTTTCTTTCAAACCCCCTTCCGCCGGCAGTTCAATGCCGCTATCCCTATCCTGGGCTCCTTTACTCCACGGGCCCAAACTCGTCTCAGTTTCGACTTCTTCATCTAACAATTGCGAGTCAAGCTCATACAGAGAGACCTCTTGATCGTTGTCTTCGGCGTCACCGCCTGCCGCCCGCCTCTCCACCTCTTCGGGTGCAAGGACTCTTCCCCCCAGCTCGACGTCGCTTGGCCGGACCTGATATTCGAGCGCGCGTTTGCCCTCTTTGATGAGCTCCTCGGTCCACCCCAGACACCGTTTGAGACTCTGGTTGATTTTCTGGCTGTCGACAAGGAGCTGTTGGTGCTTGGATAGGTCCAGCTCGAGCCGCCGCTCGTCTCTTCGCCGATGTTTGAAGTCGTGAAATGCCATCGCGCTCGGGCTCAGGTCCCCGGAAGCGTCTGAGCTAGACATGCCATCGTCTTCTTCCAGCTCCTCCTCCAGCTCGGCGTCCTCAGCTTCGATCTCACTTTCTTCTTCGCTCAGGTCGTCCAAGTCCATGCCAGCCCTCGCTAAGGCACCCCCTTCCACCGTCGAGTCCGACGGGATCCGGCTGCCCATGGACCCCATGCTCAGCCGTCCGGACCTGGACAAGCGCTGGTAGCGCCGCAGCTCGGCTGTCTGCTTCCTCAACTGCCGTTCAAGAGTGCGGTTGATGGCCTCGAGGCTGGCGTTTGTGATTTGCAAGTCCTGAACCTTGCGTTCCCGTCGCGCGTTGGCAACGAGGTCCGTCAGTTGGCCCTCCTGCGGTGTCTTGTTCGGGCTATTCAGGGACTCGGACTTGGCATCATCTGGTTCTGCAAAGTCCTCAGCAGCTTGAAGCAGTGAAGCAAACCCACCGGCAGCTGAATTGCTCGGCACGGCTCCTGGCCCAGGATGCGGAGGGTTGATTGGAGAAGTGCTTCCCGATGAGGGGAGGGAACGGTAGGTAGAGACAGGCTTTGCGGGTGCGAGTGCAGGAGCAGGGGGCTCCGCAACGGCAATGGCAGCGGCACCGCTTTTCGTGCGAGTATGAGTCCTTGCCTGCCTGGAATGATGGTCGGTGTTTACCTTCCCTTGTGTTGCCTGACTGATGTTGTGGAGGGTTGTCGACGCGCTGGAGGATCGAGACGAGATGATGGTAGAGCCCCCGCCGTTCTTCGCTACTACCAAAGGTTGGGGGGATTTGATAGGGGATGTAGGTCTCGTTCCATTACCCTGCCTGCTCGTCGGGAGTCTGGACGCCGTTGAGACGACCGAGCCCGATCTGGAATGTGACGACGGCCCGATTTTTGCTGCTGGCTGTAATTCGGGAGTTCCGTTGGCATAAATGAACTTGCTCATCAAACCATCATTAGAGGACGGAGACGCCAACGGAGGGGAGAGAGGGCCGGGGGAAAGCGGCCCAGGCGCAACGCCCTGCCGCTCTGGCACGGTACTGCCGTTTGCGTAGAAGAAAGTCGACTGTTTTTGCTGCTGAGTCGCAGGTTGCCTCATCTGCGCGGGCTGAAGGGATGGCTTCTGGGCGTCAGAGGCATAAAAGAACTTGGGCTCTCGGTCTGGCCTTGGCCCCGCACCAACCTCGGAAGGCGAGCTAAAGGTCACGATAGGTCTCCTATCGTCTGTCCCGGATCCTGAGAGCCCAAAACCTGACCGCGTCTCCAAGTGATCGTGGCGATCCGGGTTCGGCGTGCCATTTGGGGTGCTATTAGCACTGTCGACACGGCTTTGCCTCGAGCCGGATCGTGGGGTGATGTTGGTGCTGAGAAAGGCCGACACGGGGGACGTCAATTCGTCCCTATCCCGGGGGCCGGTGCCATTGGGACTCAATCTCGACTCCGGTGCCGCGCGTCGTGGGAGTGGTGTTGCGAGGGTCGGGTTCTGGTGTTGTTGTGATGCGGGCGGTCGGGCGGCGATCTTGGGAGTCAGGGGCGGCTTGTTTACAACCCTCGCAACAGTGGGTTGCCGGTTGCCAGCGACAGTCGCCCGCTCGTACGGCATTTTGGTTGCCATTAGCGGGTGCGATTTGGATTCGAGTCTCGGTTTCATAGCCCGCAGCGCGGGCGCCGCATTTTGGTCTCGCAGGCGGAGCGGATGACGCGAAAGTGGTGTGGTCGCGGCTTCTGGACAGGCGGCTGCCGTGGTCGTGATCCGGGCGGTTCTCGTCCCCGCGGCAGTCGTGGTCGTCGTTAAAATTCCCGCAGACGGCTTTTTCCTAGTGGCGTTGGACGAGAACAGCGAATTGTTTATGGCACCGGGGAATTGGTATGATGCGGGGCGTTTCGATGCAGAAACTCCCAGTGTTGATGAAGGCGGTAATGGCATTGCGTCGAAGACGGGAATGCAGCAAAGATTCACAGGGTGCAGGCCAAACCCTGATTCCGGCTTGGGCCGCTGTGACTGGTCGAGAGTGCCGAGCGGGCAAATCAGATGAAGGGTAGGGAGCGGAGTCGCTTGGTGGGATCAACCGTTATTAGAGCCCAATCTCCAATCTCGAAAATTCATATGCAAAACATAAAACACAGCAAAGTTGAAATGCGGCCTTGCAGTGGACAGCGCGACAGTTTTGGTCTGGGGGGATCTGACGCCCGAATCAGGGCAGAGAGCCCAATGCAACGGGTCCCATTGTAAACAAGGCTAAAAACATCAGACCGCTCCCAGACCGCGAATCGACGTTCATCTCAACTGATTGTTTACTTTCATGCGCTAATCGGCCGACCCCACCATTGACTGGACTCATCCCGCCACGCCTGGCCAGACAACTGCTGCCGCGGCCGCTCGCTGCAGGGACCCCTGCTTCCCGGCCGCCTGATGTCGCCCCGCCGATGAATCTTGAGGTGGGAATAAAATTAAATTGAAACAAAAATGCACTTATCACGAGCTTCCTAATATTAGCAATCGCTAGCTGCACCGATCACCATCCAAAACCCTAAATTCGATAGTTATTCCTATCGCCAAAGAAGCTGAAAGACACAACGAGAAAACGTCCTGGCAACAAGAACCACATGTCCCACTGACCTGGCTCTTGCCCCGCCGATCCACAGAAGACGCTCGGGCCCTGGTCCCATCCAACCGTCACTGAGCCCCGATAACATACGATACCAGCAAGAAAACATCCTCCGAGTGCGCCCGACATGGCGTTACTAGGCCTCTCCCTCATCCTCGCGTCCCTCGTGCTCGTCTGTATGCGCAGGCCGGCGTGGCTCCCCGCCATCTTCGGGGGCTCCCCGCGACCCGGATTACTAGGATCGTCGCCCCGCGATACGCCAGAAACCCGAAAATCTGCAGACCACGCGACAGACGAATCCAAGGATGCGCCCGACGCCCCGGTTCGATCAGCCGCGTCGATACCTGCTATCGCGCCGCCCGTGATTAAGGGGGATGATGGAACTGATCTCGATGCCGGCCTTGGCTCGCCAATCACCGATTCCGCCAGCGACGATGGTCAGGCAACCCCCAAGGCCTCGGCAGTCCAGCTGAACAACCAGCCCGTGCCGGCATTCGCCCTCACCACGCCGGAACCCCCCTCCGGCACGGCCCAGCCACCGCCTGCGCAGTCGGCAGCACTACCGCCGCCGCCATCCACACTGATGCCCCCTCCCCCGCGCCCCTCCGCCCTCCGCCCCACACCGTCCTCATCCTCATCCTCCTCCCTCGCCCCTCCCCGGAACCGCAACAACCTCCCCGTCCCCAACCGCGGACCAGGCTGTTCCACCCTCGCCCCGCCCCCCACCCACTCCTCTAAACCCGCCAAAACCAGCCGCGCCGTCGTGCTCTCCCCGGGCCACTCCCCGCTCGACTGGGCGCGCCTGTCGGGCCACCCGACCGCCGACCTGCGCGGCCTGCCGGCAGGGACCGGGTACCTGCGGGTGACGCCGAGCATGCTGAAGCGGCAGACGGGCCGCAAGGGCAAGGACGCGTGGACGGCGCTGGGCGGGCGCGTGTACAACATGACGCCGTATCTGCCGTTCCACCCGGGCGGCGAGCCCGAGCTGTTGCGATGTGCGGGACGGGACGGGACAAGGTTGTTTGGGGAGATCCATCCGTGGGTTAACTACGAGGGTATGTTGGCGGCGTGTCTGATAGGGATCTACGTGCCGGAGGAGGATGCGGTTGAGGCGGCTGGTGGGAGCGGCGGTGGTGATGGGGGTGATATGGAGGCAATGGATTAACCAACCTCTGATGGCTTGTGCATATATGAGGATAAGAGACTATCATGGGAGATAGGTGGTTGAAGCAGCATATAGGACCACTTGGGCAAGCATGTTTGAAGTAGACGACACACTAGATCCTGCGCACTCCTAGATAGAGATGATACCCGATAGAGATGGGGAAACAGCAAGTCGTTTCGACATTTCAGGCATCTTAATTCGTTCCATGGTTGAAGCATTTGCTATTTGAACAAGAGTCGCGCGCCATCAACTATCTTCGCCTCCCAAATCGAAACTTGAGCGCATCGTCACTATCATCGCTGTCGTCATCGTCGCTCGGCGCCATGAATCCCCTCCGTGGTCTCTTGGTCACTCTCTCCTTGGCTGAATCTGCCGGTGCCGCCCGTTTGTTCGACGACGATGTTGCCTGGCTCCTTAGCGACTGTGTTTGCGTTTGCGACTGGCCGCGCAAGGAATTCGCCTTCTCGGCCGCCTTGGCTGCTCGGCTCCTAGACGGCTCGGTTTCAGGCACGATTGACTCTTCCTGGGTTGGCCCCGTCCCATTCCGTTCCTCTTCGTCACTACTATCCAATGCCAAAACGGTTCTCCGCAGAGCAGGCTTCGGCTTCTCCTTCCCCTTACCCTTGGCCGCGCTGTCAGGCCTGGGTTCTGATTGCTCCTGAGTTTGAGTTTGCGATTCGCGTTGGCTGTCCTTTTTACGGCGGCCGGAACCCTCCTCCTCAAGCCAGTAGTCGTCGCCGATACCGTACTCCTTTGGCTTCTCCTCCTCGAGTCCGATAATGATTCGCGGCGCCGGTCGTCCCGCAGCTTCGCCCTGTTTACGGAACCGCTTGAAGTTCTTGCGACCGTTCCAACGGGGATCCCAGCGCCCATCCGCAATGTCCTGGTCGCGGCTGCGGTTATTCGCATCCGAATCGGGAAAGTGTACCTCGCATTCTTCGACGATATGCAACGCACGAATCGCTGCGTAGTCAATCTCATCGTCGTCCATTTGGGCGAGCTTTTCGCGTTCGGCGGCCGCTAGTGCCTCGGCTTCCTCCCGACGACGGCGGGCGAGCTCAAGGATATCCTCTTCTTCTTTCTTCACTTTTTTGCCCTTTCCTTTGGCCGCTTGACCCTTCTTCGTCTTCTCTGGTGGAGAGTCAGGAACCATCTCCTCGTCTCCGTTTCGTTGAGGCGCTGGTTGCGGTTCAGGGGCAGGAGGCACGGGCGTCTGCCCGGCTTCGATGCGTCGCCGTTTCGCTGCTGCTGCTCTCGGTGCAATTTCATCCATAAATGCTGAATTGTCATGCTCCGGGAGAGGCGACAGGGGCCGTTTCCGCTGTGTTCGACGGGCGAGACGCACTTCGAGGATCTCTTCCTCAACAGGAACGCTCTGCTCCCGATATTGGGAAACGAATAGGCTGTCTTGAGACGCCGCAGCGACCTCGGGGGGCTGTGAAGGCTCTACCGGAGGGGCCTCCTCGACAGGCTCTTCCGCGTCGTCAAAATCAAAACCCTTAAACCGACTCCGGCCCGCCCTCCGACCCCGGCTGGTGCGCGGCGCGGGCACAGGTTCTTGTTCCGGGGTGGGTTCCTCTGAGGCTTGTGGTGGTGCAGGTGCAGGCTCGTCAACCTCCATGCGCCCCCCTGAATCGCCAGCAGCCTCCTGTCCTGGGGGGACCGCCGATTCAGGCTGACTCATTTCTTCGAGAGGACGGCGAAGCATAGAAGCATCGCAAGCGAGGATGGCCTCGAGGAACTCTCGCTGGTCAATCGGCCGGTGATCAAGACGCTGAGCAAATGAGGTCAAGAACTGAGCATACCACTCGTAGTCCTCACCCTTTGGCATGAATCGCACAACAACCACTCCCTTGCCCTCGCTGCCATCTTCAAAAGACCCGAGTCCCTTCTCGCCAGCAACACCCTTGACGTATCTGACAAAGTCATCAACCTCGGTATCCGCTGGACGGACCTCCCTGAGCAGAGCTTTGCCTTTTCCAGCGGCAATGACGGGGAACAAGTTGTCGTATTGCTTGCTGTCGTAGAACACGAAAGTATATCCATCAAAGACTTCTTGCCGCCGTGCATCGGGAGCGTAGACCTCTGACGGCCGCTCCATCGGTTCCTCGCCGCGGGGCGGCAGATGGTCGACGGGGTTCGGCCAATAGGTATCGAAATCCTGTTCCAGAGCGCTAGACGCGCCCTCTTCGCCTTCATCTGGGGTGTCGGCTGCCTCCACAATGGCATTGATGAAGCTATCCGTAACGATGTATTTGCTATTGATCAGGGCCTGTAGTCCCTTGGATGTGTTGCGCTTCTTAGAAACGACGTGAGTGGTCGTGCTCTCGTATTCGGCCGAGTACTTGATGTCGAGCTGTTCGAGGCTGTCGCGAAGTCTTGTCCAAGGATCCGCGCGTAGTTCCTTTGCTGTAAAGGAGAAGCTAAGGACGACGGGATTCCATCGTATCCTGCGTCGACCCGAGCGCATCAGCAAGTGTGTTCTTCGGGTCCGCATCGAAGATATTGTTTTCTTACCGGACAAGCTTTGAACACATGCCCAGCTTGATTTCGTTGACATCTTCGGGGAGAGTCTTCTTCTGCCCACGTATCTGAACTCCATTCAGGAGCGTCCCCTTTTTCGAATCGAGATCCTCAACCGTAACCGTGGAGCGCGAGCGGAGGTTACGCTGCAGCAACGTCAGCTACCTGTCAAGGCATTGGCCCAATCGGTGAACCGGGGATTTATCTCCGCAAACGTACACCGCCACCCTCGGGGACATTGTCGACTTTGATCGTGATGTGTTTTCTCGAGATCGTCTTGTCAGAGATGGCAAGCTGGCCAGCTGGGAACCCAAACTGAATATCAGCTTTGCACAATTAACGGCGGGAATGCAGGCAAGAGGAAACATACGCTCTGCGGCAGTCCGGCCGAAAAGATAGAGCTTCCCTGGCCGCAGCCATAGCTTCCTGCCTATTCTCGGTCAATCTCGCGTCAGTCTGTTGCATACGCGCGATCGGCAGAGCTGTCAAGAGCAGGTACACACCCTCAAACAAATCGCTCTCGAGTAACCACATGACTCCGGAGCATAACGGATTCAAAATGCGTGTAAGGCATCAAACGGCCGCGATGGTCGGACGGAACCCTAAGCCGTCGAGAAAGTGAAGAAGGGGTCTGTTTGGTGTGGGGCGCGCTTTGGCAGGCAAGCTGAAGGAGTCGTTCAATGGAACAATCAAACACGTCATTTACGCGACATCACGTGATCCACGTGCAGGATACCTGTAATTACAAATACATACCTGAGCGCTGTATGATACAAACCGTAACAATCACATTCACCCCCTTTTTAAAACACAGGCTGTTGAAACAAACTTGGGTCCCATTTCCGAAATTTATTTGCTATTTATATCGCACGAATCATTGCCTCAAGCTCAGGTAGTAAAGTTTCTCGTGCGATGCCTATTCTAGGCCAGTCACAGATAGACATCTTCCCTCACGTCCGAGTCGTGGAAGAATCCTCAGCTTCAGCCAGTGTAGTGGCCACGCCCTTCTTAACACCATAGAGATATGGCTTTTCATCCGCATAGCAATCCGTCTCCGACTCCTCGGGCAGGGTACCGTTGATGATGTATGCCCTGGCGATATCGTCGGTGCAGCTGGACGTATCCTTCGATGCGTGGCCGTACCCGTGGTGGGCAATCAACCTCGCGTTTGGCCCCATCTCCTGCAGCAAGCGCCTACCATTCCGTAGCGGAGTGGCGGGATCATACGTCTCCGCAATGAGCAGCACCGGGTACTTGAGCGTGTGGTTGAGATCCCCGCGGTACACGCCCACCGGTTCTGGCCAATAGGTCGGGAAGTGCCGGCACGGGAGAACAGCATAAAAGCGTGAGTTGCCCGCAATCCAAGACTTGGCGGTCATGTTCGCCCAGAGTGACGCCCACCAGTCCAAGTCGTCGGGTCCCGAAGCATCATAGGCATCTGCGCAGATGACCATGAATCCCAGCTCTAAGGTGGCCGGCGGAACAGGTGAAGGGGTGAGCTCCGGATTGTACGCCCAATATGAGGTTTCGAGGAAGGAGGCCGCAAGTGTCGAGTTCCCCGCTTCGAGCTCGTAAAGCGTTTGGGCAAGCGCAGGCCAGGTCTGGGCGTTGTACATGGCACCGTAAATGGCATCAACCAGGGCAGAATACGTCACCAACGTTGGTCCGCTGGATGGATAATATCCAGGAACAGGACGGGTGGCGAGAGACGCCAGCAGAGCTTCCATGCGAGCCTCAAGATCTGACAACGTGACAGACTTGCCCTCCCTCGGCCGTGCGAGCGCGCAATGCTCGGGGCCCGCCTCGACACATTCGCCCAAGAACCCGTCATGCCACGCATCCGTGGCATTATCCAGCGCTGTCCATCCAAACCCGCCACGCAGCCGATGGTCGCGAACATACTCGGTGCCATCGAGAATTAGTCGTCCCACGCTGCCCGGAAACATGGCCGCATATGTTTGCCCGATGCCCGTTCCGTAACTGACAAGGTACCCCGTCAACTCATCTTCTCCAAGCGCCATCCGGATCTGCTCCAAATCCCGAGCAACGAGTCCCGTTCCGACGAATCGGCCAAGATCGCCATGCTGCTCCCAACAGGCGCGCATCAGAGCCTCATTCATGGCGTCGGCAGTCTCTAGCTGGTTCCTAGGGGACCCCGAAGCCGCGTGGTGCACCGTTGTGAAGAGGTTCCAGTGGTCTCGGCTGGCATCATTGGGGAAGCATGAGAAGCGTGGGAGCGACGCATTGACGCCGCGCGGATCCCAGCCCAAGACATCGAACGCCCCGTCGGTGAACCGGTCCGTAATATTCTGCGCTGCCCGCCACACGTGCGCAGTACCGCTACCGCCGGGACCACCGGGCTCGATAACTATCGTCCTTGAGCTTTTGCTGCCGGCTGAGGAGGTGGTGGTTTCGTCGATGCGCGCTAGACCTGAAACTTGGAGTTTGGTGACGGCGAGACGGGCAATGCGGTTGTCCGACTTGTTGGTGTAGTCTAGCGGCACATCCAGATAGCCGCACAGGTATATACCGCGCCCTGCATATGGATCTCTATCTGTTATGCCATTCTCCTTGTCCCGCAAAGGACCCCAGCTCCAGTTGTCCGGATTGGGGTCGAACCGAGCAGCCCAGGTTCGCTCGGCAGCGCTATCGTTGAGTGATGGCGGTGAGGTTCTTCTGGTGCAAGGCAGGAAATGAAATGGATCGCCTGCCACTGGGAATTGACCGTAGGGTGAAGTTGGGGAGCCTTGTTCGGCGGAATCGAGAATCTGCTGGGCTGAGCCGGAACCCAAGCGGAGGCCGGAGCCGGAACCCAACTGAGAAAAGCCGGCAAGCAGAAGTAGGCCCGAAATAACCACTCCCTTGATAATCCAGCCGCAGTGCCCACATGGAGACGGTTGTGAATGCCTCACCGGCGCTGACGGTTGGCCCATTGTTTGTTGTCTTTGGCCGAAAAGATCGCGAGTCCGTCCGGTCGTCGCTTTGCCGGAGGTAAGAGGCGGGGTTTTAAACCCGTGCAGGTCCGAGGCCGCGTTGCCGGTGAAGAGTCACGGCCGCCTCATCGCTCCTTCCTCTTCGGGCTATCGATCTCATCCTTCAAGTTTTCTTCATTTAAAGTGCCGATATACCTATTCCGTCCCCGGCAATCCGTTGTCCGAGGGGCTCACATGTTGTTGATCAAGACCAGACACTTCCCAACCTCCCGAGGGTGGTTGAACCTTACACCGCATGAAACTATCGGTGTGGGTTAGAATTTGCTCCAATTTATACCAGGGGATGCCGATGCGGTCTCCTGCCTCGTCAATAATGGTGAAATCTGAACAAAGGATATCGAGGAGGTACTCATCCCCGGACCAATTCGTCTCATCACGAAAGTACGTAGTATTTTGTCAAAACTTGAGGAGGCCATGCGCAAGCAGGCAATGCAGGCATGCAGGCATGGCAAAGGAAGCCGGCTTGGCAGCGGCAGGGTCCCGCAGGGTCCAGCCTCCAAGACTCCCCACGCCACCGCGAATATGACGTCAGAGCTGTTTGCATATCCGGACGAGAAACAGATGAACTCGTCAAACTTGAGCCGGCTCAGGTGCTCGCTTGCCATACGGAATCTGCAAGGAGGGTCTGCCCGGGCCCAGCCAAGAGTTGTTGGAGAGTTTTCCTTGTCCCACATGGACTTTCATCAGGCGTGGTCGGTGGGCCTGGGTTGCCGAGTGCCGACTTGTGATTCCTTTGCTGGCAACACGTCATCTCCAGCTTCGCCCTCCAACTCAGACAAGGGCCTTCGTGTCTGGCGAAAGCAATCCAGTTTCTTGTATATAAGTTGTAGAACCATATCCAGTTCTGGTTCCCACCCACTTCTCACTTCAGCAAATATCCTCTCACGTTGCGACACACCACTCCAAGTACAACACAACACACGTTCAAGAGTCTGGAAAACCTATTGGAGCCCAAGATGCAACGCTTCGTCCCTATTGTCCACGCCGTTGCGGCCGTCTTTGCCATCATCGAGCTAGGCCTGACAGCTTACAGTGAGTCTCACACTCCCGTTCCGCCATTCACACCGGCCCGGCGAGATCAACCCTAACCCTCTCTACAGTTGTCACCCCTTACGATGGCCGCTGGACCCCGAGCGTCATGTCTTTTATGCTCTTCAACTCGATTTGGTCGCTGTTGGTTCTCGCCTACGTCGGCCTGACACCAATTTACTTTGCGAACCTTTTCCATCGGCTAGCGGCTCTGGTTCTCGAATGGATCACCATGATCTTCTGGTTTGCCGGCTCCATCGCCCTGGCCGTGTACTGGGGCTCTCCGAGTTGCGGCGGCAACACGTTCTGCGGCTCCGTCGAAGCTGCCATTGCCTTTGGATTCTTCCTTTGGGTGCTATTCGCGTTCCTCGTCATTGTCGACACCATGGAGGCACTCAGAGCTCGCGGCCACCACACCACGACTGCCCCCAAGCCTTACGTTGGCGCATAGGAAGGAATCCGAATGATATGAGCAAGGGGACGGTTTAGCAACACGATGTAGTTGGATAATGACAACCTGCGGGCTGCCGGTTAATTAATGGAAGAATGAGGGTGGGCAAGCCGGCACTGGTTGGAGATTGTGAGAGTGGCTCGGGGTGGGAAACGGCCGTCTACATAACGAATTTGATACCCGAATGCGATGATTACTTCTATGTACATTACGACACAGTAAAGCTAGGATATGTTTTCTCCTGTCGAATTCTTTTTGAAGTAATATGTCCAATGTCCAAAAGACCCGTGCTGGATTCCCACCTCAAAACACCTCCACGCTCATAACCCTATCCCTAACCCTGTTTTAGAAGTGGCGAGTTCGAGTCTGGGATTTAACCCCTGCCGGTGAAGGAGTCATCGGTGAGCCTGAACCGGCCAACATTCTACCGACCACCGACCCATTCCAACCTCCAGACTCGAGGACTCTCCTTAACCTCATTCAACGCTACGCCGTCGCTCCGCAGTAAATTTTGAATCACTTGTCAAATCGTAAACCTACTCTTTCAAAATGGGCAAAGTCCACGGTTCTCTTGCCCGCGCCGGTAAGATTTGAGAACCTGATCCGCCCCTGCATTTGCTTGACGAACAAGGCGCGTGAACTAACGGGTGCGCGCAGGCAAGGTCAAGTCGCAAACACCCAAGGTACGGCAACGACAGTCCGCATCGGCTTCCGATGTACCGCACGACTGTAGCGATTATTAATGACGAGTTTCATCTCTCTAGGTTGAGGCTCAGGAGAAGCCCAAGACGCCCAAGGGCCGCGCCCACAAGCGCGAGCTGTACACTCGGCGCTTCGTCAACATTACCACCACTGTTGGCGGCAAGCGGAAGGTACGGAGTGTTGGAGTTGATGATGATTTGGATGAAACGGGCAGTTGGCTTACGCAGTTACGCAACAGATGAACGCGAACCCGACTGCTTAGGCGAGGCAAAGAGAGGAGGCGTTGGGGTTCGAAAGAAGTTGAAGTTTCGGGGGGATAGAGGACGCTTGATGGCGCCCGAGCCCGGTAGCCTGGCATGTTGCTGGAGCGCTGTGATCGGAGGCCGTGAGGAGCATCGTTTGGTGGTTCTTTCCGATTTGGTTTCACACCAGCAGGTGTTGGGGCGTAAAGTGGCATGATTCAAGCCAGGCGCATTCTGCTACCTAGGTACAGACGGAGCACGCATCTCATAGAACTGTCTTACGTCCTTGCCGTCCCCGACCAGATCTTGCGCCTGTGCTACTGTTGATTGCATTTATCCACGATCCGTATCCGATGTTGCTTTCCAGGCCACCCGCAGCTTCAGGTATTGGTAATGGAGATTACACTTTTGGATATCCCAATTACACTCTTACCCCAGACTTTAGGTCAGATTGTATCGCTGCTTTCGCGATGCCTTCCCTGCTCACCTCGGTGAAGCGCAAGGAGCCCGTGCACTGCCGTTTGTGGGCCCTCCGACCGGCCCCACTTCCTCCGAACCTCACTTTTGGCCTGGAATCTTAGGCTCCACTAGTTTTTTAGGGTTGGTGCTTGGCGCACGAGAATTTCCGAAGCAAAAAAGCTCCCCGCGCCTGGAGAAAAATCGTCGACCTGATCCAAGTCTCGACCGACCACGACAACAACAAACCCGCTCCGACAACCACCGACAATCACAAAAATGGCTGATCGGGGAACTGGCGCCCGCGGCGGCGGCTTCGCTTCTCGGGGCGATCGTGGTGGTGACCGTGGTCGTGGTGGTGACCGTGGCCGTGGCCGTGGTCGTGGCCGTGGCCGTCGCGGCGGCAACAAGGGCGACGAGAAGGAGTGGCAGCCGGTTACCAAGCTGGGCCGTCTCGTCAAGGCTGGCAAGATCAAGAGCATGGAGGAGATCTACCTCCACTCGCTCCCCATCAAGGAGTACCAGATCGTCGACTTCTTCCTGCCCAAGCTCAAGGATGAGGTCATGAAGGTGCGCACGCCGGAATTCTGCTCTACCGATACGAATTGGACCGCTTTCTAACGCTAAATTTCTCCCGGAATACAGATCAAGCCCGTTCAGAAGCAGACCCGTGCCGGTCAGCGGACCCGCTTCAAGGCCATCGTCATCATTGGCGACTCCGAGGGCCACGTCGGTCTCGGTATCAAGACCTCCAAGGAAGTCGCGACTGCCATCCGCGCCGCTATCATCATCGCCAAGCTCAGCGTTATCCCCGTGAGACGCGGTTACTGGGGCTCCAACCTCGGTCTCCCCCACTCTCTGCCCACCAAGGAGAGCGGCAAGTGCGGTTCCGTCACTGTCCGCGTAAGTTTCCCAGGCAAACCGGCACGTGTGTTGATGGCAAATGTGCTAATTGGGTGGTCTTCAGCTTATCCCCGCTCCCCGTGGTACCTCCCTCGTCGCTTCTCCCGCCGTCAAGCGTCTGCTCCAGCTTGCCGGTATCGAGGATGCCTACACCTCGTCTTCCGGCTCGACCAAGACCCTCGAGAACACCCTCAAAGCCACCTTCGCTGCCGTCTCCAACACATACGGCTTCCTCACACCCAGCCTGTGGAAGGAGACCAAGCTCATCCGGTCTCCTCTCGAGGAGTTTGCCGACACCCTCCGTGACGGCAAGCGGTACGCTCACTAAGATGCTGGTTGAGGGTGATGCTCAGTCAGCGGGAACGGTGCTTTGGGGCGTCTGTGGATTTGGACTTGCATGGGCTCCGGCAATGGCATAGATTGAGGCTTCGACAGTATAGCACGATCGGCCTGAATCAATTTCACGATTTCATCTACGACGCATCTTAGTGTGTGGAAGTCTATTGGAGCCGTTCCTTTTTGAGGCAGAGTCCGTTCGTGAATACTGAGGTTACTGTGGGACACTTACATGCTCAATGCCGTCGGTATCGCAGTTTCAGCGAAGCTCTAAAGTGAACCATCGGGTATGAGACCTTGATAGACTGGTAACGGGCACATACATTTCCCTATCCGCCGCCCAAGGCTTTCCTGGGAGGTGCCGTCCAGCTTTTCATTCCGGCTTTCATCCAGAAGTTCTCAGGTTGAATTCGCTGGACATGTGGGTTGTATCAAGTACTCCCTGGCCAATGCCTGTTTCTTCCAACTGCCGCTTTCCTTCAGGACTTCATCCGCCCTACACCTCATGTATCGAATGATACAACTGCCTTCCGATGCCACATCGTGTCTAATTACGCAGCATTCCGTGTACTGCGAAAGAGGCTAACCTCAAGTCCGGGGCATCAGGTCTCGAGTTGTCATCCATGGTAAAGGAGATCCAAGACGTGATAGTCAGTTAGTTCAGTGCTGTGTCACTGCTCTAACCTCTAAGCTCCACGCCTTGGTCCCATTTCACTCCGTCAATGTCAACCTCTCCAAGCCGCGGTTACCTTGAGCATATTTATGGTTTGGTTACACCAGGTTAGATGGAAGTCGTTGAGTTGGCGCGAATCTAGTACCGTCCAACTTGTCATGGCCGCGTATCTAAACATGGGCAAAACCAACTATACGAGTGTCGCCATGACATGCCCCCACACTTCCCACAGAGGACAAGATCTCTACCTTATCTTCCCTCGCACGTGGCCAATCCTCCAAGAAGCATTCCATTTGAGACCCCTAACATGACTTCCCCCTTCCAGCACCCAAAGCCGGTAGTGGTCCGAACGCCGAACCCCGAGCCCGGCATTGATAAACGGCGTAAATCCCACACCTGGCACGGTGGAGGATGGGGATGGGATGGGTTTGTGCGGGATGCCTATACGAATTCTCCGATCTCCCCTCTTCCCTCCAGATCTCCGCGGACACCACAGGCCCCTTGCAGAAAGGGCTGAGCATGCCGGTATTCCCGTGCCAGAGCACTGGGACTGGGACTGGAACTGGGACTGGGTTCCACCACCATACTACTAGCATGTCCCTCCCCACAGGTTCCACGGCGGATCTAGGAGTACAACGCCGGGACGGGAGTAGCCGCCTGCTGTGTGGATCGGAGGCTGAGGCTGAAGTGACGTCGGTGGGGTCGTGGTAGCCTCAAGTATGTATGTTGTGTCAAGACGAGGGAACTTGATCTACTCGAAATCTCTTGTTCTCTCCCACAAACCTTGGTGCTATAGGCGGTGTCCGTCTCGAGTTCTTCTCGATGCCAGGACTTGCGATTGCGCGAGACAAAGGCCGGCATTCACATCCTAACATCCGAGACTTCTACTGGCGGATTATTTATACTGAACCTTAACTTCTAACGCGATAGTAGTGTTCAGTTCACGAACGATGGGTTTTGCCAAGCAAACCCAGCAGTCCGTTACCATCCCACCGGAATCGGCTTGTTCCTTGCCAAGGACCGAGCGCCCTCTTGGCTGTGGTTAAGAACACTGACACCTGACCTTTGAGCCCAGCGTTCCTCTCCCACTACACCAGCTCTCTGATGGCAGCCGCTTTACGTCCCCTAATACGGGCATTTACACCGTTTCTTGCCTTTTTGGAACCGATCTCTGAGAACCACAAGGCCATTGAACATGGATTGTCAGCCGAACCCGGGTCGAGATCCCCTGTTTCCGACCCAACCGCAATGGAGAGCATAAACTCGAGATACTACGAGCATCCTCCCTCGTAATTCGTGAACCTCACCTTGATCGATGGATAAACTCCTGTAAAAGAGTCAGGTGTGAAGATCATCGTCACCTTCATCCATCTGGCATCAAAAAGCCGTGGAAATACATTGGCACCGGGGGAGCGTGCCGCGTTGAACGGGCCAGTAGGGACATGGCCGAGCGAGGGTGCTGCATTAAAAGGAACAGGGTGCGGGAGAGGGACCGGGGAGTGTATGCAGAGAACACGGGACGAGAAATCATGACAAACAAGCATTTCCCAAGAGTGCTTGGCTGCGCATCTGTGCCGCAAACAAGGGGATGACGAAAAGTCCGGCTTCTGTCCGGTGCCCTTAGCAGCCGCGCCTCATCCATTGGGAAGCTTTCCGGATATAACAGGAATTGTCTGACATGGATGGGGGACGAAAAGAGCAGCCGTTGGCTGCCTGCTCAGAGCTTGGTTTTCGCCGACACATTGAGTGTGCCAAAAAGCGACAGAGACAGAGAGCTGCGGCCGCTCGGGCAGCAGGTTCGTGGGGACCATGCTCGTTCCCGTGCCAGCAGAGAGCGGTTGACATGGAATCGCGCCCAGGGGGTGGATGGTAGAGGATCTCACCCAGTAACCCTCGATATCGTGTGCTGCATGTAGGGCGCGGGGGAACCATCTCCTTCAGGAAACTCTTCCTTATTCGTGACCCGGTCAAGAACATGTCCGGGGTATGCGAGACGTCACCCTCAGTCAGCGGTTGCACCGGTCGGGTCGGTTTTCAGCCGGTTGGGACTTGTGTCAGAGAAAATCGAGGTATCGAGATGTTGGGCCGGTCATCTCAGGTATCCATCTGCGACCTTCTTAGGGGGTTTCCCCGATACCACGATCAAATATAGATAAATTCGCCAGGGTGCTGAGCGACGTTGAGGTGTGCGTTGGTGTTGACGGATGTGATGGGAACGGCAAGACTTGCATCCTGCCGACTTTAACCAAGCGAATTAGGAAAATCCCCGAGCCCTTTGCATCCGCGTCGACGGAATGCGTGTGGCAAGACCTGGCTTTCTCTGGTGGGCGAGCCGAGGAAACCGGTATCCGTACTCCGTAGCCAAATGACGATCAGGAAAGATCATTCCGTATTTCCGTTGAATGAGAAAGTCGCACATCTCTGTCTTGAAATGATGAAAAGAGCGGACTCCCAAAATTCCGAAGCTTTGGTGAAGGAGCCTGCCGGCTGCCGATTCGGAAGTGGAGAAGATCGTCCCGACTCCCTGGCCATCTAGCACCCCGGTAGAGAATGCATTCCAGTAATGCAATGTTCTCCCGGTTACGTATTGCCTACTACGCTAGCGTACCTTTTGGGTACCGCGGAGATGCAAAAGACATAACCGAGGGAAATTTTCGAATTCCAATTCCGCTTCTTGATCCACTTGGGATTCTCTTCTCCTCAGAGAAGGCCAGGTCCTGGATTTCGTTTTGGGGCAATGAGGGGTAATGCGGCCCACACGGATTTGGGGTTCAAAAGAAACAAAATATTCGAATCCGTCTATCAGACGTGGTCGATGCTGGAGATATTCGCATGAGCTGGGTGTTGTCAGTCATGGTTTTCTTTTATTTTCTTTTGGTAGATGGCTGTGAAAATATCTTCGTCGTAATCCAGCCATTGTCACTTTCCGCCATAGAAAACAAGATGGCCGTCCTGAGACATCCTCCTTGCGCTTCACTTGGGGACTCCAATGGCTCCCCTATCAGGAAGGTCCGTCGTCGGGGTGTGACAGCCCGCTTGTTTAAGATCAAACCGGGGCCCCAGAGTGAGCTGTGGATCTTTGAATGCCAGAACCGAGGAAGCTGACGGCGTCGGTCTCTCGCCGATCCGATGCCCGTCAACCCGTCCCAGACTTCCTTCCAGTCATGTAACCCCAGTCATCCACCACTCACAGACTCCACAGAATCCTACCGTCTGAGACCAGCTAGCTGGCCGCCATCGATTCCTCTGGTGCCTGGTGTTGCCGATGGCGGCGTTGGGATCTTGCCTTGGTGGTGCGATCGTCAACTCCCCTCGAGTTCCCTTGGGCCGGAGCTAGCGGAGTCTCTTGTATTTTCTTGGCCACCTAGGATCGAATGCCCAGCCGGCAATCGCGACGGGAGTCGAATTCCAAAACGAATGGTGGCTTGGTCAAGTCGCTTGGCGGCCATGTGCTTGTCGTGAGGCGGCGCACCTTCCTGCAGATTTGCAGCGTGGCACCCGCCCAATAAGGGTTAAGGCAAGGTATGCCGAGCTTGCCGTCTTGGCAACACGCTTGTTAGCGTCTTGGAAGGCTTGACTCCCTTGACAGAGCATGACAGCGCACCTTGGCAGCAGATCTCGTAATTTTCTGTTTCAACGTCACAAAACCACAAAAACGTTTCTCCAACAGCGACCGAGATATCCGCGCACGACGGCCTAGACTTTTTGTCTGGCCACCGTATGCCAGGGGGCCACCTCTTACAAGGATCAGGGGTTGCGGGCGCAGTTCATAACCCACCGGATTCTCCGCAATCGCAGCTGCAACCGGGCCAGAAATCGTCCAGGGGAACAAGACGCAGCAGTCCGAGAACAGGGTCCTCCGAGCCGTATTGCGTGGCGGGCAAATCTGGGGTCCCCCTCGAGCCGCCACACAAGTCGGATGAACCCCCAAGTACTTCGTAAATTGTTGAGGGGGCCATTTTCTTCCCGGCCAGTCACAGTCCACACGGCGATCAACGGTCTCCGCAACCGTCGCCATGTGGTGGCTGCACACAGATGGGGATGATCAAAGAGTATCGGTGAAGCGCATCCGTGCTGAGGCCCACGGGATCATCCTGCAAGTTTACAAGTACACACGTATTTCCATTGAACCGATGTCAGGACACGCTGCCCAGTTACCCCAGACTTTGGAGGGTTGTTCTTGTCGTCGACGATCATCCCCAGCACCCGCGTCATCGGGGATTTCTTCCCAGATTATCTCACCCCACCAAACCAAGAGAGAGCCACAGGCTAGTGTTTGGGGGTTTCTTGGGCTGCGGGGCACGCTCAAGAAAAGGTACCAGTGCAAGTCTGTGGTTTCGCTCACATCGTGGACGTCATTTCTTAGAGCGGCAGCTGTGCCGTCGTATGGACCATATCATGCTACAAATGCCTAAAGAAGGGCATCACTAGCTTGCCATCACCGTTACGGTGGCCCCAGCACCAATTCGGCGGTATTAAACTCCTTGCACCCGTGAGCTAGGTGATCCCAGACACACAATATTTGAGGGATCCGGAAGCGGAGATTCTCTTTGCACCAAAATGGCCGCCCGCCTTTTGTCAGCACACCCCACTGGCCGGGACCTCAACGGTGGACGACTGGAACCGTCCCCATTCTCCCCTTTTCCGTCCCAACAGCCAAACAGAGACTCGGTACACCCGAGACAGGGGACCTCCCCGTTGTGCCATCACGGGACAGGCTCGGTTGAGGTACCGTCCTACGTCGTTGCGCACCCTTTGCAGATGGCATGTCGAGCAAAGATGATGTACATCAACCCCGCCCAGTGTCGGTACCGTGGGATATCGAGTTGCAAGTGTTCCTTCCAAACGAAATCCCGAGGTCCTTGTGTCCGGCATATGCAACTTGGACCCTATCACAGGGCTCTCCAGCCCAGACTGGGGATCCAGGCTATGATCCTTAGCCGCAATGGTGGTTAGTGCCCCAGGGTACCCCAGGCGGGTGGATGACAGAGCCAGGCCCCGGCTGCGCCTGCATCGCACCAGTCCCGCGTACCGTCCTGTCCTCCCGGCAGGGTCTGTTGGCTGATTTGACGATCCCCAGAAATGGCCTTGTCGCTTTCGCCAACCAGCCATGGACGGTAGGTATCATCCGGGCGACCGCCCCTAGCGCGTATATGAAGTCGGCCACCCCTCGGCCGTTCATGGTCCGGGACGTTGCTCTTTGGTTATTCTTTCATTCCATCTCTCATATTATATAACCCGCCACACGGCTTCCCGGTCGTCACATTTGTGGGGGTTCGATATCGCCGTCAGGAACAACACACTACACTCCTTGTCAACCACATCGGCTCAATGGCCGACCACATGAACGCCATGGGCGAGAAGGACATCGGCGAGACGACGGGCGCCTCGACTGGCGCCAATGGCGCCAAGTCGACTTACCTGCGTGGTTACGATCCCCGGAACCCGATGGCCAATATCCACGCTGGCGACGAGCTCCGACTGCCCGCCTTCGGTGGTGAGTTCCAGCCCGGTCTCTGGAGGCCGACGGAGCAGCGCAAGTTTGCCAACCCGGCGCCCCTGGGTCTGTCGGCTTTCGCCCTCACCACGTTTGTGCTCTCGTGCGTCAACCTGAACGCGCGTAACGTCAACCAGCCCAACATTGCCGTTCCCCTTGCATTCGGCTACGGCGGTCTCGTCCAGCTTTTGGCTGGCATGTGGTATGTCTTTCTCTTCGACACTTAGAATCGGGCAGCAATATCTGACACGGTCCCAGGGAAATGGCAGTTGGCAACACATTCGGTGCCACGGCTCTCTCTTCGTACGGCGGCTTCTGGATTGCCTATGGCATCCTGCTCACACCTGCTTGGAACATCACGGGCGAAGGCGGACCGTACAAGTCGGAGGCCGCGCATGCCGTAGACCCCCGGATGGCGGATTCGGCGCTCGGCTTCTTCCTAACGGGCTGGTTCATCTTCACGACCATCCTACTGCTGTGTACGCTGCGCTCGACCGTCATGTTCTTCATGCTCTTCTTCACGCTCGACCTCGCCTTCCTCATGCTCGCCTGCGGACACTACGCCATGGACAACGGCGCCGACAAGTCGTCCAAGATGCTTACTCAGGCCGGCGGCGGCTTCGGCATGCTTGCAGCCTTCCTGGCATGGTACAACGCCTTTGCCGGTATTGCCGATAGCAGGTGCGTTTTCATTTTTCTTCTTGGCTTAATGTTGCCCCCCCCCCTCGCTTCCCTTCCATCATGATCCTTCGATCAGCTTAGCGTCGATCCGGTTGCATCTGCCAAGCAAAACTATGCGATCCCATGTCACGCCACCTTCGTCACCCAAGACAATGCCCAGACATGCCCAGTTTTGAGCCGCACCCATCAGGAGACGACGACACGTGGCTGACGCAATTTTACCAACAGCAACTCGTTCTTCCTTATTCCCGTCTTCCACTTCCCGTGGTCTGAGAAGGGCCGCGAGGAGAGGCTCGCCAAGGTTGCCACCCGCACGACTGATGCTTAGATAAGACTTGTTTTAATTGTTCTGGTCTGGTTTTGGGTTTTACACAATTGGATTGTGGCTGTTCTTTTTCCCGGCACTTGCTTGGGATTGTCTTTTTTGTGCGATGGATATACCACGTTCGGCAGTTCAGTCGCTGTTTACGCCTACACGAGGTTATGAAAGCCGGCGACGCGGCGTGGGGTGGACGGGATCGTCAGCGCTGCCGATATCCGTAATCCGTTTACGTTTGGTAATGCCAAAGAGGAAAACTTGATGTTTCCACGAACGTTGTGGAGCGGACCGTGGAATCCGTGGACACAATCTGGAGTCTGGACCGCGGCCATCCTCCACAGTTGCCCACTGCTTCCCACTCTGTAACAGCGCTTTCCCCGGTTTCTGATCTGAATTCAGCCGCCGACAGAACTACCGCAACCTTGACCCCCGTTGAATGGACCTTGACAGGGTCGTTGACAGCACGCTTACCCGCGGCTTTTGGCAGGGACATTCCTGGCAGCGGTTATGAATAGGCTGGTGGGCAGGGCGGTTGATCCACACATCGGTCTCTTGTCTTGTTCCGTCCCCCGACTTCCCACCATCTTGGCTTTGACGATCCTGCAGATGATTTTTGGTTCCTGAACTTTTTGGAGGGCTGTGAGCCCCCAACGGGCCAGCCAAGGTGAACCCCGTTCTTGGCGCACGTGAGGCCAAGGTTCCAGGGTCCTCAGTGCCTACAATATCCTTATCTCTTATCGCTCAGATTGAACTGCTCATTGATGGTGCGATCTCCTTCGATCCATCGCGCAAGTTGCACTTGGCTTGAGAAGTTCGAGGTTCTCTCTGCCACGGACGCAACCCGAAACTCAGAGTGCAACCAAATTTCAACTTTGAGATGGTACACTACCTACTTGTGACCTAAACTGTCTCGGCACTTTTTTGTGCGCCGTGAAGCAAAGACTTTGTTTCATGTCTGCTACCACAACGCAGGGTGTCTTGTGTCTCTCGCACGGAGAACTTGGAAGCAATTAATTCTCCCCCCCCCTCTCTCCGATTACCAACACAGCGTGTACTCGAGTCTGAGCAGATTTGGTATTACGGTCTTACAAACCTCCTCTCACCATCGCACCTCTCTCTGTCTTTTAAGCCTTCGCACCTGCATTTCTGGTTCGACAATGTGTCGCAGCGGACACTGAGCTGGATCCTCGAATCAGTAACTCCGCGGTCAGACACCGTTCGACATCAGCACACCATCACCTGATTCATCTCGGCGTCGGGGCAAGCGCCCTCAGCCTGCGCTGTATATACATGCTCGGCATCGCCGACCCATCAATCAAAACCTCTTCTTTCCTGTTTTCCATATTTTTCAGATGCACAACAGCTGGGGCGTGAAACCCGAATTGTCATGACGAGACGCCGTCTCCTCTCCATCTTGTTTCTGAGTTTCTTGATACCCATCACAGCAGTCTTGTACCACCAACTCACCACGTCAAACCCGTTCTTGTTTTTCAAGACATCGGTCATGAAAATGGCGAGCCCAAATCCGCCTCCAGTCATTGTGGTTGGCGCAGGACTCGCTGGGCTGTCGGCGTCGTATTCTGCACTCCAGGCCGGCGCCCGCTCGGTGCGTCTCCTAGAGCGGGCTGCAAAGCCAGGAGGCAACAGCATCAAAGCTTCGTCTGGCATCAACGGCGCACCGACACGGTTCCAAAATGTTGCCAAGTTTGGCGTCGATCAGAGTTTCTGGGACGACACAATCCGGTCTGCCGGGTCCAGACTGCATGCCTCTGTCGCCCAACCCATCCGAACACAGCGCGAAAGCCTCATCTCAGTCCTAACCAACCGCTCGGCCGGCGCCATCGACTTTCTCGTAGACCTGGGCGTCGACCTCAGCGTTGTGGCCCAACTCGGCGGACACAGCGTTCCCCGCACGCACAGGGGCGCCGGGAAGACGCCGCCCGGCGCATCCATCGTGACCACCTTGCTCGCAAAACTAAAGGAACAGGGTGATCGTTTCGATCTGGTGACCGAAGCCGAGGTCACCAAACTACTCACCACCAGGGATGATGCCGCCGCCCAGACCGGCCGGGTGACGGGCGTGGAATACCAAAAGGACGGCACGTCCCACACCCTACAAGGGCCCGTCATCTTCACCACCGGCGGCTTCGGCGGCGACACACACGGCCTCCTGGAAAAATACCGCCCGGACCTCGGCGGCCTACCATCAACCAACGACCCCCGACCGGGCACCCACACGCTCCTCTCCGACGCCGGCGCCAAGCTCGTCGACATGGAAAGCGTGCAGATCCACCCAACCGGCTTCGTCGACCCAACCAGCCCCCAAAC
Organism: Trichocladium uniseriatum; assembly: GCA_017139535.1. Taxonomy (NCBI): domain Eukaryota; kingdom Fungi; phylum Ascomycota; class Sordariomycetes; order Sordariales; family Chaetomiaceae; genus Trichocladium; species Trichocladium uniseriatum. The sequence continues at coordinate 103,616 of WOUO01000022.1, read as the reverse complement.
CCCCGTCAAGTTCCTCGCCGCCGAGATGCTCCGCGGTGAAGGCGGCATCCTCCTCCACCAGGGCCAGCGCATTGTCAACGAGCTCGAAACCCGTGAAAAAGTCAGCAACGTCATCATGGCGCTGCCTCGTCCCGATGCCGACGCCGACGGCGCCGCTCTGCGCCAGTGGGATGTGCAACTGCTCCTCGACCCGGGCGCCACCGACGCCGCGGCCGGCCACGTCGGTTTCTACCTGTGGAAGGGCCTCCTGCAGAAGAAAAAGGTTCGCGAGCTCGACGAGACCACCCGCGCGACGATTCGGGAGTATGCCAGTATCGTCCGCGGGGAGAAAGCGGATCCCCTGGGGCGGACGGCGTTTGGCCACTGGCGACTAGGCGCAGATGACACGGGTGAAGTGGATGAGGATGCCGAGGTGTGTGTCGGCCGCGTGACGCCGATCGTACACTTCACCATGGGCGGCGCCGTGTTCAACGAGCAGGCGCAGATCTTGGCGTCGGAGCTGGGCGAGGAACAGAAGCCGATTGAGGGTCTCTGGGCCGCGGGAGAGATCACGGGGGGGATTCATGGGGATAATCGGCTCGGTGGTTCGTCGCTGCTCGAGTGTGTTGTGTTTGGGCGCATTGCGGGCGAGCAGGCCGCACGGTGGGCTGAGAAGAGTGAGGCTTAATGGGCAGTAATGTCCTCTTTTTTTTTAAAAAAAAAAAAAAAATACCGCTTTGGTTCGAAGATGAATCTGAAGGACGGACGGTATGGTTTCAGCAAGATTGGTTGATTAAGGGGTCGGAGTCAAGGACCTTAATTTACACGTGGCTTTCAAGCATTCACGAGTTCAAATGTGAAAGGGATCCAAACTAGAGATAGAAGCAATGGATGACCGCAAAAGGAAGCCTGCTCCTATCTCAAGTTTACAATGTCGAGGCGAGGGACTCAGGGTGCAATGAAAAGGGGTGGGGTCGGGCAAAAAGGAAGCCGCCCAGAAGGAAAAAGTTATGACAAGAGTGGGATTCGAACCCACGCCCTTTCGGACCACGGAATCTTGGTTGAAGATTGGGATTAAGGGTATACCTTAACGTGGCGCCTTAGACCGCTCGGCCATCTTGCCTTTTTGTTGTTGAAGGGCCTAAGCCGAATTGGATATCATCAGCAGAACCTTGCACCACGATGACTGGTTCTCCCTTCCCCAGCTCCTCGCTCCGTATATGAATGATTCATTTCTCTTTGATCTCATACGTTTGGCTTGGTCTTAATTCACATTTATATCATAATAACGAGCATCTATACACTATTCTTTGCTACCCTCATGCTCCAAAATCGCGTGTGAAGATCTCGGCCATGTCGCATCCAGGTGCAAATCCAAGATTCGTCATAAACTGAGCATCAACATCGACCGGGTCAGTGCACTCAATCGACGCAAGATCGTCTAGAAGCGCCTCATAGTCCGGGCTAGCGCCGAGCCCTATGGGTGGGAGAAAAGGATGGTGGCGATGGTGGCGCGTCGAGCCCATGGCGGTAGGTATCCCAGGCATCGAGCCCATGCTAGGTCCCATCTGCATGCTCATGTTGTTTCTTTGCGGCATTGGCGCTGAAGCGTTTGGAAAGGGTCGTTGGTATGGCGGTGGCATGCCAGCGGCATCAAAGGTCCCATATACTCTGTTGCTCGGTTGTGGTTGTGTATGTTGTGTTACGGTTGGGCTGCTGTTGTAGGGTGAGGGCATGATGTGGGCGTGATAAGTCATGGCGGAGCTGCCTTGGGTCGAAAACTGGGTTGCCCTCGTGGTGTCGAGCGGCTGTTGCGCCGGCGGGGGCAAGGTGGTGGGATTGGAATGGGAACTGGCAGCCCTAGAAGGTCCCCTTATTTCATCCCACCGAGGAGAGTAGGCCGTCACCAGGTCCTTCAGCTTTTCTCGCTGCTGTTCTTCGCGACCCGACAGGTGCTCCTGTTCGGTAATGGATGCAATACATGCGGTGATGAATGGAGGTATGGCGCATTTGCCAAATAACCTCTGGTACTGATCGAGTGTGTCGATGAGTAGGGGTAGGAAACCGTCAGTCTGAGGGTCGCCTAATGCGCTGGCCCAAAGATATGTGGCTCGAGTGATGTAGGCCGTTGGGACTGAAGCAGTGCCGCAACTTGGAGACGTGACAAAGCTGCTGAGCGGCGAATTCGGGTTTACCGCCCGCTTCACTTGAGCGATGCGAGCCTCTGCTGACTCCCTGGGGAATGACCCGTACCTCCTTGTCGACATCTCGCTCGCTACCACCTTTATGATGGCATAGAGTTGGTTGAAGGTGCTGAGACAAAACGCGGGGCTCCGGGTCGAGCGAGCATCTGCACAGCAACCCCCAAAGCCAACACAGGGTGCCCATGGCTCCCATTGATCAAGTCCATCTTCGGGCACCGGCGGCAGGTCGGCGATGTCGTCTACCCTTAGATGAGGCGGCCTGTTGCATCGTGCCGAGAGGATAGTGTCGACCATGAAACAAGCCATCAGTGCCAGCGTCATTCTTTGCCGCTCCTTGTCCTGTCTGCAAGATTGGATGGTGTCGGCGTCCAAAAGAATGCGGACAGCGGAGCCGGTCAACAACCAGGCGCCCGTCAGCTTGTCTTGTCCCAAGTTGACTAGACTAAGCAACAAAAGAGCCCGAGCGTGATGAACTTGGAATGGGCCATTTTCTGACGGAATTAGTCTGCGAGCAATGACATAGACTTCGGCCGGACAGGGGTCGACAGGACCGACGTCGTTTGATGATGAAGGCTCCGGCGGACTCGCAGCATCCTGCAAAGATGCCAAAGCTAGCGCAGCCCATAGTTCAGCATGCACTGCGGATGAGGGTTCTTCCGGATCAACAACAAGTCCATCCTCCGGGTACAGGTACGACGCCTGGAATATGTCCTGCTTTTCGAGAATGGGGAGCCACGAATGAGTGTAGGAAAAGTAAATATCAAGTAAGCGCCAATGGTTGGGTGGTAACTTGAGACGGCTCGGAGGGGCTGGGGAGGAGCGAGATATCTGCCTCGGGGCCGTTAACCGCTGCCGTTCAAAGTCCGACGGCCCATCAGGCGGTGGGCCATTTTCGACAGCGGCGCATCGAGAATTCGGTGACTCTCGAGCAGTGGTCTCCGCGCCCGTATCAATCGAATGCGGCACAGAACTCCCTCTGGCTCCATCACCGTCACCATCGCTCGCGTCTGCGGAGGGAGCACGCCCGTCCTGGCCCGGGGAGGGCGTGCAGCCAGATAGGATGCAATCTATCCCCTGGTGTACCCGGCTTCTCCTCCACCTCTTATGTAGACGATCCGCACTGCCGGGGTCCTTCCCCGTTAGAACCGTCTGGCCCCGACCACCTTTGTGAGCAAGAAGAGCACTGAGAGCCTCCTCGCTTGCTGGCACCTTCTCAAAAACCCAACCAAGGGCCAGCTCGAGGGTGCGGATGTAGCCAGTTTGGACGCCCCTCTTCCTCGGACTGACCTCGTAGGTGCATGGCCGGCTCTGTGACACGCACGGGAAGCACTCGGGTTGCACGCCGTCGCACTTCTCCCGTGCCGCGCGGCACTGGTCGCAGGCTCTCGACACCCTTTGGCGTTTGGCGGGAGCGGGCTGTGCCGTAGACGCTGGGACTCTAGGCCGGTCAATTGCACCGTTTTCGGGGTTGTCGTCCGGGGTTTCAGTCTCGGCCGCCCTCCGTTTGGCTGGCATGGTAAAAAGGGGTGGTGTCGGGTGGCCGACGCGAACAGGCACAAAACACTAACGCCAAGAGTACAGACGTCGTATCATGTCGGCCGGCTCGGAACCCGGGTCGTTCCGCACGCAATGCTGCGTGTTTGGTTCTCCTGGGCTTGGTAAGGGAAGAACGCTTAGGTGCTGAGCCGCTCTCCCGGAGTTATCCAAGAAAGATGGAACCTGGGGTGAGGGCCGCCCCCACGAGTTAATCAACCAATCTGTGGGGAAGCTGGGGAAAGCTGACGTCTCGGAATCAAGAACCGAAGCTGGGGATGGGGAACCTGGGTGCCACTTCCCCACGCGCGCGTGCCAATCGTCGGTTGTGCAAATTGAATGCAATGTGTTTCTGTTCTGGAGACCGTGTACCGTGGCGTTGGACGCGAGAACTGGCCAGACTCGGCAGGGACAGTGCTGGTCCGGAGGAGGGGAATGGGGAAAATGCATTAAGCGGGGCAGTTGGCGGAGGCACAGGGGCCTCAGTAGGGTAAATATTTATCCCGCCTCTCACATCTCATCCACTTTTCGAAGGTTCCATCTTCCCAACGGTCCCACCCAACCGGAACCTCGAATTCGGTTCCCACCACTTGGGCTCTGGCCAGGCCATTCAGCCCTTTCGCCTTAGACGACGCCTTGGATTTCCAAGTAGCATGAATTCTCGGCATGATTGCTAGCTGTTGCCGAAACTCAACGCTTCGTCGCTTGCCATTTACCAGTTTCGTTGGACCGTTTGATCGATGCCTGGTTCAGCCGTTGCCAGTTGCCAAATCACACTTTACCCGGAATACCCCCGGCCATTGGTAAACGACGCGCCTCCATTGCCTGCCGCATCATGGCGTCGCCAGTTGTTGCCGGCGTGAAGCGCTCATACGCCGCGATGGCCGTCTCTTGGGACGGCCAGATTCCGGAATCCCGCTCAGCGCCGCGCACCTTTTCTATTGACGGTCGGGAGTCGGTTTGCCAGCCGCCGTTCCATCCGACTCCGCCGAATTCGACCGATTCGGCGCTCGGAGGTAAGACTCGCCGGCAGTCACCTTCACGGCCTTCTCCCCCTTCCCACATGCTAGCCCAGGACTAACACCCTCCCAGAGCGTCTGCCAGTGTGCCGATCGCCGCAAGGTAATACGGCTAACCCTGTGGCTGCCGCTTTCGATGCAGATTCATCCATTGTCATCGTCGGCATCCGTGGCGCTGGCAAGTCAACCCTGGCCATCATAGCTTCCACTGCCATGCAGCGCAAGGTTGTCGATCTTGAAAAGACCTTCCATGATGCCACCGGTTTCTCCAGTCCGGGGTATAAGAAAGCCTACGGCGCTGCCGCCTGCCAAAGTCGCCAAGCCAGCATCCTCCAGGAGGTCTTGCAGAGGCATCGGAGAAATGCCATCATCGTCTGCTCTTGGGTTGAGTGGACTGTACAGTCAGCTCTGGAGGAATTGGGTAGAACCAATCCCGTTATCTATGTGCTCCGCGACCCGAACGCCATCCAGGCTCACTTAAAAGTCTCCAGCAGCCAAAAAGTGCGCGACATCTTGGACGCGAGCAGTACTGTCTTCAGGAGGTGCACTCGCTTCGAATTCTTCAATGTCTCGGAGGACAACAGCGCGCCTGGAGGTTCAGCAAACACGCGTCTCCCCTCGCCTACCAACGAGCTGGATAGACCCACGGCACCATATCTCACCCTCAAGCGGGCCGAGCGGCACTTCCTCAAGTTTCTCTCGTTAATATTACCAAGGGGTGCTATTCCGTTCATCGAGTCCGCCTTCCCGCTAGCTTCCATCCCCGCTGAAGAGAGGCAGTTCACATATGCCATCTCTGTGCCACTTTCATCACTCCTCGCGAATAACCTCGACCTGCAAGAGCTCGAGACTGGTGCCGATGCCATCGAGATCGTCGTGGACGATCTGGTGACTGACTTTGCCAGCTGTTTGCAATCGTCGTCCCAGATCCCCCCTCAGCGAGCCAGCGAGATCAGCCGCGCCGTTGCCCAAATTAGGCGCGACGCTGTCATCCCCATCTTCCTGCACGTGGCATTTCCCGAAACGGCCCTGTCAGACGGATTTTGGCAGTCCCTGTATGTGTCATATATTCAACATGGATTCCGCCTTGCGCCCGAGTACATCACCATCGACATGAGGCTTGACGGCCGCTTGCTCGCAAACACGATCGCCACCAAAGGTACCTGCAAAATCGTCGGTAATCTCCAACTGGCTGACTCCGATCCGCCGTCCTGGGACGACTCATTCTGGCGCTCCTACTACGAAAAGGCCCAAGCCACCGGCTGCGATCTCGCAAGGTTCACGAAAAGGGCTGTTCACGCTACCGACAACTTTGACGTGCGGCTAGTCCACCGCGCCGCCGAGTCAACTCCGGGGCGAAGATTACCGCTTATTGCTTACAACACAGGCGTTTTGGGGCGGTGGTCGGCTTGCTTTAATCAGATTCTCACGTCTGTTATGCCAGATACACTGGAGGAAAGGCGCGCTAGGGCAGAGTCTGATGCCGCCGCCCTCATGTACCCGTCCATCACGGCCCTCGAAGCGACACAGGCTCTTTACTCGTCCTTTTACCACCAGCCCATGAGACTCTACGTCTTCGGCGCCAATGTAGGCTACAGCTTGTCTCCAGCAATGCATAATGCCGCCCTCAAGGCCTGTGGAATTCCACACCACTACAGGCCTCACTCAACAAGCACCATCGCAAGCCTGCAAGAACTCGTCAACGACCCCCATTTTGCTGGCGCCTCTGTCGGGCTGCCTTTCAAGGTTGAGATCATCAGCCTGACACACTCCCTGAGCCGGCATGCTCGGGCGATTGGCGCTGTCAACACATTGATTCCCGTGAGGGAACTCAACCCCGACGGCAGCATCCCTGACGACGCGTTGCTGTTTAATGGGAGAAGTCGAGCTGGCCCAGTAAGGGCTCTGTACGGGGAGAACACCGACTGGGTTGGAATCCGGGCTTGCATTCGTCGCGGCCTCTCTCCCGCCAACGCTGTGAGATCCAGTAGCTCCGGGCTGGTCATCGGAGCTGGAGGTATGGCTCGAGCGGCAGTCTATGCAATGTTACAGCTCGGCGTCAAGCATATCTTAATTTTCAACCGGACGCTCGCCAGGGCCGAGCAGCTTGTCTCGCACTTCGAGACACTATTGGCGCGCAACGGCCTGCCCTTGTTCAGTACCGGTCACGGGTCCAGCGAGAGGACAAGGTTTCACATAATCCAGTCTCGCCATGATCCCTGGCCCGAGGGCTACAAACCCCCTACCATGGTCGTCTCATGCATCCCAACACACAGCATTGGGGACAACCCCGCACCGGACTTCACAGTTCCTGAGCAATGGCTGAACAGCCCTACCGGTGGTGTCGTTGTTGAGCTTGCCTACAAATCACTTAATACCCCTCTGTTGGACCAAGTCCGGAAGGAGGCTCACAGAGGCTGGGTGACGATGGATGGGTTGGACCTACTTCCTGAGCAGGGCTTTGCTCAATTTGAGCTCTTCACCGGCCGACGGGCTCCACGTCGTTTGATGAGGCGGGAAGTCTTCAGAGCATATCCGGGCCGCTCCAATTTGGAGCAACTCCAGCCTCGGCTCAACAATATCGTAACACAAGAACCTTGAGGGTAGCTGCAGTTGTATACGGTCTTGTTTGGGCGCCCCCCCCCAACAACAGACAAGACAATAAAAACAACAGTTAAGACAATAATAGCTATGTTGGCGTGTTAATGACATTCATTCCCGAGTTCTCGTTGACTACTGGTCCTTCCCTTAAATCGGTCCACGGGTATGGGCGCCACCATCACCATTCAAGGCTCCTCGCACGACTCGGAAAAGCTCAATCAAGCTACGCAGCATAGTTGACATTGCAGCGCCGGCATAACACTCGGCTCATGACGTGAGCATGACGGAAGCAAGTGCGCGATCTTTGCAGCCAGTCAACGTGAGTTCTTTCGCTCGATCTGTAATAATCAAAGGGACGCGAGTCGAGTCTCGAAGCCGGGAGAGAATTCATCCTTGACTACCGAGATATCCTACCCCAGTCTTCCCGTATGTGGGTCCCATTCGGGGCAATGGCGAACTGCAGCGGCAGGTGGGCGGTGAGCAACCAGGGCAACAGCTTGCGGGGAAGCCGGATCGACGAGGCGAGGGTTCTCGACCACTTTGATTTGCCGCAGCATGTCCCGTCCTTTCTTCCCTTTTCGCATCCATCACGCTTGTGGCGCTCGGGCCTCTACTCCACGGTTCAACATTCTTCGATGCGGAGGCATGTCTTCGCTCGCAGGGAACAGGTGGGATCCCCGGGGAAATGCACATGCCCGGTGGGTTCGCCTTTCAGGGGACCACTGCAGTATGGGGTAAACGCTCCAATTCGAAGAAGCATGTTGGTCATATATAATTCTGGGTATCCCGGGGTAGCAAACCGGGACTTCAGATTCTTCACCTCTCCTCCCACCATCCTCACCTGACCGTGCCCTCGCCGGCTGCCTCACCCCTCCCATCAGTTGGACGGCCGTCGACACTCCCCAGATCAAGATGACTCTCCTCGCACTCAAGGAGGACAGGCCGACGCCCAAGGCCGTTTACAACTGGCGCGTGTACGCCTGCGCTACCGTCGCGTCTTTTGCGTCATGCATGATTGGCTACGACTCGGCCTTCATCGGCACCACCCTTGCCCTGCCATCCTTCACTGAGGAGTTCGATTTCGCCTCGTACGATCCCGATGACCTCGCCCTGCTCCAATCCAACATTGTTTCGATCTATCAGGCAGGTGCCTTCTTTGGCAGCATTTTTGCCTATGGCACCAGCCACTTTCTCGGCAGGCGCAAGTCCTTGTTCATCTTTGCGGTCGTCTTCCTTCTGGGCGCCGGCATCATGCTTGCGGCCAGCGCAGAGAGGGGCCTAGCACCCATCCTCGCCGGCCGAGTCCTAGCCGGCATCGGTGTTGGTGGAGCATCCAACATGGTGCCCATCTACATCTCAGAGCTAGCACCCCCCGCTGTTCGGGGCCGCCTCGTCGGCATCTACGAGCTCGGCTGGCAGATCGGTGGCCTCGTCGGGTTCTGGATCAACTACGGCGTCAACACGACACTTGCTCCCACGCGGTCACAGTGGCTCATCCCATTCGCGGTCCAACTCATCCCCGGCGGTCTTTTGTTCCTTGGCATGTTCTGGATCAAGGAGTCTCCTCGGTGGCTCTTTGCCAACGGCAGGAGGGAAGAGGCCATGAGGATTCTGTGCTGGATACGGAACCTTGAGCCTACCGACAAGTACATCATAGAGGAGGTGCAGTTCATCGACCGTGACATCGAGAGGTTCGAGAGGGAGGTGGGCAAAGGTTTCTGGAAGCCCTTCCTTGCTCTGAAGCAGCGCAAGACCCAGTGGCGCTTCTTCCTCGGCGGCATTCTCTTCTTGTTCCAGAACGGTTCGGGGATCAACGCCATCAACTACTATTCACCCACGGTCTTCCGCAGCATTGGAGTTACCGGCACAAACGCGGGGTTCCTGACGACGGGCATCTTCGGCATTGTCAAGACGGTTATCACGGTGGTTTGGCTTCTCTGGCTCGTGGACCAGGTGGGGAGGCGTCGGATGCTCTACATTGGTGCTGCGGGCGGGTCGCTGTGCATGTGGTACATTGGTGCCTACATCAAGATTGCGGACCCTGCATCGAACCCGACTACTGAAATGTCGGGCAGCGGCATTGCGGCCATGTTCTTCTTTTACCTGTGGACGGCCTTTTACACGCCGTCTTGGAACGGGACGCCGTGGGTCATCAACTCGGAGATGTTCGACCAGAATACACGCTCGCTGGGACAGGCGTCTGCTTCGGCCAACAACTGGTTCTGGAACTTTATCATTTCGCGTTTCACACCACAGATGTTCCTCAAGATGAGGTACGGGGTCTACTTCTTCTTTGCGTCCCTGATGATCCTCTCCATCATCTTTGTCTTTCTCTACGTGCCCGAGACCAAGTCGATCCCGCTCGAGTCGATGGACCGCCTGTTTGAGATCAAGCCGGTGCGCAAGGCCAACAAGATGCTCATGGAGGAGCTCAATATGAATGGCGGGGGTTTTTCGACGGAAGACTCCTCGCTTGCCGACGAAAAGAACAGGACGTCTCAAATCGAAACGACTGAGGCCGTTTAGGCCCATACCGGGCCAGTCACATGGAGCTCTTGGCGGGGAAGGTGCTGTGAATTTGTGGGAAATATGTCGTGTTGATTTTCTAGCCTGTTTGTAATTTTTTGTCGATTTGTTATGCGGAATCATTTTTGCGTTCAAGTCTTGGATACAAGCGACAGCGGAGGTCGAGAGTAGCTCAAGCCTAGGACCAAATCTGAGAGACTTTGTATTTTACCATGACTTGTGTCTGTTTTCCGGCGAGCAGTAATTGCAGGGTATTCCCACATTTTCGTGGCTCTTGTTTTAATTTTTCGTCCCGATTCTTTCGTCTTCGTCTTGCCCCTGAGCCGGGAATAGGGGTTTAAGTTGGCAGGGACGAGGGCTGGCTCTTCCAGTACACCCAGTGCCCTGCTCTGTTAGCCTCTAGGTTCGGCGACGCAAGCTGCCCTTCCAAGCAGGTCTTTTGCGATTTCCGCTACACTTTATAAAATCTCATACTATCGCGCTACTAGACAGGCAACAGTTGGAGGCTGTAGTGATAATGCACGACTTTCCGTTTCGCCTGTAGATGCACTGGGCCTCCAAACTTCAGGCTCAGCCGCTCCCTCCCTGCTTGTCCATCTAGGTACGCAGGAGACACTACAGACACAATACCATAGACACGAAGCAATGGAGGAGAAGTAACGAATTATCACCAGGAACGCAACAGGCAAGACCATGATTTGTGTCAATAACAAAGTGAGCTAAATCTTTGACAGCTGAGCTAACTTTGAGGCAATTGTCTCCTTAATCTGAGCCACTGGAAGCTCACTGGCATCCCTCCCAGTCCAGTACTTGTCCTGTTCCCATTAACGTCTTGTCAGCAGCGGCAATGGAAAATGTATAGAGATGGGGGTAGTTTGGGGCTCACCTGTTCAATCCCTTGCCAAATAAGCGCCTCAGTCCCCAAGATAACCTGCCACCCTTCAGAGTCCGCAAGGGCTCCCAGAGCCGTGTAAGGAGAAGGGTTGTAGCACATTTCCAGCATGGCTCCCTTCCTCTCCTTACTCAACATGATCTCAGTAATACGCCTCGTCAGCTTCTCGGCCTCGGACACCGGTGGGAAGTCGGGGACGCAGGCAACAATGGCGCCCGGCCCCTCGAGAGCCTCCGCCTGCTCAGCCGTCTCGACGTGGATCAGACGGTCGCCATAGCCGCGCTCGGTGCACTCGGAAATGACGGCGTCCACCTCGGGCTTGTCGCGGTTGACGAGGTAGATTCGGGTGGCCTTGAGCCAGGTGTGCAGCGCATATACGGCGGAACGGGCAGCACCGCCGCTGCCGATGACCATGGCCGGGCGGTTCTCGTAGACTGAGGGGTCGGCGACGTTCTGGACAAACGACTCGCGCACGCCAATGACGTCGGTGTTGGCGCCACAGAAGAGGCGCTGGCCGTTTGGAAGGTCGCGGATGAAGAGTGTGTTGCAGGCGCCGACTTCGCGGCATTCTTCTGTCAACTCGTCTAGGTAGGGGATGATGGCGACTTTGTGCGGCATGGTTACGGACGCCCCTGAATGTGTCGGTCAGCATGGCTCGTTGAACAAAGTAAAGGAGGAAGGAAAACGTACCATAGAACTTGGGGTGTCGTATTAAGTTGAGAAAGAGGCCCATATCTGTCGAATCGAGTCTGATCTGCTCCCAGTTCAGGTCCAGGCCACGGTAGACGACTTGATGTAGGAGAGGGGACATGGAAGCGTCGAGCTTCTTGCCGAATAGAAAGCCATGTCTGTCGAGCTGGTCGATGCGAGACTCAGGAGCTAGCGCCAAGGGTTGCTCTTGCTGTGCCGCCATTGTGGTTGTTGCTGTTGTCGTCGACATTCCGTTCTCTTTCTTTCTCTGCCTCGTACTGGTGATGTACCGTCAACGGTTTTGGGGGTGTAGTGGGGTTGGAGTTGGAGTCTGGATGGTAGCACTGGAAAGGAGGGCGAAGGTATTTGCACAGAACACGGTATCTAATGAAGGCCGCCTTGCTTGGTTTCACGGGGGTTAGTATTTGTAACCCGGCCCATTCCGGGCGTTCCCAATCGCCATCTTGCCCATGGTCTTTTGCTTTCTCGGTCTCGGGAGGAGATTAGTGGAGTTGATGGGGCTTGAATGACAGGGGTTCAGCGGACCCGGCAGAGCGGGAGGTCCTTTTTACCCGTGGAACAAGATGCATCCAGCCCTGCAAGTGCTTCATACACACGTCAGCGCAGCCCGGACACTGTGTAGTCCGGAGTGTTCTCGGCGCGTGTAGTTGCAGGTACAGGAACCTCAGGTTACGTTACAGATACTCCAATTCTGGTGGGAAATAACTCGCACGTACCGGCAGTTTTGCGCCCGAGGTGCTTTTAGCGCCGTGAGAACGTTTACCCAGGGGACCACTTCCTTGCCAGGATAGGTACCTCCTTGAGAGGCGCCTAGATGCTTGGCCTTGTGGAGTGGCACTTGCCGGCCGTCCTCCCGAAGACTACCAGTCTCCACATTCAACGTCGTCCTTTCCTTCCCCATGGATTGATGGGCGATAAGAGCCAAAAACGGCAACAGACACTCATCCTCTGAAGGGCCGTGGAAGAAACATCATCCCATCGCTCTTACCTGTCGGATTCCATTTCTTTTCCGCAAGCCACGAAGTGTCGCTTATCTTCGGCACTGTCGCTAATCTGGAACATTGCATCAGTGCTTCGGGGCCCTCGTGCCAGTGGCTACACAAAATCATGGCTGCACGCAATGGCTTGCCCGTCTGTACCACACAGATCCAGGTTTATGATATGTTCAGATTACACCGCTGAACGCCGCAACCAGCCGCCTCACGGAAAGAGAGTCTCGGATCTTCTCAGATGAGGAAGATTGCCCCACCCGCGGCTACCCTCCCCTACTCCGGTTTGTGATACATCACAAGCTGCGACCTTCTAGTTCCGAGTTGGCCAACCCGGCAGGCAGATCAAAAGACGGGAAATGGGAATCAAGAATGGCCATGATCGATCGAGATTTGTGGGACACGGCTGGAGCGGCAACCTGCCCACATGTCTGTCTCTATGAACCCTCTGGGCACTTGATCACCCCTTTCTTCCGCGAGTTCAAGTTTATCTAATGGAAGTCGGCCGGGCAGGTGCGCGTAAACTTTTTTATTTCCCTTATCCCCTAGCGCCCCATTCATGGGATGAATATAGATAGCCCGTCGATGCCCTTCAATTTCCGTTGATGCAAAATCTGCCACCTTCCAGACCTTCCTCCTTCCCCCTCCCCCCATCTACTTATACCCATCTACCTCCCGGTATAAGGTATCTCACGCCTACAAACCTACCCAGTCATTCATATCCTATAGCCGCCATCACATCATCCTCAAGTCGCCTCTTCGCCTCGGCTTCTCAGACTGTTTTCCCCCTCTGCTCCTGCAACTCCTCCAGCATGCCGTGCAAGCTCGCCATCACTTCCATGTCCCTGGGCCGGTGCTATGCCGGCCACTCCTTCGTCACCAAACTCGACGCCGCCCGCAAGTACGGATACCAGGGAATCGAGCTCTTTCACGAAGACCTCGCCGACGTGGCCGACCACTTGTCCTCAGAACCCCCGTCTCCCGCGGGTCCATCACCGTCTGCCCAGATAGCCGCTGCCCGCCACATTCTGCGCCTATGCCGGGCAAGGGACATTGAGATTGTCTGCCTTCAGCCCTTCAGCCACTACGACGGCTTGCTAGACCGGGACGAACATGATCGGCGGCTAGAGCAGCTACGGCTCTGGATCCAGCTCGCACACGAACTCAACACGGACATCATCCAGATCCCGGCCAGCTTTCTTCCGGCTGAGCAAGTGACCGAAGACCTGGACCTGATTGTGGCTGACCTGCGCGAGGTGGCCGACATGGGTCTGCAGGCGACGCCCCCCATCCGCTTCGCCTACGAGAGTCTGTGCTGGAGCACCCGCGTCGACACATGGGAGCGCTGTTGGGACGTGGTGCAGCGTGTCGACCGCCCCAACTTTGGCATGTGCCTCGACACCTTCAACATCCTCGGCCGCATCTACGCTGACCCATCCGTTTCGTCTGGCCGCAACCCCAACGCCGAAGAGGCCGTGCGCCAATCCATCGCCCGCATGGTCGAGCAGGTGGATGTTTCCAAGGTGTTCTACGTCCAGGTCGTCGATGCCGAGCAGCTCAGAGAACCGCTTGTTCCCGGCCACCCCTTCTACCTTCCCGAGCAGCCGGCCCGGATGAGCTGGTCGCGGAACTGCAGGTTATTCTACGGAGAGAAGGACCGAGGAGCCTATCTGCCTGCCAAGGATGTTGCTTGGGCGTTTTTTCACGGCATCGGATTTGAGGGATGGGTCAGTCTGGAGCTGTTCAACCGCCGCATGGCTGATGACGGACCCGAAGTGCCCGAAGAGCTTGCCAGGAGAGGCGCTATTTCGTGGGACAAGCTGGTGAGAGACATGGAGTTGTCAGTGGGCAAATCACTGCCGACTTCTACGAGGATATTTGCATCTCTGTAGTGTCAGTGTTTAGTTATACCCTTCCCTTGCTTTCAAGTAGAACACAAGGAAACCAACAGCTCCTTGAAAATAATTTTAGATTCCCATACTAGCTATCAAGCATCCAAGGATCTGAGACAAAAATGATCATTGCTGCCATAAGCCCAAACTCAGCTTCTCCCTATTCCTCCTCCTTCACCTTAATATGCCTCAAAGCGAAGTCGATCGCCGCCGTATACCCATACACCCCCAACCCACAGATAACACCGACCGCCTTGTCACTCAGATAACTACGACCCCGAAACGCCTCCCGTGCGTGCACATTCGACACATGGACCTCGACAAAGGGAATTGCGACGCCGAGCAGCGCGTCCCGGACCGCCACGCTCGTGTGTGTCAGCGCCCCGGGGTTGATGATGATGGCTGACACCTTTGCAGAAGGGCTTGAAGATTCCGAGGAGGAACAAGAATTGGGCCCCCAGCCGGCTGCCTCATGGATGCGGTCCACGATGGCGCCCTCGTGGTTGGATTGGAATGTGGAGAGCTCGGCGCCGAGGGCGTGGGCTTGGGCGCGCGCTTGGGTTTCGATGTCGCTGAGGGTGGTTGAGCCGTAGATTTGGGGCTCACGCTTGCCGAGGAGGTTGAGGTTGGGGCCGTTGATGAGGAGGATGTGGCGTGGCATGTTGGCGGTAGTGATGGTGGTGGTAGTGGTGGTATTGATGGTGGTGGTGTTGATGGTGGTGATGATGTTGATGGTGGTGGTGGTGGAACTTGACTCAGGGGTTCAGGGGTTGAGGATTGTGTATCACCAAAACGGTATCTTGGCGATGCAAGGACATGTTTTTGTTTGCATGATGTACTCTACGCTTCGGTCACGGCTGATCCCCTGCTTGGGGAGCGTCAGCCTGTCTCCTCGGGATTCAGGACCCAACACACGGCACTTGAGAAGCGCCTGATGATGACTTTCCCGTGTCTGCTTGTCATCATTGACACATGATGCAACCGCAAACATGTCGAATGGTTCCCCCACAGTGGCAATGTCTTCTTCCCGCATCTTGGGATTTTCACTGAGCCGGTTTCACGAAACTCCACACGCTGGGTAAACACTCACCCGCCCCAAACTCTCTTTCCGCATCCCCAATTCCCCACCAGGCCATCCCGAGAATGATGTCAGGGAGAATATATTGATGGCAACAAGCTTCAGGAGCCTGAAATTGCTAAGCATCGAATCTCAGAATTCCATTTTGCAGATAGAATTGTCTTAGGTTCTTTTTCAAGGCACTCTGCCAAGCCATGGGGCAAGGGGCCGCCAGCCCACTCCGTGATCCGGGGAAGCGGGTCAGGGACCGAATCTCGACATTCAGTCACCTCCCAGGATCTGGGTATCTAAGACAGCGGGCCCCGAGCTCGGCTTCCAGCGGCATCCGGTCGCGGAATTAAGACCGGGCGCGGTGCCCGACGTGTCGTCTCCGTGCCCGGAAGACATGTTTTGCTGTTATCCTGACTCTGTCTTTCCCATAGCCACTACCGCTTTGCTTTGTGTCGCTCATGCTGTGTATGCTGCTGGTAGCGTGTAAAATATTCATTCGCACACAACTTTACGTGTAACAGTAAGGCAATCAACAATGACAACAACACGCATCACAGACGACGAGTTGGATGGCATCTACGCCTTCGCCGTGCAGCTCGGCAAGGACGCCGGCAGCCTCCTCCTCGAGGCTGCGCAGTCAAGGATAAGAGGCAACGACGAAGGCGCACAGGCGTTTGTTGAGAAGGACAGCGCAGTAGACATAGTAACAAAGACCGACGAAGGTGTGTCGGCCAGCTCCAATGCAACCCCCTCCCATTACGGAGCGCTGACCTTCCCCGCAGACGTCGAGGCCTTCATCAAGACATCCATCGCCCAAAAATACCCACACCATGCGTATGTCGTCATCAACCTCCTCCAACGAACCAAAGCCCCTTGCTAACAAGAAACACACAGCTTCATTGGCGAAGAAACCTACTCCAAAGGCGACTCCCGCGCATACCTCATCGACGACACCACCCCGACCTGGTGCGTGGACCCGCTCGACGGGACAGTCAACTACACGCACCTCTTCCCCATGTTCTGCGTCTCCATCGCCTTCCTCATCGGCGGCAAGCCCATCATAGGCGTCATCTACGCGCCCTTCCTCAACCAGCTCTTCACGGCGTGCCGGGGCCGCGGCGCATGGCTCAACGAGACGCAGCGGCTGCCCCTGATCCGGAATCCGGCACCGCCCATGCCGCGGAACGCGCCGGGGGGTTGTGTCTTTTCGTGCGAGTGGGGCAAGGACAGGAGAGACAGGCCGGACGGGAATTTGTATCGCAAGGTTGACAGCTTTTTGAACATGGCGGCCGAGGTTGGCGGGCGTGAGGGGAAGGGGGGCATGGTGCATGGTGTTCGGAGTTTGGGCAGGTGTGTCAAGACTTGCCCACCACCCAAGGCTTTCCGAGACAAACTGATTCCTGACTTTTTGGCTGAATAGCGCGACGATGGACCTTGCCTACACGGCAATGGGGGCTTTTGATATTTGGTGGGAGGGCGGGTGCTGGGAATGGTAAGACACGGCCAAAGTTGACACTACTTATGGAAATGCACTGACCTGTGTCTTCAAGGGACGTTGCCGCTGGCATCGCTGTGCTTCAAGAAGCTGGCGGCTTGATCACCACAGCGAACCCACCCGATGACCCCTTGACGGCAAAGATCGAGGAGGTCAGCTTGGGGAGTAGGTTATATCTTGCTATCCGGTGAGTACTTCCTCATTCAACCTACAAACAGCACCGCAGCTGAACCTTTGTAAAGACCGGCAGGACCATCCGAGACAGAGTCAGGGAGGGAAGGGCAAGAAAGGACTGTTCGGGAGGTCTGGCGGCGTGTGAGAGAATTAGATTACACGCGCCCAGGTGCTTGAGCCATGACAGTCAGGGGCGAATAAACAGATATGAAGGCATAATTAAAGCACTAGAGAAAGCACCGGAGAGACAGTTCGGATATTTCAGTGCTAGCCGAGAGACAAAAAACACACTCAAGAGACGCTGGTCGAAGCACCAGCTTTCAGACAACCCACGATAACTTTTCTGTTGCTAACAAGATACCTGGGATTTCATCAGAGTGGTACAACTTGATACAAACCCGGCATAGCCTCTTGCAGGTTAAACTTTACCCTTACAGAGCCGACTAAGTCAATGGGATTATACAAGCCTCGAGGTACCCTGAGCCCGCGTTTACCCCCCGATCTTTGCGTAGGCACCCCCTCAAGATCCTTCTACTTGATGGCATGGGCTTGGCTCGAAAGGGTGGACCAGCAGGACGTGCAAGGTTCTATTCGACCTCGTCCTCGCTTCTAGGGTTTCAAAACAAGGACTATTAACACGCCAACGCATGACAAGACGTCGGGATTTCCAAGGCCTCGCCGGAAGTGGGGAGTTGGGAGTTGGGCCTTGACCTGCCCGGAGCAAAAAGGGTGCTGAGATGTGTCAGTGCCGGCGCCCAGCCCAGCAACTCGGGGCTGTGAAGAACCGACATCCTCCTCTTGGTACAAATGCAACTACTCTGCAGAAGCCGGGTAGCGGCTTAATCCAGGCCAGGGAAGGCCACGCTCCTTTGCGCCGGACCCCCTTTGCCTTTTCTCCGCTTCTTCTTGGACTGCCTTTTCGGACGCTCCTCGTCGCTGTCGCTGTCATCCTCGTCGGAATCTTCATCGCTGTCTGCGGACCTCTTGATGCCACCTTCTTCAGCCTCACCCTCCTCGTCATCTTCAAGCCCCTCAACCCCCGACTCGGCCCAGACCTTGACGGTCCTGCCGCCGCCACTGATCAGCCGGTTCTGGTAGTCAAAGGTCAGGGCGGCGACGCCCTCAATCTCATCGTGCTTCATCAGGGCCTGGACTTCGCGCCGCTTCAGATCCACGACGGCCATGCTGCCATCGCCAACTCCAACAACAACCTTCTTCCCCCAGCCAAGCTCGTCGGGGACACGGACGATAGCGTCGAGGCTGTCGCCGTCCCGCTTGCCCTTGCCGCCCGCGACATATATGCGCTCCTGCTGGTCGTCCCATGCCCCGCGGTCCCAGAGTGTCAGGACGCCGCCGCCAGTGCCAACCGCTACGACCGCATTGTTCCTCATGCGCTTGGGCCCCAGACCGGTCGGGATGATCGTGGAGCAGAGCAGCTCGTCCTCCTGGTCCTCAGAAGTCGCGACTATGCCGTGCCTAAGATCCGTGACGGCAAGCGTCGTGCCGCCCGTTGATACCCACTGCTTCGGGAAGCCAGAGGTGCTTTCGGCCGAGGCCGGGAGGGGGGTGATGCTGGAGATATAGTCGGCATGCGGGACATGCTTGCGCACCGGCTTGGGGTTCAGACTCCCGTTCTCGCGGAGATCGAAGATGTAGAGGCCGCCCGAGTCGGTGCCGAGGAGAAGCGTTTGGGGCGAGAGGGGGTGGATGATGGCCGGGCAGTCGGTCGTGCTGGTGGCCGTGTTTCGGGGAGGAAGTCCGATCTTGGATACGACGATGCCGGTCTCGGGGGAGAAGTGCTTGACAACGGAGTCGGTACCAGCCGAGTAGAGAGCTAACATGGAAATTGTCAGTCAGCCACAACAGAACCACCGCAATGGTGTTGGCCAATGCAAGGCAGAGAGGAATTCGACCCACCTTCTCCATCATGGCTGTATGCAAGATACCGACAACTCCCCTTGTGACGATGCGTGCTCCACACGCTCTTGATTAGACCCTTGCCGCTGTTGTTCTCGCCGTTCGCGTCATCGCCGTCGCCGGGCAGGCGAAAGCTCTCGACTCGGCCGCTCGACAAGCCGACCGTGAGCAATGGCTTGGAGGGGTGCAGAACCTGGGTGAAGAGGTCCGCCGAGAGCGGGAGGGTGCAGAGGTTTTCCAGCATGGTGAGGCACTTGTCTGTTGTAAACGAAGTCGGTTCCGGTTTCGCAGCCTCAGCTCATGTCGACGGCGATCAGATCCCACTGAGCTGTTGTCAATCGGAGACTGTGGACTGTGCTGCGGCTCTGGGGAAAATAAATGTTTGGAAACTGGTGAAGCAGCCAATCGCGGAAATTTTGCAGCGGTCTGGGGTGGTTTTTCCCACTTGCGCTAGCGCCCGCTCAGGCAATGTCAAAATATCCACCACCTCGAGGCCATCGGCCCCATCTCCATCGTCCCCCTCTCTTCGTTTGTTACCTCGAAGTAGATATACGGGAATAGTAAGTATAGTATTCCGTCTATCAAAGATGAGTGTGCTTAGCCCGTCGTTTTTGATAGCCAGAAGGAGAGACGCAGGCGAGCAGCATGTGGCTCGCCCACTTATATACTTCCTAAAGAGGTTAGTGTCTTGACCTTCCCCTGCAGGAACTGGACCTCTTTCGTCACCTCGACTTCCTAATCCTGGTTTCTGCCCGCAAAGACGACGTCGTCCATGACCGCTCCACGGCGGCTATCAACAGAATTGAGAATGGCAGGTGCAGACTAGTTTTTATCCATTGCCTTGTTTGTTTCTCGGGATATTCAACAACTCACTTATCACAATCCATATTTATGTCCTCGAGTTAACTTGTTCCCTTTCTTACTTCCACTTCTATTGCTTGATTGAGATCAGATGCTGTTTCCAGGACTATTGACATCGACTCCTATATCCACTTGAGAAACAACACTGGATGCGGACATGGCAAACATGAAGTTTCTTTGGTGTCTTCTCCTCTATACCTTCTCGCTCGCCATGGCCCGGGACCTGACGGCAAAGTCGGCATTCCGGAACATCATGTACTTTACCGGGTAAACCATCCCTTCGAGTGCGATCAAGTTGCGTGGCTGTTGGTTGACCACTCCCTCGATAGCCAGCACCCAATCGCTCCTCCAGTCGACCAACTCCGCCATGTAACCCATGTTGCTGTGGCATTCATGAGTCCCGGCGTCTTCAATGAGCCCGGCCGGACAGACTGGCCATTGTTCACCACTATCGACGAGGTCCGGGCCAAGTTCCCCCATCAGACCAAAGTCATGGTTGCCATTGGCGGTTGGGGCGACACGATCGGCTTCTCCCTTGCGGCTTTGAATGATGAAACCCGCAAGACGTTTGCTGAGAACGTGGCCAACATGGTCCAGGCCACGGGCGCTGATGGGATCGACGTGGACTGGGAATACCCAGGGTAAGCTGGCTCTCTCCCCGTCGCAATGGATCAAACACAATAATCTGATGTCTGCGGCAGGGGCAACGGCGAAGACTACAAACAGGTACCGAATTCGGACAAGGCCTGGGAGATCAGCGCCTACCCGCTGCTGCTTGCAGAACTGCGTGCTACGCTCGGCCCTGGCAAGGTTATCTCGGCCGCCGTGCCCGGTCTGAAGCGCGACATGCTCGCCTTCACGCGCGATACCGTCCCGCGCATCATGCGCCACCTTGACTTCCTCAATGTCATGACATACGACCTCATGAACCGGCGCGACACAGTGACCAAACACCACACCGGAGTGGAGCTAAGTCTTGAGGCTGTTGACGCCTATGTCGCCGCCGGTGTGGCGCCCCAAAAGCTCAACCTCGGGTTTGCCTTCTACACAAAGTACTTCCGGACTGAGCATGACGCCTGCGCGCTCTCTTCGCCAGTCGGCTGCCCGACCCTGCAACTCGAGGATCCCGAGACAGGGGCCGATCTCGGCCGCAGCGGCGGCTTTTCTTGGCACGATTCGGTACCGGAAGATGTAGCCGAATCGTTCGCCAGGGCCCTCGATAACGGCGTGTACGATGATCAGCAAGGCGGGTATTATTACTGGGATTCGGTCGAGGACCTGTGGTGGACCTTTGACACGCCAGACGCCATCAAGCGCAAGTTTCCCTTAATTCTGGGTAAGAGGCGCCTCGGAGGCGTGTTCGCCTGGGGGCTTGGTGAAGACGCACCCTCGTTTGAACACCTTGCAGCGCTCAATGAGGGGTTGGAGAATATATTGAAGGCGAGGGATGAGTTGTGAGAAGGTTTCATAAGAATATGCATCAATGATATACGCTCAACAGTGATATCCCGCGATTCCACTCTGCTATTTTCCGTGTCTCTTCGCGTCCCTTGTTTGATCTTTTCCTTTTTCTTCTCTTTTTTTCTTGCAGTCTTACTTCGTACCTCCCCGGCAAAACAAAACTGTCCAAACGAAACCGAGTGCACGGATGATTTGACTGAGCCGAGAAAGGAGCAGCAAAGGCTTGAATGTCAACCAGCCCACGCGGAGGTCCAACTCTCTGTCTACCTACAAGGGGCCAGACATCACGCCATGCCCTCGGCCTTCGCAGCACCTAGTACCTTTCCGTCAGAGGGGCCCCGTTTGAGCTGCAGAACACAGGGTACGGATAAACTGAACGAGACGGCTGTTCATGGCGAGGCTTGAGGAAAAAAGCATCCTTGATCCCTCCCCTGCACTTGCCGCCCACCCCGGCAAGTCCCTGATGGGATCGACCACTCGGGTACCCTCCATTTATCCCCACCATCCAACGAGGCTCGCGCCCTCACTGCCACATGGGCCCCTGGCTGCTTCATCCATCCCAATTCGGGGATCGATCAAGGGACGGAAGGGAGGGCATGCTCGGATCGAATGGCCAATTTGCTATTCGCGCCGTCCGCGTCGGCCCCGGGAGCTCTGGAAGCCAGGGCCTAGATGCAACGCTGCAATAAGCCTAGCAGACTCGCGTGGGAGTGGGGGATCTCCACCTTCACCCTTCATCACTGCGAGGGCGAGGGGGCTGGTGGTGCAGGACGTCTGACTGATTAAAAGACATGCGAGCCCCAGAGACAATGTCGTCTTTCACCAAAAGAAGCGCAGTGACGGCGACCCAAATCCACCGGGAAACCACACAAGATGCGTTACTCTGGCTCCCCTCTCCTGGGGGCTCTCCTCCTGCCCCTGGTCTCCCTCTCCGCGGCCGCCCCAGCTGAGTCGGCCAAGGTCCCACGGTACGCGACCATTGTTGATCGCGCGAGTGTCAACTCAAACTACACCTTCATCATTGCCGGCGGCGGCATCGCAGGGCTTACCCTCGCCGATCGCCTGACCGAGGACCCTAAAGGTACGGACGGGAGGGATGGACGGTCGGACGGGCGCTGTAGTGAATTTAGATGGTGATGTGTGCAGCTGGCTAATGCGCTGCAGTGAGTGTTTTGGTAATCGAGGCCGGGCCGCTTGACCAGGGCCAAGATGGGATCCTCATCCCCGGCGCCTTCGCGCCGTACCTCTATTTCTGGCCCAACCTCAACACGCTGCCCCAGGCAGGACTCAACAACAGGACCTTTCAA
The DNA here is from genome assembly GCA_017139535.1 of Trichocladium uniseriatum. Classification (NCBI taxonomy): domain Eukaryota; kingdom Fungi; phylum Ascomycota; class Sordariomycetes; order Sordariales; family Chaetomiaceae; genus Trichocladium; species Trichocladium uniseriatum. Next base: position 80,986 of record WOUO01000022.1, on the reverse strand, counting down.
GCCGCCACGGCCCAGGTTGTGGGCGGTGGCAGCACCATCAATGCCATGGTGTACCTGAGGTGCGTTATTCCATCGATCTTGACTAACATCGAACGGAGGATACTTGATGCTGACCAGCACGTTGTGTAGGGGTGATACTGAGGACTATGACACTTGGGGTGCGCTTGGAAACTCGGGCTGGAGCTGGCAAAACATCCTCCCCTATTTCAAGAAGGTAAATATCTAAATGCGCCATGGGCATGTTTCCGAGCCCCCGAGGAGCCAGGCTAACTTGGCAACAGAGCGAAACCTTTACCCCGCCGAGCGCCTCATTTGCTGCGGCCGCCAACATCTCGTGGGACAGCTCGATTCGAGGTACTTCCGGCCCGGCGAAGTACTCGTATGCCAACTACTTTTTCCCCGGAAGTGGTGAGTGAACCCAAGACAGCGGCGAGGCCATCCAAGATGCGAGGGATATGTGCTGATGACTTGCCAAAGAGAACTGGTGGAACGCCGCTCTGGAGGTTGGGCTTACCCCGACCAATGACCCAATGGGTGGAAAGAAGCCTGGTAAGCGCCAAATCCCGGTGGTAACTGGTACAGCCCTTAACAAGCAGTAGGTATCTTCTGGCTCCCGTCGGCCCTGGATGCCACAACCATGACAAGGTACCATGCGAGGCGGAGTCACTACGATAGGGTCATTAACTCACGGCCTAACTACCATGTCCTTGCCTCCAACGTGGTCTCCAAGGTCCTCTTCAACGGGAAGCAGGCAGTTGGGGTGAGCTACCTGCCCGTCGGTGGCGGCAACCCCTTGAGCGTTTATGCGTCCAAGGAGGTCATCTTGGCTGCGGGCGGTTTTGGGACGCCAAAGATTCTCCAGCTCTCGGGAGTCGGCCCTAAGAAGCTTCTCAACAAGTTTGGAATCCCCGTGATCTCCGACCTTCCGGGTGTTGGGCAGAACCTCCAGGACCAACCCACCTTGAAGGTACCTTATACCTGTGCGTCATCTTGCCCCCTATTTCGAGAGTCATGTCACTGATACCCGAGCTCCTGTGTAGTCAGCGCGAATGGTTTCCCCAACGCCAATAGTCTGTTCACAAATTCGACCTACAACGCAGAGCAACGGGCCCTCTACGATACCGAGCGCAAGGGCCCTTACACGCTCGTCACCAGCGTCAGCCCCAACATTGGCGTGCTCTCGCTGCAGAAGGCAACCTCGTCGTACAAGCAGATTATCGCGGCGGCAAAGAGCGGCAATCAAGCTGCCTCGCTTCCCTCAGACACGGACCCGACCGTCGTCAAGGGCTACCTGGCCCAGCGCGCCGCCATCCTAAAACACTTCGAGAGCTCCAACACCGGAGTCGGCTCTATCCATTGGGCCACCGATGACACGCCAATGGTCTATCACTTCAAGCCACTCAGCCGAGGCTCGGTCAACATTGTCTCGACCGATCCCCTAACGAGCCCGCTGATTGACTTCCGCACCGCCACCGACCCCGTGGACGCCCAAGTATACGCAGCCCTGTTCCGCAAGAACCGCGAGTTGTTTTCGGCGCCGTCGATGCAATCGCTGGGACCGGTCGAGGCGGCACCCTTTGGCGCACAGCTCACGACGGATGCCCAGATTGCCGCCGTAATGCGCGACCAAGTCAGCCCATCCAATTCCCACCACTGCTGCACGGCTGCCATGATGCCCAAGGAGCTTGGCGGTGTCGTCTCGAGCAAGCAAGAGGTCTATGGCGTCAAGGGGCTCCGCGTCGCCGATATCAGCTACTGGCCCATGCAGATCGACGCGTCTCCCATGGCTACCATGTACGCCAGTGCTGAGAGGGTGAGTCGACTGATCCTTTTGTTCTTGTTTCGTGAATATTTGGCTAATAGCTTGCTCGTAGCTCGCCGATATCATCAAGAAGCAGTATTGCCTGGCTGGCGCTTGCTGAGCTCCTCGCTTGGGCCATTTAGCCGTCGCTTCAATGACAGGCTGGAGGGAGTAAGAACTAAGAGACGTGTAAGAGAGGGGCGCAATGCTTCTCTGATGCAGAGTATACCTGGGAGGCCCGAGACCGCTGTCGTCTTAGATACCTCCAACGCAATGCTTAGAAATAGCTACAAGTCAGATTCTCATGATACAGTTCTTCACTCCTTTATTCGTTCATCTTCGTCTTGTTTATCTGAAATTCTTTTCGGGATATTATTCCAGCCTTTTCATTCTGTGCTCCTCATCCTCACTCTCAATATAATACGGAGGAATGAATGATTACGAGATGCAGCGAATATCGTGCCCGATTGGGAGCCATGCAGTAGAATCAATCTGACGACAAGCTTGGCGAACAGCGAAAGGGCGTCGCTCACTAATCAGCTCCAAAACAAATCGTAGGATTGCTGCATGCTTAGACCCACGAGTCGGAGGTCGCACACTCTCGCCCTTGAATGATTTGGAATAAAGCTTTACAGATGTTGTCAATTCCAGGGCGTTGGATATGACAAATCCCACTCCATGGATGATTCTGAGCTCTTCGCCCTCCGCCCCTTTTGTACACTTCATGATGGCGTGTACTGCGCAGAACCTCGTAGAGTACCTTTCCATAGAGGTATAAGAAGTCATTCCCATTCACTGTTATTGGATCATGGTATCATGACATACGAGGAACAACATCGAGCCCCTGAACAAGCAACAAGCAGCCTCAAGCCCACAGACAAGCCCCATTACAAACCTCGACCCCTTTCATTGACATACCAGAACACACACGGCTTCAACTTCAACCATGGCGGCCACACAGATACCTACTAACATCGCAACCGTCAAGGCCGACGGTGTTGAGATCTTCTACCGCACCGCCGGACCAGTCGACGCGCCCGCCGTAGTCTTGCTCCACGGCTTCCCGACCTCGTCCCACATGTTCCGCAACCTGATCCCCCGCCTGGCAACCCGCTACCGCGTCGTGGCACCCGACCTCCCCGGCTTCGGCTTCACCAAGGTCCCCGCCGAGCGCGCGTACAAATACACCTTTGCCAGCCTCGCCCAAACCTTTTCGGCCTTTGTCGACGCCCTCTCATTGACCCGCTTCGCCATCTACATATTCGACTACGGCGCCCCAACCGGCCTCCGGTACGCTCTCGAGCACCCAGACTCCATCGCCGCCATCATCTCGCAAAACGGCAACGCCTACAACGAAGGCCTCGGCCAGCCCTTCTGGGCGCCCCTCGAGAAACTGTGGGCGAGCGGCGCGCAGGCAGACCGTGAAGCGCTGCGGCCGCTGCTCCAGCTGTCCGCGACGCAGTGGCAATACCAAAACGGGTCGCCGCACCCGGAGCGGGTCCAGCCCGAAGGGTTCACGCTCGACCAAGCGCTCATGGAGCGGCCCGGGAACAAGGAGATCCAGCTCGACCTGTTTGGCGATTACGGCACCAACGTGGAGCTGTACCCACGCTTTCAAGAGTACCTGCGCTCCTCGGGCGTGCCGGTGCTGGCGGCGTGGGGCAAGAACGATGAGATCTTTGTCGCCCCTGGAGCGGAAGCCTTCGCGAAGGATGTCCAAAAGTTGGAGACGCGCTGGCTGGATGCGGGACACTTTGCTCTCGAGACCAACGAGCAGCAGATGGCAGAATGGATCTTTGAGTTTTTCGACAAGTATGGCGTGTTTGCTTCGTGAAGCGACCGGATTCTCCGGGTGCCACAGAGAAGCACGCGATTCATGGTTAGAGGGCCATAGACCGCCAAATGAGAAGAGAGTCAATGATGATAGTTTGAGAATATCACAAAAAGATGGTTGCAATTCGAGACAATTTCGTCGCGGAATCGATGTCGCCTTATGCAATTCGCCTATTCCTCGCTTGAACGTACACGTCCTTCACAACCCGCCCAGCCCAAAACGCCCAAAACACCCCCGAACTTATGAATCCCCCCTTCCTGAATGTGGTGTCGAAAAGGTGGGCCAAGAGACATGACACGGATCGCCGCTTGTGTAGTTGAAATTATGCATATCAGGAAGCAACACAGGAGAGGCGCTGATGGCGCCTCCTATCTGAGGTAAATCGTACATATAAGCAGAATAGTGGAGTGTAGTATGGTGGTGTGGCGAGGTGAGGTATTCGGTGATAGCGGGTATCGTCCGCTTTAGGATCGTTGGAGCCTCGAGCGACCCTAGACTTGGTGACCATTACTTTTCAGTTTTGATCAGTGAGTCGCTAGGCTTGACCCGCTGTGCCCATTCCCTGCAAAGTGTTAGCGGGCCTATAGCCGTAATTCGAAATGTACCGGTCTACTCACGTCCAACTCCCGTCGTAAACCTTCCTCTTCTCTGGCGAGCCATACTGGGCCTCGCCAAGGGCTGTTTCGATAATACAAGCCGTGACGCCGGTTCCGCAGGTGGCAATGATGGGCTTCTCCGGGTCCACGCCCTTCTGGACAAATACCTCGCGCAGCTTGTCTGCTGGGAGGAACGCCTTGGTCTTCGGGTCGAGGACCGAGTCAAAGGGGATGTTCACTGAGCCAGGGACGTGGCCCGAAGACAAGCCCGGCCTCGGCTCCGGCTCCTTGCCGGACCAGCGCCCATAAGATCTAGCATCCAATATTTGAATTCCCTCGGCGCCTTCCTTGTTGAGATCCTCGGCGACTTCCCGCACCTCCTCAAAGCTTGCAACCTTGTTTTCGTCCATCTCGGGGATCGGATATGTCCCGCACTCGACCGTCCACACATTGCCCGACTCGGTTGGCAGACCCTGCTCGACCCACAAGCGGAAGTTGTTCAAGATGTGCACCTTTGGGTGGCCAAAGATCTTCATGGTCCACCCGACCCGTGGGGCGCTGAGTATCCCCAGCTCTGCCGTGTCGTAGACCACCACAGTATCCTCATGGCGGATGCCCAGTTCGCTCATGGCTTCGGCAAAGTTCTTCGAGTTCGGCAGCATGTGAGGGTACTCGCTGCGCTTGTCGATAACCTTGTCGAGATCGAAGAAGCGCGCCTTGGGGATGCGCTTCTCACGGAAAACCTGAATGCCAGTGCGGCCTTGTGGGTCGTTGGGGAGGAACCAGGATGCACAGAGCGGAATCACGCGCGGCTCCGACGAGATGGGCGAAGGCGGGCTCTTCTTCAGGGCATCTGCGAGCTCTTGCGGAGTGACGAGGTAGTTAGAGAAGGAGCGGCGGAAGCTGGCTGGGACAGCATGGGCGGCGCCACGACATAATTGCCAGGATCCCCGTTGCGATAGTGACGCCCGCAGAGGGTGAAGGGCCGAGAGAGGGGCCATGGTGAAGGCTGCTAGGAAGAAGAGTAGGCGTTGACGGTCGTTGCCTGTCGCCTGTCTACTTAGCTCTCTTGGACGAGCTCTCGAGCGAGGTCGGAGAGGCGGCGTTGCTGTGACTCGAACTCGAAAATTGGCTGTTCCCGGCGGCCGTAGAATCGGGATACGGTCGAATTGATGCAACGCGCCGTGCGAAAAGGCAAAGGAGACGTTTGGGGATCCGCAACAGCCACGACTCGACGTGGGATTTGGGTTACGGGAGACCTTCTTCGTCCATTGAGTCGATGGAACCGCCGAGGCTAAGTCGGGGTCTGGGAGGGGGGCTGCAGTTTGCAGAGAGCAAATTCCAGGCCCCTGCCCCCGGCAAAGCGTGGGGAGCTTGGGCCACCAGCGTCAATGGTGCCACTGATGATAAGAATGATAAGCGATTGCTCGTCTCTCGCGCAACTTGCCAAGAGGCAACTTGTTGCGGCACCATGGCATGACATTGGCAAGCAAAAAGACATCCGACTCAACCAGCAGCCGGGTATTTCTAATACACACCTTTCTGTTATTCAGCCGCTAAACGTCGGATCTCTACGGGTACTTCATCTCGGCTCCCCAAATGAAGGTCAAGATCAAACGGTGGAACGGTGTCGCGACTTGGAGGTGGGATATTCCCGAAGACGATGTCTGTGGCATCTGCCAGGTCCACTTTGATGGAACATGTCCGACCTGCAAATACCCCGGTGACGATTGCAGCCTCTGTCAGTCGCATGCACACGCTCAAGCACCGTGACCAGTGACAGCTTGCTGACCATTGTCTAGTGTCTGGGAAATGCGGCCACAATTTCCACATGGTTTGTCACCCATGTCGTCTCGTCTCGCCCTTGTAAGCCGTTGGCTAATTCAATTCCCGCAGCACTGCATTCTTGAGTGGATAAAGCAGGACTCAGCCAAGGGCCAATGCCCCATGTGTCGACAAAGTAAGTTCCAACTCGGTTTTGCATCCTGGAATCCTCCTGACCGCCGTGCGACAGGATTTGAATGGACCGAACAACCCAACGACACGTCCATGGACACGACACAAGGCCTCCCCGAGCTCTGAGTTGTCTTGGATTGGTGGTTGTCTGAGTTTGGGGTGAATCAAACCCGAGCGCAAACACTACCCTGCTTACTTATGAAGTATCCGTTTCTCGCTTTGTATTTGGTTTACAGCGAGTAGAGGCTCTACGATGGATGGGCAACACAGATATCGCCGGCTTTCTTGACTTACACCACCACAGCCCCAGAGGGGCGGAACATTCCCACAGTGCAGGGTATTATTTCAGCTGCACTGTATCTTACACTGAGTGGGAGTGAAGGGATGAAGTAGGGGATACAGAGACTTGACTCTGATGACGTATTCTGCTTAGAAATGGTCACTTGTAGCAGCTTATTCCAAGCAACTAGACAATGAAGCGGAATACAGGAGGTGTGGTATGAAATTGCCTGGCGTTGTCCACGGCCACCCAGCACAGTGTTACGAGGACGAAGGAAGACTTCTTATCAGCGATAACCTTGAAGTTGGGACCGTCACTGCAGTGACTGCACGGACAACGAAACAATAGCAACCTGAGAACTGCGGCAGCCTGGTGTCGACCCTTTTCAATCAACTGGACCCCTCGCCTCTTGGTCGGGCTGAGGTGGTTCCGAATTCGCTCCTGCCCGCTCCATCATCCCCAACAACGCAATATGCCGCGCCCCGCCATCCTCTCCCCCGACATCCGCCAACACCACTCGTTTTAAGCATCACCGATCGTGTCAAAACCACAGAACGAACGATGGCCGACTTTGAACCTGGCCGCCCCGGATCCGCCGCCGCCGGCCGGCATCAAGCCTCTCCCATCCCACCGAGCCCGCGCCCCTCTGTAGCAAGTCGGGCCAGCCGGTCGAGTCTGCGCCGGGAGCAAGAGCAGCAGCACCAGGACGCACCAACACACCCTCGACCAGCATCTGTGGCATATTCCCGCCCGCAGACACCACAGACAGCCGCGGCACCCCTCGACGAGCCCCCCCCGCCTTCTCCTTCACCGCCCGTCCAGCCATCCTTCTCGCCGCTCTTTGCCCTCCTCACCTCGACCTCGCATTCGTCCAACCGGCAATCGATACATCACCCAACAGTGCATTACGTGTTCGCTGACGACGACCCAGAGATTCTGACGGCCGCGCTGGTGCATCATCACCGCGGAGCCAACGACGGCATCGGCGCAGACGGTTCAAACGGCCCCAGTGATCGCGCCGTCATCCTGGACATGGAGCCGACGGCGGACGGTTCGAGCCTTGAGGTGGCATGGGCCAGCAGTCTGTCGCCCGACTGGGCCGTGACTTCGGCTCGCCTGAGTCGCATGGAAAGTGGCAATGGCGGAGTAAGGGCGACGGGGCCTAGTGGCGACCTGGTTCTAAAGATTGAAGGGGTGAGCATCGAGCCAGCCTCGAGTTCCTTAGGCAAGACGCCAACACCCGAGACCGAGTTGCAATCATCGGGGGGTAGCTCTGGGCGCCAACACGCTGCGCCGGCCGGGGAAGAGTATGCGGATCTCATCCAAGACTTTGAGAAGCGGATGGCGGTTCTACGAAAGGTGGTTGAAGCTGGCGCGGCAAGGCAGCGAGCGCTCGGAGACACGGGTGAACAATACTCGGAGGGCACCCTGACGGAAAGAGTTCCCGCCCCTCTTCGGTCTGAGACCGGAGCCGATCAATGATGCCCTCCCGGCTTACATGAAGAGCAAAGCCTGGTTCACCACCGTAATGTTTTTTCTTCTCGAACAGCGTTCACCTGCCATACTACTCCTTACCTTCGGTTGGATAAATGTACAGCTACAGGGGAGCGAACGGTAAACAGCATGGATTCTATTACAACGCCTTGATACATCAAATACAGTGACAATCAGAAAGTTAACGCTACAAAGTCCCTATAACGCCGTGATATTTTGCCAATGACACGCCATGCTACTGCAGTCATCCAACAAGGAAACAAACCAACATTCAAGCCAGCGAGGTAGTAAAGTGGTCGAGGACCAAATCCTCCTCGGTTGGTTTGACACCGACGTCGGGGTTAGGGCGCGACAATACCCAGCCAGCCTATGCCTTCCCAACATAACCAACATGCCAACGCAATGACCGAGGGAGACAACCGGAATCGGCGACGCCGCCTCGTCCTCTCTCCTACCGGGACCCGGACTAGGCGACGGGCACGAGACCGTTCCCGGGTGGCTGTCCAATGGAACAAGCGGATGGTAAACACCGCTCAGGGGGAGAAGCTGTTCGAAGAGCTCGGACTTGGCTTAGCAAGGGCCGCGAGCTGCTGAGATTGGAACATGTAGTGAATCAACCGGGATTCAACCAGCTGCAGTTCAATCAGACAGTGGTGTCGGCGCCCTCCCAGTCGACAACGAATCGCTTATCCGTGACTGCATTGACCTCCCTCTCCGGCGCCGCCTCAACACCCCGTGTCCTGTTGCGACGCCGCCTCGAGAGCCGCGTAGAGGGACCAATGTCACGGGCCGCAGGGTGCTCGGTGGCAATCTGGATCACGCGGGCGTTGTTCATGTGCAGATCGTCCAAGACGTTCCGTTGGAAGAGGCTGCGTTTCTGACCGCCCGTGTTGCCGCTGTTGCCCGTGTTGGCCTCGTTTCCGCCGTTCTCGCCATTGTTGTTGTTGTTATTGTTATTGTTGGCGTTGTCGTTGTTGTTGTTGTTACCGCTGCCGCCGTTCGCCGCTCGATTGACCATGATATAAGCGACCACGGCAACAACAATGATGATGATAATGGCAACTAGAGTCACATGTCAGTTCCAGCATCAAACTCAAATTCATCTTCTTCGGCGGCCACATACCGCAGATGCCCAAGCAGATCCACTTCTTCTTACGAGTACTCCTCGTGGTCGTGATCGTCACGTCGAGCTGCTTATTCGCATCGTCCAAGTGCGTGACAGCATCGTTGGCGTGTGTATCAATTGCCATGACCGTCACCTCCTGTTCCTTCAACATTTCCTCCATGTCGGTAAGGAGGTTCAAAAGCTCTTCCAATTTCCGCTCGATCACCAGCATTTCCTCGTGTCGATCTTTGACGGCACTAAGTACTCTGTTGGCCTTCCCCGTGCGGTCGCCGTGCATGAGTGCCTGCTGGTAAACCGGGTTGTTGCCGCCATCACTGATGGCTTCGCGGACCTCGGCATCCGTAGCATTGGGGCGTACGATACGGTACTGGCGGCCCATCTGCGATTCCATCTCCTGGCGGAACCCCGCCTCCTGTATCTGGAAATCCTTAATGGCGTTTTGAAGGGCTCGTTCGGCGCGGCCAACCTGGTCCTGATTCCGAGGCTGGTTGCTTTCGGGATTCCTCCTTATTTGCCGAAAGCGATCGGCCAACCCTCGGTACTGGTCCATTATCGATTGCGTCAACAGGTCGACGTTCCGCTTGGATTCCGACTGGGCCGATGTATCCGCATCGTCGAGAGATCGTTTTTGTAAGCTGGCAAGGGTCCGCATATTGTTCTCGATCTCCCTAACTCCGTTGACGATATTTGCGCATTCCTGAATGATCGAGGTTGTGCTCGTCTGGCCGAAGGACGCCATCTCGTGCGCTCCCGGAGCTGTTCGCAACGTGCGGTTAGAACCACCCCGGGCCATGTCCCAAGCTCGGCCGCTTTCAACTTACAGCCGAACCCCGTTGCATTGGTGTCATCCAAGGGATCGTAACTACGATTCCTAAAAAAAGTCCCTTGTCAGCCCGATACTGATGCGCAAGGCGGTGCAGGGTAACTGGGGGGCTGGAAGGAAAGGTACTCACATGGTGTTGCCGTTACCGTACGAGTCGTACGTGTCATATCGGCCGTACTGTTGTGAGATGGTGTTAACAAATTCAGCCCTCTCATGACGGAAAGCGGTGGGCAGCGATCGAGCTTCGAGCCGCTAGGTTGCTAAAGCACTCACACTCATCTTGGGCGTCGGGGGGGGCGGAAGCGCTGCAGAGCCACGCTTTTTTTGATGCGAGAAAATGAATGGAGCAAAATGCTGTTGTTGGAGCAGTGAATCAAATTCCAGAAATAAACCGCATGGGAGAAGTCAACCGAAGCGGGAAGGAATATGATCGGGTTCGGAAGGAAAATGTGGTCGAGGGATGCGGGCGCCTCAAAAGAAGGTAAATGAAGGCGGCAGGATCCTCAGGAGGCCGGCCCCAATCGAGGTTAGGGGTGTGTGGCGCGGTCGCAGACGAGCCGCTCGTCGTACAGTATTCGTACGGAATACACACGCCTTTCTGCACTTAAATGCGTGTTGAGGTCGCTTGCACAGCATCTAGCAACCAACGGCCCAATCAATGAAACGTCGAAACACCTTTTCTCTTGCATACAACCCAATCAAGGCCGAGACGAAAGAGAAACTCGTCGGCCTCGAGAAGGGTCTGAATCGCGGGTGAATCAGGATTCAGGACGGTCGATTGGCCCTCGAGGTTCAGCTTGAAAGTGGATCTCTGGGGGGGCTGCTGCAGGGATGGCTAGCGGTCGCAGCGCTTGGTCCGCGACGAACCCGTTGCGGGTTGAAAGGAAAGGGCCAGGCCCAGGAACAGAAACGGTTTCAGAATGATGATCATCAGGCACATCCACTGGGTCGAGTGCACGTGCGATGGAGGTCAACAATGGCGCACATTGCAAAAGTGCTGCCTCCTAAATGTAGAAAGAATTACTTGATAAATGCACTCACCATGGAAACCCAGGAACCAACTCGGCCGAGGTATCTTGAATCGTACCTAGTCCGTACTCGTACTGTGTAAGCCAGCCATCGCGTCCAACTGAACATCCATGACAGGCGTCCTTCGCGAAAAAGATTTAGCCCCGAATTTCAGCTCAAGGTCTGGGCCATCCCGGCTCGACCCACCCTGCCGCTGCGGGGCTCTGTGGCCGGGGCCCGGCAAGAAACAACAACTTCGAGTTGTCCTCCGTAATCTTTTCCTTGTTTGGAGTCGGGCACGGATACGTGTACATTTTAGTATCTAGTTATCAGTCGTCAATGAAGCGCACCGGTATTTGTTTGATCATGGGTTGCCAGTCCTTCGACAACAGTAAATAAATAATAGCATGGTTCATTGCTGGTGGACTAACTACATACTCAGCACGTCGTGCCAGGGCCGCCAGAGCCCCTTCGCTGCCAGGCCGATCACGCACAGATGGGATTTCTGTCCCATAAATTCCATGTGCATGTCAAACCACGGCATAGGCTGACGCATAACTTACACTGAAATCTGAATTCTTCTTGACCAGATTGCTCCTTTGGTACTGGACGAATTTGAACTTGGCTTTCCCCTTCCCCAGGCCCTCCTTCGCCAGTCCTTCCAAAGCCGCCATGACAACACCAATGGGATGTCTCCCACAGACGGTGTTGTGGGTGTCTTGAATGATCTTGTAGAATTCGCTGTGTGTGCCGGATTCGACCGCATCCATGGCCATCTGGTCCAGTACTTTGATGACCTCGTGGATCTCTGGCCGTTTGGGGTCCTCGGCCAGCGTGCTCCAATCCGGCCTGACCTGCAAAACGTCGCGTTTAGACCCCTGGCCCCTCGACGTATCCAAATTCCGGATCTCTCCGTTGTGGAATTCGGGCCTGTAACTGAACCGAGAGCCCCAATGGCAAAAGTCGGACGAGACGATCCAGGCGGTTTCTGGGTCCTTCAAGTACCGCGAAAGGAGGAGCCCAAAGGACTTTTCCTCTTCTTCCGATCCGTCACCGACGAGTATGGGGACGATGGGCGGGTATTTATCACTATCGTCGCCAAAGGTTTGCTCCAACCTCTTCCACAGATATGGGATATGCATCTCAAGGGAGTGCTCGTCCACCTCCCGCCGAGGAGGCATATCCGAGAACCGACCGGTTTGCCTCAACTCAGCTGTCGTGGCTTTGTCCACAACCAGGTCTCCAAATGGCGTTTCATACTTTCCGAACGTTGTCAGGGCACATCCGCGTAGGTAGTAAGTGTGAGATGGGCCGAGAAGAAAGACCCGTTTCGCGGCGCTGAGATCGAGGGCCTTGTAGGCCCAGGCCGCGCAAGGTCCCGAGTAAGAGTATCCGGCATGACTGTTTCGAGCGATCAGAAGGCCGAACTGCTAGAGGATGGCGTGGGCCTCTGATGCTGACTACTTACGGGGCAATGATCACCCTCGCACCCCGAATCGGGAGGCTGTTTTCGTCCAAAGTTGCTGGCACCTCGCCCAGGAAGTTGTCAAGCTGTGATGAGAGCTCGTCTGGATCTTCCTCATACCAGGATCCAGCATGGCTTGCTTCCCGCGTCCCCATCGTGGCTCTGCGGTAGGTTGTTATGGGGTGAAACAACTGCGTTTGGCGTGAGATTATCTGCCAGATAAGAAAGACTTATGAACTCTGCTTTCTCAGACTTCAAGAAGGTGTGGTTCCTGGTGAGGTTCGAGGGGCTAGAACTTAAGGCGGGGTACTGGAACAGCTCAGGTAAGGCTGCCCCGCACCACTCAACTTCCGTCCACCACTCAGTGACGTCGGTCCACCACGTTCTCGTCCAACTCCGCAGGTAATCACGACTGCACAGCATACCACAGCAGGACAACATGTTACATGCGCATTAGCACTGACAGGCAGCTACAGGTTGCAATGCAACCTTTCCCTCTTTCCTCCCCAACTTAGTTTTACACGAATCATTTTGAACCCCGGACGTCCATTGGTCTCAATATATCCGTCGATTAACTTATAGCCCAAAGTCTTTAAGCATACTGCCCTATTCAATTGTTATACAAAACGCGATTCATCAAGAACCTAGACTGCAACCGACTGACCACCTAGATTGGCGGCGACTGACATCGGCTTGGTCCACATACAATCAGATTCTAAGAGTGGCGGTTGAGTTGATACAAGGGGGAGAGCATGGAAGGATGAAGTCTGGGTGCTCCCGAGCCTGAAAATAAGATTGCCGACACCACCCACGGAGTAATGATACACAAGTGGAGGGGTGTGTGCTATACCCGTGTATGCTCTTGTATCCACTCGTCCTCGAGGAGTTCCCTTGCGGAGCTGCGCTTGTCAGCGTCCCACTGCAGCATCTTCCGCACCAGGCGCAGAAAACGGGCTTTAGACTCCCCTTCGAGGGTCGTCTCTCTCTGCTCCAGGGAAATCTGAGGCGGCAGGGGAATCCCTCCCAAAAACATTCCTGGCAGGTTGTGAGTAAGGGTGGCGTTGATTAGGCGGTCTCTTGGAGTTGGACTCACCATCATCCGAGAAGAACTTGGAAGTGAGATTTTCCTGCACAAGAAGGCTTTGTGGCGGCGGGCCGAGAAGTGCCACGATTTCGGCGAGGTGCGCGCGGCTCCGGTATGTTTTGTGTTCTGGATCTTGGCCTGTAAACAGGTGTCGGCCCTCGAATATGTCCCAGATCTTGTGATTCGGGTTAGACGACTCAGGCGGGGTGTGACAGGTCAGACGGTGTTGCTTACCATGCAGCCAGCATTCCAAATATCGATTCCATACGTCCACGGCGCTTCAAGAATGACCTCAGGTGCTCGGTAGATGTCGGGCTGGACATCTTCCTTGTGCTCCTCCCCGTCTTGGACGAGAACGGCAGAACCAAAGTCGCACAGAACCGGGGCTCCCCATTCCTTGGGCTTCCGGAGCTGGCGGGAGACATATATCGTTCTACCGTCCACCTCCTTCCGGGGGCAAGGGTTTTGAAGCCCCTGCTGTTCAAAGTCGGTGAATACTGTATCGTCCTCAATGCCGAACATGATGTTGTCGGCCTTGATATCTGATAAATAACGGCCCTGTTAGCGATGAGGAGGTAAGCAAACAGGCTGTGGGACCCGTATGATTACCTGTGTGTACGATTTTGCACTCAGTGTGCAAAAAGTCCAGAGCTAAGAAGAGGCGCTTGAGAATAAAAGCCAGCACAGGGACCGGCAACCGTCTCACCGGGTTCCGGTAAAGGAAAGTCAAGACACTCTCCCACAAGGGCGGATGCACGAGGCAGCGATGCCTCCCACCCGGGCTATCGACGTCAAAGTGGTCCAAGAGTGATCTCACAGCAGTACGCCCAGAATGCTTCTTAGAACCCGCGTCGATGTGTTTGTAGATGTTGATTTCATCGTCCAACTGTGCGCCCATAGACTCCGAGGTAATGAATAACTTGAGAGTCACATGGCGGCAGCGACTATGCAGCACAATCCTGTGTTAGGGACGTTGGCTCATAGCATCTTAAATATCGTATCTCACCTTAAGTCACGCGCAAGCCAGACCGTCGAGGTGGCACCAAACCCAAGCTTCCCAACAATTTGGTAGCGGTCACGAAGAATCTCGCCTATGCGGACAGGGTAATACCGTGATGCAACATATCCCGGAATTGTCTCCTCTTCGATCCTCTGCGTTAAAGATATCCTACTAAAGTTTGGATTCGAGAAATCAAGTGGTTTCCATGCTCGCCCCAACCGGGGCAGCCGCCGGAGCAACGAAAACATAGTTCACAGTGTCCGTAAACGTGTAAGCATCGAATACACACAAAACGGCTGGAACCGATCTCCTGTTGGGGCAGTCGAATGCCTTGCGGTGAAGTCTTCCGAGTTTGTCAAGTCCCGCGTCTCACACGTGGGATCAACGTGTTTCCGTGTCTTGGTCATTTGCGCAAGCGCCTAAGCTAGCCGCTAGCCAATCAATGCCCCAACGCCCAACGCCAAAGATATTCTTCAGAACGCCCCAGAATCAACCAACCAACCAGTAACCCTTAAGGAAATCACCCCGCCATCCATTCCATCAGCCTACCTCCTCGGCCCAGCGCAAGCCAGACATCGCCGATGTTCTCCCAGGTTACTGATCGAGCAGCTAAAGCAGATGGTTTTCCCACAAGCTCCGCAGATCCGATCTCCCGGGCCAAACGAGTACCCGTCAACATCCATCATCACATCGTCCTCGCCATCTCCTAAACCGACGCCGCAGTCTTCACAATGTGTTGATGAGCTCTGGTGAACGGGTGTCGGAGATGAAAGCGAGGCGGTGGATGAAGCGGGGGAGGGCGCCAAGGAATTTGTTGAAGCCGCCGACCTGGGTAGATTCCAGAAGCTGTGCAATGACCGTTGCTGGCTGCCGTGGTGGATTTGGGCGTGGGGTTGCGTAGGTGCGGCGGTACTCGCCATGTTGGGGGACTCTGGCTGCGAGACATGGGGCTGCTGGGAACGGTGCTGGGCCGAGTAGAGGATATCCAGGGTGTGTTCTGCACAGTGAAAACGTGAGTAAGCAAACGCAGCAAACCGACTCCTTGCGGGTGCGGGTGTACTTACGATACACCTCTGATTCTGCTGGCCGGTTGTCGCGGAAGCGCTTCAAGGTACGACTGGGTAGGTGCGATGGCGTCGACAGCCGCGGGGAGAAGAAACCACGACGAGCAGTTTCCATTGCCGCCATGGCATCAAAGTTGAAGCGGTCGCTGTTCAGCTGCTCGGGTGATGAAAACATTGATCCATACGACAGTTCGGACTCGGATCTCTTGCGTTTGAGGAGCATCTCGGCGCTGACAAGACAAAGTCGCACGGATAAGGACGAATGAGAGCCGAATTAGGGTAAGGAGTTGATGAAAGACCCGAAAGAGGCAAATTGATGATCTCGAAATGAATATTGTATAGTCCACGAGTTCCAGGCGACGCGCGCGGTATGTTTGGCAAGAAATGGCCAGGAAGGGTCGTTCAATGGGTAAGTTGGCCGGAGACTTTGTAGCTCTCCGAAGAGGAATCGCGACCAACTGTGTCGCGCATCGAAGACGCGATCACAACTTAAAGTGGTGGCCCGTGCTTTCGCGTTGACCCCACCCACTCTTCCCAGGCTCTAACCGAATAAATGTCTTGGCTTCCCGTGATTTGGCGCTGCCAACGTGGGGTCAGGAACGCGTCCTGTCGCGTCACACTCTTGCAACTCGGAATCCAAGACAAAACAGACCATCAATCAATCTCATGCTAGCAATGCAAGGGGTCCCTTGCGCCATGTTGTCATGAATTCCAGATCTATCTCAAGACACACTCTTAGCTTTTGCCCGATCTGCGTCCCGAGGCTAAAATGACATCGGCGGCCCAGCCGACGGTCGCTGATGAGCCGTCTGGATACAACAGCGACGCGGACCGAAAAGAGGCGGCCGATCATGCTTCGCTCAAATACTCGCTGTTAGGGCCATCCCTGACAAAGGCCGGCCAAGACTCGGTCGACCAGTCCAAGGCATGCTCCTCGTTCTGCTCCTCGAGGGGCCTTCTCGTGCGTGCCGACTCGTCGCTAACATGACCTTCCGACTGTCAGGTCTCCGAGATCATTTATAACGCCTCCAAGGGATCCAAGTTCTTTGATCGCGAAGAGGCGAGGGACAAGTCTCTTACCGCGAAAATCGATGCCATCCTCGTCAAGAAGCAGCGCCTCGAGGCGCTGGATCTCTCTCGGGAGCGCCGGGCAGCCGACAACTTGCTCGCGCAGCTTGAGCTGTCGCGCGATCTGACACAGCACATTGTGCACCTTGACTGCGACGCTTTCTATGCCGCCGTGGAGCAATTAGATCGGCCGGAGCTAAAGGATCTACCCTTCGCCGTAGGTGGCGGCGTTCTGACCACGTGCAATTACATCGCACGTTCTTTTGGATGTCGCAGCGGTATGGCCTCGTTTGTGGCCAAGAAGCTCTGTCCGGAGCTCATCCTGATCCCACTCAACTTTGACAAGTACAACGCGAAAGCAACCGAAGTGCGAGAGATCCTGGCTGACTACGATCCGCGCTTTGAGAGCGCCAGCATCGATGAGGCGTATCTCAACATCACCGAGTACTGTCTCGAGCACAACATGACGGCTGCCGACGTCGTTTCCCAAATGAGGAGAGAGGTACACGAAAAAACGCACATCACCGTCTCGGCGGGCATAGCAGCGAATGCGAGGCTTGCCAAGATTTGCTCCAACATGAACAAACCCAACGGCCAGTTTGTCCTACCTCGCGATCGGGACGCCATCATGGCCTTCATGCGTGACCTCCCGTGCCGCAAGGTAAACGGTGTGGGGCGCGTCTTGGAGCGCGAGCTTGCATCGGTGGGCATCAAGACCTGCGGTGACATTTACGAGCAGCGGCAGTACCTGGAACAACTGTTTGGCCAAAAGGCGTACGAGTTCCTCCTTCGCTGCTATCTTGGTCTGGGGCGGACGAATATACAGCCCGCCGAAGAGTACGAGCGCAAGAGTGTCGGTACCGAGAGCACATTCCGCGACATGGACAGCCCGTCCCAGCTGCGCGAGAAGCTGAGGCAGACGGCCGAGGAACTCGAGTCGGACATGCGAAAGGCCGAATGCAAGGGCCGCACCCTCTGCCTCAAGGTAAAACTGCACACATTCGAGGTCCTGACACGCCAAGTCGTGACTCCAAAGGCTGTGAACCTGGCAGACGACTTGTACAATTACTCACTGCCCATGCTGGCAAAGCTAGAACACGAGTTTCCCGGCTTAAAACTGCGGTTGATGGGTCTAAGGTGCACTCAACTTGTCAGCACCAAAAAGCCAGATGCGCGTGCCTTTTTTGGATTGAGAACGCAGAGGTCCGAGTCTACCGAGCCGGTGGCAGAGGACAGTGGCAACGACAGCAAACATGCCGAAACGGAAAAGGTATCGGGAGGGGAGCTCCAAGAGAAATCCAGTCCGAACTACGATTCCAACTCCCGGGCTACCTCGCGGGAAACCCACCGCAAACATGGGAAGGAGATTGTACCCAATCCGAAAAAGGGGCTCTCGGTGCCAGTCGAGGAGGAAGTGTGGGACTGCCCAGTATGCGCCAGGCCGCAGGCTGCAGACGAGAGGCAGTTCAATGAGCATATCGATTTGTGTCTATCCCGGCAAGCCATCCGAGACACGGTCCAGCAGGAGGCTGCTACCCGGCAGCTGCGCGATCAAGGCACGCCAGAGACGAAGAAAGCAAAGGAAAAGAAAAGGGGGAGGCCGTCGGCATCAGGAGATCCTCGGCAGAAGAAACTTTGTTTTGGATAGGCTGTCACTGACTTACGCCATGATTTATGACAATGCGATACCACATAAGACCAACATGGAATTCTGCTCTTCTGCTTTTTGATCTTGGCTGAGACCAAATTGGTTGGGATGATGGTCCTGTTCTGATTATACACTAACATAAACAAGACCCCGAGCGCTTCCTTCCGTGCCGTTGACGCCTTTTATCCGGTCCCAATATCTATCCATCTATCCATTAACGCTACAAACATTCGACCCATTACCCTTACATATCATGCCCCGTGGTCCGTTCGCAATCAACGGACCAATTAACCCCCGAGACTGACCCTGCGATTTGTCAAGCTTCTCCTGATACGGTGGTCCTCTTCCTCCTCCTGGTGCAGCTCCCATCCCGGGAGACGCACGGCACGGTCCAGAGCAACAGGGAGGCCGCGGTGGCGGCCCCGGATCATGACGACGCAGAGCACCAACTTGGAAGCGGTATGCCACGAGCCAGAGAAGCTGTGCGCATCGTTGGGAACCCCGACACTGATGCCGACGCAGCCGTATGCCGAGACGACCTCGAATATCACATTGAAGACGCTAAAGTTGATCGGGTCGGCCAGGAAATGACTTGTGTTGATCGTCACTATGATGAGTATTGCGAGCACCAACCACCAGATGTCATGGGCCAGCTGCCCATGTATCTGTTGGCTGATGAAGCTAATGTGAGACTCGGGTCCCTGCTTCGGCGATGGTCTGGCTCCTACGCCATGCCACGTAAATGCTTGATGGAAAGCCCGCCCGAGGGTGGCCGTCATACCACTGTAGCCGCGGTGGCGGGCATGGGCCGACCACGAATCTGGTATCTCAAGATCCTCGTCAGAAACTTCATCCTCGGCGTAGATGCCGAGGGATCGCTCTTCGTAGACGTTGGAGTGCCGCATGGTGATGACAACGGGGTACACTGAGATGTACATCATTACCACGTAAAGGACCTGCAGGCCGATGTACACAGATGTGATGGAGACGACGTAGAAACCCCCGGAGCGGACAGCTGGAAACCATGTCAGTATGAGGGCGCCAATACTCCTCGAGACAATGGGCCATACCTAGGGCTTGAAATAGCCCGTCCAGAACGCGAGACCCGCGCGGGATGCTCTCGATAGCCGGGTTGCCGAGGTTCAGCAGCTCGAATGCGGCCCAGTCGATCGAGTTTAAAAGGATGAGCATAAAGAGCAGCCACCAAGTAGGACGGGCGGGGAAGAGGTTCGTGTATACCCGGCGGGGGTACTGGAGGATAAACTTGAAAGTGTCCTTGAGCCCAGAAAACTGGTCCTCCTCGGTGGCCGCCGTGAGCAGCTTAAGAAGCGACCAGATGATGAGTCTCAGAAAGATGGGGTATGCCGTGTTGCCCGCCAAGATCAACAAGCCCATGGTGATGAGAACAAAGTGGGAGTTCTGGAAGGGGACCATATTGGCATCCAACAAGGACATGCCTGAATTGTTGAACGCCGACGCCCCGTTGAAGATGCCCAACCACCAGGGGTTGATGCCGTTCCGGAGCGGAGGCTCTGGCTGGTTATTGTTGATCCAAGCACCCAGGGCGAGACAACCGAGGAGCTGCCAGAGCACAAAGTACAGAGGCACAATAGCAGAGAGCACCCTGAGGGCCTGGTATTCGCAGCCGCCAAGGCGGTCACGCTCCTCGCTTGTCAGGCCATGGAACTGCGCATTCCTCCTCGCGGACCTCTGCGTAAGAAACTGCCGCATGCGGAAGTCATCCTTGCTACTCTCCTGGGGCTCATGCTTGAAGTTTCGGTGCCTCCGCGTTGGCTGCTTCTCATGGGGATGCTGCTGGGCGGCCGTCGAGGCAGCGTCGTTGGTCCGGTGGTCATCGACGAAGATGATATGACCAGGCGTGGCAGGTGGATCGGGAAGAGCTGTGGCGGCGGGCAAAGTAGCATCAATCCCACGCAAGGGGCCACGAGCCGGTCCATCGAGACCCGTGTTGGGGTTCGGGAGCGGAAGAGCATCGTTCTGGTCGAAGTGCTCCCGGGCCTGGAGACTTATGAGAGCCGGCGGCAAGACTGATGTTGAGGGCCTTCGGAACGGCAGAAATCGCTGCAACCTCGGCAAGCTGATGGTGCTCCCTGCACTTGCCCTACGCATGCGCTCAGCTCGGACAATGTCGTGGAATCGAGTCTCAAAGGCGTGCTTGCGAGCCACAACAGTCCAAATGGACACCCAGATGGAACTCCCAAATATGATGAGAAGGAACAGCATCGTCTGTTGCCATGTCGTCATCTGGCTCAGGTTGACTGTGTTGAGCCCGGCTTCTGTCATGGCGCTGACGACGAGGAACAAGCTGTCGGTGTAGCTGATGCTCCAGGCCGGGTTGGACGAGCCCCAGAAGATGAGCGAGGCAACCAAACAGACACTGATGAAGTAGGCATAGTGAATCGTGATGAAATTCAAGGGTGGAAGCCAGGGTCGGAGTCGAGATGGCGATGCAGCGTTTCGTGGGCGTCCATCGGGGAGCTCACTGTGCCAGTGCGGCATCCTCGGCAAGGGCCTGCCGGTCTGAAGAAGAGGGAAGAAGGGAGGGCGACACGGCGGCAGGAAACGCGCTGCTTGGGGTTGGCGCCGCGCGTACGGGGTGACTGCGTGCCCTGAACAGTTTTATGCATTATTGATTCTCGGGACGCGTTCAGTGTCGCTGTGCGAAAGCAGGTGGCCAAGCGGTTGCGAGATCAGACGGAAAAGCTTTTCTTTCTGCGCACTGGCCTGGCAGCTCGAAGGCCAGATAGCCGACCTGAGAAGCGGTCAAGTCTTACAATGGATGTTCCGATGATGCATGTGCGTGTTCTTCTTGCAGGACACGAGCCTGCTGCAGAGAGTGCGAATATAAATTCCATGCATGGCTTTTTTATACCACCATCTTGATATCCAAGCATACCCCTGTCCCTTGATGGACCCTTTCTTTTTTTCTTGAGTGACGAAACGGACTCCGATAACCCCACATACGTCTTAAATGCAACAGCAGCCGTTTTTCCCACTCGGTAAATATCATCATACACTCGAAATACAGTTAAGAGTTGAAGGCCGAGGGTGAAAACAGCCAGCCGAATGTATTCAAGACGACAGGGGCTCAGCGGCCTCTATCTACAGCCGTGACCGGCGGTTCACGAGCGGCTACGAATTCGGCATGCCCTGACCACCCTCAACAGGAAAGCCAGTTTAGAGCTCGTTGTGCTCCTGGACGTCGTC
The DNA here is from genome assembly GCA_017139535.1 of Trichocladium uniseriatum. Lineage (NCBI taxonomy): Eukaryota > Fungi > Ascomycota > Sordariomycetes > Sordariales > Chaetomiaceae > Trichocladium > Trichocladium uniseriatum. Next base: position 59,511 of record WOUO01000022.1, on the reverse strand, counting down.
GGTGTCGGCAATAACGGTCTTGACTGCCTCGGTCGCGTCACTCACTGCGCTAGCAACCTTCTCGGCCACCTTCTGGCTCGCAGAGGAAGCAGCGCTTTCGGTAGCGGACTTGGTGACGATCGACTCGGGCTTGGGCACACCTTCAATGCCCATCATCTCGGTCTCGAAGACTGTACAGCAACAAAGGGTCAGTCATGAGAAGGGCTTCAGAGACCAGCTCCGAGGGGCATACCCAGAGTAGAACCCGCAGGAATGGGGCCGACGTTCCGCTGCCCGTAGCCGTAGTTTGGGCCGATAGTTAGGGTCCGTTTCTCGCCGATGCACATGTCGAGTAGTCCCTCGTCCCATCTGCCGCCTTGTCAGAACCAGTCCTCACTGCTGACGTCACATCCATGGGTTGCGCTTTACCCTTTGATGACCATCCCGGCTCCTAGCTTGAAGCTGAAGGGCGATCCGCGGTCGTAGCCTGGTGGTGAGAAACCCAAGTCAGCGTCTGATATAAGGGCGCGCTAACGATCGGGCAGGGCGGACTGACTGGCATCGAATTGCTGGCCATTGGACTGCAGAGTGCCCCGATAATGAACGTCAATCTTGTCGCCCTTTTGAGATTTCCGTTCACATTCCACGGGGAGAGTGACGTCAATTTTCAAGTCGTCCGAGGCCAGGGCGCCAACGGCAGCCGAGGCGAGCAGCGAAAGCGACAATAGAAGTTGCATCTTGAGGGCGGTGTGTCACTAAAATCGGGCAAAGACGGCGGGTAGGTCGATCGCAACAGACAATAATTTCAGGGCTGTCGAAGGTCCTGGGCAATCGTCGTATGTTGTATGTACACGGATTGGGGGGGTTGGTGGAAGGGATGGGGGGACCGCGAGATAGAATGCGATGCAGCCAGAAGCCAGATCGCCGATAATCCAGGACAAGCGACCAACAGGGATGACGAGGTTCGTGCCCGGCAGAATCGCTGACGAAATCCGGCGCCTAGAGCTCCACAACAGAAGTGGAGTGCACTACTGAAAGCAGGTACGAAGGACCGTCTGCCGGCCAGGCGAGGCGGGAGCTGCGCAAGGCGAGACCGCCAAGACGATGAGCCAAGAAGAGTAGCTCACCTGCCTGAGGAGGTGGGCCTCAACCGTCGGCCGCGAACCAATTCAAATGAACAACATGACCACAGGAGCTCCGAATTGCCTTGTACGTGATAGTTTTCTGAACCTCTGTGATGATGGGTTTGGATGATGCCTGAGGCTTGTGCGAAGTACGTTTGAAATGCGGAGTATATGCAAAGCCCGCCGGGCCGGGCAAGCAGAACGGTTCGTCCCACGCGCCAAGCATGGAAAACGGGGCACGATGAACCTGTGGGACCCCAAAGAACGACAGGACAATTGACAAATGGAAGCTCAGCGACCCAGCAGCACGTCATTCCCCGGATTATAGACGGTTTGCTTGTCGGTTTCAGTTGCGGACCCATGACACAACTTGAAAATGGGATTTTGCGATGGGTTGCAAATTCGGTGTCTTTTTGGCTCCTGGTGCGCTGAGGCTCGTCGCTGCTCGCCGTTTGCAGGTGACTCACTGCGCACTTCTTTCCAGCCACCGGAAAAGATTGAAACTCGCGAGTTTGAAACCAGGCGGCCGCAATTGAAGGCAGCAGTCGCCCATTTGGGATCTCCCACCAGGCCAAAACTCACCACGAGTAACCTGTATTAGGCAGAACACCCCAAGGACTGCTCAATTGCGAAGATCACACTTGAGTTCGGCAGTTTCCGGGACCCACGCCTCACTGAACAGCCTTGCTTGGCGATCGCAGTTGCAAGTCCTAGGGGCTTTGTATGTCACAACCCCCCCAGCCTCCCAGGAGCAGATTCGCGTCGCCACAGCGATTCTCGTTCGCATCGACCTCGTGATTGCGCGCCGATGCGCTCGCTGCCTGAGAGCCACCAGCCAGGCACAGAAGCAAACACACCCTGGGCAATTCCTCGGTCGTAATTGGAATTCCACCTCCCAAACCCGCCCCGCCCATCCAAACCCCATGCTTGGATCTGGCCCGTCTGGGATCTGGGACCCTTTGTGCTGCGAGATGAACCGCTCACCTGGGTCGGTTGAGTCATCCCGTTCGCTCCACTCCGTGGTCCCCCCCAACCCGATGAGCAACGAAATACAAGGCAGCGAGTGGCCTTGACGGGCATTGGCCTTGCGGTCTGCCTGGAGGACTTGACCGAGCATCGCCGCGTGTTGCAGCCGGACCCCAGGTGCCTTGTCACAGCTTGCCACAACCCGCCTCACTAATTTCGTGAGGCGCGCCCAAGTTGAGATGGCCAAACTCTTGTCGTTCGGCAAGATGCCTTCTGTATTTATATCCCAGGAAACTCCCATGTTTTGCCTTGTCATGTTGGCTTCACTCTTCATCCCACGCCTCCGTACCTCCCATCAAGCTCTTCAAAGATATCAGCAATCTCAATAAACACAACATACCGGCAAATCCCCTGTCCATCGGCCCACTCGCCATGTCCTCATACCACAGCTCCTCCAAGTACGGAAACAGTGTTGTCGTCGTTCAAGGGGGCAGTAGTTCGTCAACCTACTCAGCTGGCTCTTCTACAAGCCGGTCGTCCACCTATTCGACCTCGCCGTCTTACTCCCAAAGCGCCTTCTCAATGAACTCGTCAAGTTCTTCTTCCCAGCCTCTGACTCAAGAACGATATCGTTCTGGCTCTTCGGGTACGTGGTCTCATTTAGATATCCGGACATCCCAGCCCAGACTAACCAATTTCACAGCTGGGTTCTATACAAACGTCAAGGAGATCCCCAGCTCCCGGGGCGGAGCGAACGTTGTGGTTGTGCACCACAACAGGCCCAACCCGAACACGGATGAACCGAGAGCCTCGGAGTATCAGCGTTCTGGTGGCTACTACAGCAAGAAGTAGCAGGTGGAAATGAGCTCACGCTAGGGGAGGCGGCCTACTCGGCTGCCCTCTGCTTGGGTTGTTATTACTTACTATTGGCGTTGGTTGGTCGTCTTTTCCAGCATTTTCGGGCGGTTGGAGTTACTACACGGTTTGCATCCAGCAATGGGAAGGTTCGGTTGGCGATCTTGGGTTTGCGGTTATCAGCGTATTGTGTTGGCGTTGGCAGAGTTGGCTTCTCTTGTGGCTTTGGGTTATAGACGAGCAATACATTACGCTCCAGTGATGGTGGGGGTTCTTAAATCTTTCAGTTACACCAGCGTCGTGAGCCAACGTCCTCCGTGTGTGTCACAGGAGGGGAACCGTAACCGTAGCCTCTACCAAACAACAGCTAAATTCCCGGCACTAGTCTCTTCAGTCGTCATGGCGGAAAAGTAAAGGTGGGGGTTGTGGTTGTTATTCGTGTGGCAAAGCGATAGTTTGTGAGGGCTCTCTGCCTGCTCTGCCCGCCATGGCTACACCCATATCTCGCGTCATACTCCTCCGTACGCACTGCACTCCTACACTGTACCCCCGACAGTTACACACTCTGAGTGACGCCTCATTGTCCTTGGAAACACAAGGCTCTGGATTTGGAGACTACCGACTCCCATAACCTGGCCCTGAGATAGCTCTGAGAAAAAGAGTTGGGAACCCAACAAGCCAAACCATACCTGCTGCGTCTCTCAACCTTGTACCGAAGACTCACTCCTGCGCACCGCGGAAAGACACGCTCAAGCCCCACCCTCCCGCTTGGCATATTCCTCTTCAATCGCCTCGGCGTACTTCTCCTCTGGCGAGCGTGGATCCTCGTGGAGCACACCCTCTTTCAATAGTGCCTCTGGCGAAGGCCGGTGGGCGATCTTCTCATTCAGCGAGTCGGCACGCATGTGCTTCTCGAGCTGAGACCCCGTGTGTCAATAGCGTTGTTCAAGCGATGGCCGGAACATCCCACTCACCTCCTTCTGATGTGCCTGGAGACCTGGGGCGGCGGTGGATGCAGGGAGAATGTTTCCTGGGTACGTGGTACGGAGACCACCGTCAGCCTCCTTGATCCGCGTACACATTTCTGATCGGACAGCGAGAGGCAACGGCGGGGCACCTACTCTCCACGAGCTCCTGGCGATCTGGGCGGTGTGACAAGTGGTGTTCTAGGGAGTTCTTCCTGGCCTGGTTGGGCCGGCTGGGCGAGATGGGTGTCTCGTCGATGCTGGCGGCAATGTCCCCCTTGTCAGCCATGATGTGGTCGGTTGTTGTGTGGTATGTCTGTCCACTGTCTCTTGTTTCGTCAACTGTGTAATACTTGGTCGGTATCCCTACTTGATGATGAACGGGCTGAGCTGGTAAAAGACGTCAGGAACTCTGCGGCATCTGCGGGGTGGGAATCAATGCTCCTTTGTATTTGGGCACAAGCACACGTCGAGCTGGGCACCTGAGCAACCAAGGGAACAACAGGTGATTGGGTCACCCCACATGGAAACGGGCAGTCCTTGGTTCAGCAACAGTGACGCAGTATGCTGCAGTCGGGGCAGGGGTATCCCGCAATGCCCCGCACTCACTCACCCCGCAACCACCAAAACGCCCCACTTTAATGTTTGTTATTCTGAAGTTACCGGAAAGATTAATACACAAGTACGCAGTCTTACAGAACGTAATCCATCCAACGATTGCTCTCGCTGGGACCGGTCCAATCTGAAATATAAGCCCCCGTATTCTGAATGATCATATCTATGCGAAGTGCGGATACCATTCCTACAGAAGATGTGAATGAGAACAGAAACATGGCCCGTGAATGGCGCGTATTGATCATTGAAAGATGAGGCCGAAAATGGAAAGGCGTCCCCATGATGCCAGCGCGCGGACGTTGGAGTTAAGTGGGGCTGCTACTGCGAGGTACGTCCCTTCCATCCTGTCTGGGATGCAGCCGTCACCTCACCCTTTGTCTCGAGCCAACCACCCTGTGCCTCGAGATGTAGCCCTCTTCAAGAACACTCGCAAATCGTAAACGCATTACTACTTGACCACACAGACCATCTATACCCAGCGAATGAACCTGCCTCTCTGACTTCGTCCAATGCCCCGCGACTCGGCTGTCAATCATGGGCCAGGCTCAGTCAGACGAAAGGCGCCCTCGTCCCTCCCACGAGGAGCTTAGCAAGGAACTGGTAGGTTCCCTGTCTTGTATCTCTGGCATTGGGCTCATAGCGGCCCGTCTTAACCCTCGCGTCTCCTCCAGGCCGACAAGTTTGCCCAAAAGTGTTTCACCTCCCTTGAGCTGTACTCATTGAAGGATGTCTTCAACAATCTTGCCGACCATGAGCGCCAGGTCCGCTATCTCAAAGAAGACACGATAGCGCGCTTTCTCGAGATTCCCGACGTCCTCGGCGTGTCTTCTGTGCTCTTTCAGATGATGTCCTACATTGGTGCTTTCCCGTTCCTCGACGATGCGCCCGCCGTCCTGGGATTGAGGGAAATCGTCATGGTTGTCACCATCCTCACCGACAGGTATCGACGCGTATTGGCTCGAGGTTCAATGGACCGCAGGAAATTGTTGTTTCGAAGCCTGGCGGTTCATGATCGCAAGCTGTCCGAGATGCGGCCAGATCAGCAAGGAAATCCGCCCGAGAATACGACAACCCCGGGGCTCACGGGACCAAATGGCAACGCGCCGCCTGTTACCGAAAGGTCGCAGGGGTTCCCTATTGACGAGCCAGGGGATGACGAAGATCCAGGGCCCGACGATGATGACGACGAGCTGGTTCTCGCTGCCTTCGACTCGTTGGAATACCTTGGCGACGTGAAGAAACACGGCAGCTCATCCACCATTCACGGTGCCATGATTCCGGCCGACAATTGGCGAAAGTTGATCATGCTTCTCCTCTTGATAGCCCCTCTAGACGCACAAGAGAGCTTGTCGTCGTATTCAGATCGACTATCGGGCGATGAACTGGAAAACCTAAGGGCGACGGCTGATTGTGTGCTTGCATGCTTTCTCAACGTCGAGCAGTCATCCGGCATTAAATTCGCCCGTTTCAACGCGGTTATTCCGGTATCCTTGCCGCTACTGTTCAACGGCCTCACGGCTCTCTTCGAGCATTTCTTGTTTTCCAAGAGCCTGGACTTCCACAAGCACAAGGACGACCAGCCAGGACCCGCCACTCTGCCGCCTGAGCTGATGCAACCCCTGTTAAACGACTCGGGGTCCATCATGAATCCCAACCTCTTGTCCCAAATATCATTCTTCCTTCCAGGCTCATCGCTCTTCCGAAAACTCCGCCTCCTGTATTCTGGTGACGAGGACGGGTTCAGCATGGGCAGCTTCGAAACCACCGTCTTCAACTGGAGAGCACCTACCATCCTCCTCGTCAGCGGGACCCGTCTTCCTGACGAGCCTGCCCACAAAAGCAGCGGCGCTGCCTCTTCCTTTCTCTCCTCCCTGCCGTCCAAAAAATTCCCCCCCGGTAGTGGGGGCAAGGAGGAGAGGGTAGTCTTTGGGGTCTACCTGAGCCAGCCCTGGAAACACACGCATCGCGAGTGCTTTGGTACTGATGATACCGTCCTGTTCCAACTCCAGCCTGTTCATGATGTCTTCTACGCATCAACCCTCAACAAGGATTATGCGTCTTTCACCAAGCCATCAGCCTCGGCTCCGCTCGGAGGAATATCGTTTGGTTGCCCGCCACCGCAGCCCACGCAAGCGTACCGCCGGTCAACCACAATCTCCCTCGGGCCTGTCTCTCTTGCTCTGGAGAGCAGTTTCGAATTCGGCTGCTTCACACACAACTACACGTCTCAGGGTGGCGCATTTCAGACCAGTGTGGCTCGAAAATTTGATTTTCAGGACCGTTTCGAGATATCCAGCCTCGAAGTATGGGGGTGCGGTGGAGACGAAGAAGCCAAGCATCAGGCCGAGCGGTGGGCTTGGGAGGCCAGGGAAGCCGAAGCAAGGAGGAAGATCAATCTGGGCACCGGCGACATTGAAGCAGATCGCGCCTTGTTGGAGATGGCCGGCCTGATCGGGGCCAATAGGAGCGGTGGAAGCATGGGGTAAACAGCAGCATGACTCAGTATCATGATGGCGGTACTGCTGCTCTGATGGGTATGAGAAAAGAAAAGGAAGAAAAAGGAGCAATGCACTGTATGTATGTTCGATGAATCAGGTCCAAGCCAATTCTGATCAATAAGCCGCTCGGGTGGTGGCGTAGTGGGAGATGGCGATTATTTCTTTTTATGACCAAAACGCCAAGATCCCTTTCGTATATTACACACAGCCGAAACATGCGGCGCCGTACACTTACAATTAAAGGCCCGGGTATTCCGTCACATCCTCAATTCTTGGGGGAATCAGAACCAGACCCGGTATCTTCCGTCGAGTCCTCGGGTGCCTTCTTTGATCCGCCAAACCAACCCCCTAGCGATCCCAGAACCCCACCACCGTTTTTCTTCTCGTCCGCTGCTTGGCTTCCCGTCTCGGCCGACTCTCCGTCTGTCCCCTCCTGCTTGACGGCCTTGGACTCTCTGAGTGCGGCCCTCGCCTGTGCCGCGACGCCCTCTGTTCCCGTCTCGGTTGTAGCGCGCTCGGCCGCCCGTTTCCGCCTCTTGTCCATCATCTCCTTGAGGGCCTTCTCTTCCTCGTCACGCGCCTCGAGTTCCTTGATCCACTTCTCTCTCTTCTCCTCGGCCTCTTGCTGCTGCTTCAGCTTCCAGAGCTCCTTCTGCTTGTTGCGGTCTTCTGCGTAATACATGCCGCCGGCTACCATGGCCACTACTGTGAAGGCCTGCGCGGCAACACGGGCCCGGAACATGCGTTGAACGCGGTGGTGGTCGCCGCGGCGCATGGCGCGGTAGGCATTGGTAAAAGCGGCGACGGTGAGGATGCAGCCGATTGGGACGAGCGGCTCCTCTTTGAGGCGGCGGAGGACCTTTTGCAATCCGGTCTCGTTGTAGAGCCTGCGCACGCTCCGTGTAAGCTTTCCATTGCGGCAGGGACGGGAGCGCAGTTTCTTGAGAGCGTTAGCTTACTCATTGTCGTCAAAGGACGACGGTAGCGGCCGTCCAGATATCGGTCGGTCAGTCATGTTGGATGTGTTGTGCTTGGTAGTCTGATGTTCAATCGGGGAGGGGGGTTTGTTGCGGGAGCTGCTGCGACTGGTTACTGGAGGTGGTGATGGAATGACATGAAGCTCGAACGACGCGGATAGACGGGATTTGCTAAGTGCATATCTGGAACCTCTTACAACGATACTGTGAACAAATTCAGAGTGAATTGGCCGCGTCCAGGCCCCGCAGTGGGGTGGTAAACTGGGGCCAGTGCGACCCATGGATCAGGGGTCAAGACAGCGGCGCCCCACCAAAGTTTATCGCCCGTTGATTCATAAAGTCGGCCGAGAACGGAGCTTTGCATCAACTCTTCTTCATGACACACCGACAGTCGACCACATCGCCGGGAATATGGCCTCCGTGAATACTGCCGAGCCGTGCCAGGCGGATGGCGTTGCTGAAACAGTAGCAAGCAATGGCGTGGACGACACTTCACTCCCGCAGACAGCGCCACAGAGCGACACCGACACCACACTGCCCCGGACTCCGTCCTTGAGCAGCCTCGCCCTGACCGAATACAGCGCGAGGCCAACACCCCCAATCGAGGACAGGAAAACTCACATGAAGAAGATTGTGCCGGATGAGTTCCTCCTTCCCAACGGCAACCCGGACGTGAGCTTGCCATGTTCCTATTCCTGTTCCTTCTCACTTGAACTGGGCTAATTTGAGTCACAGTACTTGCGGCTCATCATCACATCGTATCCCCGGGTCAGAGAGGTCTGCAATGAGATCCCACTCGTTCACGCCGTGAACCTGAGCAATCGTCTCGAGTGCAAAGTATTACTCAAGCGTGAAGATGAGCAGCCCGTCTTCAGCTTCAAGCTGCGTGGGGCTTACAACAAGATGGCCCATCTCGACCCTACCGAGTCCTGGAGGGGCGTGGTGTGCTGCAGCGCTGGCAACCATGCCCAGGGGGTCGCTTATTCGGCCCGCCGGCTAAAGATCCCCGCCACCATCGTCATGCCCAAGGGCACGCCCAGCATCAAGCATCTCAACGTCTCGCGGATGGGAGGTCATGTTGTCCTTCACGGAGCCGACTTTGACGAGGCCAAGGAGGAGTGCGCCCGGAGGGCAAAGCAAGACGGCCTGATCAACATCCCGCCGTTCGACGACCCCTATGTCATTGCTGGGCAGGGCACCATTGGCATGGAGATTCTGTCCCAGACGAACCTCCAAAAGCTCCAGGCCATCTTCTGCTGTGTTGGAGGTGGCGGCCTGATCGCTGGTGTTGGCGTTTACGTGAAGCGTATTGCGCCCCACGTCAAGATCATCGGCGTGGAAACCTACGACGCCGACGCAATGACGCAGTCCTTAGCCAAGGGCGAACGCGTGCTCCTAAAGGACGTCGGTCTGTTTGCAGATGGCGCCGCGGTCAAGACTGTCGGCGAGGAGACCTTCCGTATCTGCCAAGAGGTAGTGGACGAGATGGTCCGAGTGACGACCGATGAGGCTTGCGCCGCGATCAAGGACATGTTCGAGGACACGAGGTCCATCATCGAACCCGCTGGGGCCTTGGCAATTGCAGGTCTCAAGAAATGGGTCGCCGCCAACCCGTCCAGTGACCCAACGAGGTCCGTCGTCGCCGTCACGTCTGGCGCGAACATGAACTTTGACCGGCTTGGTTTCGTTGCTGCTCGTGCTACCTATGGCGAAGGGAGGGAAGCACTCTTGGCGGCCAAGATCCCAGAGAGACCCGGTGCTTTTGCCGAGCTCGTAAACGCAGTGATGCCCCATGCTGTGACCGAGTTCAGCTACCGGTACGCCACCGAGGCCGAGGCCAACGTCCTGGTCGGCATCTCCCTCACTGCTCCAGGAAGCCAACGGGCCCACGAGCTCCAGACCATCATCAACCGCATCAGGGAGACCGGGTTCATGGACGTGACGGACTTGTCTGGGGACGAGCTCGCCAAAAGCCATATCCGCTACATGGTTGGCGGTCGGTCAGGGGTTCCGAATGAAAGGCTTTACATGTTCCGCTTTCCCGAACGGCCAGGCGCCCTGGAGCGGTTCCTTCGGACATTGCGGACGAAATACAATATCAGCCTGTTCCAGTACAGGAACTATGGTGGAGACATCGGCCGGGTGCTGACGGGCATACTATGCCCAGACGACGAAATCACCGAGTTGAAGAGCTTCTTGAAGGAGATTGGATATCCTTGGGAGGATTGCACCGAGTCTCCGGTGTTCAAGACCTTCTTGCGCGAACGATAGAGAGGTGGGGTTTTGGGATTAGCGTATAGACGAGCATAAATGTCGATGGCGTTCAACAGGTACCTGCTGAAGCATCTTTCACCGTACACCACGTGGCAGTTGCCGGACCGATGTCGCAAGGGCCTAAGATTGTTTGTACTGTTATATTCTATCATTCTTGGACTTCCCTGCTACGGGTCTCTTTGACCCGCACAAAGGTGGCAAGTTGTAGCCGATCGACACTTACTCTGCAGATCACGGCCACCATATGCCGGGCGGCCGATGACAACTCGGCCAAGGGAGGGTGAGGAAATCCTCATTCTGACATCGAAAACAAAAGTTCCTCGCATTCTTGGAGTTTCAGCCGAGCCAACTAACTAACTTCAGGGGGACTAGATACATATAAGGAACGCGGCGTAGCCGCCCCCCTCGCATCACTGGTCATCTCCCCCTCCCCCCAACAACGGAAAGTCTGAGACAGGTGGGCCTTACCAACCCCAGGCAAGCGACTTCCATTCCTTAGTGATTCTAGTCGGACCGAAGGTGATCTCCTCAGCCCCGCTACCTGGGACGAACTTGATGCGAACGTACTGGCTTCCGCTGAAGAAGTAGGCTTGCCCCTCGTGGCCCGGGACCGGGAGCACTGCGTCTATGGTGTCGAAGCCAGCTTTGTCCAGAGTTTTCCACTGGCCGACGATGCTGGTTGGGCCATAGGTGATCTCCTGGATCTCGGTGCCGGGGGTGAACCTGATGCGTACGTACTGGTTTCCGCTGAAGAAGTAGGCTTGGTCGTTGTGGCCCGGGACAGGGAGCACCGCATCGATGGTGTCGAAGCCGGCTTTGGCGAGCGCCTTCCAGTCATCGGCGATGTTGGCCGGGCCAAAGACGATGCTCTCCTCGGGGGTGCCGGGGACGAATTTGATGCGAGCCCACCGAGTTCCGCTGAAGAAGTAAACCTCTCCTTCGTGGCCCGGAACCGGGAGGGCGGCATCCACGGTGCTGAAGCCAGCTTCGGCAAGCGTCTTCCACTCGTGGGCAACCTTGGCCGGCCCGAAGACGATCTCTTCCTCGGGCGAGCTGGGAACGAACTTAACGCGAGTGTACTTGGCGCCATGGAAGAAGTAGGCCTCTCCGGTGCGGCCAGGGGCTGGGAAGCAGGCTCTCATTGTGATCGTTGTTCAGGCGGTGTGACGAAAGACACAAGTGAATGATGAAGTCGGCTTGGGTGCTACGAGAGTAGGCAGGTTGGGTGCTGGAAGGCAGGCTCAGGCAAGGAGGACGGGGTGATGAGCAACCATTATATAGCCCGGTTCTCAAGAACCAGAAGGGAGAGCCTGTCTCATCAGAATCAAGTGGCCCGCGTTACGCGCCGCTAATCATGCTTCAACATCCCCAAGACTGCGACACTCGCGGTTTGTCAACCCCGTTGCGCTATCATCAAGACCGAGTATGTAGGTGGCGTAACAATGGGCAGCTGAGATCTGCGGCATGTCACCCCAAATGTAACTGGCAAACTGCAGGACGCGGCCATGGTAAGACAAATGTTCTCCGCGGGTGCCGTGGTTGGCTGGCAATACCACCGCGAGAGCTGCAATAAGCTGCAGAGGAAACGTCAGAAGCTATATCGGGCCTCTGAAGATCTGCAATGCGGGTTTGTGGCAGCTGAAGCCGCCCTCTAAGCCCGTGGAAAGTTGACGAAGGATACTGCGAGGCTGCGAAGCTGGGTCTGCGCGGATCATCACGCCGATCAGAAGCTGTGCTCTGGCACCAAGTCGCGAAAATTGCATTGCCGGCAATTATTATGCAGCATTAACGAGGTGACATTCCCCACGCCACCAGGGTAGGGGAGGAGATGAGGCTTGGAGACAGAGGCAGGTCTGCTCCCCAAGAGCATAGACTATGTTAAAGTGAAAATTGTGACAAAGACTATCGTATAGCACTAGTATAATCACGATGTTATATTGAGCGAGTAATATACCCTATAATAATATTAAAGTTATTCTAACTTTAATGTAGTTAAAAGTAATCTTGTTTAATTAATTATTTATTTATTTATTGTTCCTACACCGATATACCCAAGGGCGCGCCGGTCCTTCTACTGCTATATACAAAGGAAACCATACCCTGTAGGCTAGATAAAAACCCCTATCTACCCTTAGACCTTCCTGACTGATTCCAACCTGTTGTAAAGGAAAAGAAGACCTATAGCCTTCGAGGGCCTCTAGCCGTCCCCTATTTCTAGCTCTAGCTGTCTAGCTAGCCTATATTCTAGTACCTAGCCGGAGTCCATCAGCTAGCCTAGAACCTTCCTTGTAGTGCGTACACTCTAGGCGCCAACCCCCTGTAAAACGAGTTGTAGGTCCTATTGTAACCTAATCTTACTAGACCTCTAGGGCCTTAAGCTCACTATAGGGTACTAAACCACTAAGTGCTCAACTGTTTCGCTTCCTTCCCTGTACTCGCAACTAAGGGTATAGACCCCTAGGACCTTAGCCCTAAAACGGAAGTCCCTAAGGCCTATATCCCCTATATAGGCCTAGGTTAGTAGGGAGCTCTAGGCCTTTATAAGCCTATTGTAATGGCTAAGGGCCTTGTTAGTTAAAAGGAGGGCTAGGGAGTCCTAGTTAGCTAGCTAGTTAGCTAGCCCCTCTAGCCTTGCTTCTACTAGGCCTCCTAGGCTAGCTCTACTACTTCCTTAGTAGCTAGCCTCTTCCTACCCCTCCTCTATAACGCCTACTAGCCTACTACGATAGTAGCCCTCTTAGTAGCCGTTAGCTCCTATAGCCCCGCTAGCCTCTTCCTACCCCTAGCTCTAGGCCCTTTTCCGAACCTTCTATAGATCTTATTACAAGCCTCTAAGATAAGCTATTCTAAGGGTATCTTCGGGGCCTCTAGGCTATCCCTAGGCTATAGTATAGGTGACTATATCCTTACCTTGAAGTTAGCTAGCCTCTTATTAAGATATAGGTCTAGTAGTAGTACCTAAGTCTCTGTTTCTAGGTAGTAGATAGGGGTAGTCTTATAGGCCTCTACTACTATCTATAAGCTCCTATTCTAGGCCTTCTAGAGCCCTTTAGCTATCCTCTAGAGCCCTAAGGCCCCTATAGAGGTAAGGGTTTAGTAACTAGACGCCATATAGGCTATAGCGTTGTAGATATACTTAGTATAGACCTCCTAGGCCCTAGAAAGGCTTAGTCCCTACGTCTTAGCTACTATCCTAGATAGAGCAAATTCCTAGGTTTTTAGCTTCCTTTTAACTGCGTTTTAGTAGGCCCACTAGGATAGCTTCTAATCTAGCTACACCCCTAGGAACCTCCCTAAGGCTATAGGCTTAATCGAACTAAAAACCCCCCTATAGGTAGGGTTAGTTAAACTAGCTCCTTCTACTAGGACCTCCCCTTATTAAAGTAGATTAGTTCGTACTTTTCAGCTATAAAGGCTATCCCCTAGGTACCTACCTACTATAGGTAGGTCTCCTAGGCCCTCTCTAGCTACTTAGCGTTCGTTTTAGGGGTCCTACCGAAGGCTAGAAGGTTAGTATCGTCTACAAAGCCTACTATACTAATATAGGGGCACTAGGCCTTTAGTAGCTAGTAGAGAGAGGCAATATAGAGGATAAAGAGGATTAGGAATAGGGGGGAGCCCTAGGGTACCCTTACTATAACTAGGATAGCTTTAGTAGGCTTACTATTAAAGTGGAGGATAGTAACCTAGCTAGTTAGCTAGGCTTGAACCTATACTACTAACTACCTTGGAAACCCCTATTCCTATAGGGTGGCTAGAAGCTAGGTATAGTTAACGGTGTCGAACGTCCCCGAAATATCTAGTTCGAGGAGGGAGGCCATTACCCTCTGCCTATAGGCCTCCTAAATCTAGGCTACTACTAGCCGAATAGCTAGTTCAGTGGACCTATGTTCCCTATTGCCTATCTGTTCTACTAGAAGTAGCCTATAGGCCTCTACAGCCCTAGCGATCCTCCTTGCTACTATAGTCTCTATTACCTTCCCTAGGGTAGGTAAAAGGGCTATAGGCTGGTAGCTACTAGGGGTCTAGTAGACTGCTAGGGCCTTCCTAGGCTTCTAGAGGACCACTGTTTTAGCCTACTTAAACTATGCTAGGAACTAGCCTAGTTCTAAGTACCTAGCTGTTAATATAGCTAGTACCATATATAGGGGAGCGTTATAGGCCTTTAGTAGGCCTATTGGGATTAGGTCCTTCCCTAGGGCCTTCTAAGGCCTTGCCTTAGCGAGGGCCTCCTAAATATCCCCTAGGGTTATAGCTTGTTGGAGGTTAAACTTTGGGGGCTAAGGGCCCTAGAAGGCTAGGTCCTAGATATCTATAAGGTTAGCTAGTAGGCTAGGAAGGAACTTTTTAGCTAGGGCTATAGCCTTAGTCTTGTAGGTTAAAAGGGTAGGTCCCCTATTAGGGTCCTCGAAGGCTAGGAGCTTTAGGGGGTCTAGGTGTTAGTAGCTCTTGTAGTAGGCCTAGCGTTCTAGGTTCTATAGTAGGTACTATTTCTAGGTAGCTTCCTATAGGGTAGCTCTCTAGGTCCTTGTCTTTTTAGCTAATAGGGTACTAGCTAGTACCCTAAGGCTCTAGCTTAGTTCCCCCTTATAGTGAGCTATTAGGGTCCTTCGGTACTCTTATTACGGAAATAGCTACATAAGGCGGCCATGGGCTGCAGGTCGGGACGTAGGGCGCCCTAATAGCTAATCGCTTAACTAACCAATTAAGGGGAGTATAGTGATCACTACTAGGGAATATAATTACGACGTGATTATAAGGGATTACTAGTAAACAAGCTCAAAGTCACAGTAAACAGGGAGGATCACTAGTGATTAACGAAGGATTACGGTAATTAGGGAATTAGAAGTAGTGATTATAGAAAGTATATAGACACTTATCTAGAGAAGCTCTAGGAGTTCTCTAGTAAGCAATTATAATTATAGTACTTAGATACCTTACGATTATTATAAGAAATAACCTTATTGTAAACCCTTTAGCTTTACTAAACCTGATACTTTATAAGAACTTACCTTCGTAAACCCTTTTAGAAGCTTAGAGTCTAAGAGGTTCGTTATACGTTACTTACTCCCTTTGTTTCTATTATAGTTTAAGATAAAGGTACTACTATATCTACTAAACCTAAGTTAACCCCTACCGATACTACTATAGAGACCAAGGAGCATAGCGTTACTAAGATTCTTACTAAACTCTAGGCTAAGATTAAGAAACTAGAAGAATGTAATATAACTAACTAGACTCTTATTAACGAAGCTTACATTAAACTAAAGGAGTATACTAAACTTACTAAAACAAAGAAGGCTAAGATCGACCTACCTACTAAGTATAGAAGTAGTAAGGAAGGACTTACTAGATTTCTTACCTAGGTTTAGGCCTATATCTAGCATTATAACGACTAGTTTATAAACGAGGAGTCTAAGGTCTACTTCGTAGCTTCGTATCTCGAAGGACAAGTACTCCGCTAGTTCGAACCTACGCTAAAGGATCGCCTAAACGAGAGTAAGGATAATTAGGAGGACTCTACTAAGAAGATCTTTAAGAAATACACTAACTTTATAGAGGAAATCGAAAAGGTGTTTAGGGATATCGACGAGAAAAGGTATACCTAAGAACGCCTTACTTAGCTACGCTAGACTAAGTCTGCTATAGCTTATACTACTCTATTCTACTAGGACTTACTATAAGCTAAGATCAATGAGGAGGGACTTATATACCTATTCTATAGTAGCCTTAAGGAAGAGGTTAAGGACGAACTCTACTAGAAGGACTAACCTAATATACTTAACGAATATATTGCTATAGCTATTTATATCGATGACCGACCCTATATATACTAATAAGAGTATAAAGGTTATAACTATACCTAACTTACAGTATATACTAAGTCTAACGATAAGAAGAAACACTAACTATAGAGTACGTTATATAGTACCTACCCTAGAGCAATGGATATAGACGCTACCTAGGTATAGTAGGGAGCTAGGAAAAGGATGCCTAAGGACAAGTTAGGTATTACCTACTACAACTATAGTAAGAAGGGTTACTTTAAGTGGGAATACTATAGTCTATAGAAGAAATGGACGCTAGTACTAGGTAAGGAAGTCGTTATTATCAATAAGTATACTTAGTTTTAGGAAGTTGTAGCTACTAGTTATACGTAGGACGACCTTAAAGATACTATCGACTAAGCTATCGACCTTAATAACGAGCTAATAGACTCTAATACTAACAGTATTACACTATCTATAGAAGCTAACAACGCTAGAGAAACTATACTACCTATATAGGCTATAGGGATTACCTACTAATAGGGACTCTTACTTATCTAGTAAGAAGATAGACGATAGGAGGTAGTACAAGAAGGAGAATAGGTAGAAGCGAACCTAACCTATCTCCGATAGAGAATCAAGGAACTTAGAGAAGAGGCTATAGAACTATACGACCAAGTATAAGACCTCGAGTATAATCTTATAAAGGAACGAGATTAGTATAGTCAACTTAGAGCGGAGTTAGATAATCTTATATAGCAATACCCAGTATATAACACTAACGTAGACCTATAGGACGGACCCTAGGGACCAAGCAACGGTACCTACAATAGGATATATAACCCTAAGGCGGTTTTCTAGTTCGCCTAGATAGAGCAACGTACTAAGAAACAACGACTCTAGGTATAGGAAGAGTATTAGGTAAGGTACTAGTACCTCTATCCTAGAAGAAGCACTTAGGAAGTCGAAGAAGGAGGTTATATATAGGATATCTACTAACCTTAAGCAAAGGACTACTTATAGATTTAACCTTAGTAAC
Source organism: Trichocladium uniseriatum (assembly GCA_017139535.1). NCBI lineage: Eukaryota > Fungi > Ascomycota > Sordariomycetes > Sordariales > Chaetomiaceae > Trichocladium > Trichocladium uniseriatum. The sequence goes on along the minus strand of WOUO01000022.1, from coordinate 42,451 downwards.
TCGAATATATCTAGCTACTATAGTTCTAGTATATTGCTTACGTATACTAGTACTACTTTAAGGATAAGTACTACTAGAATTACTAGCTAATTAGGGAATTCGAAGGTATAGGAGGGAAGGCTATCGCTAGAGTCTACGACCATAGCTACCTAGGAGATACTACCCTAATATAGTATATCGAGACACTATACGAAGGATAGATTAGAGTATAGCTAAAGTAGGTAGTACTATAGAAATATCTCAGATAGGCAATAGTACGATACTACGAAATCCAGGACTATCTAATCTATATAAACAATAAAATCAAGGAGTATTCTATAGACGTTGAAAAAGAATAGTAACGCTAGTATAAGGAGAAGTACTAGCGATAACGCTATAGAAGAGCTATATACCTAGAGGAATAGAGCGTAGACTAGCTATAGGAATATAGGACGATCAATACTATAAGTTAAGGTATAGATAGGGATACTTTAAAGTACTAAGAAGACTTAGGAAACGAATCTGGGCTTTCTATAGAGCCTATTAACCTTTAAACCCTATTTAGAAACGATAGGTAGCCTAGTATAGGAGGAACTAGAGTAAGTAGAACACCTATTTCGACCTCCTAGTAGATAAGTACAAAATAGCTACTATATAAGACGATAAGAAACCTAACAATAGAATTTAGGTTATAGTATAATGGAAACAATTCTAAGCATTAGCATTAGTAGATAGAGGATCCTAGGGCGACTTTATCTTACTAGATTTCGTTAATAAACTTAGAATTCTATAGAGAGTTAAAAAGACTCTAGGAATCGTTAAAGGCCTATTTAATACCTAATAGGTATAGCGAAAGACGGAACTACTCAACATTATAGTAGAAGGAAAAACTACCTTAGTAGTATTCGACATTATAGATATAGACTCTAGGAAGGATATAATTCTAGGGTAGCTATAGTATAAGGACTATAACCTAGATATTAGTTGGAAGGATAGTAGCTACCTACGCCCTTACGAACCGACGGTATATCTAACTAACTTGATAGGAAGTGTAAGATAGGAGCTATAGGAGGGTAGCGTAGTAGGAAGACTACCCCTTTAGGGCCTACTGCAAGGAACTAGCAATAGGAGACAAACTCCTCTAGACTCTATTATAGGTAGTATACAACGAATAGAGGCGATATAGACGGATTAGAAGATCGCTGTTGTCTTAGTTAACAAGCAATAGAAGCTTAAGTTCGAAATATAGGTTATAGACTACGAAGTTACGGAGATTAGTAAAGACAAATTCATATACTATTATAGTACGAAGATGAACGACTAGATAGGGAAGATCCTAGTAGAATACTAGGGGTACCTAGCGTTCGAAGCAAAATATATAGAAGGGTTACTAGAGTATAGACTATAGGATTACAAGATTAAGCTTAAGGAAGGTACCTAGCTAAAGTTCTTTAAGGTATATTACACTAATAAGAAGTAAGACGTAGAGTTAAGGAGATATCTTAAGGCTAATCTTAAGATTAGATATATTAGACTATCAACGTTACTAGTAGGCTATCTAGTCCTCTTTGTTCTAAAGAAGGATAGGAAGCTCTAGATATATATAGACTACTAATAGCTAAATAGTAAGATAGTAAAGAACTAGTACCCCTTACCCCTAATCTTATACCTACGAGATTAGCTCTCTAGTATATAATACTTTATATAGCTCAACCTCCTAACTATATACACCTACATTCGTATTAAGGAAGGAGACGAGTAGAAGATAGCGTTTAGAACTTCCTATAGGTACTACAAATACCTTGTTATACCCTTCGGACTTACTAACGTACTAGCGATATTCTAGGTAGTCGTAGATTATACGATCTAACTATTTCTCGACAAATTCGTAGTTTACTATCTAGACAATATCCTTATCTTTTCAGAGATACTTAGCGATTATAAGAAGTATATTAAGGTAGTACTAGATATACTCTATATACAAAAACCTTTAGTTAATAAGGAGAAAAGTAAGTTCTACGTTATAAAGATAGTCTTCCTAGGCTTCGAGATTTCACTAGAATAGATATAGATAGAACCAACAAAGGTTAAGGCTATTAAGACTTAGCCTATACTAACAACGACGATAGAGGTCTAAGGATTCATTAGGTTTACTAACTTCTATCGAATGTTCATTAGGAACTTTAGCGATATCGCTTAACCTCTATATAACTTAACGAAAAAAGATATCGAGTTCCAATAGGATTAGGAATATAAGTTAGCGTTTAGAGCTATCTATAGTACAATCATCGTAGACCTAGTACTTATATTACTAGATCCTAGGAAACCCTTTAAGGTTGAAACCAACGTATTAGACTACGCGATTAGAGGGCAACTTAGCTAACGAGACAATCAAGGGAAACTCCACCTAGTTGTATTCTTTTCGAAGAAGCTTGATAGTCTAAGACTTAACTACCTGATCTATAATAAAGAACTCTTAGCTATTATCGAAGCTTTTTAGAAATAGAGACCCTACCTTCGTAGAACAACTTACAAAGTTCAAGTCTATATAGACTATAAGAACTTACAGTACTTTACTACTATTAAGGTACTAAACGGACGATAGACTCGATAGGTAGAATTCCTTTTAGAATTCAACTTCGTTATCTACTATAAGAAAGGTATAGAGAATATATAAGCGGATACCTTAAGTAGAAGACCCAACTACTTTAGGAAAAGTATAGAGGCTTCGCCCCTACTACTACAATAATAGTAAGATAGTTTATTACGTTACTCCGCTTAACTAACAGAGGATTATAACGATGCTACGCCTCTATAACTATAGCTAGATAACTACCTATAACCTCTCTAACTACTCCTAAAGTGTTATACAATTTTCAAAGAACAATAGGGTTAGACGAACTTCTAGGCTATAGCTACAACAATAGATAAGGCCTTAGAACGAGGCGTCGAGGTACAACAAGTACTCAATAGGATATACTATAAGTTATAGTACAATAATAAGGTGTATATTATACCTAATAAACAAAGCTAGCTTATTAAAGAAATATATAAATCGAAAGTTGGCGGATATATAGGAATTACAAAGACGCTAGTATACGTTAGATAGAACTACAATTTTCTAGGAATTAGAGGGAGGGTAGTGGAAGTAATTAAGGATTATAATATATACTACAAGAGTAGAATAGTAAGATACAAACCCTATAGACTTCTATAACTATTACTAGTTATAGAACGACTATAGAGCTTAGTAACAATAGACTTTATTACTAAGCTACTACTATCTAAAGACTTAGCGATAGGAGTAAAGTACGATAGTATTTTTACTATAGTCGATCAACTTACTAAGTAGAGCTACTTCTTCCTATACTAAGAGTTATAGTTAGTAGAGCAACTTACGGATATAGTTTATTAGTATATTATAGCGGTTTATATATAGCTAAAAGAATAGATTATAGATAGGGATACTAAGTTTATATTAAGATTCTAGTAGGCGGTTATATAACGCCTAGGCATTAATAGCAAGCTTTCAATAGCCTATTACCCCTAGATAGATAGATAGATAGAACAACTCAACTAGGTTATAGAACAATATCTCAGGTTATATATCAACTTCTAGTAAGACAATTAGGTTATACTATTACTAGTGGTATAACTTACCTATAATATAGTACTAATAGAAACTACAAAAGTTATACTATTCTTCGTGAATTTTAGATATAAAGTAGACTTACACTAGAGACCTAAAGTTACAGTCCCTAGGGCTATAGTTAAGGTAGACTAGATATATATACTATATACGATACTTAAGGACGAACTTAAATTCGTTAAAGGTAGGATAAAAGAGTACTATAATAAATATAGGCTCAAGGGTCCTTACCTAGAGAGGGGAGATAAGGTTTACCTTATTTCTCGAAATCTTCGTATAAAACAACCAAGTAAGAAGCTAGACTTTAAAAAAAATTGGACTATTTAAGGTCGAAGAGCAAGTTTCGACATCTAACTATCGACTTTTACTACTAGTCTTAATAAGGCTAAGGATATACGTTTTTTATATTTCACTTTTAGAACTAGTACTAAAGAACGCTAAGCTTACTACTACTATAGAAGTAAAGGGCGAAGAAGAAGAATAGGAAGTCGAAGATATTCTCGATTTAAGGAATGTATAAGGATAGGTATAGTATTTAGTTAAATAGCTCGACTTTGGCCTAGAGGACAACTCTTAGGAGCCTATTAAGTACCTAAGTAACTACTCTAAGAAACTTCAGGAGTTCTACTAGAGAAACCTAGATCGCCTAGCAAGCTTAACTCTAGTAGAATACCTAAAACGGCGTTCTAGTCGATTATGTCGACTACGCTATTAACCTATATATCCGCTATAGTAAGAGACTCCTATCTCTCAACTTCCTCCAACTCCTCTAAATTTAACAAACTATAGGCTACTATATTAGCCCCCTTCTCTACTAGGTGTTCCTTCTACCTACGGATATACATTAGGTAGGCTAAGGCTTCTAAAGCCTAACGTTAGGCCTCTACAATAGCCTCCTCTGCTAAGCGCTCTTCGTCCTTAAGGTAGTACTATTTACGTATAATAGAGTCTATTAAGCTATTATTAGTATAATATAATTAGATAAGATAATACGACAATATAATCCAACAATGTAATCCGATAATGTAATTGGACAATGTAACTAGAAGACGTAATAATATAATAAGGTGATCAACCATTTATAAATAGAAATCTAAACGCTAGAACTATCGTAAGAGCGGCCTTAGTAGACGTAAGCTTCATATCGCTTCACTTTCGTAATTATACGACAAGTAACGCCCTAAGAAGTATACTAGGAGTAGGGTATAACGACGAAACTATTTTTAGTAATGTTCTAGGCAAGGATAGTACAATAGTATATAGAATTGGATTTTCGCTTCTTTACTAGCATCTTATTAGCATTTTAGCGATATAGGAGGAAGAATATATAGCACTTATAGACGTAGGCTATTAGCAGTATTTGAAATAGGGCCTTAGATCTTCTAGGACAAAAGATACTAAGGAGGGTTATTGTATTACGGAAATAGCTATATAAGGCGGCTATAGGCTATAGGTCGGGACATAGGGCACCCCGATAGCCAATCGCTTAACCAACTAATCAAGGGGAGTATAGTGATTACTACTAGGGAATATAATTACGACGTGATTATAAGGGATCACTAGTAAACAAGCTCAAAGTCACAGTAAACAGGGAGGATCACTAGTGATCAACGAAGGATTACGGTAATTAGGGAATTAGAAGTAGTGATTATAGAAAGTATATAGACACTTGTCTAGAGAAGCTCTAGACGTTCTCTAGTAAGTAATTACAATCATAGTACTTGGATACCTTACGATCATTGTAAGAAACAACCTTGTTGTAAACCCTTTGGCTTCACCGAACCTTGTACTCTATAAGAACCTACCTTCGTAAACCCTTTCAGGAGCCTAGAGTCTAAGAGGTTCGTTACAACTCTCTCTTAGCCCTCTAGGCCCCCTATATAGCCTCTTCTATAGCTAGGGACTACTATAGTAAGCTGAACCCCCTGTTTAGCTTCTTCTAGGAGGTACTAGCCTCTACAATCCTCTGTAGCTCCTAAATTAGGGCCTAGAACGCCCCTTCTAGGCCCTCCCTCGTCCTAGCCAAGGCCTATAGGCCCTATAGGCTAGGGTCTAGTAGGCCTAGTTTCTAGGGGATAAGGGCCGCCTTGGCCTTTACTCTCTTTCTATCTATTATCTTCTAATTCTAGCCTTCTAGCTAGGGTTAAAGGGGTAGGGGCCCCCTAAGGGTAACCTCGAAGGCTTAGCGGTAGTAGTCTAACTTCCCCTATATCTCTACCCTATAGTAGGTGGTCTATAGGCCTTTAGAGGCCTAGAAATAGTTAATCGTTGAAGGATAGCCCTACCAGCCCTCCTAGGGGGCCTAGGTAACTACTCCCTAGGGGGTACGGAGGTTAAGGTCCTACTATATAGCTAGTTCAAGGAGGGGCTTAGCCCCCCTTTTGTACTAGCTAAACTAGTCCTAGTGTAGGTAATATAGGTTGAAGTCCCCTATAAGGACTATAGGGTAAGTAGGGTAGGGGCCCTCTAGTAGGGTCTAGGGGACTGTTTTCTTGTTCCCTAGGTTATAGATAGACTAGAGGCTAAGGTACTCCCCCTAGCTAGTTCCAAGGCCTAGAAAGGAGACCTAGCACTATTTGGGGGTAGCCTCGTAGTTCTACTACCCTATATCGAATTTCCAGTGGACGAATATAGCTGCCCTTCCCCCTAAAACGTAGACTAGGTAGTATTTCGAGCCCTAGGGGCAGTAGGTTAACTTAGTCTAGGTATTAATCTAGGGCTCCTAGATCGCTAGGAGGTTGAATTCGGCCTCCGAAAGTAGTACCTCTAGGGCCTACTTATTGCCTTTAGTGTTCTAGAGTAGGATTTTAACCCCATTTGTCTAGGGTAGTATCCATTGAGGCCTCTAGGTAGCCTCCTCTAGTTATAGCTACGTTAGTTGCATTAGCTACGTTGCTAGGGTAATAACTATGTTAGGACCTTACGAGGGTTAGGGGAGGTATACTAGAGTGAAGGAGGATAAGCAACGACTACGATAAGAGGGCGTACAATAGGAGCAAGTATATCGCCCTAAAGGATATTATTGAACTCTGCCTTCCTAAGAGCAAGGGCTACTCCCCCCCTTCCTTTTATTCCCAACTTCCTTCTATAGTCGCTAGCACCTTGTAACGTGCTCCCTCTCTGCTTACTCGCTACTCCCTCTCTACACTTGCTTAGCAAGTAGGGTAAAAGGCGGGGCCTACTAAGGATATAGGCTAAGAGCTAAGAACGGGGAGCCTCTGATGGGCCGTTGCTCCTAAGAATGCTAGGGCCTAATAGAGCTATCCTTCCTAAAGGTTCTTACCTATAGGAACTACGATCTTAGTAACCTAGAATAGGGGTTGTAGTACCTATATAGAATAGTAGTAGTAACTGAAGTTAGTAGCTATAAAGGGGTAGGTAATCCTTAGGACTAGGGTAGGATCCTTTAATAAAGGAAGGGGCGTTTTAATAAAGCTAGCTAGGTTCGTTTATATATAGGAAGGTAGGATCTAGAAGTACCTATAAGTTCTAGAACATACCTTATAGCTCTTCTAGTAGTATAGTTATAGTAAGATTATAATATAGTAATATAGAAGAAAGGTATAAGGAATTCTGTGTTTAGTAGTAAGGTTTATAATAGTTTCCTTCCTAGCTATTAAGGTATATAATCTTAACTATATATTCTAGTAAGCCTCTCTAATTTAAACTCTTCCTACTTTTCTTCCTACAACTTATTAACCTAGTATATTCGCCTAGTACCTTACACTTCTTCTCCCTTCTAACTGAATTTCTATCGTTAATAGTACTCTCTAGCCTCTACCTAGCGTCGTTTCCCCTACTTGTAAGTAGTAGTTACTAGCTACTTTCTTCTTATTTAGTTGCTAATACTACGCTAGGAACTAGAAGATAGGGAAGAAATTGAAGAAAAACGTAGCTACTATAGTAGCGGTACTAGCCACGCTCCTTACACTTAATATCCCTACTCCTCAGAGCGAAGAAGCTACTCCTAAGAGCAAAGTCCCTACTTTTAAGTATAAGGAAGCTACGTTTAAGCCTAAGAACCCTAAGATTCCTATAGGTTCTAGTAGTAAGTGTCTAGTACTAGTTGCTCCTCCTTTGCTTAATCGCTATATAGTACTAACTACCTCTAGGCCCTAGATAGTAAGCGTACTAGGTCTATAACTAAGAAGAATAAGGGTAAGGATATAAAGTAATAGTATACTTACTTCCTCTATAATAAGATAAACGACTTCGACCTTATTATTCTATATATTTTCTTTCTTTAGTATATAGTTAAAGTACCCTTTAATTACTCTTGTAGCTACTATAGTTATATTTTAGTATTAATCAATTTAGGCACTAACTATTATTATTATCTATATATTATTATTATTATTGCTCCTACACCGATATGCCTAAGGGCGCGCCGGTCCTTCTACTGCTATATACAAAGGAAATCGTACCTTATAGGCCGGATAAAAACCCCCGTCTACCCTTAGACCTCCCTAACTGATTCCAACCTATTACAAGAGAAAAGAAGGCCTGTAGCCTTCGGGGGCCCCTAGCCGTCCCCTATTTCTAGTTCTAGCTTCCTAGCTAGCCTATACTCCAGTAGCCAGCCAGAGCCCATCAGCCAGCCCAGAACCTTCCTTGCAGTGCGTACGCTCCGGGCACCTACCCCCTGTAAAACGAGTTGTAGGTCCAGTTGTAACCTAATCTCACTGGACCTCCAGGGCCTTGGGCCCACTATAGGGCACCAGACCACTAAGTGCTCAACTATTTCCCTTCCTTCCCCGCACTCGCAACTAAGGGTATAGGCCCCTAGGACCTTAGCCCTAGAAAGGAAGTCCTTAAGGCCTATAACCCCTGTATAGGTTTAGGTTAGTAGGGAGCTCTAGGCCTTAGTAAGCCCATCGTAACGTTTAAGGGCCTTGTTAGTAAAAAGGAGGGCTAGGGGGTCCTGGTCGGCTAGCTAGCTAGCTAGCTAGCTAGTTGACTAGCCCTCCCAGCCTTGCTTCCACCGGGCCTCCTAGGCTAGCTCCACCACTTCCTTAGTAGCTAGCTTCTTCCTACCCCTTCTCTACAACGCCTACTAGCCTACTACGATAGTGGCCCTCTTAGTAGCTGTTGGCTCCTATGGCCCTACTAGCCTCTTCCTGCCCCTAGCTCTAGGCCCTCTTCTGAACCTTCTATAGATCCTATTGTAAGCCTCTAAGACTAGCTGTTCTAGGGGTATCTTCGGGGCCTCTAGGCTATCCCCGGTCTGTAGTATAGGGGACTATATCCTTGCCTCGAAGTCGGCTAGCCTCTTGTTAAGATATAGGTCCAGTAGTAGTACCTAAGTCTCTATTTCTAGGCAGTAGATAGGGGTAGACTTATAGGCCCCTACTACTATCCGTAGGCTCCTATTCTAGGCCTTCTAGAGTCCTTTAGCTATCCCCTAGGGCCCTAAGGCCCCTGTAGGGGTAGGGGTATAGTAACTAGACGCCCTGTAGGCTATAGCGCTACAGATACACTTGGTATAGACCTCCTAGGCCTTGGAAAGGCTCGGTCCCTACGTCTTAGCTACTATCCTAGATAGAGCAAATTCCTAGGTTTTTAGCTTCCTTTCAACTGCATTTCGGTAAGCCCCCTAGGATAGCTTCCAGTCTAGCCACATCCCTAAGAACCTCCCCAAGGCCGTAGGCTTAATCGAACTAGAACCCTCCCCTGTAGGTAGGGCTAGTTGAACTAGCTCCTTCCACTAGGACCTCCCCTTATTGAAGTAGATTAGTTCGCACTTTTCGGCCGCAAAGGCCATCCCCCGGGTGCCTGCCCACTATAGGCAGGTCTCCCAGGCCCTCTCCAGCTGCCTAGCGTTCGTCTCGGGGGTCTTGCCGAAAGGCTAGAAGGTTGGTATCGTCTACGAAGCCCACTATACTAATATAGGGGTGTTGGGCCTTTAGTAGCTGGTAGAGGGAGGCAATATAGAGGATAAAAAGGATCGGGGACAGGGGGGAGCCTTGGGGTACCCCTGCTGTAACTGGGATAGCTTCGGTAGGCTTGCCGTCGAAGTGGAGGATAGCAACCCGGCTAGTTAGCCAGGCTTGAACCCATACTACTAGCCACCTTAGAAAGGAGGTACTTAAATACTTCGTTTATAATAGCTATCTATTCCTATACCCTAAGACGGAAAGCTATACTCTACAACGCCTAGTAGATAAGTAAGTAGACTATTGGAAGGTCTTCAACGTATACTATAGAGAAATGGGACATAAAGGATACGAGGTAACCTACTGCTAAGTAACTAACTACTACTACTAGAAGGGTATATATAAAGAGGTGTCTAAGTAGATTCGAGCCTAGGTAGAGTACTAGAGGTAGGTACCTATACGTTACAAGGACACCTACCTATATACTAAACTATTGGCTAAACCCTTCGCTAAGTAGTATCTGAATATCTAGTTTATACTAGTAGAGCAACTAGGAAAGAAGAGCTACCTCCTAGAGGCCTATAACGATCTTACTAGGTTCGTCGAAGCTAAAGTTCTTACCTACAAGACTACTACTATAGTAGAAGCCTTTATTAAAAGGAATATCCTCTTACGTTAGGGCTATTCCTACGTTGTCGTTGTTAATAGAGGATCTAAGTTTAAGAAGAAGGTAGCCTAGGTTTTAAGAAACCTCTAGATCCCTTGTATAGTTATCTTACCCTTCAACTCCTATATAAATAGAGTTAATAAAGTTAGCTATATCTTAATCGTAGGTACCTTAGTAAAGACGATAGATAGTACTAGAAAAGGATAGCGAACTTTGCTACCTTATATAATTCTTACTAACTAGATAACGGTTCGTACACTCTATAGGATCTTACCCTTTACTCTTATATACAACTATAAGCCTATAAGCTCTATCGAGAATAATATTCCTATATAGAGAGAATAGTCGACCAGGACTCTATTGAGCCCTATCTAGAAGGGGCTAACTAAAATAAGATGTAGAAATAGCTCATTGTAGTATAAGCGAAGCTATTGTAGGATTTGGAATATAACTTTGCTATTATAGTAGAGAAAGTTATAAAAGCTAGATATAAGATAGCTAATAGAAGGAACGAAGCCTATAGTAGGAAATTCTACCTAGAGAATGTAGAGATTAGTAAAGGCGACTTAGTACTTATATATAACAACGTCTAGTAAATTGATAAGCTCTAGCCGAAAGCTTTAGTACTACTAGAATAGGCCTTTTCGTATTAAGGATATTAAGGAGTAGAATGTTTCCTAGCTTTAAATACTAGATAGAGTACCTCTCTAGTTACTATTCTCTATATCTAGGATTAAGAAGATCTTTAAGGTTAATAAGGTCTAGCTCGAAGTAGATAGATCTAAGGGATTAACCCTACTAATAGATATACTAACAATAGAAGCTTATATCCTATATAAGTAGGAAGAAGTAATCAAGGAGGAGACAATAGGGAAGGCTAGTTAGCCTACCCCTCTAGATAGATAGAAGATAAGAAGTATAGCTAAAAGTAGAGTAAAATAAGTATACTAGAAGCTTATAGTTAAGATCCCTAGAGGAAAGCTAGTAGGATTCTAGCGTTTCTTGCTTATTCCTTACCCCTTTTTATCTTTTACCCTTTCTATCACTCTCGCTTCTACTAACCCCTTCTTTATTTCTTCTTCCCCTACCTCCATTTTAACTAGCTCTTAATATACTTCCTCCATTTAGCTACAATCTTATCTAGGTTGACTACAACCTCTTCACCCTTTGTAAACCTCGCTAAGAAAACTAGTGCTAAAGCCTAGTTAATCTAGAACTTCGCTTTCCTAGCTATAGTAGGATCACTACTTATATCCTAAGTTGTAATTCCCTCGAAAGTGTAATACTACTTATATTAAAGGCAGTTACTATATTAACTATTAAGAACTAAGCTAAAGGAAACGTAGCTATAAAAGGGAGTTATACTATATATCTAGTTATCGTTATCTATAGTTATAATAATATATTATTATTGTTCCTACACCGATATGCCCAAGGGCGTGCCAGTCCTTCTACTGCTATATACAAAGGAAACTATACCTTATAGGCTGGATGAAAACCCCTGTCTACCCTCAGACCTTCCTGACTGATTCCAACCTGTTACAAAGGAAAAGAAGGCCTATAGCCTTCGAGGGCCCCTAGCCGTCCCCTGTTTTTAGCTCTAGCTGTCTAGCTAGCCTATATTCCAGTAGCCGGCTAGAGTCCATCAGCCAGCCTAGAACCTTCCTTGCAGTGCATACGCTCCGGGCACCTACCCCCCCTAACACGAGTTGTAGGTCCTGTTATGACCTGATCTCACTAGACCTCTAGGGCCTTGGGCCCACCGTAGGGCACTAAACCACTAAGTGCTCAACTGTTTCCCTTCCTTCCCTACACTTGCAACTAGGGGTATAGACCCCTAGGACCTTAGCTCTAAAAAGGAAGTCCTTAAGGCCTATAACCCCTGTACGGGCTTAGGTTAGTAGGGAGCTCTAGGCCTTAGTAAGCCTATTGTAACGTTTAAGGGCCCTGTTGGTAAAAAGGAGGGCTAGGGGGTCCTAGTTAGCTAGCTAGCTAGTTGACTAGCCCTCCTAGCCTTGCTTCCACTAGGCTTCTTAGGCTAGCTCCACCACTTCCTCAGTAGCTAGCTTCTTCCTGCCTATCCTCTGTAGCGCCCACTAGCCCACTACGATAGTAGCCCTCTCAGTAGCCGTTAGCTCCTATAGCCCCGCTAGCCTCTTCCTGCCTCTAGCTCTATGCCCTCTTTCGAACCTTCTGTAGATCTTGTTGCAAGCCTCTAAGACAAGGTGTTCCAGGGGTATCTTCGGGGCCTCCAGGCTATCCCCGGTCTACAGTACAGGGGACCGTATCCTTGCCTCGAAGTCGGTTAGCCTCTTGTTAAGATATAGGTCCAGTAGTAGCACCCAAGTCTCTGTTTCAAGGTAGCGGATAGGGGTAGTCTTATAGGCCCCTACTACTATCCGTAGGCTCCTGTTCTGGGCCTTCTAGAGCCCATTAGCTATCCCCCAGGGCCCTAAGGCCCCTATAGGGGTAGGGGTATAGTAACTGGACGCCCCGTAGGCTATAGCGCTATAGATACACTTACAGTAGGTGCTCAAAAGAAACGCCTAACCCCCCACTTTTTACCCGATTTAGCCAACTCTTACACCCCCCCATTCCTGTCAAACGTCTCTCACAAGGGCAAATGCCAGCCAAAATCAATGGGGAATAGCTCATTCGAGAGGTTGGAGACGACGGAATAGAGCAATAATATCAGTATTTCGTATACTAGCCTTTAGCATTGTAAACTACCATCACACGCTAGGGCATCGAATCTATCAAGTCGTCTACCAACTCCTACCCTAGATCTAACTATACCTTTGTTACAGCTTTATAGAGCTTTAGAAGGCTTGCTTCCATCTTCGGAAGCTTACTAAGTTTAGGATACTATTCTACTATCCACCTTTTAAGCAATGCCTATAGATTTTCGATAAGGTTAAGGTTAGGGGAGTATAGGGGCTATTCTAAGACGATAAACCCCATTTCTACAAGGAATTCCTTCAACAACCAGGACGTATAGATAGGTACGTTCTCTTATATAAAGATAATAGATAGCTCTATCAGCTTTGGAAGCTCTTCTTTGAGGATTTCCTTATAAACTTTGGCTATAACGCCCCCTCGTTTCGAACCAGGGTCCCTATAACAAGGGACAAGCTCGCTTATTATACTATAGCGAATTCTAGCCTAGAACATCTACAAATGTTGGCTTCTCTTATACTAGGCTTGAATATAAGTAGGATTAATCGTAAGAGACCCTAGAAGCATCAAAATCAGTTAGCATTTACAAAAGATATATCAAAGGGAGAAGAGGCAAGGTTAGAATAGGGATTCAACGCTACCTTTTGGACAGAATACCTAGAGCCGTTTTCCACCACTTCTACACTCTATTATTAACTCGTCTATAAAAAGAACACGTCTCTAGAATAAAAGTAGCTTATTAATATACCGTTTCGCAAAGTTGTACCTTCCTTCAATATAGTCTTCGGAGAGAAAAGGTCATATAGCCGCAAGGGAGTAAGAAATACCCTATAAAGCGAGGTATCGGGAAAGAGTTATCCGACTAACGTAAGGGTATATTAATTTGCGTAAGGTTTCGATAGTAACGAAGGGATTTTTAGCTACCTTACACAATATACATCTTTTATCGCGATCGTCTAGCTTCGATAGCCGCCTACAGCTAGGTTTCGATATCCTATAGTCTTAGTAGGGAAAACGTTTAACAACGCTACGAACATAGGACTCGGAAACCCCCTCTTCAATAGCTAGCTGAGCGGCTATACCGCCCATTTAGTAGTGGCTATAGATTCGGTTACGTTTCTTAGGTATAGAGTGCTTAAATTTAGCTTTTTTGATAGGTGATGCGGAAACGCGAGTCATTTTGCAAAGGTAGGTTGTAAAGTTGAACTTTCGGAATTAGGTGCTAAGTGCGGGGTTAGGCGTTTTTTTTAAGCACCTACTATAGTATAGACCTCCCAGGCCTTAGAAAGGCTCGGTCCCTAAATTATAATAATATACTAATATCAATTATAGTAATACTTGTAAAAGAAAGTATTCCTATTTAAACTCTCGAGTTAGCCCTAACTAGAGGGTAAAAGACAAGTTTATAGTCCTTACTAGTCTCCGAAGGCTTATATAAATAGCGCTATACCTCTATTAGGCTAGTTATACAACTTGTAGATTCTCCTACGAAGAGGCTTCCTATTCTAGTACTTAACGAATATAGGCTATAGGTACTATATAATAATATCTCTCTACTTGTAGAACAAGTTAAGGTATATTAACCGAAGGTTAAGAGCTAAAAAGAGCTATTCTAGTTAACTAGGATCTACTAGTAGTTCCTAGTATAAGTATAGTACAAAGGGAGGTTAAGCGCTAACTAGAGGGAAGAAGCGGAGAAACTAGAGAGTAACTTTATAATTTATACTTATTATTACTATATAAATTTTACTGTCTAGGAGTAGAGGATCCTCTAGGTAGGTAGACTATACTACCTAGATATATCGCTTCCTAGAGTTAGTAATTTTATTAGCTAACTTAGTTAAGTCGACGAGTCGATTAGTTAAAGTTTTCTCTAGAGGAGGTAAGCTTAGGTTAATAGTAACTCTAGAGTAATATCATAATCTATACTTCTATTCGTTGCTCTTAGACTTCTAACTAGTAGGCTAGGATACTATAGTATTTCGAATCTATAGGAGGGCCTAATACTAAATTTGAAAGGGAGGAAAAACTACTATAATAGTAGCGTTATTAAAGAGAAATCGTTCTTAGTAGTAAGGAGTAGCTATAAGAGGAATACTAGTTATAGGAATTATAAAAAGAAAGAGAGAATGAGAGGCTTGTAGCTTCTAGGGCGAAGACTTTTTTATACCTTAATAGTAAGTTCTACAAATAGCTAGCTTTTTAGATAAACGAACTACGTAGTATAATGGTTAAAGGACCTTCTAGGTTACTAGGGGAAGGGAAATAAGAAAATAGAATAAAGAGTAGTAGGAAGAAGAAGGTTAGAGGATAAATTATCTTCTTCTACCCCCTATTTGTAATCTTCCTCTTCCCCTATTCGAAATCTTCCTCTTCCCTCCTTCGCTATTACAAATCTTCTCTTTTTTGCTAGTTAAGAATCTTCCTCCTCTACTATATTCTCTCCTATACCCTTTTCCTATAATTTTAAGCTAGGAAAAATAAGCTGTCCTTTTAGTTATAAGGGGACTACACTATCCTAAGAAAATGGTAAATCTTAGAAGTATATAGGATTACTTAACCTCTTAGGCTTGTAAATTACACTAAGAGTAGAAATATAGAGCGTTGTAGCCTCTCAGAACTATTCTTTTACCCTTTACAGATTCCCTACGCTTAGTTCCAACGAAAATCTAGAACCCTAGGGAGTATAAGACTTAGTAGAGTACTAGAAATAGGTACTCTCCTTCTAGCGACTAGGTATAGAGATTATCTTAGTACCTAAATAAGAGTCTAAATAACTTCTAGCGCTACCTCCTAGCGTTATCCAATACCTACTAGGGATTAAGACCTAGCGCCCAACGTAGCTTATAACCGAACCTAGTCTTAGAACGTTAAAATTATATAGCGACTCTTTCTAGATTATAAAGGCCTTTTAACTAAAGGGAGGCTTTATTTTAGGTAGTTATAGTATCATATAGTAATAACCCTCTATAATATTCAAGGTTATATTGTAGGAAGGTACTAGTTTAACTTTACTAGTATCTAATTGCTTCTTTAACTATCCCTTATATACTATTAGCACTGTATTTTCCTTTTTCGAGAACCTATCTACAATAATCTAACGCCTTAGTAAATCCTAGCCCTAGTAGACAACGACCTATAGTCCAAAGTAGTAGCGAAACGATTCTAGGTCATAGTTTACTACTTCGATAATGAATACTAGACTATAGTAAGCTATAACTAGTATACTAGTTAATATTGCTACTACGATTCTAGTTTAGAAGGATTATACATTACTAGCCCTATCTTTTAGGGTCCTTTTAGTATAATAATTCGAGCTTTAGGAGGTCTTAGTTTTAGAGGACTACAAACTTTCTACTACCCTAGGTAGTTAAGTAACTAGGAGTATAGTCTTTAGGTTATACACTTTGTTCAGTTCTATTTCTTGGAAGTTTAGTATAGCGCTACTATTTATCTAAATATATAGTAGATTAAGTCCTATCCCTACTAAGGGTTAACTATTAAGAAAGTAGTATAGAGGATAGTTTATAGTTAGCTTACTATTATCTAGATAGTCCTTGGCAATTAGGGTTACTAGCTACTAAGGATATATAACAAAATGGGAGAATGTAAGATAACCGATCCTTTCAACTTTGAACTATAGATCCCTAATAGATAGTAGTAGCTATCCTCCTACTTATCCTCCCCTTTAGTTAGAAGGACCCTAGTAAGGTAGATAAGTTGTAAGAACTTACTACTAATAGACCTCGACGATCCTATAGGTAAGATAGATAACGTAGTACTCCTATCTATCGAAGAGACCTCTATAATTCCTAATCCTCTAACTCTATAACTAAGATAAGTAAGTCTAGATAATATAGCTAAGGTTCTACTAGTAAGCTTAGGTCTTAACCTATTAGTAAGTTAAAACCTCCTAGAGATAAACTCCCTATATAACCCTACTATTATTATTTAATATATAACGAGGATACTAAACGAGTAGCTCCTCCAAAATACTATACCCTTATTCTTGCAAGTACTAAAGATACTAATCTACGATTAGAAACACTATTCGCCCTAAGGACCCTAGACGCTAACCTTTAGTAATTTAGTAGCTCTAGGTAATTTACTCTAATCCTAGCTTCCTAACTAGAGGGAGGTAGCGGTTGTTAGGACCCTTATCAACTTAAGTTAGACTCTTAAAGGTCCTAGTAAGAAGGATAGACTTCGCTAGCTATAATACGAGGCTACTACCTAGGATAAGAATGTTCGGAAGTAGGTATATAACAAGCTTAAGGTAAAGCTTATAGAAGATAGTTACTATAGATAGTTAGCTAGCTTGGTAGCTAGCTAGTAAACTTCTACTATTTCCTCTATACCCTAATACTATTAGCTAGAACCTAATATACCTATTTAGTAGTTAGGCTATCTAGCTACTTATAGAAAGCAAGCCCCTTCTAAATAGTAAAGGGAAGCATAAGTTAGTATACTATAGTAGTAAAAAAGAGATAATAATGTAGGCTTTGTATACCCGTTAGTATACGATTATAGTAGTTTACCTAATAACCATTTATGTCTAGGGTACCTAGCTTAGTAGTAAGGTTAGGAGAGGATATATAGAAAGAGGGATGCTTAGAAGGAATAATAGTTATATTAGGAAGGGTGTAAGGAACTAGGAGATAGGTTAAGGAAGGATAGGATATAGTATTAGAAGTAAGTGTCCGAACTAAGTAAGATTACTAGGGGTTAGTTCGAAAGGAAGGTATAAACTAGGGTAAAAGTTACCTATTTAGAGGGACCTCTAACTAGAAGGAAGGGCTATTTCATTTCATTTTTCGATACGTTTTTATAGAGCTTTCTTAGTAGGTATATATTTAATCTTAGCAAGACTCTAATCCCTAGAGGAGGGAGGGGCAAGTAGTATATAGGCGTCTTCTTCTTTACTTAATCGATTCGTTCTTCTTTTATAGAAGCCTTAAGGGGAGGTCTGGCCTTATTGACCACTAACTAGAGGGCTAGTAACATTCGTTATATATAAGACTATAAGATACTCCCTCGAAGTTAACGTTAAGCTATAGCTTGTTAGAGCTGCCTCCTTCTATCTTCCTAAATACTTCCTCCCTCTAGTTAGAGACATCTAAGTAGTATAGTATAATGTTTGGGTATACTTTTGCACTTGTTCAATGTACTTCTTAATAAGGAAAGGTCTAGTATATTATTATTGTTTCTTATACCGATATGCCTAGGGGTACGCTAGTCCTTCTACTAGTATATATAAAGGAAACTATACCTTATAGGCTAGATAAAAACCCCTATCTACCCTTAGACCTTCCTAACGAATTCTAACCTATTATAAAGGAAAAGAAGGCCTATAGCCTTCGAGGGCCTCCTAGGCTAGCTCTACTACTTCCTTAGTAGCTAGCCTCTTCCTATCCCTCCTCTATAACGCCTACTAGCCTACTACAATAGTAGCCCTCTTAGTAGCCGTTAGCTCCTATAGCCCCGCTAGCCTCTTCCTGCCCTTAGCCCTAGGCCCTCTTCCGAACCTTCTATAGATCTTGTTACAAGCCTCTAAGACAAGCTATTCCGGGGGTATCTTCGGGGCCTCCAGGCTATTTCTGGGCTATAGTATAGGGGACTATATCCTTGCCTCAAAGTCGGCTAGCCTCTTGTTGAGATGTAGGTCCAGTGGTAGCACCTAGGTATAACGAACCTCTCAGACTCTAGGCTCTAAAAGGGTTTGCGAAGGTAATTCTCGTAGAGTGCTTAGGTTCGGTGAAGCTAAAAGGTTCACAACAAGATTGTTTCTTACAATGATTACAAAGGTATCTAAGTACTGTAATTATATTGCTTACTAGAGAACTCTTAGAGCTTCTTTAGACAAGTAGCTATATACTTTCTATAATTACTACTTCTAATTCCCTGATTACTATAATCCTTCGTTGATTACTAGTAATCCTTCCTATTTATTGTAACTTAAGCTTATTTACTAGTAATCCATTATAATTATATTATAATTATATTCCCTAGTAGTAATTACTATACTCCCCTTGATTAGTTAGTTAAACGATTACCTATTAGGATACCCTACGTCCCGACCTATAGCCTATAGCTGCCTTATATAGCTATTTCTATAATACGATACTCCTCCTTAGTGTCTTTCGTCCTAAAAGATCTAAGGCCTTGTTTCAAATACTACTAATAGCCTACGTCTATAAGTACTACGTATTCTTCCTCCTACATTACTAAAATACTAACAAGATGCTAGTAGAGAAGCGAAAATCCAATTCTATATACCGTTATACTATTCTTACTTAGAATATTGCTGAAAATGGTTTCGTCGTTATACCTTGCTCCTAGTATACTTCTTAGAGTATTACTTATTGTATAATTACAAAGGTAAAGTAATACGAAGCTTACGTCTACTGAGGCTACTTTTACGATAGTTCTAGCGTTCAGATTTCTACTTATAAGTAGTCGATCGCCTTGTTACATTACTATATCTTCTAGTTATATTGTCCAATTACATTATCGGATTACATTGTTAGATTACATTGTTACCTTGTCTTATCTAATTACATTATACTAATAGTAGCTTAGTAGACTATATTATACGTAAATAGCGCTACCTCAAGGACAAAGAGCGCTTAGTAGAGGAGGCTATTGTAGAGGCCTAACGTTAGGCTTTAGAAGCCTTAGCCTACCTAATATATATCTATAGATAGAAGGAACACCTAGTAGAGAAGGGGGCTAATATAGTAGACTATAGTTTGTTAAATTTAGAGGAGTTAAAGGAAGTTAAGAAGCAAGAGTCTCTTACTATAGTAGATATATAGGTCAATAGCGTAGTCGACGTAATCGACTAGAACGCCGTTTTAGGTATTCTACTAGAGTTGAACCTGCTAGGCAATCTAGGTTTCTCTAGTAAAACTCCTAAAGTTTCTTAGGATAGTTACTTAGGTACTTAATAGGCTTCTAAGAGTTATCCTCTAGTCCAAAGTCGAGCTATTTAACTAAATACTATAGCTATCTTTATATATTTCTTAAATCAAAAATATCTTCAACTTCCTATTCTTCTTCCTTGTCCTCTACTTCTATAGTAGTAGCAAGCTTAGCGTTCTTTAGTACTAGTTCCAAAAGTGAAATATAAAAAATATAGGTTCTTAGCTTTATCGATACTAGTAATAAAAGCTAGTAGTTAGATATCGAAATTCGCTCTTCGACCTTAAATAGTCTAATCTTCTTAAAGTCTAGCTTCTTACTTAGTTATTTTATACAAAGATTTTAAGAAATAAGGTAGACCTTATCTCCCTTCTTTAGGTAAGGACCCTTGAGCCTATATTTATTATAGTACTCTTTTATCTTACCTCTAACGAATTCGAGTTCGTCCTTAAGTATTAGATATAGTATATACATCTAATCTACCTTGACTATAGCCCTAGGGACTATAACTTTAGGTCCCTAGTGTAAGTCTACTTCGTATCTAAAGTTTACGAAGAATAGTATAACTTTTATAGTCTCTGTTAGTACTATGTTATAGACAAGTTATACTACTAGTAATAACGTAACCTAATTGTCCTACTAGAAGTTGTTATATAACCTAAGATATTATTCTACAATTAAGTTAAGTCGTTCCATTTGTCTATCTATCTAGGGGTAATAGGCTATTAAAAGCTTACTATTAATACCTAGGCGTTTTATAAGCGCCTACTAGAATTTTAATATAAACTTAGTATCCCTATCTATAATCTATTCCTTCGGCTATATATAAACTAATACAATATACTAATAGACTGTATCTGTAAGTTACTCTACTAACTATAACTCCTAGTATAGGAAGAAGTAACTCTACTTAGTAAGTCGATCAACTATAGTAAGGATACTATTGTACTTTACTCCTATTGCTAAGTCCCTAGATAGTAGTAGCTTAGTAATAAAGTCTATTGTTACTAAGCTCTATAGTCGTTCTATAACTAGCAATAGTTATAAGAGTCTATAGGGTTTGTATCTTACTATCCTACTTTTGTAGTATATATTGTAGTCTCTAATAACTCCTATTACCCTTTCTTAAATACCTAGGAAATTGTAGTACTATTTAATATATACTAGTATCTTAGTAATCCCTATATATCCTTCGAGTTTTAACTTATATATTTCCTTAATATGCTAGCTTTGTTGGTTAGATATAATATATACCTTGTTATTATACTATAGCTCGTAGTATATCTCGTTAAGCGTTTGCTATACCTCGACGCCTCGTTCTAAAGCCTTGTCTATCGTTGTAGTTGTAGCCTGGAAGTTTGTCTAGTCCCGTTGTTCTTTGAAGATTGTACAACACTCTAGAAGCAGTTAGAGAGGTTATAGGTAGATATCTAGCTACTATTACAGAGGTATAGCGTCGTTATAATTCTCTATTAGTTAAGCGGAGTAATATAATGAACTATCTTACTATTGTTATAGTAGTAGTAGCGAAGCCTAGATATTTTTCCTAAAGTAATTAGGTCTCCTACTTAAGGTATCTACTTATATATTTTCTGTACCTTTCTTATAGTGAATAACAAAGTTGAATTCTAGAAGGAATTCTACCTATCGAGTTTGTTATCCGTTTAGTACCTTAGTAGTAGTAAAGTACTATAAGTTCTTATAGTCTATATAGACCTAAACTTCGTAGGTTGTTCCACTAAGATAGGGTCACTACTCCTAGAAAGCCTCGATAATAGCTAAGAGTTCTTTAGTATAAATTAGGTAGTTGAGCCTTAGGCTATCGAGCTTTTTTAAAAAGAATACAACTAGGTGGAGTTTCCCTTAATCGTCTCGTTAGCTAAGTTATCCCCTAATTACGTGGTCCAATACGTTAGTTTCAACCTTAAAAGGTTTCCTAGGATCTAGCAATATAAGCACTAGGTCTACAACGATTACATTGTAGATAGCTCTAAACGCCTACTTATATTCCTAATCCTATTGAAACTGAATGTCTTTCTTCGTCAAGTTGTATAGAGGTTGAGCAATATTACTAAATTTCCTAATAAATATTTGATAGAAGTTAGCGAATCTAATGAACCCTCGGACCTCTATCGTCATTGTTAGTGTAGGCTAGGTCTTAATAGCCTTAATTTTCGTAGGTTCTGTTTGTATCTATCCTAGCGAAATTTCGAAGCCTAGGAAGACCGTCTTTATAACGTAGAACTTGCTCTTCTCCTTATTAACTAAGAGTTTCTATATATAGAGTATATCTAGCACTACCTTAATGTACTTCTTATATTTGCTAAGTATTTCTAAGAAGATAAGAATATTATCTAGGTAGTAAACTACAAATTTATTGAGAAATAGTTAGATCGCGTAGTCTATAACCGCCTAGAACGTCGCAGTACGTTAGTAGTCTAAAGAGTATAATAAGGTATTTGTAATGCCTATAAAGAGTCCTAAATACTATCTTCTACTCATCTCCTTCCTTAATACGAATATAGGCGTACATAGTTAGGAGGTCGAGTCGTATAAAGTATCGTATACTAGAAAGCTAGTCTTATAGGTACGAAATCAGAGGTAAGGGGTACCGATTCTTCACTATCTTACTATTTAGCTATCGGTAGTCCATATATATCTAGAGCTTCCTATCCTTCTTTAGGACACAAAGGACTAGATAGCCTATAAATAATGTTAATAGTCTAATATATCCAATCTTAAGATTAGCCTTAAGATATCTTCTCAACTCTACATCTTGTTTTTCGGTAGTATAGTACACCTTGAAGAACTTTAACTAAGTACCCTCCTTAAGCTTAATCTTGTAATCCTATAGTCTATACTCTAGTAACCCTTCTATATATTTTGCTTCGAATGCTAGATGTCCCTAGTATTCTACTAGGATTCTTCCTATCTAGTCGTTCGTTTTTATACTATAATAGTATGTAAATTTATCCTTGCTAACTTCCACAACTTCGTAATCTATAACCTATATTTCAAACTTAAGCTTCTATCGCTCGTCGACTAAGACGATAGCGATCTCCTAATCTATCTATATCTGTAAGGTGCTGGCCCTATAGCAGCTGCAGATAGGCGCACAATGTTTTATTCGTGTAACTTGAGGAACCAAAAAGGGAAAATGATAGGGGCGTATGCAACGCACAAGTTTTCCTATATATATATATATAAGGGCCTTATAAAGATCTCTGGATTTAAGAAATTGCATTGCATCATTTGAAGTGGGAGTTGTGGAAATAAGAGCGTGAAGTAGGTGAGTTTTGTAGGGAAAACGGCCACTGGTCATTTTTTTGAGCACTAACTGTACTTGAATTCGTCCTTCTAAACTAAGTTTCTACCTAGACTGCTATTGTTACTATGTTGACTAAGCTAAATTGTTAAACTAAATTGTAAAACTACTGATTTACAATAGTTTAAGAGGGGGGAAATAGAAGATAGAGAGGAAACAGAAGAAAGATAGAAGATAGGAGTTACAGATTAAAAACTTTAACTAATAGGTAAATTAATAACTCTAGTAAAAAAAACTTCGACGAAACGGAACCCCACGGTTCCTGGCCCAAAACCGTCGAAAATACCACCGTTGGAAAGAGCTCGGAAAACCCTATCTAAGCGTACCTGTTGCACCCCCGCGCAACTAGTTGCACGGCCGCAGCAGGCGCGCAAAGAAGGGAGGTTCGAAGGGCCGACCCGCCCAAGGAAAATTCTCAGCCGCAGCACGGACCACCTAAAACGCCCCACCCAGCCACTAGCCCAGCCACCCACCTAGCCACTCACGAGCCACCCACCCAGCCACCCACCCAGCCACTTACCCTACGCCTACCCAGGCCACTTACCCTATACCGACCCCAACCACTCACCCTACACCTACCCCGGACCAACTCCCCTACATCTACCCCAGCCCACTTACCCTATACCTACTATGGGGGCTAGCGACAACAACGACGACAGCCAGTAGGCCACAGGCAGCCTTCTATAGCCCCCAGAGCCACACACTAAGCAGACAGCCACTACGAGGGCTAAGGCCCTAGTTGAGGGTATCCTAGCCTTCGTTCCTACTACCTAGAAAGGCCCAGCAAGGAGGAAGGCGACGGACCTACTACAGCTCCTCTAGTACCACCTATCCTAGTAACGGCAAGAGCCTATAGTAATAGGGGACCTCTCTATAATAAGCCTTCGTAAGATAGTCTCAGAGGAGGTCCAGGCAGCCCTAGCCTCGGCCCTAGCCTTAGCTACTACTACCTAGCAGAACCCTCTATAGGCCCGTATATAGGCTATAGTAGTAGTAACCTAGCTAGCTACCTAGGGCCCCCTAGCCAAGGCGGTCCCCTCAAGGCTCTCCTAGGAGGTCCTAGTCTAGGGCAACGGCCTTCTAGCTAGCCTTGTAGGCTATACCCTAGCGGATATTACCTAGGCTATTAACCAAGCCTCCCCTAGGACGGGGGCTATCGTAGCCTAGAAGCTACTAAGTGGGGATACTATAGTAACCTTCTAGGACCTAGCTACAAAGGACTAGTATTCCTAGAATAGCTAGTAGATCCAATAGGCCTTTAGGGAGCAGGCTAAGGAGGCCTAGAGGACCTTCGTAGTTCTACTTAAAGGCCTAAGGCAAGAGGACTTTCAGGGGGTTATAGAGGAGGCCTTTAGGGGGCAAATAGGCCTCTAGACTATTAAGAGGGTTAAGTTCTAGGTACTAAAGAGCCTAGAACTTAAGAGGGTTACTATACTAGTAACTCTAACAAGCTAAGAGGAAGCTTGGAAGGCCTACGACTATAGGGTAGTTAAGGACTCCTAAATCATCGATTGTAAGCCCTACTAGGCCCCCCTTGAGCTAACTATTACGAAAATAGCTGCATAAGGCGGCTACAGGCTGCAGGTCGGGACGTAGGGAGCCCCGACAGCCAATCGCTTAACTAACTAATCAAGGGGAGTACAGTGATTACTACTAGGGAATATGATTACGGCGTGATTATGAAGGATTACTGGGGAACAAGCTTAAGTTACAATGAATAGGAAGGATTACTAGTGACTAACGGAGGATTACGGTGATCGGGGAGTTAGAAAGTAGTGATTATAAGAAGTATATAGTTACTCGTTCTGGAGAGCTCTGGGAGTTCTCTAGTAAGTAATATAATTACAGTGCTTAGATACCTTTATAATCATTGTAAGAGACAATCTATTGTGAACCCTTTGGCTTCACCGAACCTACGTACTCTACGAGACTACCTTCGCAAACCCTTTCAGAGCCTAGAGTCTAAGAGGTTCGTTATACGTTACTTACTCTCTTTGTTTCTATCACGGTTTAAGACGAAGGTACTACTATATCCGCTAAACCTAAGTTAACCCCTACCGACACTATAGAGGTCGAGGAATATAGCGTCATCGAAATCCTCGCTGAACTCTAGGCTAAGATCAAGGAGCTAGAGGAACGCGACGCAACTAACTAAACCCTTATTAACGAAGCTTATATTAAACTAGAGGAATATACTAAACTTGCTAAGACAAAGAAGGCTAAGATCGACCTACCCACCAAGTATAGAGGCAGCAAGGAAGGACTTACTAGATTCCTTACCTAGGTCCAGGCCTATATCCAGTACTATAATAACTAGTTTGTAAACGAGGAGTCTAAGGTTTATTTCGTAGCCTCGTGCCTCGAAGGATAGGTACTCTGCTAGTTCGAGCCTATACTAAAGGATCACCTAAACGAAGATAAGGATAACTAGGAGGACTCTACTAGGAAGATCTTCAAGAAATACGCTAACTTTGTAGAAGAAATCGAAAAGGTATTTAGGGATATCGACAAGAAAAGATATACCTAAGAGCACCTCGCTTGACTATACTAGACTAAGTCCGCTATAGCTTACGCTACTTTGTTCTACTAGGACTTGCTACAAGCTAAGATCAACGAGGAGGGACTTATATACCTATTCTATAGTAGCTTTAAGGAAAAGGTCAAAGACGAGCTCTACTAAAAGGACCGACCTAACACACTCGACAAGTATATCGCCATAGCTATTCGTATCAACAATCGACTCTATATATACTAATAAGAGTATAAGGGCTATAATTGTACCTAACCTACAATATACACTAAGTCTAATAACAAGAAGAAACGATAACTGTAAAGTACGTTGTATAGCACCTACCCTAGAGTAATAAATATAGATACTACTTAAGTATAGTAGGGAGCTAGGAGAAAGATACCTAAGGACAAGTTAGGTATTACCTACTATAACTATAGTAAGAAGGGCTACTTTAAGCGGGAATACTATAGTCTATAAAAGAAATAGATACTAATACTAGGCAAAGAAGTCGCTATTATCGATAAGTATACCTAATTCTAGGAGGTCGCTACTACTAGCTATATATAGGATAACCTCGAGGATACTATTAACCGAGCTATCGATCTTAATAACGAATTAACGGACTCTAATACCGATAGTGTTATACTATCTATAGAAGCTAACAACGCTAGAGAAACCGCGCTACCTATATAGGCCGTAGGGATCGCCTACTAGTAGGGACTCTCACTTATCTAGTAAGAAGATGGACGATAGGAGGTAGCGTAAGAGGGAGAATAAGTAGGAGCAAACCTAACCTACCTTCGAAGAAGACTCGAGGAACTCGGAGAAGAGGCTATAGAGCTATATAACTAAGCACAAGATCTCAAGTACGATCTTATAAAGGAACGAGATTAATATAGCTAGCTTAGAGCGGAATTAGACAACCTTACGTAGTAACGCCTAGTACATAATACTGATATAGACCTATAGGACGGACCCTAAGGACTAAGCGACGGTGCTTGTAATAAGATACGTAACCCTAAAGTAATTTTCTAGTTTACCTAGATAGAGTAGCGTACTAGGAAATAACGACTCTAGATAGAGGAGAAGTACTAGACGAGGTACTAGTACCTCTGTCTAGGGAGGAGCACTTAGCAAGTTAAAGAAGAGGGATACTTATAGGACACCTACTAACCTTAGGCAAAAGACCATCCGTAGATTCACCCCTAACAACTCGAATACGTCCAATTACTATAGTTCCAATACGTTGCTTATATATACTAGTATTACTTTAAGGATAAGTATTACTAGAATTACTAGCTAATTAGGGAATTCGGAGGTGTAGGAGGGAAGGCTATTACCAGGGTCTACAACCATAGCTACCTAGGAGACGTTACCCTAATGTAGCATATCGAAATACTTCGCGAAGGATAGATTAGGGTATAGCTAAGACGGATAGCGCTATAGAAATACCTAGGATAGGTAACAGTATAGTACTACAAGATCCAAGACTACTTAATCTACGTAAATAACAAAATCGAGGAATACTCTACGAACGTTGAAAAGGAATAGTAACGCTAGTATACGGAAAAATACTAGCGACAACGATGTAGGAGAGCTATATGCCTAGAAGAATAGAGTGTAGACTAGCTATAGGAATATAGGACGATCGATACTGTAAGTCGAGGTATAGATAAGGATACCTTAAAGTACTAAGAGGACTTAGGAAACGAATCTAGGCTCTTTATAGGGCCTATTAACCTTTGAACCCTACTTAGAGACAATAGGTAGCCTAGTATAGGAGGAACTAGAGTAAGTAGAACACCTATTTCAACCTCCTAGCGGACGAATATAAAGTAGCCGCTATATAGAACGACAAGAAACCTAACGACAGGATTTAGGTTATAGCACAATAGAAACAATTCTAGGCGTTAGTACTAGTGGATAGAGGATCCTAGGGCAACCTTATTTCACTAGATCTCGTCAATAAACTTAGAATTCTATAGAAAGTTAAGAAGACTCTAGGAATTGTTAGAGGCCCTTTCGATACCTAATAGGTATAACGAGAAACGGAACTACTTGACATTATAGTAAAAGGGAAAACTACTCTAATAGTATTCGACATTGTAGATATAGACTCTAGGAAAGATATAATCCTAGGGTAGCTATAGTATAAGGATTACGACCTAGATATTAGTTAGAAGGATAGTAGCTACCTACGCCCTCG
Source organism: Trichocladium uniseriatum (assembly GCA_017139535.1). Taxonomy (NCBI): domain Eukaryota; kingdom Fungi; phylum Ascomycota; class Sordariomycetes; order Sordariales; family Chaetomiaceae; genus Trichocladium; species Trichocladium uniseriatum. The sequence goes on along the minus strand of WOUO01000022.1, from coordinate 14,643 downwards.
CGAACTAACAACGTATCTAACTAGCTTGATGGAAAGTGTAAGATAGGAGCTACAAAAGGGTAGCGTAGTAAGAAGGCTGCCCCTCTAAGGCCTACTACAAGGAACTGATAGAAGAAGACGAACTCCCCTAGACTCTATTATAGGTAGTATATAACGAATATAGATAATATAGATAGACTAAGAGATCGCTGTTGTCTTAGTCGACGAACAATAGAAGCTTAAATTTGAAATATAGGTTATAGACTACGAAGTTGCGGAAGTTAGTAAGGACAAATTTACGTACTATTATAGTACGAAGACGAACGACTAGATAGGGAAGATCCTAGCTGAATATTAGGGATACTTAGCGTTCGAAGCTAAGTATATAGAAGGGTTACTAAAGTATAGACTATAGGATTACAAGATTAAGCTCAAGGAAGGCGCCTAGTTGAAGTTCTTTAAGGTATATTATACTAACGAAAAACAAGATGTAAAGCTAAGGAAATACCTTAAGGCTAATCTTAGGATCGGATATATCAGACTATTAACGTCCCTAGCGGGCTATATAGTCCTTTTCGTTCTAAAGAAGGATAGAAAACTCTAGATATACGTAGACTACTAATAGCTGAATAGTAAGATAGTGAAGAATCGGTATCCCTTACCCCTAATTTCGCGTCTATAAGATTAACTCTCCGGTATACGATACTTTATACAGCTCGACCTCCTAACTATATATACCTACATTCGTATTAAGGAAGGAAACGAATAGAAGACAACGTTCAAGACTCTCTATAGGTACTATAAGTATCTCGTTATACCCTTCGGACTTACTAATATACTAGCGATATTCCAAGCGGTCGTAGATTACGCGATCCGACTATTTCTCGATAAATTTGTAGTTTGTTACCTAGATAATATCCTTATCTTCTTAAAAACATTTAGCGAGTACAAAAAGTACGTTAAAACAGTGCTAGACGTACTCTACGTATAGAAACTCTTAGTTAACAAGGATAAGAGCGAGTTCCACGTTACGAAAACGGTTTTCCTAGGCTTTGAGATTTCGCTAGGACAGATATATATAGAACTAATAAAGATTAAGGCTATTAAGACTTAGCCTATACCTATAACGACAATAGAGGTCTAAGGATTTATCGGATTTGCTAACTTCTATCGGATATTCATTAGGAACTTTAGTAACACTGCTTAACCTCTATATAACTTAATAAAGAAAGATATTAAGTTCTAGTAGGATCAGGAATATAAGCAGGTATTTAGGGCTATCTACGATATAATTATCGTAGACCTAGTACTTGTGTTACTAGACCCTAGGAAACCCTTCGAAGTTAAAACTAACATATTAGACTATATGATCAAAGGATAACTTAGCTAATAGGACGAATAAAGGAAACTTCATCTAATTATATTCTTTTCGAAAAAGCTCGACGGCCTAAGACTCAACTACCCGATCTATAACAAGGAACTCTTAGCTATTATCGAGGCTTTTTAGAAATAGAGACCCTACCTTAGTGGAACAACTTATAAGGTTTAGGTCTATACAGACTATAAGAACTTATAGTATTTCACTACTACTAAGGTGTTAAACGGACAACAAACTTGATAGGCAGAATTCCTTTTGGAGTTTAACTTCGTTATCTACTATAAGAAAGGCATAGAGAACATATAAGTAGATACCTTAAGTAGAAGACCTAATTACTTTAGAAAAAGTACCTAGGCTTCGTTACTACTACTATAATAATAGCAAGATAGTTCACTACGTTACCCCACTTAACCGATAGAGGATTATAACGATACTACGCCCCTACAATAGTAGCTAGATAACTATCTATAACCTCTTTAACCGCTTCTAGAGTGTTGTACAATCTTTAAAGAATAACGAGATTAAATAAACTTCTAGGCTATAATCGTAACGACGGATAAGGCCTTGGAACAAGGCGTCGAGGTATAGTAAGTACTCGATAGGACGTACTATAAGCTATAGTACAATAATAAGGTGTATATTGTGCCCGATAAATAGAGCTAGCTTATTAGGGGAACGTATAAGTCGAAACTTAGCAGATATATAGGAATTACCAAAACGCTAGTATATATTAGATAGTATTACGATTTCCTAGGGGTTAGAAAGAAGGTAGTGGAAGTTGTCAAGGACTACGATATATACTATAAAAGTAAGACGGTAAGATATAAGCCCTATAGACTCCTATAACTATTACTAGTTGTAGAACGACTATAGAGCTTAGTAACGATAGACTTTATTACTAAGCTACTACTATCTGAGGACTTAGTAATAGGAGTAAAATACGATAGTATTCTTACTATAGTTGACCGACTTACTAAGTAAAGTTACTTCTTCCTATACTAAGAATTATAGTTAGTAGAGCAACTTGCGGATATAGTCTACTAGTATATTATATTAGTTTATATATAGCCGAAGGAATAGATTATAGATAGAGATACTAAGTTCGTATCGAAATTCTAGTAAACGCTTATAAAACGTTTAGGTGTTAATAGTAAGCTCTTAACAACCTACTACCCCTAGACGGATAGATAGACAGAACGACTTAACTAGATTATAGAACAATATCTCAGGTTATACGTTAACTTTTAGCAAGACGATTAGGTTACGTTATTGCTAGTAGTACAACTTACCTACAATATAGTACTAACAAAGACTACGAAAGTTATACCGTTCTTCGCGAACTTCGGATATAAAGTAGACTTACACTAGGGACCTAAGGTTATAGTCCCTAGGGCTATAGTCAAAGTAAATCAGATATATATACTATATACAATACTTAAAGACGAACTTAAATTCGTTAGAGGTAGGATAAAAGAGTACTACAATAGATATAGGCTCAAGGGTCTTCGCCTAGAGAGGGGAGATAAGGTCTACCTTATTTCTTGAAATCTCTATATAAAACGACTAAGTAAGAAGCTAGACTTTAAAAAGATTAGACTATTTAAGATTAAAGAGCGAATTTCGATATCTAACTATTAACTTTCATTACTAGTATCAATAAAGCTAAGAATATACGTTTTTTATATTTCACTCTTAGAACTAGTACCGAAGAACGCTAAGCTCGCTACTACCGTAGAAGTAGAGGACAAAGAGGAAGAATAGGAACTTAAAGATATTCTTGATTTAAGAAAAGTACAAGGATAGCTACAATATTTAGTTAAGTAGCTTGACTTCGGACTAGAGGATAACTCTTAGGAGCCTATCAAGTACCTAAGTAACTGCCCTAAGAAACTTCAGGAGTTCTACTAAAGAAACCTAGATCGCCTAGCAAGCTTAACTCTAGTAGAATACCTAGAACAGCGTTCCAATCGATCACGTCGACTGTACCGTTAACCTATGTATCCGCTATAGCAAGGGACTCTTACCTCTCGACCTCCTTTAACTTATCCAAATTTGACAAACCACGGGCCACCATGTCGGCCCCCTTCTCCACCAAGTGCTCCTTCTACCTACGGACATACATTAGGCAGGCTAAGGCTTCCAAAGCCTAACGTTAGGCCTCTATAACGGCCTCCTCTACTAAACGCTCCTCGTCTTTGAGATAGCACTATTCATATATAATGCAGTCTACTAGGCCACTGTTAGTACAACGCAACCAACGTAACTAACGTAATTGGACAAGGGGATCGACCACTTATAAGCAGAAATCTGAACACTAGAACTATTGTAGGAGCAACCTCGATGGATATAAGCTTTGTATCGCTTCACTTTCGTAATTATACAACAAGTAATACCCTAGGACATATACTAGGAACAAAGCATAACGACAAAACCGTTTTTAGCGATATTTTAGGCAAGGGTAGTATAGCGATATACGGAATTGGACTTTCGCTTCTTTACTAGCATTGTATTAGCATTTCGGCGATACAAAAGGAAGAATATACGACACTTACAAGCATGGGCTATTAGTAGTATTTGAAACAGGGCCCTGGATCTTTCAGGACGAAAGATGCTAAAGAGGGGTATCGTGTTACGAAAATAGCTATATAAGGCGGCTACGGGCTATAGGTCGGGACGTAGGGAGCCCCGATAGCTAATCGCTTAACTAACTAATCAAGGGGAGTATAGTAATTACCACTAGGGAATATAATTACAGCGTGATTATAAAGGATTACTAGGGAACAAGCTTAAGTTACAATGAACAGGAAGGATCACTAGTAACCAACGGAGGATCACGGTAATCGGGGAGTTAGAAAGTAGTGATTATAAGAAGTATATAGTCACTTGTTCTGGAGAGCTCTGGGAGTTCTCTAGTAAGCAATACAATCACAGTGCTTGGATACCTTTGCAATCATTGTGAGAGACAATCTGTTGTGAACCCTTTGGCTTCACCGAACCTACGTACTCTACGAGACTACCTTCGCAAACCCTTTCAGAGCCCAGAGTCTGAGAGGTTCGTCACACTAACCTAGTACTATAAGTACTAGAAGTAGGGCTATATTTAACGCTACTGCTAGAAGGAGGCCCTATACGGAAGGTGTAGTACTATAGCCTATAGCCTAGGAGGGAAGGCTAAGGAAGAGCAATGCTCTACGCTAGTATCTAGCTAGCGCCCCTAGTACCCTTATTATAGAGGTAGTTATATAGCCTAGGCTAGGGAATGCCTAAGAAAGGTAGAAGCTAAGTAGGGGGCTAAAGAGGCCTACTAATACTAGCTAAGGACCTTTGTAGCTAGGGAGGAGGCCCCCCTAGGGGCTCCCTAGGGGGCCCCTACTTTGGCCTTTAGTATTAGGGTCCTAGTCCAGGCTACCTAGGGGGATAGGGAGGAATATACTATAGTTAAGGGGAAGAAACGGAAGATTGCAAAGCCTAGAGGAAGGCTAATACTCCTCTCTATTGTAGTAAACGACCTAAGGTAGGCCTAGATTACCCTTAGCTAGGCTAGCTTAGGCCTTGCCCTAGCAAACTTACCCTATACCCTAGGCGATTTACCCCCTACCCTAACTAGCTTACCCTATACCCTAGGCGACTTACCCTCTACCGCTCTAGTTGTGGTTATTACCCTAGCAACGTAGCTAACGTAACCAATGTAGCTATAGCTAGAGGAAGCTACCTAGCTAGAGGCCTCAATAGATACTACCCTAGACTAATAGGGTTAAAAATCCTACTCTGGAATACCGAAGGCAATAAGTAGACCCTAGAGGTGCTACTTTCGGAGGCCGAATTCGACCTCCTAGCTATCTAGGAGCCCTAGATCAACACCTAGACTAAGTCAACCTACTACCCCTAAGGCTCGAGATACTACCTAGTCTATACTTTAGGGGGAAGGGCAGCTATATTCGTCTACCGGAAATTCGATATAGGGCAGTAGGACTACAAGGCTACCCCTAAATAGTGCCAGATCTCCTTTCTAGGCCTTAGAACTAGCTAGGGGAAGGGCCTTAACCTCTAGTCTATCTATAACCTAAGGGATAATAAAACGGTCCCCTAGACCCTACTAGAGGGCCTCTACCCCACTTACCCTATAGTCCTTACAAGGGATTTCAACCTATACTACCTATACTAGGACTAATTTAGCTAGTATAAGAGGGAGGCTAAGCCTCTCCTTAAACTAGCTATATAGTAGGACCTTAACCTCCGTACCCCCTAGGGAGCAGTTACCTAGGCCCCCTAGGGGGGCTAGTAGGGCCGTCCTTCAACGATTAACCACTTCTAGGCCTTAAGAGGCCTATAGACTACCTACTACGGGGTAGAGATACAGGGGAAGTTAGACCACTACCCCTAAGCCCTCGAGGTTACCCTTAGGGGGCCCCTACCCCTTCAACCCTAGCTAGAAGGCTAGAATTAGAAGATAATAGATAGGAAGAGGGTAAAAGCCAAGGCAGCCCTTATCCCCTAGAAACTAGGCCTACTAGACCCTAGCCTACAGGGCCTACGGGCCTTAGCCTAGACAAGAGAGGGCCTAGAAGAGGCGTTCTAGGCCCTAGTTTAGGAGCTACAGAGGATTACAGAGGCTAGTACCCCCTAGAAGAAGCTAAATAGGGGGTTTAGCTTACTATAGTAGTCCCTAGCTGTAGAAGAGGCTATATAGGGGGCCTAGAGGGCTAAGAGAGAATACCGAAGGACCCTAATAGCCTACTATAAGGGGGAACTAAGCTGGAGCCTTAGGGTACTAGCTAGTACCCTATCGGCCGAAAAGACAAGGACCTAGAGGGCTACTCTATAGGAAGCTACCTAGAAATAGGACCTACTATAGAACCTAGAACGTTGGGCCCGCTATAAGAGCTACTAGCCCCTAGACCCCCTAAAGCTCCCGGCCTTCGAAGGCCCTGAGGAGGGACCTACCCTCTTAACCTACAAGGCAAAGGCTACGGCCCTAGCTAAGAGGTTCTTTCCTAGCCTACTAGCCGACCTTTCGGATATCTAGGACCTAGCCTTCTAGGGCCTCTGGCCCCCGAAGTTCGACCTCCAATAAGCTATAACCCTAGGGGATATCTGGGAGGCCCTTGCTAAGGTAGAGCCCTAGAAGGCCCTAGGGGAGGACCTAATCCCAATAGGCCTACTAAAGGCCTATAGCGCTCCCCTATATAGGGTACTAGCTATATTGATAGCTAGGTGCTTAGAACTAGGCTGGTTCCTAGCCTAGTTTAAGTAGGCTAAAACAGTAGTCCTCTAGAAGCCTAGGAAGGCCCTAGTAGTCTACTGGACCCCCGGTAGCTACCGGCCTATAGCCCTTTTACCTACCCTAGGGAAGGTAATAGAGGCTATAGTAGCAAGGAGGATCACTAGAGCTATAGAGGCCTATAGGCTACTTCTAGCGGAGTAGATAGGTAACAGGGAGTATAGGTCCACTGAACTAGCTATTCGGCTAGTAGTAGCCTAGATTTAGGAGGCCTATAGGTAGAGGGTAACAGCCTCCCTCCTCCAACTGGATATTTCAGGGGCCTTCGATACCGTTAACTATACTTGGCTCCTAGCTACCCTACAGGAATAGGGGTTTCCAAGGTAGCTAGTAGTGTAGGTTCAAGCCTAGCTAACTAGCTAGGTTACTATCCTCTACTTCGACAGCAAGCCTACCAAGGCTATCCTAGTTACTATAAGGGTACCCTAGGGCTCCCCCCTCTCCCTAATCCTTTTTATCCTCTATATTACTTCCCTCTACTAGCTACTAAAGGTCTAGCACCCCTATATTAGTATAGTAGGCTTCGTAGACGATACTAACCTTCTAGCCTTCGGTAAGACCCCTAAAACGAACGCTAGGTAGCTAGAGAGGGCCTAGGAGACCTACCTACAGTAGGTAGGCACCTAGGGGATAGCCTTTATAGCTGAAAAGTACGAATTGATCTACTTCAACAAAGGGAGGTCCTAGTGGAAGGAGCCAGTCTAACTAGCCCTACCTATAGAGGAAGGTTTTAGTTCGATCAAGCCTACAGCCTTAGGGAGGTTCCTAGGGGTATAGCTAGACTAGAAGCTATCCTAGGGGGCCTACCGAAACGCAGTTGAAAGGAAGCTAAAAACCTAGGAATTCGCTCTATCTAGGATAGTAGCTAAGACGTAGGGACCGAGCCTTTCTAAGGCCCAGGAGGTCTATACCAAGTACATCTATAGCGCTATAGCCTATAGGGCGTCTAGTTACTATACCCCTACCCCTACAGGGGCCTTAGGGCCCTAGGAGATAGCTAAAGGGCTCTAGAAGGCCTAGAATAGGAGCCTACGGATAGTAGTAGGAGCCTACAAGACTACCCCTATCTGCTACCTAGAAATAGAGACTTAGGTACTACCACTAGACCTATATCTTAACAAGAGGCTAGCCGACTTCGAGGCAAGGATACGGTCCCCTATACTATAGCCTAGAGATAGCCCGGAGGCCCCGAAGATACCCCCAGAACAGCTTGTCTCAGAGGCTTACAATAGGATCTACAGAAGGTTCAGAACAGGGCCTAGAGCCAGGGGCAGGAAGAGGCTAGCAGGGCTATAGGAGCTAATAGCTACTAAGAGGGCCGCTATCGTAGTAGGCTAGTAAGCGCTACAGAGGAGGGATAGGAAGAAGCTAGCTACTAAGGAAGTAGTGGAGTTAGCCTAGGAAGCCTAGTAGAGACAAGGCTAGGAGGGCCAGTCAACTAGCCGGCTAGCTAACCAGGACCCCCCACCCCTCCTTTTTACTAACAGGGCCCTTAAACGGCACAAGGGGCTTACTAAGGCCCAGAGCTCCCTACTAACCTAAGCCTGTACAGGGGTTATAAGCCTTAAGGACTTCCTTTTTAGGGCTAAGGTCCTAGGGGTCTATACCCCTAGTTGCGAGTATGGGGAAGGAAGGGAAACAGTGGAACACCTAGTAGTCTAGTGCCCTACGGTAGGCCCAAGACCCTGGAGGTCCAGTGAGATTAGGTCACAACGGGACCTACAACTCGTTCTACGGGGGGTAGGCGCCCGGAGCGTACGTACTGCAAGGAAGGTTCTAGGCTAGCTGATGGACTCTGGCCGGCTACTGGAGTATAGGCTAGCTAGGAGGCTAGAACTAGAAACAGGGGTCGGCTAGAGGGCCCTCAAAGGCTATAGGCCTTCTTTTCCTTTGTAACAGGTTGGAATCAGTCAGGAAGGTCTAAGGGTAGACAGGGGTTTTCATCCGGCCTATAAGGTACGGTTTCCTTTATATATAGCAGTAGAAGGACCGGCGCGCCCCCGGGCATATCGGTGTAGGAACAATAATAATAATAATAACTCTAGTTATTTAGTAAGTGAAAGAAAGTATTAATTTAATGTAACTTAATAGAGGTTACAGATTATATTATTTAGCAATGGTTTATATATATATTCTAGTTTAAAAGCTTATTAACAAGCTTTTTATAGATAAAAGAGTTGTTCTAGGATTATATCATAGCACGTGCTAGTGATATGGTGATTTCATGACGAAGGGGTAACGTACGGCAGTCGCCCCGAGATCCTTTGTATATACGGGATTGGAGACCTACGCTATAGGAAGGGACTCTGATCCCTAAGGATCACTCTTCATTTTCGGTTCAGGAGACAATTGACAGTGTTCCCTAGCAGCATCGCTAGTAATTCCCCCTCTCTGTAACTTGTGAGCTGATATCTTCTTCGACGACTGCCTGCCCCCTGACAGATTAGAGTATATATATAACACTAGCATAACCTACAATAGCCTACGAAGAGCTATAGCGTAGAAAGAAATAATAACTTATATCCTCCTAAATAGGTATATCTACTACAATATTAACCTATTATATAAGCCTCTCCTATTTCTATCTTTAACTTAGTTTATATAAGGGGAAATATATAATCTCGTAGTTTAATATCTACAACTATTACTTGCCATTTTAATTAGGAAGAATATTTTTAACTATGATAGTATTAATAGGTAGTTTTATCACCTTGTAGTCTTATTATAGCTATTTTTCCCCATATGCTAGTTCAATAGTTCTACTGACGTTTTGGGATTTTCAGGGCCACTCGCAGGCAGAGTCAAAGATCTCTCAGTATTAGGCAACTCCACAGGCGGCCTAGCCAATTCTCTCAAATCCCTTGACTCGGCGAACGAGGATGCCTCGTAGACAAGTCCTGGAGTATCTAGCGTCCCAAAATGGCTCTTGGTGACCGAACTCAGGTTAGCTTTCTGGGACGTCTTTGGATAGCAAGCAAACTTGTGACTGATGACGTACCCTTGACACGGCAGGAACCTTCTTTATCCAGCCGGTTGCCCGCGAACAATCGGCCCAAGCAAGCACCACATGCTCCTCGTCGGACAGGCTCATGAAGGACATAGCAAATGAATCGGACTTTGCCGTGAGCTCCTTGGAAGATGCAATGCGGCGGACATCCATGGGGCTAGAATTTAGATTCGACACCTGAAAGACGTGACCCTTGTCGTTGACCAGGGCAAGCTCCCTTCCCGAAGGCGAGAAGGCGGCGCACTGGATCCGGTTCCCGATCTTACTTTGCCGACTGGAAGGATCGGTCCTGATTTCGCTTCTGTGGCCGTCATGAGGTTGGATCAATATTGGCGTGCCTGACTGAGTCCATGTGGTTATGCAGACTAGATTCTCTTCGCCGTTGAGGCCTGGTCGGAAGATTGCCGAAGAGATCCCATTGTCCTCAGACTCGTGGAGCGGGACGGGGTACCGGCAGGAGGCAAGTTCCTGGAACGTGTGAAACGGGAAGCGCCAACAGTATGTCTGTATAAGACCGGTTTTAGGCGCTCTGGTGCTGGCAACGAGGACGAGCCCGTCATTGGAGAACGCTAGTGTGTCCACGGCAGGACAGTTACTACACTGGTGGTGGTAATGCTCGTGGAGCCGATCTTCGCGAGGTTGCTCCACGTTTCTCGCGTTGAAGAACCGGACGGTGGCGTTCTCGAACCCAACCACGACGTAGTTCTCTTCCCTGTCGATCGCTATGCTTTTGCACCATGAAGAGGAAGGTATGCGATACTCGACGGTGGAGGCCGTCGGTTGCACCAGGTTCACGATTCGCAGCTACATGGTAGCGTGTCAGCCAAATCCAAAAGACGGACGGCAGCTAGATCAAGACACAAGAGCCGAAACAATTAGCGTAAGATCGGTTCTTACCGTAAGCTTTTGGTCCCGAGTTCCAATGACATATCCCAGGTGTGTTTTTGCAACAGCTGCCAGGATGCAAGTGCTCTCCGGCAGCAGGGCGCGCACCATGGTGGGCGGCGACGTCCCGACGTCCCACACGTGAATTAAGTGTTGCGTCCAAAACAGAGCAAGGGTTGAGTTCTGGGAGAGGTGTACGTTGATGTTCTTGGAGGTCTTCACTCGTGCGTGAGGCTTTTGCGTGCTGAACAGCCCAGAGAGAGAAATCTCCTCGAGCTTTTGTGCCTCCAACGCTGTCGATGACAGCGAGCTTGAATCACCCGAAGTCCCCGCAGTCGGTTTCTTCGAAGTCGTGAACTTCAACCTCCATTTGGACTTGCCTTTCTCGGGTGACGTTACGAAAGGTATTGTTTTTGGTGTTTGGATGGACGGCGCTTCCTCTGCGCATGGCTGCCTCCGGAAGACCGGGGAATCGCGCGAAAATAGGGGCGGGTCTGTCAAGAAACTAGCATCCAAGGGAGCAAAGGTCGGCTCTGTCTCGTCCAATGTCTTTTTCCTCTGGTCAACCGAGATATTAGGATGTGATGGCTCGCATCGGGGAGGAATGGACGGCTGCTGGCAGGGGCTGGGAGATTGGGGAGATACGGGGCCTGGATAGCTTGGAGTTGCACGGTCACCAGATGCCGGGCTCAACACCCCTGGCTTCCCCGAATAGGAAGGGGCAAATACTTCACGTTCGTGTGGTCTCTCACCCCCGATGACACCCAGCATGTTGCTATATCCAGGCGGGAACAGCCCACTAGCCTCTGGCTTCGGCGGTCCCAGTTGGAATTGCGTCGGCAAGTGTCGCTCCACGCTGATTGTCTCAGCGTCCGGTCGAAGAGGCTCCAGTAGTTCCCAGGTATTCCTCGCAACTGACACTTCGCGAGCAAGTGTAATGCCTTCGCCGCAGTATACGCAAGTCGACGTTGGTGGGAGACGTACTTCAGGCGCGTTGGCGGGATCCGACTTGGGAAAGAAAAGCATTAGCACAACCTAGACAAGGTAGCTATCCGCGTCGGGGGGTCGGAGGGATGACAAACCGCGAGCTTGATTCCTGAAGACCTCAACTGTGAGCCCCCGGCCAAATGACAACCCGGACAGTTCACCACATAAAGCCCGGGCCGGGTCGGAGCGAAGCGGCCAACAGGGTCATCTTGGAGAAGAATGTTCCTGACCACCTGCGATATGTTGTGCGCCATTTCCCTGTCGCTGATGCGGTGGATAATCTGGCGCTCCTTCAACCTGGTACAGAGGGCGTCCAGGGCATCCAGCTCGCATTCGTCCACTCGCCCAGACATGTCATGGCGCGAGAGGTCTAGCGTGTCTGGGAGGACGATGCGAAAGGTAGAGCTAAAGGTCGCCACCATGTCCACCTTGGAAAGATGAGGTGGTGTCCGTACATTGTCAAGGGCTGTCAGAACGGCATTCCGGGCCCGGGCCGAGGCGGACTGCAGGCGCACATCGCGTGTTTCTCTGTTGGCAGCATATTGGATAGACGCCGCGACGACAAATTGAGACACGTCCCGCAGAGCTAGAAACTGGGCCAGCCAGTTTCCAAAGCCACCATGAGGTGCAAGCTCGGATATAGAACCAGGCTGCAGGCAGGCAGGAAGGGGGTACTAGGCAAGCGTTAGCGGAAGATGGACAGCGGACTGGCAAGCCAGCTCGGGAAAAGGGAATATAGTGGCCTATGTGCGTGTGCCTATATGAGGACCGTACCAACTCTGCTGTCAGATTGGGCAATTCGGCCCTGAGTTTCGGAGGCAAGACGAGCGTGTCAGGGTCGGCGTGTAATTGACCGGTCACCTCTTTGCACACCTCGAGCAGAAACGACTTGGGCCCCGGATAGCTATCGAATACCTGCTCAAGAGAGCCGTGAACTCGAGCGAAGCGCTCACGTCGATCCCTCGCGCGTTGGTTCATGGGAGCCTTGGGGTGGAGGGTGAGGACTCGAAGGGCAGAGAGAAGGTACTCGGCCAGGTACCTGTCGCGCAGCTGGCGATGCTCCCAGAGACTCTCGCGAGCCTCAAGGATGGTCTGCAGGACAAATTCGACAGAGCGCAAGGCCACCTCCCAGCTCATAAGGAAGCCGAGATACCAGCCGACATGGGCGTTGTCGACCGGGATGGTCAAGCGTTGAATACCGAAGATGGCTTTGAGCTGCAAAAGCAAAGCAATGACGAGATGTTGGTAAGCTTCACGATCAGCTGCGCCGGCGTATATCTTTTCGAGGGAGAAGCGACCCAGGAGCTCCAGCACAATGTCGTCGACATCGCTACGGAGGACCAAGTGTCTCCACGTATTCGCCAGGCGTAGGAAGAGCGAGGAGGGCGTCGCGGAAGCCATGGCTTGCGACAGAGGAGAGTAATAACTCTGTGACCATGTGCAATAGATGCTGGTTGGCGGTGCCGCTTCGCCGGCGATGCGGGGATGCGGGGCACCGCCGGGAGGTTGCTCGCAAGCCCGGTAACCTCCTCCTAACTTTCTTCTCGTTTGGTTCGGGTACAAATGCCGTCTCGTGTGGGTCAGGCTCGGTAGTTTGAACTCAGCAGGGTCTCAGGAACAGCAAGGAGGTACGGAACGACTGATGAAAAGCGAGTGATGGTGAGAACGGGAGGTCGGCAACCTCTCACGTTGAAGCAGGCTGTCTAGAACTTGGGCCCGTGTTTCGTTGAGGTGGTTGCGCGCGCCAGCAAGCGGCATCTCGCAAGCGATGCCGAGTTGCGCAACGTCTGCGACCAACATCCATAATTTCTTTCTAATCATGAGAGTGGCAGGGGGCCATGCTGTGCCTGGGAGAATCGCTCCCTTGGTTCTCATCAATTCTTCCCACTTCTCAGCCGCTCTTCCAGGTTGCTTGGCCATTGGACGGCGTGGCGGAGTGCAACCTTGACTGGAGGGGTGCGACAGGCCATCATGTGCGACATTACGAGAAGGGGAGTGCCAGGGCAAGAGCAGTGGCTGAGCCCTGCAGATTCCGGGAGAGGCTGTTATCAGTGCCGCGCGGATGCGTGCAAGACATTGGGTCCATTGATGAGAGGGATGGGGGGATGGATGGGTCAGTTCTGAGATTCGGAAGCCAAGGCATTCGCTCCATAAAATAAGGTTACACTAACAGCGGGGAAGGCTGCAGATCTGGGTGGGGCGCGGGTGCCGGCCCAAGCTCCCCCTGTCCAGTGGCTTGTGGGCTTGCGAAGCACCTTGCATCGGTCAGTCGGGCGGTGTCCTATTTGAGCAGCTTGGCCGTTGTTGAAGGTTGGACAGTGAAAATTAACAGGTGTCTTATCTCTCGAAAGTGCGGAGTATCACACCCAGTACCTGGTGTGTACTCGGTAAGGCTGGAGTCTCGGGCGCGAGCAAGTAAGAATGGGGGGTTGTTATGCCGACCTCGCTCCTCGATTCCTCCTTCCCGTCCACCCACCGGCAGCCTGCCGAGGGCGGCGTGCCTGCCCGCCACACTTTATCGGAGAATTCCTGGGCGTAACTGGGCAAGCGAGCTGAAGCCGGCAGTCACCCATCTCGCGTGGCTGGCATGGTGCGCAATAGACATCGAGCCATTTGATTCGCGAGTATTTTTACTCTGTACCATGGGCAATCTCGATGAACCCCTCAAGGGCCTTGATGAGACACGGCCACGAGCAGCGGCGTCTGCAGGGTATTTGTACTTATACATGCCGAACACTGCAGCGGAACGTGTAGTATAATAAATCCATTCTGGCCCCGCCCTGTGCCTACCTTTCCAGTTGGAACTGGCTAGGTTAGGCGATCGGCTCCATCTAATGCTAAATCGCTCCCGTTCGTCGTTTTGAACTTGCTGAAACTTCACACCGGCTTTAGAGTCACCTCCACCATGGACTATGAGAAGCCCGAGGCACTCAATCCACACATATTCCAGTATGCTGGCCATCAAAGTCCCCAGCCTGATGGCGAAGCTACACTCCACGGCTTTGATGAGCCAATCGCCCCCGAAGACCGGCGCGAGTTCCGCGGAGAGAGTCTCTGGTATGTATGCTCTCCTCCCGGTTGGCGGGCTTTGTTCACCCCCCCCCCCCCCCCCCCCCCCCCCCCCCG